>OZ034731.1:26957532-27285774 GCA_964027065.1 Pocillopora grandis
AATACAGAATCTGAAGGTGAAATGTTCTGCGAAACTTGGCAGAATTGTGGCTCATAAAAACACGCAAGTTTTTCATATGACAAGTAGAAAACAAACCGTTCAAGGCGAGTGTTTTATGAATGAACGACAGCCGAATTCACCGGAACATAAGAATCGCTCGGGATGACAATACCGTGACACTCGGCTGCAGTGATTGATGTGGCCTTCCACTCAACGCATCGAAAAGGACATCAGAGCAAACTCTTATTTTTTCACTCGAAGGGCGGCCGATGTACTTCCTGAGGCTTGCTTCACTACGATGACCGAAGATCGTCATGATGAGCTAGCCGCGATGGACCTCAGCGTGATTAGTATGAATTTTAACAGTAAAGCCAGCTTGGCTATATTTTTCATCATTCTTGTTTTGTTCTGTTTTGTTTTTGATCACGAAATTTTACTTACTATTTGAGTGTTAGCTGCATCTGTTTGATTTTTATTACCGTATATAAGCTTGCCATCTAACTAAGCGTGAAAACCTCTAAAAATTGGACTGTCCGTTTCGTTTTCTCCTTGAGGATTTTCGTCTCTACTCACATTACAATAACGTAAATTACGGCGCCCGGCCTGTTTAAAAACCTTTTTTTTGGTTCTTCTGTTGCTACTTGCCGGCTCGATTGTTCCGAAATTTCAATTTCAATAAACGAAAAAAAGTCAGAAAGAAGTCCCGGAAAAGGTCAAACACAGCAAAATTTGGCAGATGGCGTGACAGCTTTAGCTCAGCTCTATGCTCTATACTCTCATAGAGCACGTTCTTCCAACCAATGACAGCACGCGTTATATCCGAACTTTATTATAAATTAATTTAAACTTTTCAAGAAAAAGCGAACTGTTAACCCTCTTACCAGTGCAAGTTCTCCCATCTGCAATAACTCCAGGTTTGCAAGCACAAATATACGAATCAAGGGTATTCTGGCAAATGGCATTTGTGTTACAGACAGGTAACGAGGCTTTGCATTCATCAGCATCTAGCAACAAATAATTGGATATACTTTACAAATTTGAAACTAATTGATAATAGGCCCTGTGCATGTTTACGTCAGAATATCCACTCTCACCCCCAAACCTCGTTTTCACGGTGTACTCTCATGAGTCTGAATGCGGAAGTATTTCCTAACCACTGAAATCAAAGGTTGCCCACATAAAAACAATAAGGTGGGGTAAAAGTTCCTGGAAATTTTAGACCGTTAGTTTTTGGTAAATACAGGAGCCCATTACTTAATGGGCTCCTGGTAAATAACATAATCGTGCACAATAGCTACTCTACTATATTTATCATATTTTTAGATGAAATATCAAAAACTTCCAGTACATAGACAAATTAATAAGCGGATAAATAATTAATCAAATAAGTAAATTTAAGCGAAAACAAGGAATGGAAGATTTTTGATGATGTTTCTCCCATTTTTGGTAGTTGGGATTAGGATCTCATTGAAAGGGATCAAATGTTGTAGGATAAAACAACTTGACATGGATCTACTTTACCAAAATTATAAAGTGCTTTATCAAGTTTTATTACACTGATGTCAACAAATACCAGCAATCGAGTTTTCTTACCCGATGTTTCCATATCGCAAGGAACAAGAAGTGTTTTTCCCTTTATAATGGAATCAAGCCAATAACTGCCACTGGTCGCTTTCCCCTCTTCGCTTGCTTTTATCTCTTTACACGTTTCCGCTGGAAATTCAGGAACGGAGCCAAGAGGAACTGAAGACAGAGAATAGTTGTATCAGGTTCAAATTCCTTCAATGAACACCAACACTAAGGCTATTTCTCGTTCAATCTCACCTCTTTTCTTTTTACTCCTAACATAATATCTCTCAAAATCTGGCACGAAGTTCTCTGGTCTGGCCTCCTTAGTCCGGTTGTTTAGTTCACATACTTCCTCTGAAATGACGTAGTTGAAGCTGTGACATCTGAAATCATTGTAATATGCCTGATGGCATTCAAATGCAATCGATGATCTCATTGTCCTGAAGGTGTGTCCTCGAAGCATCATACCGGAAATGGCATGCTCATCCTCCTTGCACTGTTGAGCGAAAACTTCGTACACGTAGCACATGCACAGTACAGTTACAATGCAGAATCGCATCGTCATTAGCATCGGCTCATCCTTTTCTGTAAGAGAAATTTCATAGACTGACATTTGGGTGATTTGGGTGGGAGAAAGAACTATAATGTGAAATTTTTTCAATCATGGTTGAAAATTAACCAGAATTAAAGAAAAAAAAGGAAGAAAAATATTCCAGTCAAAGTGGGGATGGATATTGACACGAGATGCAGTTTGGACGACAGCTGTGTTTTTTGTAAATCCAGCGAACTTAAAGAATTCACCTGTTTATCGCACAATCCATGCTCTTTTCGTTTTTTGAAAAATTCATCATAACTTTCGAAGTGCGATATATCTTTCCTTTAAAAAGTATTTCTGCCCGCCTTAGGACAGCAACTACCTGGAAACTTTGATTTAGGCGCACCACTACAGGATTATTTTCAATTTTTTTAACGATTCAGTAACGGTTAAAATTTGCCAACTTTTACGCCTAACGTTTAAATGTTAAGGCCGTTTTAAGGCCAAAAAAGAGATCTTCCTCTACCCTAGCCTAGTGTCAAACAGAAATTTTATTTTCGCAGATAAAGTCATTTTTTACAATCTTAGAACATGTTTCCGCGGAATACGGTTGTCTTTGTTGACATATTCATTCATCCAAGATCAATGTTTATAATTGACTTACACAAATCTCTAAGAGAGAATAAACACAAAACAAAAAGAAATCTTACTGTCCCATCCTTTAGGAGGACGTGCTGATGCAATATTGGGATTTTCATACGATCATAGATAAAAATAAAATAAACATGACAACTTAGAAAATCGGAGAAGTTCTGCAAGCATTTTATAGTTTACATGCTTTAGACTTCTCTTTACATATTTTTTATTTCTTTCAAAGGAGTTGTGTGGAGCTCATTAATCATTAAGCAGCTAGCACAGTCCTCAAACACTTAGATGTCTATTCACGCTCAACCAAAAAGCAACTGTTAGATTACTGAAATGATTAAGAAGACTTGACTCAATAAACTTAGGGTTTTCGTAGTTCAAGGTCAAAAGTGGTTTATAGATATAATTGGTAATCAAGGAATATATAAGACACGTTCATTACCGCTTCTAATGGGTGAAATTGTCGTCCCAAATAAGAACCTTGTGATAACTGACTCAAAATGATTGCTGCGGACGACTAACGGCTTATTTTGATGTTGGGACAACATGCCGCTATTCAAGCCTTAAACAAAACAGTGTCAGTCTGTGGTCGCCGGGAAACAAGAAGGGAACCAAAATTAGAGCCAGAGACAATTTTAATGTATTTTTACCATCTTAACGAAAAATGTTTCGTTTGAGAAGAACGAAGATAACAAAGACCTGAAGCACCTTTGCCCTTTGGAAGAAATACAATGTTCAGTTTCCTTTAAATGACATCTCTTCGAAAAAAAAAAGTCCTCATCTCAGGGTAAATCGTTGATTTTTAATTCTGCACGTCGCCATTATCTTCTCCTGACGAACTAGTACGATTTAGTTTAGATTGATAAAAGTCGGTTTAAGGTTACTTCCTACCTTCGCGGGTGTCCTTCGAACGTGCGCTAGTTTCACTAAAGTTCTAGCAAACTATACATCAGAAGAAAGCTTAAAAACTGCAGTTTACGATAAAAATATAATTTAAGCGACTTTTTTTTAAGGAAGTGTCAGGAGCCGGCAAGGCGTGAAACGATCGAGCGTTCTTCTATGGAATCTCTACTGGTTGTATTTCTCCCGAAACCAAATGCGAGATTTTAGCTCATAAAGATTCACAAACAACTGGCACTACGACTAGAGATTATCCCGCCCACTGAAACCGCACATCAGTGGAACAACGTACAGGACAACGGGACCTCCTCCTTTCATTTCCGTAATGGCACTCAAATCACGACCATAAATGAGAGAAACTCAAAAATTCTTCTAACTGGTGTACATATATATATGTATTACATATATTAGGAATATTAAACGTTGAACAAAGAGAGAACAAATATTATCGGTCAAGTGGAATATTAAGCTGTACTGTTTTAAAATTAAATATTCAAAATATGTGAATTTTGAACTTTGCATACCTTGTACACGCCTTGTTTCCTATCCAAGCAATGTGATGCCCTTTCTAGTGGAAACTGTTAATAACTTTGTTCAGGAGAGAAATCAACTGTAAGATATTTGTATTACGTTTGTTCAGCTCAGAATTTAAATTGTGCTACATTTCAATGGGAAACACCAGGTCTTGTTTGATTTTTCAATCCTAATTTCCTCTGTGTTTGAATAGTTTTAACTTTGCGTTTTAGAATTATCTTGAACTTCATTTTAAAGCTACGCCTTTGTCGATGCTCTGAACACACAGAAAACGTTTAGCATCACAAAATAGGGGAAATTCGGGGAGGAAAACTGTTAATCAGCAAGTCCTAAACAGATTTTTTAGTCAGATTCTTTAGGCGATATAAATCCATATTCCGTTGAGCAATACAGGAATATAAAACTTTAAGAGCCCCTTTCCAACATACTTGATATACAGAATCCCTTTGACTTCCAAGGATATTTACAGCTTTTAGGTCAAGTTCAGTTCTGTGCGATATCTTGCAAAGCGCAGTGGGTCATGAATAAGTTGGAGCCCTTGATAGTGACATCTAAAAATCAGTATTGTTTACCCAAATAACAACGCTGCTTAATTATTCATTTAATATTAATTATTAATATGCCACTGACAAAGATCCATGTCCAACTGGCAGATTTCAAACGCTGAAGTTGGAAAATGAATTAATATCAGTCCATCTCGGTCATCGATACGCAAGTCGACCAAGTTACTGAGATGTTTGCGACGATATAACTTTCGCTAACACCTTTCCTTGAAATTGAATCAAAATGTTGAGATATTCATACAAATTTTTCATCTTTGTTATTCTATTTACATCATTTATACTTGTCATTTTAATTATACTCTTGAAAAAATGTCAAACCATCCTCCTCCTATGAAAAAATTTTGGAACGAACTGGACTGCTTGTAAATTTAGAGTTTCTAGTTGTCGGTAAAAGATAGCGGGGAAATAATACAGTGACATGATGCGAATAAAGAGCTCTCAGGTCTTAAGCGTAAGTTACATTACAGCCGCCAATTTTATTAGAAAAAATACTGTGATTTAGGACAGAGTTGATTTGGGAATATTAGAAAAGTGAGGAATTAGAATTAATTTTTGTCTCGTAAAGTCGCAAACGTCATGCTTAAAGTCACTACCTAAATTTTCTTATTTTTCAATGAAACGAAACAGTCTGAGATCATTCTACCATAGGATATTGTTAAATAAAGATTCCCACAGATAGATGGAGTCAAATAAAACTTTTTCATCGTTTTGTTCAAGCAAGGATATTTATGAAAATTTTCAGAAAGTTTAAGGGGGCGCGGGGGGATAGAAATTTGCCGGATTCTCGCTCTGTAGTATTCTATTGATCCCCCACTGGTAGCCGCGTGCTGGTAGCCAATCAAAATGAGGATGATAGCACGAATGCATGATAACTAACGTCAAATTACCGTCTCTGTTAAAGAATTGCTTCTTTATTCTTGGTGTCTCCCTTATTATCCATGTTAGTGGTGTAGATGTGAAAAAGGAATAAAAAGGAAAAAAGAAAGAAAGTAAAAAGGAGGAAAAACATGCCGTCCTTCTCAAAGTTGCCTACTAGAAGATTACAGGAAGTGAAGGGTAAAACGTTAATGCGTTAGCACATAAAGATAATTCATATTAATGTGAATAAGTTGTTTAGATCAAGTAGTCAAAATAAATTCAGTAAGTCATCCCACTCAATCTGGACTCAGTGTGCGCAGCTTTTTGTCAGAACCTTGGACTTGCATCCTCATGTTGAGGAACACCTGCTAAAACTACTTGAACAGCGATCGAAATTATCTCCCAGAGTAAAACATATTGCCAGTGCATTAAATATAAGCTATGGAAAGAAGACTACTCTATTGTCCTAGATATCTCCCTAAAAGCCAAAGGCGACTGATAATTTTTTCGGACGCAGACAATAGTCGTTTTGTTTTAGGTTTTGCCAGGAGAGTTTATAATCTCTTGGCTTTGCCTTTATGTTGTTTAACAAACGAGAGGACGCGGGGTGGGGTTAGATTTTTTTAAAATATTAATCCCTGGAAAGTTTCCGAAAGGACCAGTTCAGGATTCACCTGACTAAGATCATGAAAATAAGAAGTTTTTGGGTGGCTCACATGATAAGCGAGCTAAATTTAAAAGGAAACGTCTTTGGGCTCTACCGTGCATATGTTTTCAGCTGTGCTTCATCTGCTAAATTACACGATACTCTCTATACGTTATATAAAATGATTTAAGCGGACAGTAAAAAACACATTCAGATAATAGGAGACTAATATTTCGTACGTTTTCGGGGTGCCTGAAAGAAACCATGTAAAAGCTGTCTGGATATTTCGCCACATAGTATATTTTCCCCTGACTAGTTCGCCCCCGCCTCGAGCAATTTGCGCCATCAAAGAAAACGTCGTCATCCCCACTTTTAGGGGTTCACCCTCCAAATCATTCATCTGATTTCCTTATGGCAGAACGTATTTCATTTCAAACCGTTTCGATTAACTTGAAAGCACACAGCATTTTCTTACTCTCACTTATAAAATCAGCCTGTTGTTGTTAGTTCGAATCCCCCTCACAATCGACTTACAGGTTGACGAGCAGGTCACCTGGTACTGGCCCTAGTCGCAAGTTTCTTCATTTAATCTCTTCATACTTATTGCATCTGCAAAGCTTACATCAGTTCAAGTATTTCTTAGGATAGAAGTAGTTACACTTTGTTCGCTACGGAAATTGAAAATAGCCGGAGTTGCAGCTTGTGTTCCACTTTAACTGTATTTAAGTGACGCTATATTGGGAGGGAGGGGGTGTATCTAGAGGAAGAGCGTTATTGCTTTAAGAAGTGTTAAAAGCTAATTATTGAAATAACCATTAACTAAGCGCCCGGGACATTTATTATTCAGAGTATAGTTTTAAGTTAATTAATCTGTCTGGTCTCGAATGCAAGGATCTCTCATTTGCGACCTCTTGTTGGGCGTTAACTCTTTGGCTCCTGACAGTGATAAGCGTCTGAATCAAATATTAAGGTCATAAATAAAGAAAATGATCAGTCACGAACTCAAGAAGCTCTTGATTGTTCGACAAACTCTCCCCGTAAGTACTTAAAGAAATGTCTCGAGGGCAGTATGGGGAATATGCATCCTGATTTTAGGGTGTAAAGGGTTGATACGCAGTAGACGTCACAATAATCAGAAGTTCTCCATTACACCAAACGCGTATTCAATATCTCTCAACAATTATTATCCCCAAAAATCATGCACCGCAATTCCCTCCAGTTCCTTGTAAAATGAATTGTTTATTTCAGGCATATCATCGACTATTTATGTAATTTCAAATACCCTTGATGTTGATCAAAGCCGGAGTTTTAAAGCCACTTAGTATGCTAGCAAATTCAGGCAGTCTAGTGGGAGCACGAAATTTGCATGTTAGTAGGAGGTATTGATATTTCGCAAAAAAAAAAGCTTTTGTAAGAGGGAAAGGAGTTGAAATGGTAAACTGGCGAACTGGTGAATTTGTTATGTTTGATGGGGCGACCTGGCAGGGAAGGGGGGCGAATTTTTTATACCATTATCCAGGTCATCAGCAAAGTAGAACTTTGAATTCTAAGAGAGACAAAGTTGGAAACATCAAGAAAAAAGTTTTCTCAAGTTGTAGTATCATGTTTCTAGAACATCACTTTTAGAAGGATTTTGACGATGACTTGATGAATTACGACGAAAATAAATTTATAGCAAAACGTAGTTGACAAACATGTTTTATTAAAACGTCCACCATCCTAGGTAGAAAAGAACAGCATCTTGTTTATGCTCAAATAACTACATAATTTACATTACTAACCCTAAAAGGTAGTCTTCACACAAACACGTTTGTCCAAAGCTGTTAACTTGAAAGAAATTTGCAGTATTTCAATGACGAGTGATGATGTACAGACTTGTGATAATGTTTTATTACTCACAACATTTTACTCTAACTGCTTTGTATAATTTAAATTACAGGTACATCAATACAATATTGTACAAATGGTCACTTTATAACCAGTTTGGGCCAATCATCTTAACTTTAATGAGTGTCAATATGATTTTGTCTTTTATAAACCATTCTGAGTCACTTTAATCAGTCGAGCGACGGATGAAATGAGTTAACATCAATATCCATTATAATCATGCTTGATCGCAACCACAACTGTGATATATTGTATATCTAATAAGATAATGAAAAATTTACTCAATTCTGATTGGTCAGGATAAATGCAGTTTTCAGGTAATTAAATGCAGATGAAGGTTAATTAAATGTAAAGAAGTAACAAACCAGACTGAACAATTTCTTGAACTGTTAAGCCGGACTTTGAACTTTTTTGCACCTCAAAGATATGAAAATATCATTGTATATTATTGTTTTGATCGCACGCGGTTGTTTTGACCGAACGCACAATGTCGCTTGCTGGGTTTGAATAAATTATTTTTGCACTTGATGCGCGCGCTTTGCTTCTGCATAATTATGATGAGCTATCTCGTATATTTTCGTATTTATTAATAATACGTAATCACATGATTTTTCACGTGCAATTTGGAATGAACAAGCGCTTGTAAATTTTTTCAAAGAGCATAAATTGCACTCGCCCTATGGGCTCGTGCAATTTTGTCAGTCTCTGAGAAAATTTACCTGTGCTTATTTATTCCAAATTGCACTCGAAATCATGTAATTACCTATAAAAATAGCATTTTTAAATTCTCAAATGGTCGATGTACAGCATTGTAGCAAAACACTGTCAAACTGTGGAATTACATCAATTTCTCTCAAGTACTTGACGTTACCGAAAACATTTTACTTTACTTGTATAGTCTTATCACATTACTCGGAAATATGGCGAATGTACGGCCACTACTGCCGCAAAAAAGGTTCATGCTTACTCACACCTGAAACAGTAAATAATATCTTACATACTTGATGACAATTTTAAATAATGCAAATAACCAAAGTGGATAGTGATAGAAACCAAAAACGCCAAACAATATAAACTAATGAGACATATCCATTTTGTTTAAGGTACTTCAATTTTTTTCAAAAGCTTAACCCAGTGCTATCCTAATAGCGACGAATTGATCGGGAAAATGCTTATTACACAGCCAACTTTGTCCGAATAAGTTGATTTCAAAAGACTTTCAAGAAGATTTATCGGGTTCTTCGCAATTTTTTTCTCTCCTTAAACATTTATTTGTTACTTCGTATCGCATGAGGCGTTCTGGTTGCTATCACTATCCGTTGCCCCAGATAATTTTGCCTACTCACGCCTAAAATCCTTCCTAAATCTTGGAAATACAAATTTATTTTATGAAAAAGTACTTTTGTGAAATGTATGAGTTCTTCAGCTGCCATATATGTAACACGTCCAAGGAGAAGAATGCAGGTTAATGCGTAGCTAAATTACTAAGTCTTATATGAAAATGCAATTCTTTACACGTTTGAACATCAATTTGGTTTCTCTCTGAAATGTCAAGAACACGTCAAACAATGGTGGTGATAACAGTCGCGTAGTTAATTTCTGGAACATACTTTTCCTTTGAGAAATTAAATTAGACCAACCAACTACAACTAAAGGTCGACAGGCAGCTTGATCACGGTTTTTTAGTGGCTATGGAGATGTGCTTTACGACATAAGTGATTTAAGTAATGTAAAATACTTCAATTGTAGGAGCATATTTGATTTAAAACACCAGTTGGCGTATGCTTGCATTTCGTTCAACGATTCCCCAAAAACGTAATATCTACCATACCATGACCAGGATATGTCCAGCTATGCAAGTTATTTTGTTGATTTCTCCCGACATTATAAGATCCTCCCCCACCACCACAGGAAAACTTTCCACCGCTTCCACCGGAGTAACCCCCACCACCACCTCCCCTACCCGATGAATGTGACTGGGCCCCACCACCCCCACCGCCAAATCCACCAGACCCCGCCAATTGAGAACTGGACGAAAGTTGTCCACCCGATCCGCCCTGAAGAAAGCCCTTACCACCGCTATCTCCGTTTCCTGCACCACTGGAATAAAGTCCACCTCCACCACCTGCGCCACCTCCGCCACCTCTGCCACCTCCGCCACCTCCAACACCTAAAATAAAACAAAGACACAAAAAACCATCATGATACGTCTTTCTCAGTGCTTGTATCGAGCACGCAAGTGGACTACCTTTTTTTTTCTATTGTCATTTGGGTTTCTCGTGGACGTTATTCTAATTGTTCGCTTTGTTCGCAAGTGACATGATTTTCATGACCTATCAGCCAAACAATGCCAGGGAAATTATTGGTGTGTATTTTGACTATATTTTGATTATATTGTATATTTGACGAGCAAACAAGCTATCTCTTGATACTAGTAGGCGTGCTTCGCATCTTTCTTAAAGCTCGAAGCAACCTCATATCCCTTCATTGCGTTGAAAGTCGCCTGGAATCTTGGTTCCTGTTGTCTGGAATTATTACGTCTACGCTCAAATGGATAAACAGATTTGCAAAGCAGCATTTTTACTAATTATTTCACAACGGTGAAATTAGGAAATGATTTAGAGGCGATTTAACGAAGACTGTCATTCTTATATTTGCCACTAGCCAAATGAATCATTGTAAGGCTTTGCATTACAGATTACCAAACTCTTATTTATGAAAGATTCCGCGTGTGCAAAGTTCGGCTCCTAGACTTGTTTTTGTAGGGCACCCAAATTTTGCAAAACCTCACCAGTTATACTTAAATTGCACTAGTTACTTGTTTAGTTTCGCAGATAATTTAAAATTACGTTGATTGCTTTTAGGGTCATTCGTTGATTAGCTTCAAGTGATATGTAGGAGCATATTTCTGTCAAGCCTAGCTCCAGTTACAGTTTCAGAAAAAATGATAATTTTCTTTCAAAGTATCCTGTTGCAGACTTTTGTTGTTCTCATCAGCATTTAAACTCTGAAATACACTTCCTTGTATACTAAAAACATTTGTTTCGATATTGGTCTTTGATAAGTCAGCAGTACATTTTAAAAATCATTCATTACTTTTAATAATCATTCACCAAAGTGGAGGTGAATGGTGGTGGACATTTTCCGAGCCACAACACTGAGATGAATGATTATTTAAGCGTATAGTTGGAAGAAACGAAAAAACAAACAAACAAAATAATTATTTTTGTTGATATATCGGAAAACAGTTAAAAATTGTTCTTGTCGCGCGATTTCTTCCTTCGGCGGCTCGAAGGTGGATAGTAACATCTAGATAAATGAGAGTGAGGTCGTTACGGGAAGATCTCAAACTGAGGCCTTGCTGCATTGACCGAGCGATAGCGAAGTCATTACGGCTGGGCCGTTGCACTGTATAAAAAACTCTGTATACGGACCCTTCCTTAGGGCGTAAACAGTCCGTGTACTCAGTTGTATACGGTAAATATAAGGATGTGTAAGGTCTGTATAATGATAGTACACGTCAGGGTACGCCAAGAAAATACCAGGACCGTACACACATGTGGTATAGTTCCTTATATTTCAGTATAAGATTCTGCTTGTTTTGTCGTCTTTGCATGAGCTCCCTCGTCGAGGTCATCCAGTTCACGATCACCAAGGCAGTTACAGCGCCGAAGTTCTTCTTTTTCTTTCCTTTTTTTTTTTCTTGAGCTCAGAGGGTAAGGGAAAGCTACACCCTAAATCAAAACTTGGCAATTTTTTTCTCCATTTCTAAAATTTGTTATTAGTGCTTAAAATTGCTTTGCGAGTATTGCAAAAGCTTTGAGTTTGAAATGTTTTCAAATGTGTCGCAAAGCACAAAAAGCGTGACATCACGACTGTGTTTACATACTATTATCTAAATTCATCAGTTTTTTAATAGGAGGCACATATTTGATCGTCATTTTGAACTTTTTTGCGATAAGCTTGCCTCGTGCATAGGTGTTTTGAGTAAAATCAGAACCTTTCTCTCACTTCAACAGCGATTGTTGTTCTACAATGCCATTATTCGCCCAGTAATAAGTTATGCTGACGTGATTTGGTCATCATGTGATAAGGAACCACTTTACAGAGTCTTGAAATTACAGAAGCGTGTAGCTAGAATCATTTTATATGCCGTCCGCCTAACACCCTCTGTGACACTTTTTTATAAGCTGGGATGAATACCTTTTTATGAACAGAGTAAAATTGTGCTATTTTTTATATAAGCATAAATGGCTCTCTTCTGAATTATCTCAATGAACACTTTACGATTAACAATACACAACATAACAGCAATCATTTCATAATAAAGTATATTGATTATCTTTTCATAACTTTTGACGGTGGAGGCTGACGAGGAAATATTTGAATGAGCTTTTTCGATAAGTGATATGGGTAAACAAACTTTACCCTTACCTGAGTACACACTAGCAGTCTGATGGGCACCAGTTCCGTTTCTTCCCCCTGGCCATGATGTATAACCAGCATTCCCTGTTGTGCCTGTATTGGCATTGCATCTTCTATATTCATATCTAGTTCTCGGCCCGCCTCCTCCACCTCCAGCTATTATCAATGGTGTGGAATTTCCCCTCACTAAAAATGTACCTCCACCGCCTCCTGAACCCCATGCGTTGATATTGTTCCCTCCTTCTTGGCCAACAAGCACTTGTATGACTTCACTCATATTCAAGCGGAATTCTCCTATCAGTTTTGCTCCTGTGCCTCCACACGAAAAAATGTTAGGGTACCAATAATCACACCCTCCTGTCGCTCCTATGGCCACTATTCTGTAGTAGCCAGTGTACGGCACGGTCCACTTTTGAATACCGTTAGTTATCGTAACTTGTCGGTAATGATCTTGACCAGCGTAAGGACTACCTGACGCTGATGGACCATGACTTCCATTCGCACCAAGGTTTGTAAATACGGCATGGAATGCTAGGTTATAGAGAAGGTAACTTCAGTTTTGCGTTAATTGTCAGGGTAAGGTTTCTTTTGCTTCGTTAAAATCCTTACCACACAACTTTTTGACCATTCAAGGCGCCTTTCGGGCTCACGCGGGTACGTTGCCTATCAATTCGAGCCGTTTAAACTTTCAAAGAGGAATTTGATCTCAGAAATTAGAAATTTAAAAGGAAGCTACGCTTCATAGCTAAAGATCAATGTTTATGTCTCTGAAGATTCCAATATCGAATTACAAGGAAAAAGGAGAGAGGGAACGAAGAGAATGTCAGGCAACTCTCTAGGAGTCTCAAAAGCTAATACTGAGAGCTGCAAACCAATGCTAAAATACACTGCAACCATGACCGTAATTGGGAATAACTATGGAGCTGTGGGGGTGGGACTGTGATCTATGACAGACTGATCTCAAAGGAACCTAACAACCACTGGTCATTGCGCGCTTAGTCCGCCATTTTATGTCATCTAAATTCCTGACATTTCCATCGTGGTCTATTATCCAAGTGTATCTGAGCGATTTGAGTATGTTAAGATTTTAAATTTTCGTAGCAGTCTTCTGAAATTATCAGCGGTTTATTCCAGGTAGTTGTTTTAGTGATTTCTCGCAATTTTCTTGAGAAATTTTGGTTTGTAACAGGGACCATCAATGACATCTCGCGTTTTTTCACATGGAAGGCGAAGCAGACGAACAAATTCAATCTTAAGAATAGCAGGAAGGTTTGTCCTAACATCGAAGGTCTAAGTAAATTTGCAGAGATTGTGCTGCATTAAAGCGTGGATATACTTTGCGCGAGGTGCAGGTGATCTGACAAGAGGCAAGTGACCAATTAAACCTTGAAGTATTGAGAAACCTGCTCGACTCGAGACACTCCTACCATCGGCAAGCGTTTTTAAATTTCTGTCTTCATAGATTAGTTCTGACCAAGATATCATTTAATGACTTTCCTTTGCAAATAAGTGCGTTGGTTTGACTGAAGGGGCCATTTCCGCATTAGTATGTTTTTTTGGTTAAGTAAAGCAATATTTTCTTGTTTGTGCTTTTTTATTTGTTTTTGAGTATCCTTTTTCTACTGGAGCAGATAACTCCAGACCCATATTTCTCCAGAACTTTTTCAGGTATCCTATATTCCCTTTAGGCGTATTTTGAAGCTCTGTACGTTTTCATTAAATGTGGAGCGCGTCAGATTTGTTCTTAGGTTGCTGCAAAACGCTTCTCCTTTTGCGAATACTTTCCTTATACCGCTGGTAAAAAGCGTTGACGGGCCAGCAATTGAATGTAGTATGAACGATTTTCTCCGCAATCGCCAGTATGTAAACAAAGACAGGGGCGTGGTTGACTAGGATCCTTTAAGAAAGTTTGACGTTAACGGAGGCTATCCAAAAGTTAAGCCAAGGTTTTTTTTTCCCTGAGACATACCTCGATTTGATGGACAACTTTCAAATCAACATCGAAATCAGTCAGTCCTCCAGTAAAAAAACGTTCGATTTGCGCCCTCAAGGAAGAAATGAGATCTTTCTCCTACGCATTTTATCCACGAGACTATATTTATCCTAAGTAATAATGATTGCGGCAATTGAAGGCAATACGGTGGGTAAAGTTAGATTACAACTAGGATCAAAGAACCGATGTTCCTATCAAAGAAACCCAAAAATTTTACCTTGTCTTATGACTAAAAGATAATTGTATATGGAGCGTTTGTCAGGCTATCCGAAAGTGGAAACAAGCAGAAAGCAAGCCGATGAAAATTTACAGAGCTTTGAGAAGATTCAAACATAGAATGGATTGTTTTTTAATGCGGTGTTTCGAAAATTCTACCTTTGCATTTATGTCCATTGCCAATGAATCCCTGCTTACAGGAGCAGTTGAACGATCCCTCGGTATTTGTGCATGTAGCATTGTTTCTGCTACAATTGTGCGTATCTCCAGCACATTCATCAATGTCTAAAATGAAATCAACAGGACGTACCATGATCATGATATTGAGTAGCCGGGCAAAAGGGGAATAGGGGCTGGGGTAGGTCCCCAATTTGCATTGTGGAAATGACAGTCGCACCTGTTAATCCTGTGTTTAGAATCTCAGGTCATCGTGTATGTCGTATTTTATGCCAAGAGATCTGAACGTTTTATGTGCAAATAATACAGAACACCATGCTTTGATAATTTTCGTCACCTTTACAGTTGTGTCCATCGCCGGTGAATCCAGGACTACAAGAGCAGTTGAACGATCCCTTGGTATTTGTACAAGTCGCATTGTCCCTGCTGCAGTTGTGGGTATTTGTAGCGCATTCATCGATGTCTACAATGAAATCAACCGATTGTACTCAATCTCATAAAAGTAAGGAGGTCTCACTATACAATGCAAAAATTGCAGTAATGAAAACTTAATCAGTCACAAAAAATTAAATAGACAAACGTAAGTCATAATTAGGTTCATCAAATGTTGAGTCATAGAAGAAACGAAAAAGAGTAGGACTCTTTTGAAATTTTTGTGGACAAGAAGATCAGGCCATGTATGTTTTACTCGCTGAAACGGGAAAGCAATCATACTTTGAAAAATTCTCACACCTGCACAGTTGTGTCCATCCCCGCTGAATCCAGGATCACAAGAGCAGTTGAACAATCCCTCTGTATTTGTACAAGTGGAATTGTCCCTACTGCAGTTGTGGGTATCCTGAGCACACTCATCAATGTCTGCAATGAAATTAACAAAATGATATTTGCCACCATGATTGTAGGGAGAGAATGAAAAAAAAAATATATATATATATATGTATATATAATAAAATAATGAAAACAATACTGACCGAAACGACAACAATGCCTGCTGATCAAGTTTAACAGACAATAATTGTATATCTAATGAAATAAAAAAGATTGAAGTATTATCTGGATCATCCAACGCGACTTCTTCCAAGATATTTAGGGTTCTTTTATTATTATAACAACAAGAATATCAGGTCATTATTTGTACTGCCTTCATTAATGACTGATATGGCCTGAAGAAAATTTATTACCTGTACAGTTGTATCCATCCCCACTGAATCCAGGTTTACATATACACTTCGAAGATCCGTCGAAATTTTCGCAAATAGCGTTTTCGTTGTTACTGTTGGAAGTATTCTCAGCATCTCCGCCGATGTCTGAAATGAACCAATATGTGTACAAAAATTCGTGATATACAATGTTAACATAGTGGTCAAACGTCTGCGGTTATGCAAACGTCATAAAGGCTAGGTGGCGTAAGATGTGATGTGTAGGATTTTACCTTGGCAGATGTGTCCATCTCCAATAAATCCAGGATTACAAGAACAGTTGAACGACCCCGCAGTGTTTGTACAAGTGGCATTGTCCTCGCTGCAGTTGTGGGTATTGGTGGCACATTCATCGATATCTGAATTGGAATCAACACACCGTGCTCATGATCATGATTACGAACACCTAAGTTGATTGGGAAAAGGGGAGAGAGGGCTCCACTATATGACCATTACGTTTTTAATAATAACAGGTTAGTATATACAATGACTCTACTTCGGCCAGTTGCGTAGGTTTTGTTGTGGTGAAATGACAAATTATCATGCTCTAAATACTGTTCAGTACCTGTGCAGTTGTGTTCATCACCACTGAATCCAGGTTTACAAATGCACTTGAATGATCCATTGGTATTGGTACAAGTAGCAGTTGTGTAGCTGCAGTTATGGCTGGTTTTAAAACACTCGTCAATGTCTGAAATCAAATCAGGACTGTGTTTTAGGTATAGCGACAAAGAAGAACAATGAGAAGGGGATGAGCCTATATAACGAAAGTATGTCTTTTTTTTCACGACTAGAATTATACATGGGCTAATTGGCGTTTTAAGGGAGTAAGGAATCGAATGCACGTGTAATGTTTCTGTTTAACAAGATCACGCTTTGTAGAATTATATATTTGCATTATGTATATTGTTACGGTATAATCTAGCCGACAGAAAGAAAACTACAATCCTACAAACTCAACTACTCTATTAAAAAACTTGTAATGTTGGTAATGGGGAGCGGTATCTAAAGCAAGTAAAAAAATAAACCTCACTTAAACCCACTACAGTCTATATCACAGTTGTCTCCAAAGTTCCTCAAAATGAACGATCTTCCACAGTAACTAGGTAAATCCCGACAGCAGTAAATACTACTACTACACGGCATCTCGCGTTTCTCCACATGGAAAGCCTAAAGCCGCAGAGCAGACGAAAAAATTCAACCTGCTTAATCGCAGAAGGGTTGATCCTAACATCGAAGGTCTAAATAATAGCCAATTTTCAGAGATTGGGCCACATTAAAGCGTGGATATGTCTTGCGCGAGGTGCAGGTCACAAGAGGCAAGTGACCAGTTAAAACTTGAAGTACTGAGAAACCTGCGCGACTCGTGACACTCTTACCATCCGCAAGCGTTTTTAAACTTCTGTCTTTAAAGATTAGTTCTGACCAACATATCATTTAATGACTTCCCTCTGCGAATAAGTGCGTTGGTTTGAATAAGGGGCCCTTTCCGCATCACTATGTTTTCGTGGTTAAGTAAAGCAATATTTTCTTCTTTGTGCTTTTTTATTTGTTTTTTGGTGACCTTTCTGTACTGGAGCAGATAACTCCTGGTATATATTTCTCCAGAACGTTTTCAGGTATCCTATATTCCCTTTTGGCGTATTTGAAGCTCTGTGCGTTTTCATCAAATGTGGATTTGTTCTTAGGTGGCTACAAAACGCTTCTCCTTTTGCGAATCCTTTCTTCATGCCGCTGGTAAAAAGTGTTGACGAGCCAGCAATTGAATGTAATATGAACGATTTTCTCCGCAATTGCCCGTATATAACAAAGACAGGGGCGTGGTTGACTAGGATCCTTCAAGAAAGTTTGACGTTAACGGAGGCTATCCAAAAGTTAACTCAAGCTTCTTCACTTTTTTTTTTAGCCCGAAACATACCTCGATTTGATGGACAACTTTCCAATCATCATCAAATTCAGTCAGTCGTCCAGTAAACAAACGTTTGATTTGCGCCCTCAAGGAACAAATGAGATCTTTTTCCTACGGATTTTATCCCCGAGACTATATTCATCCGACGTGATAATGATCGCGGCAGTTAATCCAAGCAAAGCGGTGTGTAAAAGGAATTTACAACTAGGATCAGAGAACCGATGTAACTATCGAAGAAACCCATAAAATTTGAAGTTGTCTAATGACGAAAAGATATTTGTGTAAATACGAAGCTTATGTTAGGCTATCCGTCAGTGGAAACAAGCAAAACAGCAAGCCGATGAAAATTTACAGAGCTTTGAGAAGATTCCCACATAGAATCAATCGTTAGATAATACGATGTTTCGAGAATTATACCTTCGCATTTGTGTCCATTTCCAGTGAATCCCTGCTTACAGGAGCAGCTGAACGATCCCTCAGTATTTGTGCAGGTAGCATTGTTTCTGCTACAGTTATGGGCATCTCCAGCACATTCATCGATGTCTAAAAGGAGACCAACAGAACGTACCATGATCATGATAATGAGTAACTGGGCTGAAGGGGAGTTGGGGCTGGGGTAGGTCTCCAATTTTCATTGTGGGAATGACAGTCATGCCTGTTAATCCAGTGTCTAGAATCTCAGGTCATTATGTATGTCGTATTTTATGCTAGCGGATCTGAATGTTTTATGTACTGATACTACAGAACACCATGGTTTGATAATTTTCATCACCTTTACAGTTGTGTCCGTCTCCGGTGAATCCAGGACTACAAGAGCAGTTGAACGACCCCTTGGTATTTGTACAAGTCGCATTGTCCCTGCTGCAGTTGTGGGTACTTGTAGCGCATTCGTCGATGTCTGCAATGAAATCAACTGATTGTACCCAATCTCATACAAGTAAGGAGGCTTCAATATACAATGTAAAAATTGTAGTAAAGACAATTTAATCAGTCAAAAAAAATTGAAAAACATAAGTCATAATTAGGTTTATCAAATGTTGTGTCTTATGAGAAATCAAAAAGAGTAGGGCTCTTTTAAATTTATTGTGCACAAGAAGGTCAGGCCACGTATGTTTTACTCGCTGAAACGGGAAAGCAATCATACTTTAAACAATTCTCACACCTGCATAGTTGTGTCCATCCCCGCTGAATCCAGGATCACAAGAGCAGTTGAACAATCCCTCTGTATTTGTACAAGTGGCATTGTCCGTACTGCAGTTGTGGGTATTCTGAGCGCACTCATCAATGTCTGCAATGAAATCTACTCAATGATATGTGCTACCATGATTGTAGGGGAAGAATGAAAAAAAATAGACATTTATAAAAAAAATAATGAAAAAAATATATTTATATCAAAAAAAAATAATAATAATGAAAAAATAAATAAAACTGGTCGAAACGACAACAACACCCGCTGATTAAGTTAAACCGACAATAATTGTATAACCAATCGAATAAAAAGAGTAAAGTATTATCTGGATCATAAAACGCGACTTCTGCCGAGATATTTAGGGTTCTTTTATTATCATAACAACAAGAATATCAGTTCATTATTTGTACTGCCTTCACTAATGACTGATATGGCCTGAAGAAAATTTATTACCTGTACAATTGTTTCCATCCCCACTGAATCCAGGTTTACATATACACCTCGAAGATCCATCGGAATTTTCACAAATAGCGTTTTCATTGCTACTGTTGGAGGTATTCTCGGCATCTCCGCCGATGTCTGAAATGAACCCAATAGTGTGTACAAAAATTCGTGATACACGATGTTAACATAGTGGTCAAACGTCTGCAGTTATGCAAACGTCATAAAGGCCAGGTGGCGTAAGATGTGTTGTGTAAGATTTTACCTTGGCAGATGTGTCCATCTCCAATAAATCCAGAATTGCAAGAACAGTTGAACGATCCAGCGGTATTTGTGCAAGTGGCATTGTCCCTGCTGCAGTTGTGGGTATCGTTGGCACATTCATCGATGTCTAAATTGGAATCAACACACCATGCTCATGATCATGATTACGAACACCTAAGCTGATTGGGAAAAGGGGAGAGAGGGCTCCAATATATGACCATCAAGTTTATTTCACACAATACCCAGAGTTGAGAAAAAGAGCGTGAAAACTGAAAGTGCGCCCCCATCCTTTTTTCCTCCCACAGTGTCATAAGTACAACTGATTCTAAATATCGAAACCTCTGAAGAAATCGACCATTATGTTAAAATTAAATACAGAATTGATTTCCATCATTTTAAGTGATACCTTTTTCACAATCGTGGCCGGTGTATCCGGACGCACATAAACATCGATATCGTTTTCTTGTAAATCCCGACTGGCAGGTACCGTAGTTCTCGCATGGAGCTTGAGCGCAAAAATTCTTCCACGAAAACAAACAAACAAACAAACAAACAAAAGAAATAATAGTAAAAAACTCGTCTGCATTAAACGCATTGCATAACTTCGAGAACTAAATATACCACATTTTTAGCATGAGGCGACAAGAAGAATTGTGATTCCCTTGGATGCGATGTCACGAGTAACTGTTTAATATCTTGACAGCCTTCTTCGACATTTCGCCGAGAACCTGAGAACAACTTGGTGGAGAGAGAAATTTCAAAAGCCTGTGTGAAATCACTCCCAGCACTTCGAAAATCGGGAAGGGGCGTCTGCAGACAGGCTGTTATAGAGTAAATCGTTTTTCCCAAGGGCAGTACTCGGTAAGCCCTGTCACAGCTCAACTGTATTGTTATATCCATAGTCGGACGTACTCTTGAACCATGGGATGTATCTGGCTTTTTCGATTATTAAACCTGGTATATTCAAGCCTCAAAACCAATTGAAATTATCTAAATTTTGCAGAAGTGCCTTCGAATAACCACTCCATCTATTCTTGCCCACGAAAAATATTTGAGATGAATTAAGTCTTTTGCTTTCTTTATTAGATGAAAATCAGCGATCAATTGTTTACGCAAGGCCGGTGAACAACGTTCTGAAATGACTAAGAAAAATTACTTGCTTTTGCTAATAGAATTGTACGTCCTCAAGGCACTCAAAGGACTTTTATTTTTGGTAAGTGCTTATCTAAAAAAGATCCGTGACGTGTCTAAAATTATGTAAAAATTACAAACAATAGATAAAAGGCGTTTATAGCTCTCATGAATCGCTGAAGGAGAAAGTAGTGCAATTGAAATTTAACAACTGGTACCTTAGTTCCGTGGTTACGTAGTTCGCTGCTTTCACCAGATCCTCATCATACTCTTTACCCGTTGAGTTATTCAGTTCACAGTTGTGTGCTTCTACTCCGTTTTCTCCAAAATAAAAGTTAACACTGACGCAATTGTGGTCCAAGTAGCAACGATATTCACACGTGTCCCTGTCCATCACACTGATGTTTGTTATGGTGTGGTTCACAAGACGTTCGCCCACGAAGAACAAAGTGGATGGAAATGCCAATATACGGCATTGATCTAAAAATTCAAATCAGTAAGAGTTAAAAAACCAAATGGGTCTTCAATTCTGAGGGTCTCAAGTAATTTTAATCTCGCTGTTCGATGCACGTGGTACCGATATCGATAATTATGACATATTCACAGAGTTACCGGAGATCAAGTTGTATTAACAGTAGCATCGGATAAGGTTTTTATCGAGCCATCCATCATGAACTTTTGTACTTTATTTCAAGTCATAGTTTATTATCAAAGTTATCATAGCAAAGCGGGCGTTTGCAAGTCCTACAAAACTTCTAATGAGCCATCATGGTGTCTCGAAGTAGGCCTAGCAGAGCATACATAATCCGAGGTTCGCAGTTCACTTCAGCAGATAAGTTCCCGTCTTTCCCATTCGAGTGGTTTCAACCCTCTCAAGACTCTTTAGAATAGTAAGTATTATTTAAGGTGATAAGCCCCAAGAGTGTTGTTGAATCGAAGGTTATGTTTCAAAATCTTACATTTTTTTAACCGCAACGCCACACATTCTGGCCGTGAATTCTAATATGCGATTCCAGCATGCTGAATCGATTAAGCGGGTCTCGTAAATGCAGGGGGTTCTTCCGTTCTCCGCTTCTAAGAAGCAAATTTGGTACTTCTTTGAGTTAAGCTTTGGTCTCTAAATATTTATTTGCCGTTTTCGCCTTGCCTCTTACTGATAGTTTTCTGTTGGTAGTAAGCAATTACCGGGTAAACAAGACTCAACTATGGTACAAATTTATCTTTGTGCACAAGTTATATCCGCTATGTTACAAGATAATTGGTTCGTGCTCTTGGCGAGTGTATATCGTGTTATGGATTCACACGGGAAGTTTAGAGAGCGCTCGAGAAGCTAAAAGTGCTCTTGGCTTCACCTCGAGCAACTCACTTCTTTTGTGCTTGTAACAATATTGCGTGACACTGTCACGACCTCGTGGTCCGCTGACGACATCTGTTTTCTTATATTAAATATATCTTGTTGGTCCGACATCTTGGTTTTGTATGTGTTCTCCTCTACATTGCCCGTCCTGGCTTGTTACAGTGCTCTGCAAACTGCCCTTGAGCATCAGTTTCACGATAAGCACACGCTAAGAACAAACTATGCTTAATTTTACATTGCGATTTTTTATTTTCTTTTTTTTCTGTTTGTTTCTCCATCATTCATATCAATTAGCCACCTGTCGAGTGAGAAGTTTTATTATCCCCGCTTTTTCGCACTCTGTACCCGTTTGCATTATTGAAAACACAACTGCTTTCCCTGCATTTCAACAAATTTAAAATTTTTATGACACAAGCGAATAATTATGTACCAAAAGAAAGATTCTTATTCCGCAAGATAATCTAAAAAAATAAGGAAATGTAAACATTTCATTTCCAACTAGTTAATGCATCAATTTGTCTTTGTCAATGCATTGAATTGGATTATGAATTTTGTAGTTATTTTCAATTGTTAGTTTAGGCCCCTACGCATGTATACGAGAATTTAAGTATTTCAGTTCTTGAGAATTCGCCTTTTCTTTTAACTTAGCAAATTGTATAGCTGAGAATTTTAAATGAAAAAAAATAAAATTTCCTCATTCACAAATGCAAGATTTGAAACCTACCGTCTGGGCATGATAGAACTTGTCCATGCGAGAGAACCACAGAGGTGAAGAACAAGTGGAGAAAAACTCCCATGTTCTGAAAAACCAGCTGAAAAGAGATCCTTTCGATGTTTTGTAGCTGTTGAGGAAATCGAGAAGCTTAACAGCAGTTTGTTGACGGCGACGTACCAGCAATTTAACGTTAAACTTCCTAGAGGCATGATAGTCAATCACATTTAGATATATGAAAGATGTCTAACAGCCCGTCGCAAAGACGCTGTTAGATTAAATGATGTGTACTAAAATAGATAATTTTGTTAGTTTTTTCCTCAGGCAGTTATTTCCATCTTTCTCGATAGAGAACCCTTCTCTATACGTTTCAGTAATAATAGGCAGCATCAAAAGAAAATAAAATATTTGTGAAACTCAGTAAAAATACAAAGCGCACAAAAAAAGCCCACAAACCTTATTTTTAAGATTTCAAATTGCTAACTCTGTGGTATTCTTACCAAATTTTCCAGGAGATTTTAGGGCACATTTTAAAAAAAAAAATGGCTTGACTGAGGTAAACTCTGTTGTTCAGTGTCGCTTCCGCTAAGAGAGTGCCTCTCGACTTCCCGTCGAAAAAAATTTTCCCTTTATTTTTTTGGACATAAAAAAAGAAAACCCTTTAAGACATGTCTCATAAATAGTTTGGTTGTTCTCCAGTTTTCTTTTCTGTGTCACCACAAGCTAAAATTGATTTTTTTTGGCCAAACCGCTGCGACTGCAATAATATAGCTCACGGAATTTTCTCTTGCCACAAGTTACAGGATTTATTCAGTCAGAGTATAGATAAAATATGGAGACTTTACATGAAATCTTATTCATACCAGCGGGATCATAGGATACCATCTCTCCGGGCTAGGAAAGCATATCAGTAGAAAATTTATTCACCAATTTGGTCACTGATAGCCTCTAGCTTTCATCTACCAACATCTTGAAAACAACGCAAATCAATGTGTTTCCTTCGATGCGCTAGTGTCAGACTCCTTAGCAAAATTCTGAAAATCAACCAAGACATCTTTTTGACCGTTTAAACTTCTTTTATCTATCTTGTACATAAAGGGCTTTGAAGTTTTAATAACAGTTAGAAGGAAAAAGATCCTGAGTTGTCCTGAATCGTTGCATAACCTTGATCGATCGTAACGCTTGCATGACTTACTAGGTAGACGGTCATGGACAGGCGCCTCCTCGATAATTTTCGTTGAATCAGGTTACGAACCACACACAGTGTGGAGAAGATCAAAAGTAGCGGATGGAATTTGGCATTCTAGTCATTACAGGAATAATGCATAGCTGGAAAGGACACACAAACATATTAAAATGCGTGTCAGTCCAAGACTAACACAGAATTTCGGCATTTTGATCAAGCGTGCCATCATTATTGGTATCCGGTCATTTTGTCCCATCATTCAGTTGCAATAAAATCCCCGGAGAACAGCTATCTACTGCTGCGTGCGACATTTCCTAGAGCAAAGTAAATGTGACATTTTCAATAGAACAACCTGTTGTTTATACTTGTGACTTTCTTAGCAATAATTGCCAATTAGTGTCTCGTGCAGGGTCGGTGGGATTTTTTTCTGTTTTTCTTTTTTTCCCCCTTTTTTTTTTGACGCTTAGACGCAATCAACTATACATTAAACATATTTAAGAGGGAAATCATACTTTTTCAGCATATATGAGTACTAGACGACCAAACTGGTTGGGTATGAATGATCTTAGCCGGGTAAGAATCAAATGAGTACGAAGAATATCCCAAGGCACGTTATGGCTGAACCTCATCGTTGTATGATAATATCACATATTGTATCAGGGAGAATCATGATTCACGATCAGTGCAAATCGTAATGTGCTCGTTCTTTTACGACAAGAAAATTGTTTGAACAGAATGTTCGCGCAATAATTTTCGTAATCGGTTTCAAATAAATCAACGCTTTCAGAAAAGTGATTTGTTTTTACAGCCGGCCTCGTTTTCATTTAAGAAAGAATCACACGTTTACGCGTGTTTTCGGTTGATACGAGCTTTGTAATAGCGATAAAAAGCTGAACAAACTGAAAAATATTTCTTAGACAGCAACTGTTCGAGTTTTGTATCTCAACTTTAACAGCTTTGTAATAGATCTGTTCACAAGCGACACCTGTTACTAATTTGTCGGGGGAAAAAATTACACGTTATTTAAGTCTCGATCGCCGAGGCAAACTAAAAAAGTGCCAAGAGAATATATACAATTCGCACTCTTTGAGTATAAAAGAAGAAAAAAAAGAAGACTTGGTGATCAGTTTTCTTTCGTGACCGCTAAGATTGTAAGCATTAAATTTTTTTCGGTTCGTGACCAGTTAGAACCTATATGCATTCAGCTGAGTTACTACGTACCCGTAGTAATAAAACCTGTTGTTGTGCCACTTTAACCCGCCTGATCATTCACGCCATAATACCCACCCGGAGCACCCCCTCCTCCTCCTCCGGAAGCTAGTAGCAGAAAATTATCTGAAGCATAAACAAAACTACCTTCCCCTCCTCCAGTACCAGCATTACCCTCCACAGATTTTCCAAGTTGAGCTGCAGTCTGGCTTGTACTGTGTCCGCCTTCAACCTCCACCGAATCTCCTCCTCTTTGTTCCACCACGATATTTAGCATAGTTCCATCATTCAATCTGAACTTCCCTTCTTTAAATGCTCCCTTTCCTCCATAAAAATTATGTTCCTGGAAGGTATCCATATTTGTGTGAACGTGTTCCTCGTCGAGCTCTCCAGGCTTTGATGAGATAGCGGGTGGTCCGCGTAACAGTGAACGTCTGTATATTACCAAAGAGTCTTCTTCGTCCACCGGTTTCAAATCCAGCAAAAGAAGTAAAAAGGAATTAGATCTGCTACTTTGAGTGACAAGATCCAATGAAAAATGTAAATTGACATAAAATGTTAATCAAAATCAAGTTAATCAGTTGGAAAGTCAGTCAGTCAAGCAATAATTCCTTCTGTCTGACTGCCTGTTTGTCTTTTTTTTTAGACAGATGTGCCCTTCCCTCACAACCCAAACATTCTTACGTTCACAAGATTGTCCATTTCCAAAAAATCCAGTTTTGCAGGCACAGCGATAAGAGCCTGGAGTGTTATGACATACGGCGTTGGTACCATACAGAGATGGAGAAGCGGTGCATTGGTCAATATCTGTGAAAAAAGGAAGATACCAAGGATCGCTTTTTTCTCAGACTATTTTAAGAACTTTCAGTAAGGGCTCACTTCCTCAAAGGAAGGTGATTTTTTTGCTTCCTTTGTAACAAATTCTGTAACTTTCATAGGAAAATGTTTTTTAGCCGCCCTTTCATCACCTCAGAATAACAAAAGAAATGGGCAAAGATTTATTGTGGAGTACTCATCCCTTACCTTTCAAGTATCGGAAAAAGTTTGCAAAACTGAAATCTTTAAGACCAAGGTTATCTCAGTAATAAGCATCTTATTATAATTATTTATGAAGAAAAAACGAGCCTACATAAATGATAGTTTCCACATGATATGGTTGGGGTGGGATGGGGAGGGTTGAATTTAAGACCCCTCCCCCTTTAGTTCTGCCGTCTAAGCTTACGTTCCCCTTTGCCCAAAGGCGACACTCCGACATTTCATCTACCGCGCAAGAGTCCAACCACACCATAAAGAAATTTTTGAGAATATGCACGCAGGAATTTGAATCGTGAAAGTTATGAATACTGCTGGCACACTCTTTAATATTTGTCGCTTCAAATGAGTAGATTATTGCACATTATACAAAAAAGTGGGACAAAATATATCGTCCTCGTTTTGTCCTAAACTGGCGAGGCCTAACGCTGTTTTGTGAAATGCCATTCCTTTTTGTCGTCCCAACTTAGCATCAAAGAGCGCCCATTACCTGTTAAAAGAAGGATTGTTTTATAATATTTTACTATTCTTTATAAAATATGTCAAAAAATGTTGAGAGATTACGGCAAAACTTGCGATACTTACTCGTTGTTTAGCCCGCCAGGTTTGTCTTGTTGGTACTCACATCGCGAAGTCAGAACTTCTTCAAAACTCTCTTACATTCATCAAAACTCTCACAAAAATCACAGTATACTTAATCATAAATACGAGCATTGGCAATATGATATTATAGCTGTGAAAGAGAAGGATTAGGATTGATCTTAAGATCACTTTAAACGCTATTGAAAGACACGCTTCGATATAAAGGTAACAATTGTTTGTCGTGCATTACGGAGAATAACTTGCCAGTCAGCATGGCGTTTCTATGGGGAAATCGGTCAAGTGATCAACTCATGCTAAAGGCCTATTGATTTGATATTCTTCTAAAGACATTTCACGGGTAAGTGGATGTGATAACCGTCCCCAACGGTGCACGGTTGTCAGCTTCTAAAACTGGATGTTGACTTTCCAACTAAAGGTGGTAAGAGAGGGTGGCCGCATTTTCTCAGATAAAGAGTTCCCTCCAATTTCGTTGCTTTTCAAATGGCAAAAAGAAGGTGAAGAAGAAGGACGATCTTACACCGCGACGGTATGGTGATATTAGTTTTGATTTACAGCTTTTCGGGCTTGTTAAAATCTGCAATAGTCCTGGCGAAATTTAATTTTTAAGAATTATAAACTTTTCAGGTCACGTTCCTGCTCGCCCACACGCTTCGAGCGAAGCTGAAGGGGCTCATCGAGCAGGTAAATACAAGTCTTTGATGTGCATTAACGAGGAATTTGTGATTTGCTATGAGCATCCTGACAGTTCTAAGACGCTAAAATACGAGGAGACACAAAATTGATCGTAAAAATTGCAAAAGAATCAGCGATGAGAGTGATAATTTGATAACCTCAGAAGTTATGCGTGTAGCCTTCAAACCATGAAACGTGATCAAACGGTACCCTTTGTATCACCTTTTTCAAAGAATAGAAATGTTACTCACGCCATTGCAAATTGAAGTTACGACCGCCATGCTTACATGTTTTCTCGGCTTGACAGCGTGTTTTGGTCGCGGTCACGACCACCGGCAAGCCATCATCATCGTCGCGTCAAAAAATCAGGTGGAAGGGGAAGGTAGGGACGGTGCGCGAAGGGGTTAGGTTAGGTCATAGTTAGTAGAGGGGGTCCCCCCTCTACTAACTATGGTTAGGTTTAACCCACAATAACAGCATTACCGGTAGTTAGAATAGTGAAAACGCTTTATATCCGCTTCAAAAAGTGCATACATTAGTCAGTATCACGCCAGTTAGTCTCGATTTTTAGTGCAGTAAAAATAATATTTCAAATTAGAACAATTCAAGAATATATGTCAAGTACGAGTCCCTTTCAAGCGCTGATTATGAAACGTTAAAATCTGGAATGGATGAAGTCGAACAGGAGGAGTGGGAGATCGAGTTCATTTAGACATCTAATGCTTTGGATAATTATAAAAAAGAAGTATGCAGAACGGTATTTTGTATTTTAAACATTTTTTAATAAAATTAATAGTAAACAGTTCCATCTTGACGCAAATGTTGTCAATATTGGTTTCGTTTTTGTCATACAACGATGAGGGAAAATTATGAAAAGGGAATCTCGTGGGATCGACAATTTTTTGCGGGATCAGGGATCAAAATTCCCATCGCTTCTGGGATCAGGGATTAAAATTTTGCCAAAAATATCTGGATCATTCACAAAAACATACACCTCGTTACGACCCTGATTTGAATTTTAACCTCAAAACGTGTAACCTCATGTCAGGCAAGGCAAGCTTTATTATTCGCAGCTGTCAGTTAAGCTGAAGAGTGACAGTAACAGTATTACAACAGTAACAGATTGTTAGAGAAAAGAGCTACATGTACGTGTCGAATCCATAGCGAGACTGAAATTTATTCTTCCCAGAGAGAGTTCTAAAATAGGAAAGAAAATCCACAAATCTTCTGTCTGTACCGAGTCCCGATAGAGTGCGAGACTTGAGGTCAATCTAACTTAACATGTGCATTTTCTGTACGTGCCCAATAGAGCACGAGACTTGAGTGAAACTTGACATGTGCGTTTTCTCTGCGTGCCGAATAGAGGATGAGGGTGCGTTTCTTTGGGAGGATCCAGATTAGGATTTGTGATCCAAGATCACGGTGCAGAATCCAAGCAACACAGGTGCCAAGTTACGGTGTGTTCCCCGGCGAGGCTCAGTTAAAACGGAGGCAGGGTTACCAAGCTGATTTTTAACGGTCGTGTGTCAAGGTTCATGTGTACGCGGGCTGTTAGAAACCTATAAACTGGAAATTTTTTAAGCAAACTGCGGCTTAGTCGGATGCAAGGGGAAGATTGAGTTTGTAGTGAATTGAAATGAAACTAAAGTATGCGTGCTTGGATTCTGCGTTGGATTTGTGGCCGCCCGGTCATTTTGCGCTGGGATTTTTTGCTTCTCGGATCGGGCGTTTGGAAATGGAGTGTTCAGCCTTGGGCTTTTCTTATGTAAGTTGAAAACCTCGAAATGGACAACTCGCTAAATTGGGTTCTTTTCATCAAAGTAAACGGTCAGGTAACAAGTGATACGCTGTGAAAGTAAGGTGAATTATTTTCATTGAGAATTTGACGTATTGTTTTATTCCTTAGAGCGGTCGTAAATATTCTCATACAAACTCTTATCGCCATGACTGTTATTGTGTGAGATGATCATCTCACAGCTGGAGCTTGGGCCGCCTGTGGGTGCATCAAAGGAAAGGAGCTTTAGTTCATCAGATCAGTTACCATGACAGAAG
Source organism: Pocillopora grandis (assembly GCA_964027065.1). Classification (NCBI taxonomy): domain Eukaryota; kingdom Metazoa; phylum Cnidaria; class Anthozoa; order Scleractinia; family Pocilloporidae; genus Pocillopora; species Pocillopora grandis. The sequence continues at coordinate 26,987,437 of OZ034731.1, forward strand.
GCGCGAAATTGTAGAGCGCGTCAGCGGAATCGCACGCTGAATTTAAAAACGAAAACAGGATGGCCGTCGCGGATAGAGCAGCTGTTATTTTGTTAATAGAGGAACTTTCTGATGATTCAATACTACAAGAAGCGAGAAGTAGTGAAGATGAAGAATTTTAATTTTTTTTCTTTCGATTAGGGAGAGGCAGAGCCATGTCCGCATTGAGAATTATTTGAACGTATTATACCACTCTACAGTGTTTCAGATTTCTTAAGTAATTTTCGGATGTCAAGAACTACAGTCAGTTGTTTGGAACGCCTCTTAGCTACTTGCCTAGGTCTGCCTCATGGACAAAGGAACGGGGGGAGATCTACCATTGACTTGCAGAAGCAAGTACTGATTACGATATGGATACTTAGGAACCCTGAATGCCTGCGATCAGTGGCCGATCGATTTAACATTACAAAATCGAGTTTCTTGCGTGTTTACCGCAGAATTTGTTGAGCGATTGCCAACAATCTTTCCGGTCAACATATGAAGTACCTACTTGTTTGAAATTGAGCATCGCTGGGCAAAATGATAAGTTTCGGATCCTTCGCCCAAAGGAACACGTTGGATCAATGATGCAATGATCCGTCTTTAGATCTCGCACATTAGTGATCCGATGAATCCTTGTCCAAAGTCAAATCCAAAGTCAGATCCAAAGTGGATTTGATAGATCACTGATCTGAAAATGGATTTGCTCAAACGGAACACCACATATCAGAAATCCTGATCCGGATTCTCCCAAAAGAACGCACCCTGAGACTTGTTGTCAACCGTAATTGAGATGTGCGTTTTCTGAGCGCACCGAATAGCCTGCGATAAGTCATTCTCACTTGACATGTGAGATTTATGAGCGTTTTATGTGCGTGCCGAGTAGAGTTCGAGACTTGCGGTCAATCTTCCTTAACATGCGCGTTTTCTGAGCGTGCCGAAAATAGAGTGCGGGACTTGAAGTCAATCTTACTTGACATGAACGTTTTCTGTGCGTTTCGAATAGAGTGTGACATCAATAGTTAGTTCTGATGACTGGAAGGTGTTGCAAGATTTTGTTTTTCAAACACCGAAAACCACTCGTTTGAGAGAGCAACTCAAATAAGCTCAGATATAGGGCAGACCAAAAAGTTCTTTGACGTTCTTTTTCAGTAAAACGTTGTTCTTTACTTAAACACAACGAAAGAGCGGTAGGGATATGTATGCGCCTCATCGAGAAAAATCGGACTTTCGGTTAAACCGATAATTTTCCTTTTTCACATATATTTTGGAGGTACTCGCCGAGGAAGCGACTGTGACGATATAGTTATGAGCAAAGTGCTACGTGAGGACAAGGCGTTAAACACCTTTTATTTCGAAAAAAAATGCACTGAGCTGCTTCCAAAATTAAAACATCCATCTGTGGCAGTCAAAAGTGAGGGGTAGATTCGAATATCATATCGAATGAAGAGATTTGTGGAGACAACTCCTCGAACGATAAGATATGATGACGTCCCTTGTCTGGCAATGGTACTTCTGCAGATATGGTCGCGGTGATACTCGCAATAAAGCAGAAAATTAATATCAGGAGATTATAGAGGAGCTTCCATGCGCTCTCCTGGCATCCTGATAAGTTCCTGACTCGTTTTGACAAAATTATGTGAAGAGGATCGCCCGCAATTAACTGACGGGGTTCTCATTATATTTAAACAGCCCAAGTAAGTCCAATAAGGGAAACGATATGAGAGAGTTCCTTATAGGTTTTTCGGGATTCGGGATTCGGGATTGGGTTTATTTGAAGGCCGGGATCCGGCAATTTAGAGTAAGAAGAGAGCGAGATGCGAGATTGTTAATGTAAACGGGACACGGGAATCGGTATTAATTTCAAGAGGCGAATTCGGGAATCGATCACTTAAACGCTCCAAGAACCGAGAATTTATAAAGAAATTGATCTATATGAAAGTCCAAAAAAGCCAAGCCTCACACGCCCATGTTTTTATGGGATCGTGTTTCACTTTTTCCCACAAACATGTTTTAAGCTGATGAGTCCTATGACAATAGACGTGGAGAATATTCACTCGCTTGTGCATTTATTACATATATCCACTTTGCATGGTGTTAAATTACGCAAGAAACCTTGAAAATCTAGCCAAAGAAGGTTCAAAGGGGACAACCCAGTGGGTGGCCTATTATTTTACAAATCTAAAGCCTTGGTATCCTGCACCCGAAAGTGCCATGATCCTGTCGGCCATACCGGTATACAAATGTTATCACCTATACCAATAGCACCACAGAACATACAGAAGATGAGAGACTGAGCACAAACATTTGGTGTAGCAGTGCGTCAGATGGTAAAAGCTGAAACTCTCCCGTCGTACCCCGATCAGAGAGAAATTCAGCTGGGTGAACCGCTCAGCTTCGAACTCGCTGACTTTAAGGAGCAGCGAAAAAAAAAAAAAAAAAAAAAAACCAGCCGAAGAGGAAAATGAGATATTGGATATTAGAGTACGATTCCCCCGTCAATGATGAAGAATCGCATGAGTCATTTCCGGACGACGAGACCGCGTGTGATGACCGGGTCACCCTATCTTTACACATTTTCATTATAGGACCTTGTTGTTGTTCTTGATCTGTTACTAAAAGTGTCGCCACTTAAATTGAAATAACGCTACTTGAGTCATAGTTAAACAATGTAAGAATTAGCAGACCCGAAATACTCAATTTACGCAACGTTACACTTGGGGATGTAAGCTTTTAGGCTGTTTTGACTTTTTTTTTTTAATTGGTAGCCTAAAGATTACATAAGAATCCAGCACCAAACAAAGTATGTCAACGGAAGGACAGCGTCAACAGCGAGCCGTACCTTGCGTGACAAATACTGAGTAAACACATGGCTTCAATTGCATAATCAGTCATAATTTATTTACCATGCTATTTTCGGCACGGTAACTGAATGTAAACAAGCCGTTAGTCGCGTGACGTTTGAGAAGCCTGAAATATTTTGTGGAGGAGGTTAAATAAATTGTGTGAATTAAGGAGTGTCCACTTGAGCAGAGACGTAAGATTGTCAGCGATCTGTATTTGGATTTTCGTTTGTTCACTGCAGGATTTGTTCACACTGCTGAGAGGTAAGAATTACGTACCATATAGATAAGAATTTAGCTTACTTGTAAAGTGTAGCCTCGCCAGATTTCTGCGACGCGACCAAAGATAATTCTGCCAAGAACTCACCCTCTCCGCTCGATCGAACTGAAGTCATTTCCCCTGAAGTGCTTCTGCCGCCATCTCTGTCAGTTCACACAAACTTTCTGATATCTCCAGTATTCACTGGTTTCCCTTTGTATTTTGAGTGTGTGGGTTTCTGATCTATTATAGTTTCAACTTTAGCGACACTCGTCAAATGCGAAGCACGAAGACATAACGATTTTGATAAAGTAAAACGAAGGCGCCTTCAGTCAGCCTTCTGAATGAGACGAGTTAAAGTTACACACTCTCAACAACAGGGAAAAGGAAAGCAGTGATTGTCAGTTAAGATGGCCTTAACGGGAAGTTTTGATCGAAGATTCTCTCAGGAATGGAAAGAATAAAGGGACAAACTGTTTCTGATCGTCTTGAAGACAATCAGCTCTGATCATTAATCCTTCTGTCTGGTAGTTGTTCAGTTTTCAGTTTTTCACGTTAAGCAATGGAAGTGTTTGAACTGATGACAAAATACTCGATTAATTCCATAGAGTGTACTTGATTTCATCTGACAGAAGTTAGAAACGAACTCAAAATATCTTGAATCTGTAAAGTAACCAAATTGATGCTTGATTGCTTTGATCTAAATGCAGGTATGTCAGGTATTTGATAAAATAAATTAAACTTGCTCGCTGTCTGCTTCATTGATTGACAAGAGGGTCCCGTATACTCTTTATGTGAAACACGACTGGGCGATTTTTTTTTCCTCGTGAATCGTGAATTGAATTGGTTTTCCTTTTCTTGAATCGTGATTAAAAATAATAAGATCTTTTTAGGTCCTCGTGAAGTAATATTTTTTATTTCAACGTGACCCTTGAATGAAGAACTGAATTAAACGTGATTCGTGAACTATTTTGCATTGCACGATGAATTCCCAGCTTTTTGATGGTTTTAGAAATGTATTATTCTCGAACAGCAGTGGTTAAGTTTTGACCAGGGTTGTGACAGGACATGAACTTTACATGGATTAATAGAAGTCATAAAACAGACCTCTAATGGTCCTTGAACAAATAATATAAGACATTCTGTCATCATTTGTCACTTAAGACTGCTCAAGACTAGGAAAATTGAAAATTTAGTTAGGGAATTTGGCCTCTTACTTTCATGTCAAATGTCTCAAATGTGTGAACGTGAAAAAACTTTGATATTATTCGTGATGTGTGAAAAGGCCAAATATTTTTATGTGACTGAGTTTTACAAAGGGGTATAAGTCCGAACCTCTAACAATGAAAAGATACAAGTCAAATTCTTAGAGACCTTTAAACTCAGTTCTTTGTGATTCATTAACAATCTTTCTCATCAATATGTATAAGTACCACATCATACTTGTAAAGTGCATTTCAAGCCAAAACATTTCAATTCCAGTATTAAATGGCCAGTTGTCTCTTGGTTGTAAAAAGAACAAAAACTTTCCTGTACATATTCAATAATTTTGATCATTATCCATAAGATTTACAATGAAAAAGCTGATTGGTCAAAAGCATTCAATCAATATACAATAGTGTGTGAAGTTGACATGATAAAATGCAATATCTGAGGCTTATACTGCATTTATCTTCTCGAGATCAATGTCTGCCTAGTTTCCAAGACCTTAAAGTTTAGTGTTCTCAAACTTTTGAAAACCAAGAGAGATGCTCAAAATAGCTGAATGCCTCAAAAATTATAATACAACAATTATTTCAGTCAGTTTTTGACATCACGCTCAACCTCATTCAATAATCGCTTATTATTATTATTATTATTACTCCGGCGTCAAGACCATGGATAGACCATGGTCATCCATATTTCTGCCATGGTTGTTCACCGGACTTCCTGTTGTCCAATTCTGTTTGTAATAATATTCTTGATTAACAAATAAGACAACTGTTATCAATTAATCACAATATAACAAAATTGGAGAAAGAAACTAGACATCCATTACACAGTTATACATTTTCATAAAAAACAACAACAAAAACAATTAACTCAGCAAAATGCAGGACAACAGTGTGTGCACATGATGTGTTCTTTCCACTTCCACAGGCATGACATGATAATTATCCCTTTAACTGTTCTATTACACTGTCTAATTACAAGCATGACACATACACTGTACTATAAGTGCTCAAATTGGGCTGGTGATAACCAATCATGTTGAAGAATTTTGTTATAGTTTTGATTAACAGATGAAAAGTTATATTTTCAGATAAAAGTTTTTCCTCCTCAACATTTTTAAATACTGATATTTGAAAATTATTAAGCCCTGAAAAGGAAGTAAGGATTTTTTTCTATTGCACTGAGAGGGGGTAGCCAATATTAAAGATCTATGGTTTCAAAATTGTTGGGTTTTTTTTTTAAGTCAACCCTGAGTTTTTTTTTCACCATTACTTGGTTGTTTGAGAAAGCAACAAATACATTCAGTACATATTTGGGGACATGAATCATTTTGTTCTTAGGTAAACACTCTCATTCCCTTGACCCTTTCACTCCCAAGATCTCTTTAGTAATTCTCCCTACTGTTTGCCATACCATTCTTATGATGTAAGTTTGGAGAATTTGGTATTGGATCATCTAATAATCCTCTAACTGATATTTTCCTCTGTTCATATCCCTTACAATATCTGCTTGATGTTGTGTTGATATTTTGTAAGGAGAATTCCTGTATTGGTCACTCATGCAAGGTGAAGGGTTAAATAAATATGTTATACATGAGTTTTGATGTTGGTTAATGATTGCAGTTGTAAAATTTTTAACTTGAATTCATTTTGCTGAAAATTAAATATTCAAGAAACCAGGCACAATTTGTAAAGGTTTGGAGACAGTCCTTGATACATTTGTTAATTAATGAAGGATCTTAATTTATTTTACAGTCAACTCTCTGCTAATGGACACTCTCATAGGTGGCCAGTTCTAAGTATGGACACTTTTTTCAATTCCTCATTTTTCTGCTTAGTACCAATTGAGTTCTTTATCACTATCCTCAGTTAATTGATATATACTTTTTCTTTTCACATTCCCTTCTTAGTTAAGCTTTTATTGATAAACATGAATAAGAAATTACAACCAGTTTTCATTACTCTTTGTTATTTTTATTATTTCATCAACAACATTCAATACATAACATAATGAGTACAGCAACTATGGGTGATTTGGATGATATTTCATGCAAAACATGTCTTCAATTGAAAATTGTAATCTTAAAACCATCATGCTGCTAGACAAACTCTGTAAAAAAAAAAAGCAAACAAAACAAAGAGCTCTCATTCTGATTATTTTTGTATCAAAACAGTGAATATGTCAGTGAGAAGGACTTATCCAATCAGTCTTTAAGGACCATATTCTGATGAATTCACTCTGTTAATTGCAAGTAAAAATAGCTTACAGAGGATAAAATCAAACAACAGGTCTGAAAATTAGCAACTTGGTCTGATATCAACAGCTTAGAAATCATTCATGCTTTGGTTTATTTACAACTGTCTTAGGTTATCACATGAAAACAAAACCAACCATAGATTTGCCCTAATTATTTCTTTCCTGTTGGATATTAATTTTGAAATGGAAGTAGTAATTCGTATGTTTTTGGAAAAACAGCTTGGAAAACTCAGTGTATTTAAATTCAAATATCTTTCTTGTTCATAATTGCCTTTTCGTTAACAGCTATAACTCAAGCAATTGTTTATGAACACAAAAATTATACAATTAGATTTAAGTTGAAATGTCTCTGATGAATATAAATAACTCAAGACCCTTTACGCATAAGCATCCGGTCCTTTACTCAAAATGTTTAAAAGAACACTGAAGGGTGGATGGTTTCCAAAGATAATGTATTACGAGGAATAAATCATTACCTTGGTTCAGTAGATGTTAAATTATAAACCTCATTCTTGCCAATTTTTGGTTCGATCGTTATTATAAATGCCACAAGAAAGTTAGTTCAAGTTACTCACCTTTATTGACAACTTGTTTTTTTCGTTCTGACAGTTACATTACTAAGACATGGATTCCCATATTTCTAAAGAAAACTTGAGAAGTAAGCTTGTAACATATGGTTTCGGAAGAAAAACATTAAATCTGTCAAAGTGGGATTTGCTTGAATTGCCTGAAGCGGTGCAGGAATTAACTGAGTTGGACGAACTTGACCTGTCATGGAATAAACTTAAAACAATACCTGAAAATGTTGGAAAACTAAATAATGTTACGGTCCTTAATGTAAGGGGAAACCAGCTGTCCATATTCCCAGCAAGTTTGACACAGCTGAAGAAACTCAAAGCGCTGAACATCTCACACAACAAACTAACCACCATCTCTGATGCTATTGGTGAGATGGTGGAACTGTGGGGACTGGATCTGAGTTCCAACCAGTTGACTGTGTTGAGTCCAGCTATAAAACAGCTTAAGAAACTCAAAGGGCTGAACATCTCACATAACAAACTAACCACCATCTCTGATGCTATTGGTGAGATGGTGGCACTGGAGAGACTGGATCTGAGTTACAACCAGTTGACTGTGTTAAGTCCAGCTATAACACAGCTGAAGAAACTCGAATGGCTGAACATCTCGCATAACAAACTAACCACCATCTCTGATGCTATTGGTGAGATGGTGGCACTGGAGAGACTGGATCTGAGTTACAACCAGTTGACTGTGTTAAATCCAGCCATAAAACAGCTGAAGAAACTCCAATCGTTGTTTGTAAATGGGAATCCTTTTACAGTTGAAGGAATGAGAAGTGTTGCGGAGCTAGAAGATAAAGGAATAATTGACCGAGTATATTCAGATCTCCAAGGTGAGTAAAGGAAATTTCTGTTCACATTATTGTTGTGACGTGTGCATTTACTAAATTGGTTCTAATGATTGACTTGCAAGTGGTTATTCTGCTTCTTACTGATTATTACAGGTAGCTGGCGATAGGTAAACTGTAAATACTGTCAGTTTTTGTGTGGTTTAACAAAGTTGGCATCACTTGAGAAATACATGACATTTGTAACGGAAGTTTATGTTCTATATTGGAAAGCTTTATTTTAACAATTTGGCCGACATTGAAATTTAAGTTCATCAATAAGGAAATAATTATGATTTGATGTGGAATCAAGAGAGTAAATGTTATTACAAATCATTCTATGCAGTTAGGCATCATTGTTTTGAGTTTTGCTTTCTATTTGACTGGAATAAAGAAAGGATAAAATGTATCCCAAGTCATTTCATTGATAGAAATTGTTGTTTTATTTTTGCTTTCTATTTGATTCAATGAAAGTGTTCAAAAATTGAATAACTTGTAGCTTGTGAAACAAAATTTATAAACTAATACAATTTGTGAATTAAGTTACAGGAATAGAACTTGAATTTGTTTTAAGCATGACTAAATTCTGATTGTTATTTCCATATCACTGGTGATTTTTGTGCAATGTTTTTTACACTTGTAGTTGTTACCTTTTGGATATAAGCACTTTTTCTTTCTCTTTTACCAACAATTAATTGGTTATTGACTCCTCACTACTTAGAAGAACTGATTTAAGTCATTGCCTCTCTCTTTTGTGTGATCAGTCACAAGTGGTTCTAATTCTTAATGTTATAAAACATTGAGTCAGTTTAGTTTTGGTGTGCATGTTCACCAAACTCATCACTACATTTTATGCCAGGAGAATTATTTTGATTGACTGTGTAATTTTTATGTGAGAGTGGAATAAATGTGTTTTCCAAACTCACTAATGCATTAATATCAGAAAAAAAAATTTGTGATGGTTTAGTTTTTATATACCAGCCTTTAACTCAAACATTATTCATGTTGGATATTTATAGTAGTTGATTTGTAAACTTTTAACTTTGCTTTTTTTTCAATTATTTTGTACAAATTTTTCAGTGCAGAAATTTCTTTTTTCTTTGTGTTGTGAAAACTCTCTAATAAGACCAAATAGCAGATCAACGCAAAGTACAGCTGGCTTATGAAAGGGCTTTGAAAGATGGATATGTCACAGTTTACCGCAGTAGAATATTACTCATTGGTCAGGATCGAGCTGGTAAAACCAGTTTAAAGAAGAGTCTCCTAGGCCTTCCATTTGACTCTGAAGAACAAAGCACTGAGGGGATTGAAGTAGATCCTTCAAAGTGTGAAATTGATGTTGACCAAGCTGCAAGGAACTGGCAGTCCATTGGTGAGATTAAACCAGGACTGTTGCAATGTTCTAAAGATGTGGCAAAGACTGTTGTGGAGAAAATTTTTATACAAGATAAGACTTCAGAAGAAGATTTGGAGAAAGATTCAGTCCACATTTCACCTGCAGATTTTGAAGAGGGATCTTTTGATGGTTACAAATATGGCAGAAAAAAGGTGATGTCAGAATTCTAAAAACATTCTTTACAAGTACGTGTAAGGCAGCTTTTTAATGACAGTATAGTTTAAAATGCTTAATGTCAAATAAAGATTATGTAAACCTTAAAGTGAAGCAAAAATTAAAATTGTTTTATTATTTTTTTAAATTGATTTTGTTTTTTTACTGTGCAAAAAAGCCAAAAAGCAGGGAACTGCTCATAGTCTAAACAATAATTTCCCTCCCAGTGTAGTACTTTCATTTTATTTAATTTACATCAAACTCTGGCATAATTATTTCAGACATGTAATTAGTTTGCTGGCTAAACTGAATCACTGTGGTACTTAACTCTTTCACTCCCAGATCAAATTTGCCATTCTCCTTACTATAAACCACACAATTTGCATAACAGTAGTTCAGAGAATCTAGTATTGGATCAACTTATTATCCCCAAATTGTTATTCTTGTATATTCTCATCACTTATCTGGTTAATATTGTATTGATATTGTAAGGAGAAATTCTCTCTTGGTCACTCATGGGAGTTAAAGGGTTAAAGTAATTAATTTCACCTTCTTTGATACTTTACTCAGGTTGAGGATAAAGGAAATAACCTGTCAGTAGATGCTATGCACAGCATTAGCATTGAACAATCAATGGACTGCATCTCAGATGAGCCCAAGGTAATTATTGATGTTGCTCACCCCCCTGACACTGTGAAGCATGTTAATCAATGGTTGGAGTATCTCCAAAGCAAAGACACAAAAAGTGGTTCATTCAAAGAAGATTCCTATCTTATGGAGATCTGGGACTTTGCAGGGCAGCACCTGTACTATGCCAGCCATCCTATCTTCTTATCACAGCGCGCACTGTACATACTGGTGCACAATCTCAGCAAGCCTTTGGATGTGAAAGCTGAGCCCTGCATGAGACAAGGGAGTAATGATGTGAAGTTGGAAAACCCTAACAATGAAACAAACATGGAGAATTTGCTGTCATGGCTGGCTACAGTACACGGTGTTGCCCTGGCAACTGATGACCCAGTTGACCCGGATGCACAACATAAACTTCCCTACCTCCGCCCCCCAGTGTTTATTGTTGGAACACATGCTGATAAACCAGTTGAAGACATAGCAGTAATAAAGAAACAAATACAGGAGAGAATTTCTGGTATGGAATATGAGAGGCATGTGGTCAGACCCTTATTCTGCATTGACAACACTCAGAGACCAAACTTGACTGATAAATCTAACCACAAGATTCAAAAGCAGAGAGGAAAACATAAAAGAGGTAAAAATAATATTTTATGTCCTAAATTGTTTCCTTCACCATGTGTTACTTGCAGTAATTGATGGTGTTATAATTGCTTACTAGCTTGTCTTTGCATCAATTCCAAGAACACTTAAGTTGTGGCCAGTTTTTTTTTTCAATCAAAGGCCCATTTGGTAGACAGTTGGCAAACATTGAGCATTAAGAACAACTATTATCTGGCTCTCACATTTACATGTCATCCATCAGTGGTGTTGTGTGTCGTTATACATGTAATTTTAAAAGGTTGGTAGACACACAGATTGTTTAAGTTGGAGTTGTAAGGGAAGGATACCGCCCTGGTTAAATGAGTTCAGGCTAATAGTGGAAGCTAGTTATAGTTGTGTTTTTTGTTGCTTTTATTGGCTGCACTCTTCTTAGCTTTCAGCTTCTTTATGTACCAGCATCACCATACTCAGGGGTCTATAAATTTTTGCTGACAAACCCATTAATTTGAGAGTTTGAAATAAGGAACAGAAGATGAGTTGGGGGGTTGGAGAATTATCATCTTAGCTATCTTGTCAGCTATGATACAAACTATTCTCATTGTAAGCACAACTTTCTGTGTCACATTATGCTTTGAATTCATTTTCTAAACATATCCAGCAGAGGAAGAAGGAAAAGCAGATGGAATAAAAGAATTGCAGAACAAAATCCTGGAAGTGTTGAGGCAGGAGCCTTATATGGGGGAGAAAATACCCATCAGGTAAAGGAAAGTAATATTTTATCTGAGAAACCTCATTCATGGACTTTGGGATCAATGTTTTACATGTATTCAAACAGTCATCAAAAGTTCTTCAAAGAGCAGTCTGTGTTTTCATCCTAACTGTATATGCATATAAATGTATATAAAGACAAAAATATTTTACCTCTACTAGTTCGAAGTTCATCAAAATACTTAAAACATACGACTGTACTAATACACAGCAGTCATATAAATGCAAACAAACAAAACTCTTATTAATTCATGACATTGTGACAATTAAAAAAAAAATATTGTGTGTATAAAAAGGTGTGGATGTCTGATGTATATTTGAGAAGGCACAGCTCTTTGAATTGAGATTGTTTATGTGAAAAATATAACCATGTTTGAATTTTCCTAAAGTTTGGAGAAAGCTAGACCAAGGAAATGATGAGTTAACACTGAAAGACTGCAAATATGTACATGTCTGACTGAAGTTAATATTCAATTTTAAACCCTAAAAAATTTTAATTATTCTGTTGCCTTCTAGATGGTTTTTGTTTGAAAAGGTGATTGAAGCTTTGGTGGCTAAACAGATTTATCACAGAAATCTGAAACAACTTGAGCATTATGCAAGGAAAGATTGTTTCATGGAAGATGCAAAAGAGTTTGAGTCCATGATCAGTTTTTACCATGGTCTGGGGATGATAATCAAGCATCGCAGTACAGTTGTACTGAAGGCTCAGTGGTTGATTGATCTGTTCAAACAACTGATAACCATTCCACCTTTCAATAAACAGGTAAGAAAAAAAGTTCATTTTAGAAAGGCCTCACTTGGAAAATGTTTAATAATTTAAGTGAACAGAAAATGAGAATGATACTTTTGTTTAATATATTGGTAACTTATGCAACAGCTGTGACTCTTTGATCTCCAAGTTATTTCATGTACCTTTTGCAGCTTTTCAGGTCATAGATTGATTTAGCCTTTTTCCTTTACAGGAGACTTGCATTGACTTGCTACCGCTCACAATAATTGCATTTACGCAATTTTTTCACTTGCACTAAATGGCTTTTGTAGTGGTGAATAACAACTAATAATCATCTCTGAGCAGCCAAAGATACAAAATTGTTCATTGAGAGTGTAATTTCTTACCATTTCGGTACATTGGTTGAAACAAAAGTTTTCTAGTTCTTTTACATATGCATGGGAAACATTCAGGAGAAACATTTGGTGGACTTCTCTTATCGGGAATTTTTGTTATTTATGTATTTTGTAGAATGCTCGATTTGCTAAGTACTGGCGGGAACTTGAAGGAAGTGGCATCCTTAGCATGGAACATGTTGATCATGTATTTTCCAGCTTTATTGGACAAAGAATCATCAAGGGAGACATTTTAGACATGATGGAGCAATTTGGCTTGATCGCTAAGTTCTCAGCTTCCCCAACCGATGAGAAGTACTTTGTACCAGCTCAGTTGAAGTCATCACCTGTAGAACTCAGTAAGATGGAACCATCATCAACTGATCCATGTCCATTGTATCTCCTCTTTGTCCATGGCTTTGTCCCTCATGGTCTCTTCTTGCAGCTTGTCTCGCGATCCATTCGTTGGTGTTCAAAGACATGGGCCATGCATGAACCTCGTCTATACCAAAATGGAGCGTGGTTCATCATTGGGAAAGATATTCATGATTTTGTCCTCATATGCAAAACAGGATTTGTGAAGGTAATCTTGAGACAAAGAAAAGCACAAAGTCATCAGGTTGAAGGACAGAACTCCGTCGAAATAGCAACTCTTGTTCGTGAATTTCTTGAAGACACCCTAAAGAATTTGTCACACGAAATGCCATACCTGAGGGGACTGCAGTATAGGCTGTGTGTTTCATGTCCTTATTGCCATCCAGGGGTAGAAGAAACAGGTCGTGCATGCTCAGATCACGTGAAAACCACTTGCACACACAAGGACTGCTTCCATCTCATTGATGCAAACGAAGGTCGGCCGGACATCTGTACGCGAAAACTTTGCAATATGATAGAACCAGTTGGTGGATTGGAGAAATGGTTCTTGAAAAGAAGAAGCCAGGTATAATTGACTGTAATGATCTTTCAAGCAAAGATTTCTAGCCTCAGTTTCATCTTATCTTTGCTCCCCTAATTAACTTGATGTTAATATCAATTGAGCTGTTATCAGTGTTGAGAAAGGGAGCCCTGATAGATAGTCTTCAGTTTTAAATATGTCATAGAGTTTCTAACAAGATAAAATAATTTTTTAATTTTATCCTTTTTTGTTTTTCCTCGGTAAAGTTTTGATCAATAAAAATTTGTATAACCACATCCAAAGTTTTTTTTTTATTTAATTATCATAATCTTATATGACCTTTTTTCCTTCAGGGTTTGTTCATGTCAAATGTAGCTGCTAGGTCACATGATGAAGCAAGTGAAATAAATTCAATGAAGTCTGCCACAGCATTGAAGGTGACTCTCCTGGGAAGTGAGTGGAGTTCGTCAATGGGTGGCTTGTCCACCATCAACAGACAGCTTGCCATTCTGTTGGCCAAACACTCTGACGTGGATGTTACTCTCCTTGTCCCACAGTTCGCCTGTTCTGAACAAGAGAGGAGAATTGCTGGAATTCACAATGTATTCCTCAGAGAGGCACAACAACGTCCAGGCTATGCCGACCCCCTTGACTGGCTGAGTGCCCCACCGAGAGATCTGGACATTGACATAGTACTGGGTCATGGAGCAAAGCTTGGTAAACAAGCCCAGTTTATTAGAGAATCGCACCAGTGCAAGTGGATACAGGTAGTGCACACTGCACCTGAAGAACTCGCAATGCACAAAAACCATTCCAAGGCTATTTCCAAGGGTCAAGAGAAGAATTTAACGGAAGTGGCGTTGTGTGAGTTGGCAGATGCTGTGTTAACAGTTGGACCAAAGCTAACAGAGGCTTTCTCCGTTCAGCTCGGCTCATGCAAGAGTGAGGACGACATCCTTCAACTGACTCCTGGAACATTCCGTGAGTTCTCTGACGTAAAACAAGCCCCTAAGGAGCGTAACAAGTTCAAGGTACTGACGTTTGGCCGTGGTGACTCAGAGGACTTCAGCTTGAAGGGCTACGATATCTCTGCTAGAGCGATAACTGAACTAAAAGACAGGTCTTACTGTCTCATCTTCGTGGGTGCACCTGACAATGAACAGGATGAGGTAGCAGAGGATTTACTGAAGAGTGGAATTGATAAAAGCCAGCTGACCGTCCGAAAATTCGTGAACAGCAAGGAGAGCTTGAAAAAATTATTTTATGAAGTTGATCTCTGCATCATGCCCTCTAGAACAGAGGGGTTTGGTCTGACAGCATTAGAAGCGTTGTCTGCTGGTCTTCCAATTCTTGTCAGTGGAAACTCGGGATTTGGTGAAGCACTGTGCACTTTACCATCGGGCAAATCATTCGTGGTAGAGTCTGAGGACCCTGGGGAGTGGGCAAAGGCAATTGCTGGTGTCCGACAGAAGGAAAGATCAGATCGACTTCGAGATATTCGACAACTGAGGAGTTCATATGAAGAGAAATTTAGCTGGGAGAAGCAGTGTGATAGTCTTGTGGAGAAGATGTGGGACTTAGTCCAAGGTGAGAATGTTTTAAATATCCTTCAAAAAGTGTTTTAGGGGGCTACTCGGCCTTCGGTCTCTTATTAACTGTGGCGGAAAGCACGAACACCTCGTATATAAAAGATGTTAAACATGAATAATAATTAGTTATTTTATCCTCTTGTTTACTGTGTTATTAAAACAAAAGTTTCTTTTTATCTTTTTAGCTTCTAAAAGACGAGACACAAGTTTTAGAGCTCGGCAGGTCGAATTTGTTGATACGTCGACCAAACAACTAACAGTGGATTCATTACTGACTCCAAGTGAGTAAAAGAATTTTTTAACAAATGATAATTGATATCCACAAAGAAGTACAGACAGGTTACAAGGAGATCCAGCAATTTTCTTTCCCTGACTTTTGACTTCAGGCAAGCTATGTTTTGTAAAAACTTAGTAAGGTATTTTTTACTTAGAAGATATGTTTTTATTTATACCACTACACCCTTCAATCACAAACGTAAGACGTATACAAAGAAATTCGATTTTTTTTACTTTCTGATCCGGACGGACGGCTTGGTTTTATTTATTTCGTTGAGTCATTTGAAGTTTTCATCTAATCGGAAACCACCAGAAATTGTCTGAAACAGGGAGACATGGGGAGCTGTTCTGCTTTTTCTCAAAACAAAAGCAAAGTTTAAATACTGTTTCTATCAAAACAAGTTTATGTTCTATTCATGATACAGTTGTGTTTCGAAACAATATTGAAGTAATAACATATTCATACGGTAGAGGAAATACATCAGTATATTTTTGAAGCCCGTACTTTTTTTCCCTGGATTCCTTTTTCCAGTTACACAGAAATGTCAGAGTGTAGACCTCGTGTTAATTTTTCTTCTCGCTTCTTCTCTCTCAATCATCAGTGTATTCATTCTCGGGCAGATATCGAACTTAAAACGTGACTTAAATGACAGTAAGAGCTTCTTTTTTAAGGCTGAGTATTTGGACCAAACAGTGGAAGTTTGGTGGTTGAAGCCCTTCTTTTCCTTATAAATCTGAGAGTTTCCCTTAGTAAGTTTAGGATTGTTATCTTCCAGCAGACGATTGTTTCGCTTCTTTCAATCACGCAGTTAGATTAATAAGAACTTTGTTTTTTCTAGGTTCTTTTGACCGAATCATCCAGAAGCTTCAGCAGATGCAACTCGATGCGAGCAAAGTCGAGAGCAGAGCAGATCTATCATTGGGGCTGAGGAATATTGCATCAGACAGGGGCTTCAGAATATCTGACAATAAAGGATTAGGAAATTGCATGTTCTATGCCTTGTCCGAACAACTGGCAATTGTTCAGGGAATCAAAATCCTACATGGCGAATTAAGACAAACCTTGGTCCAGTACCTCAGGAATAACCCAAAACTTGTAAGTTGATATTAGTATGTCTAACAGAGTATGTTACGCGATGTTATTTTAAGAGTATGACAAAGGTTTAGTGATAATATCGGCCACTTGGCCAACACAACCAGAACCTATCCCAGTGTTCACAGCGTGAAGTGACCACAAGTACTGTTACTCTTCCTGCGTGGACTGATGGTCTTTTTTTTTCAGGAGTTCCTATACCAGCTTGTACCCCTGGTGGAAAAGGGTACAAGGTACCACTTAATGTGGTGTCTGAAGAAGCAGGCCACTGCAATTTTAGTCATTTGAATTTAATTTAGCTTCAAGAAAGTTCCATTTAAAACCAGCATCAGAGAGCAGAATTCTAGTTATTCTTTAAATTATGGATCTTTGTTTTCCTGCTGTTTTCAAAGCGTTTTGGAATATACACGGACGTTTTGAAAGACGTTTCAATCAGAACATTTGTTACTATGCAGTAAATTGCTAATTAAAGGTCGTCTCGTACCATTCTGATAAAATTACTCCCTGACTCGTACTACACGCGCTCAAGTGTCTATCAACAATTCTTTTAAGTTTCCCTCTTTAACTAATTCTTCCTACAGCCGGATGGAACAGATCTGTTTCACTTTGTCCATGGACATCAAACATGGACTGAATACCTAGTACACATGGAACAAGATGGCGCTTGGGGTGATCACGTGATTCTGTGTGCCGCAGCAAACTACTTTGAAACGTGCATTCGTGTGGTCAGCAGTCTATCCCATAGCAATGATGTAATCATTACGCCACATTGTCAAGTTGACGAAAGCAAACCTCTTATGCTGGGACATATTCATGAGGTGCACTATGTCAGCCTTCGACCCGTGCAAGGTACAGCTCATTACATTATTCCAATAAAATGTAATTTCTAAGCTATAGTGATATTTGTTAGTAAGGATCCTTAATCTTCTTTTAAATACCGAGTTGACAACAGTTACCATTTTTTTTGTTCGATTTTCTCATTTAACACGCATCATGAAGTTTGTGGTTTTCATATTTCATGCTTCATCGCTGGCTCCCATCTCAATAATTAAAGCAATTCATGCACTCTATTGTTCTCCCTTTCCGTTTAATCACAGTGTTCTGATTCTTGTGTTTACAGGTTAAAGTGGCAGGCCCTTCCAGTCACTTTGATCGGCCCTTGTGAAGAGCTCGGCCTTGCAGAATGACTTCACAGGCATAGAGACTATTGATGCAAATTGGACAACTAGAGCTTTCTTGAGTCGATTTTCCAATGTAAACTTTAAAATATTAGATTAAATTAGAGTTTCCAAAAAATGTTTACAACAGAACAAGGACAATAAAAAGACCCTATAATAAAAATTTTATTTCTTATAACAAATGGCTTTGAAATGTAATCGAAATAAGCTTTCAAGGGAGAGATAATACAAATATTAGGAAAAGATAACTCAGTAATATTCTCCAAAGTTGACAAATGTTTGAATAGGTGAAGAATGTGATAGCCAATAAAGAAAGTACTTGCAAACCTAAAAGAACTCCGCCAACGATTTCATTTTGTTTAATACTGTACGATGTGGGGATTCTGATGAAATTTTACAACCCAACAGCAATTCATATCGTTCCCCTGATAGGACTGACTCCGCTGTTTAGATATTATGAGAATCCGTCAGTTATTTGCGGGCGAGGCTCTTCGCATATCTCTCGTCAAAACGAGTAAGGGCCTCTTCATATGAGCCCGGTTGACCGGGCTAGCCCGGTTACCGAGATCTCGCCTCACTCCTATTTCCTTTGTAAAAATTTCGATGTGTTCATATGAGAACGCGGGCCAGCCCGGTTACCGAGATCTCGGTTGTAGAAACCGAGATCTCGGTAACCGGGATGAAATATTTTCCCATATGAACACTCCAGCCCGGTTACCGGGATGAAAATTTTTCAACTACGCATGCTCAAACTCGTTCCCAGGGCCTCAGTCCACGTTTCGCGCCCTTTTCGACTCTTTTTCATCCCGGTAACCGGGCTGAAATTTCCCATATGAACAGACGACAAAATTCGTCCCGGTAACCGGGCCAGCCCGGTTACCGGGCTCATATGAAGAGGCCCTAAGGAACTTATCAGGATGCCAGAAGAGTGCATGCAAGCTCCTTAATAATCTTCTGATATTAATTTTCTGCTTTATTGCGAGTATCACTGCGACCATGTCTTCAGAAGTATCATCGCCAGGCAAGAGACGTCATCATATTTTATTGTTCGAGGAGTTGTCTTCGAAAAATCTCTCAATTGGATACGATATTCGAATCTACCTCGCTTAATTAACTGCTACAGGTGGATGTTTTAATTTTGGAAGTACTTCATTCCATTTTTTTGGAAAGAAACTGTGTTTAACCCTTGAACTCCCTCAAGTGATTAACATTTAACTTCTCCCTTTAATATTCATACATTATTCAGCAAACAGGTGATGAGAATATTCAAACTTATCAGTAGAAGCTGCTACCTTGATCTAGCACGAAATTCTCATAATTAATTAATGAGGACATGTGTAGCAGCTAGAGGGGAGAATTAACAATCAGATCTTGGGAGTGAAAGGGTTAACACCTTGTCCTCACGTAGCGCTTTACCCACAACTATATCATAGTCACAGCTTTTCCGTTCCATGAATAGGAACTTTCTCGCTTCCTCGACAAATTCCTCCAAAATATATCTATGAAAGGAAAATTATCGGTTTAACCGAAAGCTCGATTTTCCTCGATGTGGCGCACACATATCCCTACCGCTTTCTTGTTGTGTTTTAAAGGCAAAGAACAACGTTTTAAAAAAGAACGTGAAAAAACTTTTCGCTAGATACACAACCGCTAACTTACTTAACTTAACCTAACCTACGTAACTTGCACAACTGAATATATTTTTACCGCTAGTTACATAACGTTGCGTGATGAAAGTTGATTACACTAAATTCTTCGGAGGTCAACAATACGAAATGAACACAAAGTTCGGGTCCTATTTACAATCAACAACATGCATATCTTTGTTTTGTATTCCAAGTAACATAGAATCTTCATAGTCTTGGTTTGCCCAATATCTGAGCTTATTTGAGTTGCTCTCTCAAAAGAGTTGGTCTCGGCGATTGAAAAAAACCTCGCAACATCCTCCAGTCATCAGAACTAACTACTGATCTCACACTATTCAACACGCATAGAAAACGTACATGTCAAGAAGATTGTCTTCAATTCCTGCACTCTATCTGAAATGGTCAAATCAAATTACGAACGTCTACACAATGTGAAACACACTTACCTCCGTTAGACATGATTAACATGTGATCAGAGAGAGGTAAAAGCGATCGATTTATGAGGACAAGGAAGCTACGGAAATATTACAACCTCTTGATCAACATAACACACCTTGCTTCCTTGAGTTCACGACGCGCTTAATTTGTTCTGAAAATGTTTTACATGGAAGCACACCGAGCTCCCGAGCCGAATTTTTCACGAGTACGTCTCTTTCCAAAGGTTTTGAGAATAGTTTGAGCGCTCTGTTTCTAATCGAAATTTCTGAGAAAACGAAAGGTAACGACTTCGCGCTCGAATGCTTATCCAACATCCTGAACCCTTACGCTATCTTTAGATTCGATTAAAATTGATCTTGCTTCGCTTTTGGTATTTATTAGAATTACATACCACTGTATACACGATGATAGATATACTGAAGCAGGTTGTTCGGGGGCATCTCTGCTATTGAGGGTACCGCAAACAACGACTGTCATCAAAATATCTTCTAAACTGCTGCACTTAGTCTAACCTGGAACACAGAGGTAAGGATTCAACCAATCGAATTTCTTGGAAAAATTCACTCGCAGCGAAACTTCCTTTTTTCGGCTGAGGCGTAAACTAAATGATTTTTAGATAACTGTAGAGCACTTTTACAAACGGGGAACTCAACAAGTCGAGAAGCGAGAGACGAATGATCTTCGGATATGTAATCGTGATATTCGCTTAATTAAAATAATCACGTTCTTGACGACAGAAATCAAGTGTGCTTATAGTTGTTTGTTTTTGTTATTGCTGTTTTGTTCAAAGGTAGATGGGTCTTTAACAGTTCATTTAATAGTTCAAAAACAAGCCACCAAACGATAAAACTTGACTTTTTCATGATCATATACCCTACAATCTTTTCAAAGCCTGATATTTCTGTGGTAGAACACATTCATGGTTCAACTACCCAACACATTGGCTTCTATTTCAGTTCTAAAATAAAGTCTCACATTTTAAAAGCTGGAAATGTACACAGGAAATGACATTAACATATGTGAGGTGACTAAAAATGGAATCATAGAATGGTCACCATTTTAGAATAAGCTTTATACTCAGTATGAGTAAGTCTAACACAGTTCACATTAGCCATAATTTGCTTTTAATTCATCCATTCTACAATGATGTTTGCTTTTCCAAGTACCTGAAAAAACAAAACAAATTTAAAAACTATAAAAATCGTGGCAATCAAGCTGAGCACAGGGACTTCCATAACATTCCTTTTAAGTTTCCACAAGCCTAAATGTCTCCTTACAACATTTTTTATCCCAGACAAAAAGTGAGTGGGTTCCCTGTGACATCTTCTGTTCCTGAACTTTGCAGCAACAGGTGCAGTTGTTCTCTCTTTTCAAGTCTCTACACTTAAATTTTCTTTGCCTGCAACAAAGATACATCATCAAACAAGAGGAAATCTTTAGTGAGATAAAAAATTAAAATAGTACATGATAAATTGCTTATTGATAAGAATTCCTATTTTACTAACATCTTGTCGCAGAGTAAACAAAAAGGCCAGGCACACCAGGTTTTCTATAATTTGAACATTAACTTTCTCTAATCCTCAAACCCCAAATAGTTTAGGAGCTAATTTCTCCTTGAAATATCATCCTTAAATTAAACATTAAGGTCATGAGAATACAGGAAATAATCACTAACAAAAAAAAGCTCTTGATTGTTGAGCAAATTCTCCTTGTCAGAACACAGAGAAAAGTATGGAGAATATGCATATATATTGATGTTAGAGTGTAAAGGGTTAAAAACAGACAATAGGGAATGCATGTGTATAGATTAAGGATTCTAGAATATTATTGTGCTTCTACGATTTCCTTGGCTGACAGAGTGTTCTTGCAGGAATTGGCACATGTGAGCACAGGGGAGCAGATGGGAAATGTATGTAACAGCATAACAGTTACATGAGCATCATCTTCCAAATATGATGAATTGAATTTTTTTTCTATCAATCAATTCTATGAATCTAATTTAATCACACATGTATTTGTAATCCTGTATTGCACTTAATAAGTTATTTTTCAATTCATTCACAATAGACTAATCAGGAATGAAACATTTTGTTGCAGTATATAACGATTATTATAACATTATTTTAGGTAGTTAGTATTTGAATTTAAGTAAAAAAATGCACAGCAGTCCTATGTTTGAGTGACTTGCTGTAGTCTCTTATTTATCTTCAGTCCCTAATTTTTGCTGATGACTGTTAATTAAAATCAGGAGGAAAATAATAAAAAAGGACACCAAGAATTTGAGAATGAAAAGTTAAACCCCATCCATCTCTCACTGTAGGACAGTACCCACTGATAAAAGGATGAACCTGATTAATTCTGATTAAAGCTGACTAATTTGAGAGTATAAGAGTTAGTTTGAGAGTACATGTTTAAGTATGTAAATACTACAAATTCTTTTGCAGTTGGTTAAAATCACAATGTTATACCTCCCAACTCAAAAGCCATTTTTCATTTGACCCTAATTGTTCCCTTTGGCTTCAGTTCAAGGAACATTTAAGAGTCTTGGGAAACGAAAACTCACTGTATCCCTTGGAGCCAGTCATTAACTGCTTATGTTTAACAAAGTTTGAACTGAAACAAACTCTGAATACTGAAAAGTATGGCAAAGAATGTGTTGCATGAGAAAGCCAAGACTCTCTTTTTTATCACCTCACTCTCTGAAAGGACACTTTTGTGCCCCCATTTGACTATCTTGTCATGACAATTGAGTTTGTGATTTAAAACTAACATGATATCCAAGCTGATTAAACACAGAAGAAAAGAGAGCCTGATCAGTCGGCCAGAAAACTTACTGCTTGTCTTATACAGGCTGTAAGTGCTTGAAACTCCTTATTACAGGTATGGTTGGTAATGTTGTCTGTCTGGGACACACATCTTCTATAAAGAAGGGCCTGAAAGAAAAACATAACCATTAGGAAAATAATTAATACATCTAAAACAACTTGATGAGAACTTTTTTTTTTCAGTTGATTTAATCAACTCTCAGATGTTGGAAGTAAAAGGGTCAAGATTTCAGGTAGTTGGTTAAGAGGAGACAATTTGGGACAGATTGGAACACTGTCAGTAAAAATAGTTTTACTCATCATACACAGTACTGTTTATAAATTTCATTGAGCCTAAAAACAGTCAAACATTTCTAAGCTTTTCCATGACCTTGGTCTGTGATTGGCTTAAATATTAACACTATCTAAACAACCAATCAGAGACACAAACAGCAATTTGGTTTCTTGTATTTTGCAGTGGCCTTAGTTGGTTTCTGTCTTTGTTTCTCTCTGTTTTTTCTTTCTTCTTTTTTCATATTTTATAAACCTCTAATTACATGTACAACACCACACATTACACTTACAATATTTCAGCTACCTTACTTTTATCATAAATTACTCATGATCAATAAATACCAATTTATAATCCAACATATATATTTGCTTGTCTGTAAGTGGTCTAAACCCATCACATAACAGAATATCCTCAAGCTAACATTGGGGGATATCCAAAGATATACCTTAAGTGATATTCCTCACTTTTCAAACCTTACATCCAATATGGAAAACTCTGTGTTAGGGATTTAATTCAGGATGAAAAGCATTGTGTGGTTGTTATGGAAGGGGGAACATGTTACTTTTATTCATAAAATCATTTCAGGGAACACTGAAAAGTAAACCTCCCACACCATAAACAGTAAGCTGTTCATAAACATTTTTCCCATGTGTTGAAAAGTATTTAAAGGATGATAAACATAATAGCCTCCATTTGGCACGGAAAGAGGGAAGCTGTAATATAATTTATAATACAAACCTCTCAGACATAAGCATTCTTTTCTCTAACAAAAACCATGGGTTGTCAAAGGCTACTAATTGGGTTGTCATCCACTATACACTGCAACCAAAATTAAACATTGCTTCAGGACAGATTAATTGGGTAATATCCTATGATCAGTACACATGAAGAAACAGGTAAGCAGGTGAAGGGAAAAATTATACAGAGGAACTGCAAGATGTCTGAGAATTGCTCAGGAAATGTTGATAAGCTGAAGAAAACAACAGCACTGTTGGTTTACAAAAACCAAGAAAAGAAAAAAACTGTAAATTTTGTGGTTAGTGGGAATCACAGTCTCAGAGGTGCTTGTGATGGCCAAAATTACTTGTAATGGTACAAACAAAACACACCCTTTACCCCTTCATCTCCCATGAGTGACCAAGACAGAATTTCTCCATACAATGTCATTACAATATCAAGCAGACAAGTGATGAGAATAAAGAAAAAATATTAATTAGGGGATCATTAGTTGATTCGATACCAAATTCTTCAAATCGACATCACAAGAACTATGTGGTGAATAGGAAGGAGAATTACTGATGAGATCCTGGGAGTTAAAGGGTTAACATAATTCCAAACAAAACAAAAAATGTGAAGAATCAAAGCAAGGTGTACAATCAAAGCAGTTGCTAAAATAAAATTACAAATAATATGTTACTTCAGAAATAAACAAACAAGAAAACAAAATAAAGGAGAACAAAAGACACAAACAAATGTTGTACAAGATCCTGATTAGAGACAATAGAGAACCATTTAATGTGATTCAGAAAAATGATCCAGCAAAATTAAACTATAAATCAGAATGAATAAAATTTACAGTAAAGAACTTATATGAATGATACAAACATAGGTAAATTGAGCAAAAAAAGTAACAGAAAATCAAAGAAAGTAACAGACTTAAAAACAAAAAACTAATGAAAATGCAATGGAAACACAAAATGTATACAAATTTAATTAAGTCAATGAGATTTTTGGCAGCAACAATACTTTTCAGTTATTTCTTAGAGCTTCCTTCTTTCCTTCAACCCTTTAAACCCTTGGAGTGACCAGCATCTAATTTCTCATTACAAAATCACTCCTGGATCACACATCAAGGTCATGAGAATAAAGGAAATGATCATCAATGAAAGAAACTTTTGATCAGTAACCAAATTCTCCTTGTCAGCACCTTAGGAATCATATAAAGAACAGTAAGGAGAATATGCATACTGATGTTAGGGTGTAAAGGGTTAAGTAAGTCATATTAGGAGGCAAAATTGTACCCTTTACCAAATTTGAAACTCAGAAGACACTTATTGAACAGTTAAGTTACTCTCTGTATTCCTAAAGTGCAGTGGCAAAGAAATCTTCACAGAGATCACACCACCATAGTGCTTTAACAGCTGACATGTGGCTGATCTTTAATGATACTTTTATCACACAAAAATGAACAGTTAAGTTAAAAGACACAAACAAATGTTGTACAAGATCCTGATTAAAGACAATAGAGAACCACTCAAAGTGATTCAGAAAAATGATCCAGCTAAGTTAAACTATAAATCAGAATGAATAAAATTTAAAGTAAAGAACTCTTGTGAATGATACAAACATAGGTAAATTGAGCAAAAAAAAAAGTAATGAAAATGCAATGGAAAGAAAATGAACACAAATTGCCAATGTGATTTTTGGCAGCAACATTAATACTTTTCATTTATTTCTTACAGCTTCCTTCTTTCCTTTAACCCTTTAACTCCCATGAGTGACCAAGACAGGATTTCTCCAAACTATATCTATACAATGTCATGCAGACAAGTAATGAGAATAAAGAAAAATGTCAATTATGGGATTATTAATTGATCTGATACCAAATTCTCAAGACTAACATAATGAGAATCATTTGGCAGCTAGTAAGGAGGATTACTTATGAGATCTTAGAAGTTAAAGGGTTAAGTAAGTCATATTAGGGGGCACAATTGTACCCTTTGCCAAATTTGAAACTCAGAAGACACTTATTGAACAGTTTAGTTACTCTAAAGTGCAGAGGCAAACAAATTTTCTCAGTGCTTTAACAGCTAACATGTGGCTGATCTTTAACGATACTTGTATCAAACCTTTATCACACTGTGATCATTTGCTAAGCTGTCATCAAAAATAAATATGTCTTTCACTAAAAATTTGTTTATTTCCTTTCAGTGGCGAGCCAAAGAATCTATTCTACTAATTAATTTAATCATAAGTTGCACTTTGCTAGAAAGTAAATCGACACAAAACAAAGCAAAACAAGACAAAAATTAATAACAAAAGAAACCTGAAGATAAGTTTGTCCTGAAAAATTCTTTTTAAGCAGTAACTAAGTCTAATCAATATTTTTCCACGAGAAAAACATTTGTAAATCCTTAGCATTATGGAACAAAAATTAAAAATAGACAAACCAAACCTCAAGTGCCTTCGACTTAATTTTTTTATTCTAGGTTTCAAATAACTTTCCTATTAAGTAATTTGTCACGGTTAATAAGATTAATACGAGCAATGCTCAGAAAAAGAAATGTGGGTATAAACTGGAACAGTCCTTAGCAACAACCCCTAGAGGCTACATGCACCGGCATTTCATAACCAAGTCTTAAACAGTCTTGGACCTGACTTTGTTAAAACGTACTTACTTGTGTTAACTACACGTGCTACTTAAGCGTAGTGAACAAAATGTATCGAGTAAAATCTCACCTCTGTTCTACAATACGCAAGAGGCTTCGAGAGCCCTAGATTCTTCTGAAATCTTTTCCCTTTGAGCTTATTATTTCAGATAAATTTTCACTCTGCCTTGTCCGCCATCTTTTAAATTGTGCAGTGTATCCTGGGTGGTCGGCTCAAGTAAGCGGAAGTGAACTGGGCTAAAGCCGGAAGTTCGGAATCACTCGTCTTCGAGATACTTACTAGCAGACAAACAAACAAACCGACCATAAAGCTTTCTGAAACAGATTGAAAAAATTCTGCAGCACACAAAATGTAGGAAACTTAAGAAAGAAAAATCTTATGAATGGTTAATCTTTTAAAGTTTTGCCAGTTGTCAATTAGCTACAAAATTTATTCTTGTCACGGCAGGATTTGTCCTGAGGCAAAACCGAAACAAAACTGAAAGAACGTTGTAGCAGATGAAAAACTATTTCTACAGGCATGGTCCATCGAATAATTGCCACGATTACAGTAAACTTGGTGTGAAATGCTTGTGTGGCACAAAACTTTTCAACCTGACTTTGTTTACCCGTCTGTTGAATTTATGAACGACTCGTCACGACGTTGGAATCTGATGTCAGATTAAGGTCGTCTGGGCCATCTAGCGCAAACTCTGCCCTTCCTCCTATTTCTGGAAATAACGCTTTCTTGCCGCGGCCAGATCTTTGCAACGATCAAGCTGTCTGTTGTGTCGCATACTAGTTGTGCTTGCCTCGTTAGAGTCCTGATAGTGGATATATTTTAAGGAAAAGACTTGAATCGTTTTATTAGCGTAGTCGAGGTATCCAAGTACTTATCGTAAACTGAAATATGAAATTATAAGGAAGAAGCTAAGCTAAATTCTAAGAGACGGACCAACATTCCAATCATTTCGATATAAAAGCAAGATCCCAAAAGACTAGCTAAGAAACAAACTCGCAAAAGACTATCTTCAAAGGATAAAGGAGGGTCCCAATGGGGTTAACCGTTAGCCGCAAAACGGCCAAAATATTTAGCCGTTAAACGTAAAAATTGACATATTTTAACCGTTAGCCGTAAAAAAAAGTTAACCGTAAAAAATATCCCTGGTGGAAACAATGGAAAGGTGTCGGAAAAATTGGCCAAAATTTTAACCGATAGCCGTAAAAGCCATCCCCATTGAGACCCTCATAAAGGAGAACCGCTTGAAAACGAATTCTAACAAAACTGATAACCGAGTGGGAAAAACGAGCAGCTTACTAACAAAGCATGAACAACGTAAGCCACGTGTTACAAGGTTGCAAACAAATTAGTGTAAAAACTGGGCGAAACTACTTAAAGACTAGATGTTTAGACAAGCGTAAAGAAAAGGAAC
This sequence comes from Pocillopora grandis, assembly GCA_964027065.1. NCBI lineage: Eukaryota > Metazoa > Cnidaria > Anthozoa > Scleractinia > Pocilloporidae > Pocillopora > Pocillopora grandis. The sequence continues at coordinate 27,015,105 of OZ034731.1, forward strand.
ATGAGCAGTTACACAACAGTCCCGCTTGTAAGAGTTTGACCAAAACGAACTTCGAGATAATGTGGGCAAAAGGGCGCTTTTCGATAAACACGTCTTATCGTTAGCCCAAAGCAAGATAACTAACTAAAATGCGGTTCTGGGTGGAACTTAAAGATCAAGTCCCTAATGGACAAACAGTAACGTCACTATTGCGGTTTAACACGTTTAACACGAAACAAACTTATAACGAATCCATGTCCGGTGGCAAAGGCGTGGCAGCCGTTACAGTGATGGCTTTCTTGGATGTCGGGTTGTAGGATGACTCGTCTAGTAATCAGTCGGTATGTGTCAGTTTCCTGTAAACTGATGTCCGTAGTGAGTTGTCGTCACGGGTCACCGGACAGTCTAGAAAAGGAAGTTTGCTATTTTCTTCGACTTCTCTGGTTAACTGTATGTCAGTGTTTTTTCCATTAAGATGGTGGTGGAATGCGTCGATTCGTCGTGTCCAACGGTGGTGAATGTTTTATCAACGTAGCGTAGCCAAATCGGTCTCGTTTGTCGGCGAGTCAAAAGGGCGCGTTCCACGATGTTCTGCATCACAATTTTTGCCACAACAACGGAAGCTAAAGACCCCATAGCTGTACCGCGTAACGATTAAAAAAAGTTGACGTTAGGCAAAGATTCAATAAGTCTATAATGAGTTCTGTCGGTAGCGGTAGTGGCTCGGTAGATTGTCGGATTGCAGTCTCAGTACATTGTGGTGCCGATTGAAGTGGAATACTTTTAAACAGTGATTTCACATCAAATGACACTAGTTTGTATTCTTCAGGTGTCCTTGCCATCTTTTATTTTTACGGCAACAGAAGGCCGGGGGTAGAAAGAAATGATTTATAATAAGAGGGAGAGGGGAAGGGTTGGTGAAAAGAAAGGAGAGGGGAGGGGTCGGACTGCCGATGTTTCAATTGGTTTCAAAAGCGTAAAAGCATCACTCATATCCGGACGGTATGCGATTTCTTAAACTTTTATGGAAGAGTCTTGGCAAGGCCTCTGCATCCCCCCTAACTGGTTTTGAATATATCAGCAACCATCTATATGAATAAATAAGTAGTTATTTATACCAAATAGATAATATTTCTTTCAATCAAATTGTAGTAATATAGCAAATCCGGTGCAGGTTAATGAGGCGACATGAATTGCACATGAAAAACTATCTTCAATCTGCAATAATGAAGAGTAAACCGTCAAACTTGAATCAATACGAGTCAGTAAAAACTGTCAGCGCCATATTTGTTTCTTTCCACCATTGTGTCTTTTTTCCTGAGAGAAAATATGCATCTTAATTTCATGGGCTGCAAAATAAAAAATCGGAGTAGGGGTTGGACCAGTATATTACTTTTCACCCTTTGTTTAATGTTTGCACAATTTCTGGCTGATTCAGTTACCCGCTCAGCCATTACTTAATTTACCTCCACTGCTAATTTTTTGTCTTTTAAATGAAAAAAAAAAAAGAATCCTTTACCATTACAGTCACTTTTAAACTCACTGTCTTCCCAACCTTATGATGAGAGCCCCTATATTACTATTAAAAAGAACGAATGGCTTGCATGCCCCCTCCCCAGTCCCCACCTCCTCGACTTGTTGTACATAGGGGATCAGTCATTTTTTATCGCCGGGGGGGGTCCTCCGGATGTTATTTTGAGGGTGGGGGCCACATGGTTTTTAGAGAGGACCGAGGGGGACATCAATCGTCACCAACAGAGTACAATGGAAAATCGGATTATAGACGAAAATTTCTCTGTCCGAGGCTTCATGACGAGCAATCAGGGAGTTGGTAATGAGGGAAGGGATGGTGATTTTGGATTATTTGTGCCTCCTCTCTCTAAGTCTGCTAAGCTCAAAAATAACAGGAAAAAGACTATTTTAAAACTTTGTTTAAACCATTAAAGTTTGACTCAAGGACCCACAGTCAAGTCGCTCGAAACCAGAGTCATGTCGCCCAAATTTTTAAGCTGTGTCGCCCGATTTTTATTATATCAAAATAGTTCTTAGGCTGACACGACAAAGGACTTCGGGCAACATGACTAAACATTTCGAGCGAGATGACTTCCGGGCGACTTTACTGGTTAAATGATATTCAGGGATCATGTTTCATTATTTTGCAGATCTTCCAAGCGAATTCTAAATATAGGTACATAAAAAGTGTTTTTTCTACTGCACGCAAAAGGATAGTATTGATATTATCACAGCAACTTAATGAATTTGAAAAACACTTGTGTCATTTTCCTTTGCTCCTTAGTTTATCAGAGGGCGGTCATTTTTATCGCCTGGGTGGAGTGGGGGGGGGGGGTGTCGGAGGAATTAGGGGTCAATTTTCTATATTCCCCCTTTAAACTTTGTTAGAGACGACTGATCCTCTCCATTCCCCCTGAAAACTATACGATCTTTCCCCTAAATTCTCCGACCCTGGGCGAGAAACATTGACGGATCCTTCGGTCATTAGTAACTACTGAGATAAAGAGCAGAGATGTACTGTTTTGTTTTTAATTGTAGTGCCATCTTTTTTGTAATACAGCATATTGATTTTTACGTCGTGTAGTCAGTAAATAAGCTTTGCTAATACTCTTATGATGAAGTGGGGGGGGGGGGGTGGCAGTGTAGTGCATGTAATGGATTACTCGGACGCACTACCTTGTGCACAACGGTGGCTAGAAACAAATATATGCTATATAGATCTTTTGGGCTCATGCCCTAACGCCAACCTGAAGCATAAGATTTGCATTTTATTAAGTCGAGGAAAAACTACCTCCAACGGGGAGGAGCAACGGGTAACTCAGAACTCTCCCCTAGCTACGATCCTGCAGTAAAAATTGCGTTCAGACAAATTCTTGTCAGTAATTTTTGATAATTTTCGTAATTTAAGCCAGTTGTAGCAGCATGAGTACATAGAATATACAGCGCTGTAAGGCTACTAATTAAAAGAGTACGTCTGGTACTTTAGCACTAAAACACTTCCTTGTTTTGAAAACTAAACAAACAAACAAAAAACACGAAAGAATGGCAACTTATCGATCCTGTCTTTTCTTTAACTTACAATATACATTAGGGCTATCCAAGCTATTTGGTGTTAATAATATGCAATCAGAATGCGTAAAAAATTCTCACCATTTATAATTAATAAATAAAAGTTCTTTCCGATTCTCTGACGTGAAACGACTTTTATCGTCTCTGCATAGCGGAACCCGAAGCGCGCGCGAAGCGTGCTCACTACACATTTCCGTAACGCATTAAATTTGGGAACTTACTGAGCCGAAAACTCGGTCGAAATGTCAACACACGTTGGTGAGAGTAAGAGCCACTTTTAGCATGCGCAAAAAGCTGCTTTGAGCGCGTGTGAATTCTAAAGGTAACAAGGGGGAAGAAAAAGGAAAAAAGTTACACTCAACTCAAGAACTTTTTAGAAGGGTGGATTCATTTGATACTTTTTTTTAGGTCCCATTTTTATGGGGATGATTATTCCAGAAGCCCATATGAAAAGGCGGGGGATAGGCTGAAAAAAAAAATAGGAATGCCTGGTTTAATTTTTATTGCTAATACGTATTAAAATAAAATATTCTCACACAAACATATGATGACTAAGGGCTGGCAAAAGTCTGGGATTTTCTGAGATAAAAACGCAGCTCGAATACATGTAATGTTTACCTCCCGAGTGCTGCAAATCTAGATGTGGCTAAAACACTATTTCACTTTTCAAGCCACTTTTCTTGTGCTGTTTGAGTTTTTTTTTTTTAGAATACATTCAGCATGTTGTCTCTAAGCTATTCCAGAGCATTGGATTTACAAGAGCAACTTTACTTTTCACAATTTGATGGTAATTGCCGATATGGACAGTCTCTCTTGAAAGATTTATTGAGAAAGATTTCGCGCAATTTATAAATTGCGCGGAAAAAAGGACGTCGATGTTACTGAAAATGATTATAGAATACTTTATATCCTACAGTACTGGACGAAACACGTATCAGTCATTTCATGGTAATAATACTCAGTATCATGTATCTCAGTTAGTGTGTGCGCTATGATCAGTCAGTTAAGTGGGCCGTATTCAGTAGAATGACCCTCTAAATTTAAAAGTTGTTTGAATTGAACTCTTCCCCCTCTGTTTAAACCTGAGATATAATAAATGTCTTTTCATCTTTGCTTCGCGCTTGGGCCATAAGACTGTGCGGGACAACGAGGTTCCGCAACTTACAATACAGACAAAATACAACGAGGTAAGTAAGATTTTTTTTACATCTCTGGGTTCAGATGGAGGGTGGGAGATATCAATTCAAACAAACTTTTGAATTTAGCGGGAATTTAGTGCAATTGGGCGCGCTATTTTGACCAATCATAGCACATGTACCAACTGACTGATATGATGAGGGGCATTCTAGCATTTCTATGGCACACAATCTGAAAAAAAGAGACGGGAAGTAAAACCGATCTAGAGCCGTGCATCTTTTCCACCAACGAGAGGCCATTTTTCATATCTCAAATTGGAAAAATTACCCAGCTACTCAATAAAAAGTTATATCAACGAAACCGACACCGACTGACTCCGAAATGAATCCGCTCTCACCGTCCGTAGCTTCATTGGGTGTAATCTAAGGAGTTGCTGTAGAGAGGGAGGGGAGGGTGATTCTGGTTGGTGTTCGATTGACTTCCTTTAAAATAATAATTGATAATTAATTGAGATGATAAAACAAATCTGCCAAATTTTTGTTTAAGCCATTACATGTGGTATCAGGATTTTATTTTGTGCTTGAAGATTTTCAGACTTGAATACCGTGGTACAGCACACACTGAATAATCCAGTCCACGCAAGGTTCATTCGCTTTTATCTTGTCACTTTTGCTTATTTCCCTTGTATAAGGGTTGAGGTGTTTGTGCAGTGAATACAGAATCATCTCGAGTGATTTTTTTTTCCTCGAAAGAATCACCGTTTCCAGGAGCTATGAAATACATTTTTTTTCATCTTCCTTGGTTCATTAGCGAGAAGTTAGGTCTTGGGTGCTTATTAGAGGAGAAAGTCTTGCTTTTTAGAAGCGAGGTTGCCAATTTAACAAAAACCCTTTATTGCCCACACGGTAACGTGTCATCTGAGACTGTTGTGTGCGTTGAAATGCCTAATTACGGCCTTGAAAGCCTCCAGCAAATCTCAGAATTATACGGATATGACTCTCTTAACCTGCTGAGTTGTTGAACTACGCGAGAAACTTTGGAAACGCAGCCAATGAAGGATTAGAGAGGACAAACTATTGGGCAGCTTACTGTAGTCTCGGTATGCTGTGCTCGAACGTACTATGATCCTGTCAGCCATATCAGTAATTTAACCATTACCACCTGTACCGATGGCACCACAAAGCATACAGAATATGAGGGACTAGGCGCAAACATTTGGTGCTGCAGTGCGTCAGTGTTCTGTCAGACAGGAGAGCTGGAACTCTCTCATCGTACCCCTATCAGAGAGAAATTCAGCCGGGTGAGCCGGTCAGCCTAGAACGCTCTGAACTCGAGAGGAAGATGGGATGTCAGAGCACGATTCCCCAAGCAGTGATGAAGAATCGGCCGACAAGGAGACCGCATATGATGTTGACGAGATTCCATCTTTAGAACGAGAGGCGAATTTTCTCCTCAGAAGAGTTTCTCGCCTCAGAAGAAGTATTCTCTTCAACAGCAGCTGATTTTTCTTTACTTTCCTTGTTATAGAACTATGGGATTGGCGTCACCTTTTGTTTCTTTATGCTTTTGTTGACATTGCCATTCGTTTCTTTAATACTGACCTGTCTTTACTAATACGCTTTTCCGTGATCGAAGTTAAACAGAAGGAAGTCGTGACTGTGACTAGCGTACGTTATTCGTGCAAAACTTCTAAAACTTCTAAAACGAACAGTAACACCGTTTTGGTGAAAAAAACTTACGCCTGACGGTGAGCAAAGATTTCAACGGATCAATACTGGTTGAGAAAATCATCACTCACCGAAAAGGCCCCTTTAATGACTGAAAATATATGAAAATCATATATACCGGTATGTGAACTGCGGTTGAAGAAACGATTATGAAAGTGATCCTCGCAGTTATGAATACTACTTAAATAGCAGTAAAAATATGACCTGAGAAAAATTCAGGCCCGTGCGGGATTAGAACCCATCACCTTTGCGATACCGGTGCAGCGTTCTACACGCTGAGCTGGTCATTCTCTTGGTTTTAAGTAAACCCTCTAAGTGGTGAGTAAATGACTGCAAATATATGATATGAACTGCGGTTGAAGAAACAAATATGAAAGCGATCCTTGCAGTTAAGAATATCACTTAAGAGCGCTTGTCTGTAAAAATCAGACAAATTCTAAATTTCGCGGCAAGTGTGAAAAATTCGATTTCTTTCTTATTTCAATATTAGATAGGCTAGACTATAACTAAAATCACTGGATACTTTTTTCGACAAAATATCTTTTTATTTCAGAGAAAAATACAAATAACAAAATTCCGTTAAAATCGTCATTCTTAGCAGCAAATTATTGCACAAGTTTGAGGGCTTTGCATTCAAAAACGAATCACAATCTCGTCTTTTCAACACTCAAATATTCTTTTTTAACCTCATAAGACCTCACAAAACGATTTTTGTAAGCACTGCGTTCCTCTTTGCGTGTAACATAATTTAATTTCGAAAGCATACATTTCTTTTCAGTAAAAGTACTTTGTGAGTAAAGTTAATTTTCAGCATGTGCTAAACCTTCAAATGGATTAAGCTTTGGGCGGTAGAATTACGAAAAGATGTTCTTAATACTACTGTAAAAGTTTCTTTGGGCAAATGATTGAGAGCGATACGAAAGCTTTTCAAAGTCCGTTAAAATGCAGTTATTTGACCTTTCGCGGTCAACATTCCAGTTGCGAGTCACACACATACTTTAATATGATTCAACCCATATGAGGCCGGAAAATGTACATGGGTACACATTTCCAAATGTTCTACCCTAATTTGCCGTAGAAGAAAAATCCAAAGACCATTTTACTGTGGTTATCTTGTCGCTCGTCGTATTTATAACGTCCGATGAAACTGCCTGTCAATCTGCGAACTGTCACCAACCTTCGTTGTAAAACTTTTGACATCTTTCTGCACTGTGGCATCTTATCTAGCGGTTTAGTTGACTGTGAGCGTTGTTCGGTTTGTGGTGCAGTAGATCTGAGCGATGCTTTTAAAAGTGGCACTACACATATGTTGCAGTCAACGTAGTTTTGTATACGGAGAGTCGTCACGCAATGCAAATCATGCAATGGAAAGTTATTTTTTAGGGGGTAGGGGAAGGGGAAAGTAAAAAGACGTCACTCTGCTGCTAAGCTTCTTTATTGTTGTGAACATCAAAATCTCTTCATGTAAGTCGCGGAGATCGGGCCTTTGGCCAATACTCGTTGAAAAGCTAAATTCAGTACCTGCTAAAAATAGTAAGCCTAAGTAAACAAAACCTGGTTTATGATAATTACACGATGCCTTTTCTTCGCTCAGAGGCGGGGCTTCGGACTTTGTTTTTCAAATAAACTAACAAATACACTAACAAATACACTAACTTACACCGTCAACTTTGTTGCATAAAAAATGGAAGGTTGTCGTTCGTTCAAGTCGCTTATTGGCGGAGTTTGTGGTTACAACACTAGAGATCGAATGTGTGAAACGGAAATTGTTCCTTTACTTTCATGCACCAAGAATATCGCAAGTCATGAGTTGGCTTTCAAATTTACCGGTCCTGAAGATGAGATCGACCTTATTTTCTGCCGAGCGCACATATGTCGGCCCCTCTGTAGTTTAAGGTTTTAAACGGAAGTTGGTCTGTTAACAGTGGTTAATAGTACCACTCCCTTATGCAAGCCCCACCCATTGGCCACGGAATATAGCACCCCAGCCTCACATAAGCCACACATCCCCACTACTGCGTTTTGTAGCATGGTGCTGTAAAAATGTACAAAAGGTTCTCTTTCATGCTATTAGGGTATTCCTTGCAATTTTAGTGTAAAGAAAAATACCCCTAATAGGTACGACAGGCACAGAGCGCCAAAAAAACAAGAATAATTCCCTGCAATAAATAAATGTATTTTACTGTTTGTCACCAGACAAAGATGACACTATTACAAAAATGTTTACAGAATAAAATATTTTTTAGGTTCCAAGAGTTCAATTCTGATAGTGCTTAATTATATGGAGTTTTACCCTTCACCTATCCCCTAAAGTTCCTGTCACCGGTATTGCGTGACAACCCAAATACTCAAAGGCGTACATGTTTGTAGTCAACTCAGTTTAGCATTCAATTAGACTGTCAGATGTAATCTTTTAGTGCATTGTAAACTGAGTAATACTCGCAGTCAACTGAACCGTTGAATAAGATGCCACAGTGAAGAAAGATATCGAACGTTTGACAACAAGATGGTGTTCGACAGGGTTGGTGGTTTCATCGGACGTTATCATTTATACAGACCTAAAACGACGAACGACAAGATAATCACTCTAAAATGGTCTCTGGTTCGGTCTTTTGCGGCAAATGAGGTTAGAGCATTTGGAAATATCTTTCTATGTACATTTTTCGGCCTCCTATGGGTTGAAACATATTAAAATATGTGTGACTCGCGACTGGAATGTTGACCGCAAAAGGTCAAATAACTGCATTTTAACGGACTTTGAAAAACTTTTGTATCGCTCTCAATCATTTGCCCAAACAAATTTTTACGGTTGTATTGAGAAATCTTTTCGAAATTCAACCACTAAAAGCTTAATCCATTTGAAGGTTTAGCACATGGTGAAAATTAATTTTATTCACGACGTATTTTTACTGAAGAGAAATGCATGCTTTCGAAATTAAATTATTTTAAGCGCAAAGAAGAGCGAAATGTTTACGAAAATCATTTTGTGAGGTCTTATGAGATCGAGAAAGAAGATTTGAGTGTTTAAAAGACGAGATAGTGATTCGTTTTTGCACGCGAAGACTTCAAACTCGTGCAGTAATTTGCTGCTAAAAATGACGATTTTAACGGAATTTCGTTATTTGTATTTTTCTCTGAAATAAAAAGATAATTTGCTAAAAAATGTATCCAGGGATTTTATTTATAGCCTAGCCTATCTACTAAGAGAGATATCGAATTTTCCACCCTTGCCGCGATATGTTTGATTTTTACAGACAAGCGCTCTTAAATAGGAGGCCCTTTTAAGTTGAGGTATTGGAAAAAAAAATTATGAACGGGATCGGGATTCGCCGGTATAAACCATCGGGATAACGGGATTGAGAGAAAATTTTAGTCGGGATCGCGGGATTGAAGAAACCTATTGGAGACCCTCTTTTCTTATGTACGTAGAAAACCTCGAAATAGATAACTCGCTAAAATGGGTCCTCTTCAGCGTAGTAAGCGGTCAGATAACAGGCAATGCACTGTGGAAGTAAGGTGAGGTATTTTTTGTGAGAATTTGACCTATTTTTTTATTCCCTAGAGCGGTCGTAAATATTCCCATACAGACTCTTACAATTTCGCCATGACGGTTATTTCGTAAGATGATTATGCGGGTATTTGCGGCCATCCCGAGGGGTCGACCCCGGGCAACCCAAGGGCAACCCACGGGCTTAGCAGGGGATTTGTAGCAAAGGCATGCCCCGCACGCGGGGCATTAGAGCGCTTTTGCGTTTTTGGCAAAATACCCCGGGGCCATACCCACGGGATTTGCACGTAATCTGCTGTCTCAACGTTCAGCGGTTTTCGCCACAGGACAAGCAAGCTCGCTCGCTCGATGTTCTTCTAGCCCTCGAGGTAAGTCATACCATTATCATTTAAATTAGATATAAATAATGAGCCATCCATTGATAGGAAGAGACAGTGTGATGAACAACCGCAAGCCAAGAAAGTTTGCCCCAGAAAGCTCGAATTTGAGGACTCCATAGAGACTTGTGTGGATTTTAGTGCTGATGTGGCTTCAGTAAACCATGATCACACGTACTTTTGCATCGAGGAACAGGCAACACCGACTATATGTTGCCCAGGTTGCTCCAGGGGTGGGGGTATTGGTCCCAATTTTTTGCCCTACCCGAGGGGCTTTAGCATGTTTTTGTCACGGCAGCTGTGACAAATGCCCCTGGGTGCCCGGGGGTCGACCCCTCGGGATGGCCGCTGATACCCGCATTATCTCACAGCTGGAGCTTGGGCTGCCTGTGTTCGACCCAGACTATATTTGTACACCGTTCTAACCGCAGGAGATAAAGATGCCCTGAGGCATGCCATAGCTTTATCAGACTTAGTCCACTTGGCTGCTTCGCATTCTTTCGATGTATCATACCAATTTTGCATTATGCAGTAATCGATCAAATCTTCGATGTTGGTTTTCAGGTCGTGCTTGGTTTAAACCGGTTCAAACCGGAGAGAACTTGGTAAAATTTCCGCACAGCCTCATACTATTGTAAAACAAATTTGTTTTCTCAATGGCAATGTATTGTTTTAGTCATTGTTTTCTCTATTCAAGAACTGAATGCATAATGAAGTATGGGGCTGTGCGGAAACTTTACCAAGAAATTGGCTGGTTGGTCGCTATATGCAAATATCCGTTGAGAAATAATCAACCAGAACCGCTACCACCATGTTACTTGTTCAGTTCCATGTTAAACTGATAACTTTTATTCATTACGCAATCATTATAATTTATACAAAGAGCGGTGTTCGTGTTTATACTAATTGCATGGGTGTGCGTGCTGTGCGAGTGCGATGGTGACAATTACATAGCCCAACTTTTTAATCATTCATTGTTTATGCGTCATGCTCTTTTCGGCATGGTAACTCCATGTAAACAGGCCCTTAATTAAGGAGTGTCCATACCGAGCTAAACTGTCTGTTTGTCTACCATCTGTAGTTCATTTCTATTTGTCCGCTGCAGTTGTTGTTCACATCGCTAAGAGGTAAGAATTATGTTCAATATAGATAAGACGTTAGCTTCCTTGTAAAGTGTAGCTTCGCTAGACTCCTGCAACGCGAACAGAGACGATTCAGCTTAGAACTAACACTCTCCGCTCGATCGAACTGAAGTCATTTCCCTTGAAGTGCCTCTGCCGTCATTTCTGTCAGTTCACTCAGACTCTCTGATGTCTTCAATATTCGCTGGTTTCCCTTTGTATTTTAAGTTTTTGGGTTTTTGATCTAGTACAACTTTAGTGAAGCCCGTCAAATGCTGAGCACAAAGACTCAAAACGATTTTGCTAAAGTAAAACAAAGGCGCGTTCAGCCGGCCTTCTGCAACAGACGGGTGAAAGTTAAACACTCTCAGCAACAGGGAAAAGGAAATCAGTGATTGTAAGTTAAGGTGGCCTTAAGGGAAAGTTTGAAAGAAGATTCTCGTTGGAACGGAAAGAATAAAGCAACAAACTGTTTATGACCGTGCTGATGTCAATCAGCTCTGATCGTTAATCATTCTCTCTGGTACTTATTCAACATCGATCAGTTTTCAGTTTTTCACGTTAAGCAATAGAAGTGTTTGAACTGATGTCAAAATTATCGCTTAATTCCATGGATTGTACTTGAGTTCATCTGACAGAAGTTAGAAATGAACTCAAAACCTCTTAAATCTGTAAACTAACCAAATTAATGCTTGATTGATTTGATCTAAACGCAGGTATGTCAGGTGTTTAATAAAATAAATTTAACTTGCTCGCTATCTGCCTCCGTGATTGACAAGAGGGTTCCTTTTACTTTTTTACGCGAAGCATGCTTGGACAATTTTTTTCCTCGTGGATCGTGATTTGAGTTTTTTCTTATTCGTGAATCGTGATTCTTCCACTTGGCTGCTTCACTTTCTTTCGATATATCGTACCAATTCTGCACTACGCAGTAATCTATCAAATCTTCGATGTAGGTTTCCAGGTCATGCCTTTCATCTCCCGTTGTTTTGAATTCTAGACACGGTGTATTCGAAGTCGTCTTGGTTTAAACCGGAGAAAATTTGGCTTTTAGATCGCTATATGCAAATATCCGTTGAGAAACAATCAACCAGAACCACTGCTACCATGTTACTTGCTCAGTTCCATGTTAAAACTGACAACTTTTATTCATTACGAAATCACTATAATTTATACAAAATGCGGTGCTAGTGCTTATACTAATTGCATAGGTGTGCGTGCTGTGCGAGTGCGATGGTGACAATTACATAGCGCAACTTTTTGCATAATCAGTCATTATTTATGCGTCATGCTCTTTCCGGCATGGTAACTCCATGTAAACAGGCCCTTAATTAAGGAGTGTCCTTACCGATCCGCGCGGTTACATTGTCTACCATCTGTATTTCATTTCTATTTGTCCGCTGCAGTTGTTGTTCACATTGCTAAGAGGTAAGAATTATGTTCAATATAGATAAGAATTTAGCCATTTATTTTGTATAATCGGTCATTATTTATGCGTTATGCTCTTTTCGGCATGGTAACGCCATGTAAACAGGCCCTTGCAGGTCGCGTGACGTTTGAGAGGCCTGAAGTATTTTTGTGGAAGTTAATTAAGGAGTGTCCATACTTATCCGAGCGGTTAGATTTTCAACAATCTGTATTTTATTTCTATTTGTCGCTGCAGTTGTTGTTCACATTGCTGAGAGGTAAGAATTATGTTCAATATAGATAAGACGTTAGCTTCCTTGTAAAGTGTATGCTCGCTAGACTCCTGCAACGCGAACAGAGACGATTCAGCCTAGAACTAACACTCTCCGCTCGATCGAACTGAAGTCATTTCCCTTGAAGTGCTTTTGCCGTCATTTCTGTCAGTTCACTCAAACTCTCTGATATCTTCAATATTTGCTGGTTTCCCTTTGCATTTTAAGTTTAGGGGTTTTTGATCTAGTACAACTTTAGTGACGCCCGTCAAATGCTGAGCACAAATAATCAAAACGATTTTGATAAAGTAAAACAAAGGCGCGTTCAGTCCTTTCTGCAACAGACGGGTGAAAGTTAAACACTCACAGCAACAGGGAAAAGGAAATCAGTGATTGTAAGTTAACATGGCCTTAACGGGAAGTTTTGAAAGAAGATTCTCGTTGGAATGAAAAGAATAAAGCAACAAACTGTTTATGACCGTGCTGATGTCAATCAGCTCTGATCGTTAATCATTCTGTCTGGTAGTTAGTCAACGTCGACCAATTTTCAGTTTTTCACGTTAAGCAATAGAAGTGTTTGAACTGATGTCAAAATACTTGCTTAATTCCATGGATTTCCATCAATTTTCAGCACAAAGACTCAAAACGATTTTGATAAAGTAAAACAAAGGCGCGTTCAGTCCCTTCTGCAACAGACGGGTGAAAGTTAAACACTCGTAGCAACAGGGAAAAGGAAATCAGGGATTGTAAGTTAACATGGCCTTAACGGGAAGTTTTGAAAGAAGATTCTCGTTGGAATGGAAAGAATAAAGCAACAAACTGTTTATGACCGTGGTGATGTCAATCAGCTCTGATCGTTAATAGGTTTCCAGGTCATGCTTTTCATCTCCAGTTGTTTTGAATTCTGGAAACGGTGTGTTCGAAGTCATCTTTGTTTAAACCGGAGAAAACTTGGCTATTAGATCGTTATATGCAAATATCCGTTGAGAAATAATCAACCAGAACCGCTGCTACCATGTTACTTGCTTAGTTCCATGTTAAGACTGATAACTTTTATTCATTGCGAAATCATTATAATGTATACAGAGTGCGGTGCTCGTGCTTATGCTAATTGCATTGGTGTGCGTGCTGTGCGAGTGCGGAGGTGACAAATAAATAGTGCAACTTTTTGCATAATCAGTCAGAAGTTATGCGTCATGCTCTTTTCGGCATAGTAACTCCATATAAACAGGCCCTTAGTCGCGTGACGTTTCAGAAGCCTGAAGTATTTTGTGGAAGTTAATTAAGGAGTGTCCCTACTGATCCGAGCAGTTACATTATCTACAATCCGTATTTGATTGCTGTTTGTTCTCTGCACTTGTTATTTTCTTTGCTAAAAGGTAAGAATAATGTTCAATATAGATAAGAAGTTAGCTCATTTGTAAAGTGTAGCCTCACTAGATTCCTGCAAATCGAACATAGATAATTCAGCTATTAAAAGAACTCACACTCTCCGCTCGATCGAACTGAAGTCGTTTCCCTTGAAGTGCTTCAGCCGTCATTTCTGTCAGTTAACTCAAACTCTCTGATACCTTCAATATTCGCTGGTTTCCCTTTGTATTTAAAGTTATGGGTTTTTGATATATTACAACTTTAGCGACGCCTGTCAAATGCAGAGCACAAAGACCAAACGATTTTGATAAAGTAAAACAAAGGCGCGTTCAGTCGGCCTTCTGCATGAGACGAGTTAAAGTTACACACTCTCAGCAACAGGGAAAAGGAAAACAGTGACTGTGAGTAAAGATGGCCTCAACGGAAAGTTTTGATAGAAGATTCTCGTAAGAATGGAAAGAGTTAGGGAACAAACTATTTCTGCTAGTGCTGACGTCAATCATCTCTGATCGTTAATCGTTCTGTCTGGTAGTTGTTCAACGTCGATTAGTTTTCAGTTTTTGACGTTAAGCAATAGAAGTGTTTGAACTGATGACAAAATACTCGCTTAATTCCATGGATTGTACTTGATTTTATTTAGCAGAAGTTTGAAAGGAACTGAAAACCTCTTAAATCTGTTAAGTAACCAAATTAATGTATGATCTAAATGCAGGTAGGTCAGGTATTTGATGAAATAAATAAAACTTTCTCGCCGTCTACTTCCGTGATTGACAAGAGGGCCCCTATCCTTTTTACGTGAAGCATGCTTGAGCGAGTTTTTTTCCTCGTGGATCGTGATCTGAATTTTTCCCTATTCGTGAATCGTGATTACAGATAATAAGATTTTTTTCATGTTCGCGTGAAGTAATTTTTTTTATTTGAACGTGACTCGTGTGTGAAGAACTGAATTAAACGTGACTCGTGAACCATTTTGTTTTGCGTGATGAATTCCCGGCTTTTTAATTGTTTTGAAAATGAATTGTTCACGAACGGTTGTGGTTAAGTTTTGACCTGGGTTTGGACAGGACATGAACTTTATATGGATCAATAAAAGTCATAAACCAGACCTCTAATGGTCCTTGAACAAATAATGTAAGACATTCTGTCATCATTTGTTATTTAAAACTCGTCAAGACTAGGAAAATTGAAAATTTAGTTAGGGAATTCGGCTTTTTACTTTCATGTGAAATGTCTCAAATGCGTGAGCGTGAAAAAACTTTGATATTTTTGTGATGTGTGAAAAGGCCAAATATTCTTATGTGACTGAGTTTATCAAAGGGGTATGGCTGGGGAAACTCTGACAATGAAAAGATACATGCAATTCAAATTCTTAGAAACCTTTGAGCTCAGTTGTTTGCGATTCATTAACAATCGTTCTCAGTAAGATGTATAAGTAACCACATCATACTTTTAATGTGCATTTCAAGCCAAAAAATTTCAATTCCAGTATTAAATGGCCAGTTGTCTCTTGTAATTTCCTGTACATATTCAATAATTTTGATCATTATACATAAGATTTACAATGAAAGAGCTGATTGGTAATGAGCATTCAATCAATATACAATAGTGTGTGAAGTTGACATGATAAAATGCAATATCTGAGGCTTATACTGCATTTATCTTCTCGAGATCAATGTCTGCCTAGTTTCCAAGACCTTAGAGTTTAGTGTTCTCAACCTTTTTCAAACCTAGAGAGATGCTCAAAATAGCTCAATACCTCTAAAAAAATTGTAATAAAACAATTATTTAATTCAGTTTTTGATATCATGCTCAACCTCATTCAATAATCACTTATTACTCTAGCGTCAAGACCATGGATAGACCATGGTCATCCATGTTCCTGCCATGGTTGTTCACAGGACTTCCTGTTGTCCAATTCTGTTTGTAATAATACTCTTGATTAACAAACCAGACAACTGTTATCAATTAATTACAATATAATAAAATCTGAGAAAGAAACTATAGACATCCATTATACATTTTCATAAAAAACAACAACAACAACAATTAAATCGGCAAAATGCAGGACAACAGTGTGCGCACATCACACATTCTGTCCCCTTCCACAGGCATGACATGATAATTGTCCCTTTAATGATCCTATAACATGGTCCAATTACAAGCATGACACATACACTGTACTATAAGTGCTCAAATTGGGCTGATGATAACCAATCATGTTCAAGAATTTTGTGATAGTTTTGATTAACAGATGGAAAGTTATATTTTCAGATGAAAGTTTTTCTTCCTCAACATTTTTTAATTCTGATATTTGCAAATTATTGAGCCCTGAAAAGGAAATAAGGATTTTTTTATTGCACTGAGACAGGGTAGCCTATATTAAAGATTCATGGTTTTTAAAATTGTTGATTTTTTTTTTTTTGCAAGTCAACCCTGAGTTTTTTTTAACCATTACTTGTTTGTTTGAAAAAGCAACAAATGCATTCAGTGCACATTTGGGGACATGAATCATTTTGTTCTTAGGTAAACACTCTCATTCCCTTGACCCTTTCACTCCCAAGATCTCTTTAGTAATTCTCCCTACTGTTTGCCATACCATTCTTATGATGTGAGTTTGGAGAATTTGGTATTGGATCATCTAATAATCCTCTAACTGATATTTTCCTTTATTCATATCACTTACAATATCTGCTTGATGTTGTGTTAATATTTTGTCAGGAAAATTCCTGTATTGGTCACTCATGCAAGGTGAAGGGTTAAATAAATATGTTATACATGAGTTTTGATGTTGTTTAATGATTGCAGTTGTAAAATTTTTAACTTGAATTCATTTTGCTGAAAATTAAATATTCAAGAAACCAGGCACAATTTGTAAAGGTTTGGAGACAGTCCTTGATACATTTGTTAATTAATGAAGGATCTTAATTTATTTTACAGTCAACTCTCTGCTAATGGACACTCTCGTAGGTGGCCAGTTCTAATTATGGACACTTTTTTCAATTCCTCATTTTTCTGCTTAGTACCAATTGAGTTCTTTATCACTATCCTCAGTTCATTGATATATACTTTTTCTTTTCACATTCCCTTCTTAGTTAAGCTTTTATTGATAAACATGAATAAGAAATTACAACCAGTTTTCATTACTCTTTGTTATTTTTATTATTTCATCAACAACATTCAATACATAACATAATGAGTACAGCAACTATGGGTGATTTGGATGATATTTCATGCAAAACATGTCTTCAATTGAAAATTGTAATCTTAAAACCATCATGCTGCTAGACAAACTCTGTAAAAAAAAAAAGCAAACAAAACAAAGAGCTCTCATTCTGATTATTTTGGTATCAAAACAGTGAATATGTCAGTGAGAAGGACTTATCCAATCAGTCTTTATTAAATGACTAGGATCATATTCTGATGAATTCACTCTGTTAATTGCAAGTAAAAAATAGCTTACAGAGGATAAAATCAAACAACAGGTCTGAAAATTAGCAACTTGGTCTGATATCTACAGCTTAGAAATCATTCATGCTTTGGTTTATTTACAACTGTCTTAGGTTATCACATGAAAACAAAACCAACCATAGATTTGCCCTAATTATTTCTTTCCTGTTGGATATTAATTTTGAAATGGAAGTAGCAATTCGTATGTTTTTGGAAAAACAGCTTAGAAAACTCAGTGTATTTAAATTCAAATATCTTTCTTGTTCATAATTGCCTTTTCGTTAACATCTATAACTCAAGCAATTGTTTATGAACACAAAATTTGTACAATTAGATTTCAGTTGAAATGTTTCTGATGAAAATAAATAACTCAAGACCCTTTACGCATAAGCATCCGGTCCTTTACTCAAAATGTTTAAAAGAACACTGAAGGGTGGATTGCTTCCAAAGATAATGTACGACGAGGAATAAATCATTACCTTGGTTCAGTAGATGTTAAATTATAAACCTCATTCTTGCCAATTTTTGGTTCAATTGTTATTATAAATGCCACAAGAAAGTTTAAGTTACTCACCTTTAATGACAGCTTGTTTTTTTTGTTCTGACAGTTACATTACTAAGACATGGATTCCCATATTTCTAAAGAAAAGCTGAGAAGTAAGATTGGAACAGATTATTTGGGAAGAAAAACATTAAATCTGTCAGCGTGGGATTTGCTGGAACTGCCTGAAGCGGTGCTGGAATTAACTGAGTTGGACAAACTTGACCTGTCAGAGAATAAACTTAAAACAATACCTGAAAATGTTGGAAAACTAAATAATATTACGGTCCTTGATGTAAGGGGAAACCAGCTGTCCATATTCCCAGCAAGTTTGGCACAGCTGAAGAAACTCGAATTGCTGTTCATCTCACGTAACAAACTAACCATCATCCCTGATGCCATTGGTGAGATGGTGGCACTGGAGGGACTGGTACTGAGTTACAACCAGTTGACTGTGTTGAGTCCAGCTATAAAACAGCTGAAGAAACTCAAACGGCTGAACATCTCACATAACAAACTAACCACCATCTCTGATGCTATTGGTGAGATGGTGGCACTGGTGGAACTGGATCTGAGTTACAACCAGTTGACTGTGTTAAGTCCAGCCATAACACAGCTGAAGAAACTCAAATGGCTGTACATCTCACATAACAAACTAACCACCATCTCTGATGCTATTGATGAGATGGTGGCACTGGTGGAACTGGATCTGAGTTACAACCAGTTGACTGTGTTAAATCCAGCCATAAAACAGCTGAAGAAACTCAAATGGCTGTTCATCTCACATAACAAACTAACCACCATCTCTGATGCTATTGGTGAGATGGTGGCACTGGTGGAACTGGATCTGAGTTACAACCAGTTGACTGTGTTAAATCCAGCCATAAAACAGCTGAAGAAACTCAAATCGTTGTGGGTGCATGGGAATCCTTTTACAGTTGAAGGAATGAGAAGTGTTACGGAGCTAGAAGATAGAGGAATAATTGACCGAGTATATTCAGATATCCGAGGTGAGTAAAGGAAATTTCTGTTCACATTATTGTTGTGACATGTGAAATTACTAAATTGGTTCTAACAATTGATTTGCAAGTGGTTATTCTGCTTGTTACTGATTATTACAGGTAGCTGGCGATAGTTAAACTGTAAATACTGTCGCAGTTTTTGTGTGGTTTAACAAAGTTCGCATCACTTGAGATATACATGACATTTGTAATGGAAGTTTTTGTTCTATATTGAAAAGCTTTATTTTAACAATTTGGCTGACATTTATTCATTCATGAAATTTAAGTTCATCAATAAGGAAATATGATTTGATGTGGAATCAAGAGAGAAAATGTTATTACAAATCATTTAGGAATGTTATTACAAATCAGTTAGGAATTATTGTTTTGAGTTTTGCTTTCTATTTGACTGGAATAAAGGAAGGATAAAATGTATCCCAAGTCATTTCACTGTTAGGAATTGTTGTTTTATTTTTGCTTTCTGTTTGATTCATTGAAAGTGTTTTAAAAGTTGAATAACTTGTGGCTTACCAAACAAAATTTATAAACTAATACGATTTGTGAATTAAGTTACAGGAATAGAATTTGAATTTGTTTTTAGCGTTGATGAAATTCTGATTGTTGTTTCCATATAATTTACACCAGTGATTTTTGTGCATTTTATTCTTTAACTTACAGTTGTTACCTTTTGGATATATTCGTGTTTTCTTTCTCTTTTACAAACAATGAAGTGGTTATTGACTTCTCGCTACTTAGCAGAATTGATTTAAGTCATTGTCTCTCTCTTGTATGATCAGTCACAAGTGGTTCAGTTTAGTTTTGGTGTGCATGTTCACCAAATTCATCACTACATTTTATGCCTGAATAATTATTTTGATTGACTGTGTAACTTTTATGTAAGAGTAGAATAAATGTGTTTTCCAAACTCACTAATGTATTAACATCAGAAAAAAAAAAACAATTTTGATGGTTCAGTTTTTATATACTGGCTTTTGACTCCAACGTTGTTCATGTTAGGTATTTATACTACTTGTTTTTTTTACTTAATTTGTACAAATTTATCAATGTACAAATTACTATTTTCTTTGTGTTGCAAAAACTTTTTCTAATTAGGCCAAATACCAGATAGAATTGAAGCACAGCTGGCTTATGAAAGGGCTTTGAAAGATGGATATGTCACGGTTAACCGCGGTAGAATATTACTCATTGGTCAGGACCAAGCTGGTAAAACCAGTTTAAAGAAGAGTCTCCTAGGCCTTCCATTTGACTCCAAAGAACAGAGCACAGAGGGGATTGAAGTGGATCCTTCAAAGTGTAAAATTGATGTTGACCAAGCTGCAAGCAACTGGCAGTCCATTGGTGAGAATAAGCCAGGACTGTTGGAATGTTCTGAAGATGTGGCAAAGATTATGGTAGAGAAAACTTTTAGACCAGATCATTCAGTTAGAAAAATGTATATGCAGTTAGAAGATCTTGATGAAGAAGACAAAGATGAAAGTTCAGATAAAGATTTTGAAAAAGATTTAGCCTACATTTCACCTGTAGATTTTGAAGAGGGATCTTTTGATGGTTACAAATATGGCAGCAAAAAGGTAATGTAAGAATTCCAAAAATCTTCTTCACAAACATGCTTAAGGCAGCTTTTAATGACAGTATAGTTTTGAATGCTTAATGTTGACTGAAAATTATGTGAACCTCAAAGTGAGGAAAAAATTAAAATTGTTAAATCTTTTTTTAATTTATTTTTTTACTTTCTAGTGGTCTTAGCCAAAAAACAGGGAACTGCTTGTGGTCTCACAATAATTTCCCTCCCACGTCATGTACTGTCAATTGATCTAATTTACATCAAACTTTGATATAATTATTTCAGATGTGTAATTAGTTTGCTGGCTAAACTGAATTACTGTGGTACTCAAAGTAATTAATTTCACCCTATTTGATTCTCTACTCAGGTTGAGGATACAGGAGGTTACCAGTCAGTGGATGGTTTCCATAACAGTGGCATTGAACACTCAGAAGACTGCATCTTAGATGAGCCCCAGGTAATTATTGATGTTACTCAACCCCCTGATACTGTGAAGCATGTTCATCAGTGGTTGAAGTATATCAAAGGCAAATGCATCAAAAGTGGCATATTTAAAGAAGAATCCTATGTTTCAATGGATATATGGGACTTTGCAGGGCAACACCTGTACTATGCCAGCCATCCTATTTTCTTATCACGACGAGCACTATACATATTGGTGCACAATCTCAGCAAGCCTTTAGATGCCACAGCTGAGCCCTGCATGAGACAAGGGAGTAACGATGTGAAATTGGACCACCCTAACAATGCAACAAACATGGAGAATTTGCTGTCATGGCTGGCAACAGTACACGGTGTTGCCCTGGCAACTGATGACCCAGATGATGATGCACAACATAAGCTGCCCTACCTCCGCCCCCCAGTGTTTATTGTTGGAACACATGCTGACAAACCAGTTGAGGACATAGCAGTAATAAAGAAACAAATACAGGAGAGAATTTCTGGTATGGAATATGAGAAGCATGTGGTCAGACCCTTATTCTGCATTGATAACACTGAGAGACCAAACTTGATTAAGGAATTTATTCAGAAGTTTCAAAAGCAGATAGGAAAAAATAAAACAGGTAAAATATTTGATATCTCATTGTATCCTTCACAATGTGTTACTTGCAGTAATTGATGGTTTTATAATTGCTTACTAGCTTGTCTTTGCACCAATTTCAAGAACACTTAATTTGTAGCCATTTTTTCTTCTTTAATCAAAGGCCCATTTGATAGATGGCTGGGAAGCATTGAGCATACAATAATTATTATCTGACTCACATTTACATGTCATCAAGCAGTTCTGCTTTGTGTCACTATAATTTTAAAAGGTTGCCAGACACATGGAATGTTTTTGTGGGAGTGGTGAGGGAATGACACTGCCCTGGTTGAATGAGTTCAGGCTAATAGTGGAAGCTACTAAGAGTTGTTAATTTTTTCCATTAGCTGCACTCTTCTTAGCTTTTAGCTACTTTATGTACCAGCATTACCATACTGGGGCTTATAAATTTTGCAGACAGATCCATTAATTTCAAAGTTTGAAATAAGAAAAAGATGGTTTGAAGAGTTGAAGAGTTTATCATCATAGCTGTGTTGTCAGCTGTAAAATATCTGCAATCACACATGTATGATACAAACTATTCTCATTGTAAGCACATGTTTCTGTGTTACATTGTGCTTTAAATTCATTTTCTAAACATATCCAGCAGAGGAAGAAGGAAAAGCAGATGGACTAAAAGAATTGCAGAACAAAATTCTGGAGGTGTTGAGGCAGGAGCCTTATATGGGGAAGAAAATACCAGTCAGGTAAATGAAAATTACATTTTATCTGGCAAACCTCACTTCATGGAGTACGGAATCAATTTTTGATTCAAACAGTCATGAATAGTACTTTGAAGAGCAGTCAGTGTCTTGAGTATAACTGTATATGCATGTAAATTTATATGAAAACAAAATCGTCTTACCTCCTCTAGTTTGAAGTCCATCCAAATTCTTAAAACATCAGACTGTACAAATACACGGCAGTCATTTAAGTGCAAACAGACAAAACTCTCATTCAATACTGTCTTTTGAAGAGGTGTGAATGTGAGATGGATATTTGAAAAGGCACAGCTTTAAATTGAGATTGTTTATGGGAAAAATATAACCATACTTGAATTGTCCAAAAGATTGGTTAAAGCTAGACCAAGGAAATGGACGAATTAACACTGGAAGACTGCAAATAAGTAGATGTCTGACTGAGGTCAATATCCAATTTTAAACCCTTAATATATATTTCAAGTATTCTGTTTCCTTTTAGATGGTTTTTGTTTGAAAAGGTGATTGAAGCTTTGGTGGCTAAACAGATTTATCAAAGAAACCTGCAACAACTTAAGCACTATGCAAGGAAACATTGTTTCATGAAAGATGCAAAAGAGTTTGAGTCCATGATCAGTTTTTACCATGGTCTGGGGATGATAATCAAGCACCGCAATACAGTTGTACTGAAGGCTCAGTGGTTGATTGATCTCTTCAAACAGCTAATAACCATTCCACCTTTCGATAAACAGGTAGAAAACAAATTTCATTTTAGAAAGGCCTTACTTGGAAAATGTTCATTAATTTAGACCAACAGAAAATGAGAGTGACACTTTCTTTTTTAATAAATAGGCAACTAATGCAACAGCTGTGACTCTTTGATCTTTACATCTGTTGACCTCAAGTTATTTCATGTACCTTGTGCAGCTTTTTAGATCATAAATTGATTAAGCCTTTTTACTTTACAACAGACTTGCATTGACTCGCTACCCCTCACAATTACTGTATTCACACAAGCGAATAGTTCTTTTTGCATGTGCTAATTGGCTTCTGCGGTGGTGAATAACAACTGATAATCATCTCTGAGCAGCCTAAGATACAAAATTGCCCATTATGAGTGTAATTTCTTACCATTTCGGTACATTGATTGAAATAAATTTTTTTCTAGTTCCTGTACATATTCATGGAAAAAATTCAAAAAGGAACATGTAGTGGACTTCTCTAATCTGGAATTGCTGTCATTTATATATTTTGTAGACTCCTTTATTTTCTAAGTACTGGCAGGAACTTGAAGCAAGTGGCATCCTTAGCATGGAACATGTTGATCATGTGTTCTCCAGCTTTATTACGGGAGGAATCGTTAAGGCAGACATCCTTGACATGATGGAGCGATTTGGTTTGATTGCTAAGTTCTCAGCTTCCCCAACTGACAAGAAGTACTTTGTACCAGCTCAGTTGAAGTCATCGCCTGTAGAACTCTGTAACATGGAATTTTCATTAACTGACCCTTGTCCATTGTATCTCCTCTTTGTCCATGGCTTTGTCCCTCATGGTCTTTTCTTGCAGCTTGTCTCCCGATGCATTCATTGGTGTTCAGAGACATGGGCCATGCATCAACCCACCCTGTATCAAAATGGAGCATGGTTCATTATTGGGAAAGATGTTCATGATTTTGTCCTCATATGCAAAACAGGATTTGTGAAGTTAACCTTGAGACAAAGAAAAGCACAAAGTGATCAGGTTGAAGGACAGAACTCCGTTGAACTAGCGACTCTTGTTCGTGAATTTCTTGAAGACACCCTAAAGAATTTGTCACAAGAAATGCCATACCTGAGAGGAATGAAGTATAGGCTGTGTGTTGCATGTCCTTACTGTCATCAAGGGGCAGAAGAAACACGTCGTGCATGCTCAGACCAAGTGAAAACCACTTGTACACACAAGGACTGCTTCCACCTCATTGATGCAAATGAAGGTCGACCAGACATCTGTAAGCGTAAACCTTGCAATAAGGTAGCACCAGTTTGTGGATTAAAGAAATGGTTCTTGAATAAAAGCCAGGTATAATTGATTATAGTGATTTTTCACACAAAGATTTCTGTCGTCAGTTTCATCTTTGCTTTGCTCCCCTAATTTACTTGATGTGAATTTCCATTGGACTGCTATCAGTGTTGAGAAAGGGAGCCCTAATAGGTTGTCTTCAGTTTTAAATACAATTCAGAGAATTTCTAATAAGATGAAATTATTTTTGAATTTTATACTCTTGTTTTTCCTCGGTAAAGTGTTGATCAATAAAAATTTTATATGACCACACCAAGTTTTTTTTAAAAATGTAATTGTCATAATCCTATATGACCTTTCTTTCTTCAGGGTTTGTCCTCTTCAAATGTAGTTGCTAGATCACATGATGAAGCAAGTGAAATCAATCCAAAGAAGTCTACCACAGCATTGAAGGTAACTCTCCTTGGCAGTGAGTGGAGTTCGTCAATGGGAGGCTTGTCCACCATCAACAGACAGCTTGCCATTCTGTTGGCCAAACACTCTAAACTGGACATCACTCTCCTTGTTCCACAGTCTGCCTGTTCTGAAGAAGAGAAGAGGATGGCATCAAGTCACAATGTTTCCATCCAGGAAGCCAAGAAACTTGCAGGCTTCAGTGATCCTCTTGAGTGGTTGAGTTTCCCACCAAGAGACCTTGTCATTGACTTTGTGCTGGGTCATGGTGCAAAGCTTGGTAAGCAAGCCCAAGTTATCAGAAAGTATCACAGTTGCAAGTGGATTCAGGTAGTGCACACTGCACCCGAAGAACTAGGAATGTACAAAGACTATCCCATGGCCATTTCCAAAGGTGAAGATAAGAGTACAACTGAGGTGGAGTTGTGTAAGTTGGCAGATGCTGTGGTAGCAGTTGGACCAAAGTTGACAAAGGCCTACTCTTCTTACCTGCGCTCATTTGAGAAGCACCAAGATATAATTCAACTGACACCAAGCACGTTCATTGAATTTTCCGAAGTTAAACAAGCTGCAGTTGACATGGACGACTTTAAGGTTCTAACGTTTGGCCGTGGTGACCCAGAGGACTTCAAATTGAAGGGCTATGATATCTCTGCCAGAGCAATAGTTGAACTGAAAGACAGGTCTTACCATCTGACTTTCGTGGGTGCACCTGCCGGTAAACAGGATGAGGTTGCAAAGAATTTACTCAAGAGTGGAATTGATAAAAAGCAGCTGACCGTGAAGAAATTTGTGCAAAACAAAGAGAGATTGAAAGAATTATTTTGTGAAGTAGATCTCTGCATCATGCCCTCTAGAACAGAGGGGTTTGGTTTGACGGCTTTAGAAGCATTGTCTGCTGGTCTTCCCATTCTTGTCAGTGGCAACTCAGGATTTGGTGAAGCACTGTGCACTGTGCCATCAGGCAAATCATTCGTGGTGGAGTCTGAGGACCCTCAGGAGTGGGCAAAGGCAATTGCTGGTGTCCGACAGAAGGAACGATCAGACCGACTTCAAGATATTCAACAGCTGAGGAGGTCATATGAAGAGAAGTTTAGCTGGGAGAAGCAGTGTGACAGTCTTGTGGAGAAGATGTGGGACATAGTTCATGGTGAGAATGTTTTGAATATCCTTCAAAAAGTATTTCGGGGGGCTACTCAGCCTTTGGTCCCATCAACTGCGTTGAAAAGCATGAACACCTCATAAAAAAGATGTTAAACATGAATAGTAATCATTCGTGATATCCTCTTGTTGATTACACTGTTATTAAAATAAAAGCTTCTTTCTATTTTTTAGCTTCTAAAAGACAAGACACAAGTTTCAAAGCTCAGCAGGTCAAAGTTGTTGACACGTCAACTGAACAACTAACAGTGGATTCATTACTGACTCCAAGTGAGTAAAAGAATTTAATAACACTTAATAATTGATATCCCCAAAGAAGTACAGACAGGTTACAAGGAGATCCGGTAATTTTCTTTTCTTGACTTTTGACTTCAGGCCAGCCATGCTTCGTAAAAACTTAGCAAGGTACTTTTTACTTTTGAGACATGTTTTTACTTATACTTCTGTACTCTTCAGTCACAAACATAAGACATGTACAAACAAATTTGATTTTCTTTCACTTCCAGATCTGTACAGACAGCTTAGTGTTATTCATTTCTTTGAGTCATTTGAAGTTTTCACCCAATTGGAAACTACCATAAATTGTCTGAAACCAGGCCAGAAACAAAGAGACATGGGGAGCTCTTACTGTCCATGTCAAAATCAGTTTATGTTCTATTCACAATACAGTTGTCTGTTGAAACAATATTGAAGTAATCACATATTCATACGGTATCCGCGGGTTTCGCCCATAACGAGTTTCGCCCAAGAAGCGTTTCGCCCATAACGAGAATGGTTTCGCCCAGGCGTAAATAGGTGAGATTTTTTTTGCAAGAGTGAAAATCTATTGATAAGCGAACAGGTGAGATATTTTTGCAAGAGTAAGCTTTTCAAATTCTATTGATAAGGTTTGATTGAGATTTTTTGTGCAAGACGGTAATTTCCTTTAAGTTAAAGCTTTCGTGCCGCATGCTTCGTCGGAGTAGTAAAGCTATTCCACGCTCGCGCACTCATGAACTTGACTAGTTTCTATCTCTTTTCCAATTATATGTTGCCGTTACCTATGTCAGAAATACAATCTTTAACTCTCGATTCCTTTGTTTTAGTATTCACGAAACCGTATTCACATGTATTCATAAGCTGGCGTGCGGAACTTATCTTCCGTGTACAAAAGATTTGCAACGATATGTTCCACGCGCAAGTGTTTTCAAAAGCGTTTAATTTAATTCTCGAGAAGAAAAGTGATGCAAAAAAATCATAGCAATGCTTTTACGACAAACGGACGTCTCTGCAGTATTTCGTGCGCGAATTACCTTAACAATCCCCGCTCCTATAATTGACTTGTTCGTTTCAACAGTAACTTGTTCGTTTCAAAATTTCATGATCTCAGGTCAAGTCACTTTTCTTCATTCTGTGCATACAAACGTTTATAAGGTTGACGTTTTCCGAGTGAGAGTGTAGAAGTTTTACTTATGGGCGAAACCTTTATTGTTCTGGGCGAAACCATTCTCGTTCTGGGCAAAACGATATCTGCGAAACTCGTTATGGGCGAAACCCGCTATAACCATTCATACGGTAGAGGAAATATGTCAGAAAATTTTTGAAGCCTGTACTTTTTTTCCAGGATTCCTCTTTCCAGTTACACAGACAAGTCAGAGTGTAGACCTCGTCATTAATTTTTCTTCTCTGCTTCTTCTTCTCTTGATTATTGGTGTATTCATTCACGGGCAGAAATCGAAGCTAAAAAGTAACTTAATTGACAGCTACAACTTCCTTTTTAAGGCTGAGTTGTTGGATAAAACAGCAGAAGTCTGGTGGTTGAGGCTCTTTTCTTTTTTACCCTAAAAGTTTCTCTTACTATACTGAGAATTGTTAGTTTCCAGCAGATGATTGTTTCACTTTTTCCATGCAGTTAGATTAATAAAGACCTTGTATTTTTTAGGTTCTCTCAAACGAATCATCCAGGAACTTCACCAGATGCAACTGGATGCAAGCAAAGTCAAGAGCAGAACAGATCTATCATTGGGGCTGAGGAATATTGCATCAGATAGGGGCTTCAGAATATCTGACAATGAAGGATTAGGAAATTGCATGTTCTATGCCTTGTCTGAACAACTGGAAACTGTTAAGGGAATCAAAATCCCACTTTGCGAATTAAGACAAATCTTGGTTCAGTACCTCAGGGATTACCCAACACTTGTAAGTTGATGTTAGTATGTCTAACAGAGTATGTCACGTGATGCAATTTAAAGAGTATGATAAAGGTTTAGTGATAATACAGGCCACTTGGCCAACACCACCATAACCTATCCCAGTGTTCACAGCATGAAGTGACCAGGAGTGCTGTTACTTCTCCTGTGTGGAATGATGATATTTTTTTCAGGAGCTCTGAAACCAGCTTGTACCCCTGGTGGAAAGGTGAACCTGAAATATTTAACTTTATTATTTAAGAAGGCAAAGGGTGACATTGGTTACAGTTAAATTCATATGTTACTTAATCTGGGGTCCAAAGAGGCAGGCCACCACAGTTTTAGTCATTTGAATATTTCAGTTTCAAAAACTTTCCCTCTAGACTTCCATCAGATAACAGAATTGTGGTCATTCTCTTAATGATGGATCTTTCCTGTTGTTTACAAAGCATTTTGGAATTTAGACAGACATTTTGAAAAAGTAACACAATTTGGACCATGAAGTAAATTGCTATTTAAAGGTCATCTCGAACCATTCTCATAAAATTACTCCCTGACTCGTACTCTATGCACTCAAGTTTCTATCAACAATCCTTTTATGTTTCCTTCTTTAACTGATTCTTCTCACAGCCAGATGGAACAGATCTGTTTCACTTTGTCCATGGACATCAAACATGGAATGGATACCTGGCACACATGGAACAAGATGGCACTTGGGGTGATCATGTGATCCTGTGTGCTGCAGCAAACTACTTTAAAACATTCATTCATGTGGTCAGCAGTCTATCTCATAGCAATGATGTAATCATAACGCCATATTGTCCAGTTGACAAAAGCAAACCTCTTGTGCTGGGACATATTCATGAGGTGCACTATGTTAGCCTTCAACCTGTGCAAGGTACAGCTCATTACATTACTCCAATTTACTGTTATTTCTGTTTTATAATGATATTAGTTAGTTAGGATCCTCAATCTTCATTGTAAGACCAAGTTGACAACAGTCACCCTTGTTGTTCTTTGATTTCCCCATTTCCATAATGTCATGCTTCATCACTGGCTCCCATTGCAATAATTAAATGCAAGTCATGCACTCTATTGTTCTCCCTTGCCATTTAATCACAGTGTTCTGATTATTGTGTTTACAGGTTAAAGTGGCAGGCCCCTACAGTCACTTTGATTGGCCCTTGTGAAGAGTGTGGCCTACCAGAGTGACTTTATAAGCATACAGACTATTGATGCAAATTGGACAACTAGAGCCTTCTTCATCCTGATTTATCCAATGTAAACTTCAAAATTTTAGATTTGATTTCAGAGGTTCTATAATATTAGTTTTCAAATGTATCATATGAAAAGAAAAACAATCCAAATGACAAGGGATGTAAAGAAACGACATCATACTGTTAAAAGTTATTGTAACTATACAAAAGTGTCTACAGGAAACAAAACACTATCACCAATATGAAATTTTATTTAGGGGATTTGAAACATGAACTCAGTTACTCTTAATTTTAATGGACCAACAAAAATATTTATTGCTACATACCATGTGTATGTACAACTTTGAATATACATCTCACCCTTTTAACTGCCACAAATGGATGTTTTAATTTTGGAAGCAGCTTATTCCATTTTCAGCCCATTCATGCCATTTAGGAAATGGATCAGTGCTAATTGATGATCTTACATTAAATTGTATGTTAAGGAAAAATCGTAAGACTCTATTTACTATAATTGTTTTAGTGTAGTAATAAATGTTTTTGTAAAGGGTAGTTGTTTGTGAATATATATAGGCATGTCAATTATCATTTTGTGTTTCCAAATCCTAGTGATACCTGTTTGAAGGGAAAATTATGTTCCAAAAGTTTGGCAGACATACTACTCACAACTTTCGTCTTTCATGATGTTTGAAGCAATTTAAGATAATGATGGATTGTAATGAAATCTGTATTTTCCACTGAAACTTTGCCAATTTCTTAAATTTAATCACATTGATTCAATATAATTTTTTAATCATCTGTCACTTTATATGAGCACAGAAAGTCAGTTTTAATGATAACTGAATGCATGTGATCACTGCAATACCCATGATGAAATTTGCTGAGAAAAAAAAAAAGCAATCTAAAGATACTTTCAATATTTCCTACAATTAACCCCCCCTCCCTCCTCCTATTGAAAATGGTAATATCATTATCTGTTACTTAGGCATTAGTAGACCAGCATATCAGATATACATATTTTTAAATCATCTAGTGGTATGAAATACTTGAGATCTCCTTACAAGTGTTACTTCAAGACAACAATATTGTAAAAATGGAAGTTGCCAAAAATAAATATGTCTTTAAAAAGTCTGTTAATATTTACTGGTTGCAGTTAGTGATAACTTTTATGTATTGGAGCCCTAATTACAGCGCGGTTGTTGTAAAGGTTTTTCATGAGGATCAATGGTTGTACTGTATTTAGCTCAATACTCTATCTTTGAAAATGTATTGATCACAATTTCACCTTGTAATTTACACCTCTAACCCCCAGAGTTTGTGCCGCTGCATTTGGTTAAAGAATACGTTCCCACATTTTATCCCTGGGTGTTTTTTGGGTTTTCGTATCAGGTGCGTATAAAGCGAGTCCTGCATTAGTAGTCTGTTAATTATTTCAAATGCAATGTAGTCTGTTTTCATATGCGTCGCAGCTGCATTGTATTTTAGAAAGTTTTTGACTATCTCTAAATATGAAGGGTTCTAAAACCCAATGTACTTCTTTTGTTAACTCTCATTCATGACCTAGGAACTGTGTAACTTTTGACTGACATACTAATTTATAGTTTTTTGTTTAACCTCAAAATATTTTTGAATTGTGTTGTTCCAGCAGATATTGATATTGACTGCAACTGGAAAAATCTCGAGTGCACAACTGTCGCGTTTATCGATAATCTTAACTAACTCCTTGCCCATGGTTTTCATTCTTGTACTGTGTATTAGGATACATGTATACACCATTCACAGCCTGGCTGCCACAGGGTGACTTCAATATTTCCTGAGACAACACATGTCAATATTCCTTTACTTTAAGAAACTAAGAAGAGATGTAGGTCTCAAATTTTGCGACCTGGTTTAGGCGAGTTAATACTTGGTAAAGAATTGTGAAATTTTCTTAACTTACAGAAGTGGTGCCAATAAATTACGCTCCGGAGATAAAATGCTTATCCATGCGATGCTGTTGCAAAATATCCGCATCATATGTTTATCCATCAGTTGCAGGCGAAGTAAATACACGAGTAACTATTTTCCCTCCTGCAGTATTCCACCGCAAAGGTCAGAGGAGTTCATTTTCGTAACCATGGTTATGGACACACCTCCGTCACACCTCCTTATTGCTCCAATGAGAGTTTGCGTTCAGCTTTCCCAGAATGCCCGGGCAATCATCTATTCAGAAGTCTAACTTTACCTCGAAGTTTTCCTGTAAATCGCATATGCTTTATATTTCCTCTTCTGTTAGCCGTAAAAAGTATATTTTGTATTGGAGATCGTGTGCTAGCCTTTCGTAGGATGGAGTTTTCTCTTGCAAGTCTTGACGACCGATTTTAACTCATTCAGAAGAGGTAAGTGCAAAGTAGTTCGCAGCTTGGTCAGCGAGGAGTCGTATGTAAATTATTCCTTCGTTGCCTTGGTCAGTTAGCCTCTCTCGCTTCTCGTTTCTTTTTGTTACTGACGCGTATTGATAAAAACTGTTAATGACGATGAAAAACTTCATGTTTAAATGATTTGCCTTCGATACTTATTTGTATGTTCATTCCCGGAACTGTCTTAAAGTAATCGTTCCATGTTTTCGCTATCGAGGGCTTCTAACAATTCAATAAAGAACAGAGTTATTGTGGAAACTGTGAGATAGCCGTTTTGAGGGGAGCTGTTGGGCAGTACAATGTAATACACACGCTACCCTACGAGTCAGTGGCACCGATGCATAAATCAGCCCATGTGGTGGAATGTCCACAGGCATTATCACCAAACATGTGTATGATGATTGATGGTTTTCAATCCTATTGAAATTTATCCAAGCTTGTTCTTTTAGGGGAAAGATTTAGGACAACTGGCTGAATTATTAATCAATTGTTTGCTCTAATACTCTCACAATTCTGCAAAAACATCGGGTTTTGTAATGGGTTAAATATCCTCCATACCAGGGGCTATACCATTTTTTGAACAGTTAGGAAAATCAATTTTGGGTTGCACTATGTCAAGGTAGTCTTGAGGTAAATACTGATTTGGTTCTTACTTGTTTGGTAGTTTTCCATACAGATGGTGGTTTCCACTAAAACGACCATAACCCATGCATTTCTGTTTTGAAAGGGACCAAATTACTAAAATTAAAAAGTTTAGTCCAAGTGCAATACAGTAAACCACATGCTAACATTACTTACTCTTGTTCTACAGAGGAATATTGGTCATCAGTTGTTTTTGTAAGGACCTCAGGAAAAAGTTCTCCATTATGGCTCTCAGGCTTGGTAAGAAGTTATTATTTGCAGTTATAGGTGAATTCATCTGCTGCAATGACAGTTATAAAATGAATGATTTCATTTTGATGTTTTAAATAAAAATTTAAGATGACGTGGTGGGCATGGCCACCACGTCCACTGCCCTGGCCACTGCCACCACGCCCCCCTCTTCCTCCTCCCTTGCCTCCTCCTCTTCTGTAGAGAGAGGCACACTCCTTGTAAGAGTGGCCTCTCTCTCCACAGTTGAAACATTTTTTATTTCTTTGAGAGAAAATTAAAAGAAAAAATTTGATTAAAAGTTGCAATAGGAAAATGCTCTTACAGGGAGATGTTACCCAACTGACAACTATACTCACAAGATCTAAATTAATAAACCTGTTACCCTAAAATCCCTGTTTGTATTATCATATATTTTTATCTTTCCTACAATTCCTGCATACTGCAGCTTTTTTTGTAATTGACATTAAATAGTTGTTGTATAATGTTTATGTATTGGAAACCATTGCAATGGACCTTCAAGGGTTTTTTTATTTGATCTATATTTAATTTTAATTACTTTGTCAACAGTCTAAAATAATCATAAAGTATTACCTTTCTTTTTCTTCTCACCTTTCAATCTTTGAGAAATAATCTTAATCTTTTTTATGTGAGAATTGTTAAGAAATGGAATTTGTTTTAATGCAAATAGAGATTTACATTCATTTGTTAGGTAGTATCATTTTTGGCTCTCATTGAATGAACAATGTATTTTCACAGCTGTTAGCTTTCAATCTCTGTTGGACAGTGAGTAAAATACTTAGTTATTGTATGAAATTAAACCATACCAAGGAAAGTGCTTGAACAATTTTTATCCACTTGTGCCATTGATTTAACAAAAACTCATTAGTTCACTGCACTCACCCATTTATTTATTTATTTTCTTTTTTAATGCAATAAAACTCGTTTGTGCACACTTTCCATGGAACAATCTCTCTTTGTTACTGATTGAAAAATATTTCTTGGGCCCTGTATTGTTTCTAAAATTTAATTTCTTTTTTCATGAGCATGATAAATTTTAGATTTTCTGAATTCTGTGGAAAATGACATTTAAAATAAATGTTAGCCTAGTTTATTGCAATGTCAGTTGTTGACAATTTAATTAGCCATTCCTCTCTTCCACCCCTTCTCTTTTTTATTATTTTTCTTGTCCACATCTTTTTTCTAAAAAAAATAATCCTCCAAATTTTCATATGCCAGTGGTTCATTCTCTGGAATCTCAAAGGTTATTCTGGTCAACAGAAATAAAGACTGCTTGCTATCTTTGAGGTTCTCAATATTGGCAAGTATTTTGGCATGGCTTAAATAAGACAACTTGACAATGATTTTTGGTTGAGCATTAAAACAATCTTAAGCATATTCTCAGTACTACTAAAGAAAAAACTGTAGTGTTGTCAGTTGAGTGATCAGTCAGCTCTCTGATCCTGGGAATCAAAAGGCTGCACCATGATTCAATGTAGTTGGCTGTTAGAGAAGACAAGCTGGGAGTTTGAACATGGTGATATTTTTACTAGTCATGGACAGCACTATTTATAGTTTTGATTGAGCATTAATTAATCTAATATTGCTAAGTTTTAGCAGCTTGGTCTTGGTTTTGGTTTGAAAATGACAAATGAAAAATAGAAACAAACAAATGCACAATTTGAGATTAGGGAGTATCACAGTCCCCACAGTGCTTTTAATTTATTTCTTTGAGGGTTTTTTGTGTTTTTATTTTCAGTAAATCACACCAAGGGCAAAAGGGTGCCCATTACCCAATTTTTGTTTCAGCAGAAGACAGTCCTTGAACAGTTAAGGTTACTCTCTGTGATCCCAAAGTGCAGCAGCAAACACAATTACTGCAGTATATTTTCACCACGAATTCTTTAAGGGCTGGCAGAAAAATAGAAATCTTTAGTGGTTGAGTTCTATACTTCTCTTTTCAGGCTACATTCTGAGCACCCCTTTGAATGGAGCTCTTAGAGTCTAACAGAAATATTACAGCAGATCACACCACCATAGTGCTGTGACAGCTGACATGCGGCTGATCTCTGGTGAGACTTTCATCACACTTTTATTACACTTTGATCATTTGATAAGTTGTCATCACAGACATATTTGACTTGCCTATCCATTTTTTTCCTGACCAATAGATTTTTTCTTTTTTTTTTTTTCTTTTTGATTCATGCATCAAACAGCCCATTCTGCATTTAATTTAATCATATGTTGCGTCATGCCGGAGAAAATACGAAACAAAAGGAGACAAATTAACATAAAAAAAATAATAATCTGAAGACAAATTTGTCCTGAAGAATTCATTTAAAGCAGCAACTACATATGATCGCTATTCTACCGAGGGAAAAAGCCTTTGAAAATCAGGAGTATTATGTAAGCTTTATTAAAAATAAATTAACAAACCAAACCTCATGTGCCTTATTCTTTCATTCGTGATATTCTTTAATTCTAGGTTTCAAATAACTTTCCTATTAGGTAATTTGTCAGGGGTACAATTGATAAGAGCAATGCTCAGGAAAAAATTGTGGGCTTATTTCTTTTGGAACACTTTTTGACTATTTTGTTTTTTTTTCTTCATCCAATCAAAATTACTTCATGGAATCAAACTTAAAACAACTATTCAACGAAGTGGAGCTGGCTAGTGGTTGATAATAACATTCCTGCAACGATTACAATATGTTCGGGGGCAAATCCAGCGCGAGTTGTTGGGAAGTAGCTGGCAAAGGATATTCAGCGTTTGAGTAGCCACTCAGAGCTCATATTCATCTTTTTGTACTATAGCATGTCAAGAATTTAAAGAAAGCGACAAAACTTTTAAGTCTGTAAAACATGTTTCGACAGAAACTTCTGTCAACTTCAGTTAATTAATGTACAAAGTGTTGGAGTTGAATTATGTAGTGCGTAGAACAATGCTGATTATATATTAAAGTTCACACGGCAACCAGGTGGACAATCAGACATAGTTTGAAGCTACACTGGTTTGCAGATTTAATGAATGTAACCGAAGAAGTTACAATTCATAGACCCAACGTTTCGACACTCCTGTCTAGTGCCTTCATCAGGGGTGATCTAAACGTTGCAACAAGACAACGTTTAGATCACCCCTGATGAAGGCACTAGACAGGAGTGTCGAAACGTTGGGTCTATGAATTGTAACTTCTTCGGTTACATTCATTAAATCTGCAAACCAGTGTAGCTTCAAACTATGTCTGAATGCTGATTATGATAAATAGTGACAACAATAAAAGAGGTAAAGCATGAAAGTGTGATCTACTGAACACAAAGCGCGACAATGCAGAATCTTTCAGATGCTTGAAAATGCGAGAGGCCCTGTCACTGACTAAGTGCTCTCTAACACTTGTGGAAAAATGCCGGCAGGTTTCACCGACGTATCAGGCATTACGGCCAGCACATACAAACTTATAAACCACACGTGAACGGAGCCCGTCAGCGACAGGGTCTTTCACACCAAACAAGAAGCCGATTAGGAAGAAAGATAAAACCAGTTTAATATCCAAGTCATTGCAATAGCGCTTAATAAAATGGCGAATCTTTTTTTTGAGTGATAGCAAAAAAGTTGCCTATTTAGGGTAGCTTAAAGTAAAACGTAGGTGAAGTGGTAGGATGGAAACCCCGGGGATGATGATTGCTTTGGGTCCCAGTGATGTAACGGTTTATAATCTTCTCGATTAAATGGGCAGGGAAAAGATTCAATTTTAGAATATCAATAAGTTTGTTAATGTCCTCGTGAAACCCTAACCAAGCGTTATTAATCTTGTAGGCCCTATCAACGAGAGTCTTAATGAGACCCACTTTGTAAGAGTTCGAGGTGAAGCTGAAATAATTAGTTAGTAACCCAGTGAGTCAACTTTCGCGTGTATCTCGGCGTTGTTTTGATCGGCGCGTAGCATGGTCTCTTGTTTCTTCCTGTACTTCTGAGTTACGTGGGTCGATGTCTTCAAAGGCAGGGGCGGTGTTGAAATGCGAGTCATCGTTAAGGCAACGATGATGAAAGGAAACCATTGCTCTATTCTGATCCAGTGGAATCAAGTGACCTTGGACTGTTAAACTGAAATTGTCATTGCACATGATATTTTGTCTTTTTATGTTATTTAAAGCCTATTGTAATAACGCAAAATCAATTTAAGAATAAGAAAAAAGAATGGAAAATTAACACTGATCTTAAAGGGAAGAAGCTTTTCAAAGCTGTGTTTTGTGAGTGGTGTTTGTTGCATTTGATGAGAAAAATAAAGTTCCTAGCCTACTTCTGTTGTTTCTGTTCCCATGGAACAGAACATGATAGCTTATGAACAGTCGAACGAAAGGAATGAAACAAATCTTTTTATAACATAGCTTGTAAATTTGTGTAATCAAATTCAATTGCGCAAGCGTGCGTCACATTCCTATGGTGCACGTTCATGACGTCAGAAAACAAATCCCTCGAGAAGAAGATTTTCCATCGGGTTGAAAATGTTATAAAAAAATTGGTTCATTCGTCAACTGTGCGTTCATCGAGATATGAAGCACTTGGGAAGTTTGGAGAGCACTCAAGAAGCTAGAGTTGCTCTCGGCTACGCCTCGAGCAACTCTTACGCATCTTTCGTGCTCTCCAAACTTCCCGCGTGCTTCATATCTCGATGAACGCACGCTGACGTATGAACCAATTGTTGATGGCGCCGCTCACGTTGTTGTTGTTTTATTTTTTCTGTTTTAATTTGTTGTCCTTTTTTTTTCTCTCCATTGGATTTATTGGTAAAAATAATGTCGTTGATTCCCAGGTTTTTTTTAGGACCTTAACCCTTAAACTCCCAAGATCTCATTATTAATTCTCTTTACTATCTTTCATACATTTCTCATAATGTCAATTTGGAGAATTTGGTACTAGATCAACTAATAATCCCTTAATTGATATTTTACTTTATTGTTATGCTTAATATCCACGCTTTTTATTGTATCGATATTGTAAGGAGAATTTCTCTCTTGGTCGCTCATGGGAGGTAAAGGGTTAATAATCTTGCTTTGAGAAGCTTTTCTCCTGCTGTTCGTTTGCTGCATCGCAAAGAGCTTGGAGGATGGGAGAGTCGGTGAAAGAGATCAAGTTGGTCAGCGGTGATAAACTACGTATTCAAACCAGCACTACAGTCGACGGGTATGCGCGAGAGGATCAGTTCTTGTCGACCGTGCGCCAATTTCCCGCGCGTTGAGAATTCGCTTCTCCTCCAGCTAAGAAAAGACACTATTCAATAGACTAATGAGTAACATCTCGCATCCTGTTTAAGAGTCAATTTGCGATAAACACAGCGTGTTGGCTGAATACACGTAAACACATGCTGCAGTACTTTTTCGATGTACCTAATATACTGTTAGCGCACAGCCATCGCACGCAAAAAAACTTTCACCTCAAATACATGACACGTCGTATCATCGAAATTTCGAGGAAAAATGTCTTGCGCACAGGCATTTTTTCTTATTAAAACGTGTCCGCAAATTTGCAAGGCTCCAGCCGCATGCACACATTTGAAGCTGAAGCGATGATTGTGAGCAAAACCATACGACACTCAAGTAGACTTTAAGAACTAAACAGATTATATTTCATAAAACAACCTTTTTGTTTGTAACCTCTTCGCACTCAATTGTTCATAAAAAATATAAGTGGTAACATGACAAATCGATGTAAGCTATTCTACGGTGGGTAGATCAGGTCAAATTTTTTGATACGCCGAAAATGTCTGAGAAAACGGGGAAGAAAACTTAGTCTAGCCATAAATTAGGGAAATTATTACTTTTGGCTCCAATATCTTTAAAACTCGTCATGTGATATAAACCCTCGAGCTTTCAAGGGTGACTACAAAGTCGCCCACAATCTTGACGCAGCTAGGGAGGGGTAATTAAAACTTTATACTCACTCCTTCAGGTCGTGTTGAAATGTATTAATACAGATATACCGCTAAATAATTTACCAGGACAGAAGAAACCAATTTAGGAATGAAGGAGGGACTGCTGGTAACATGGTGGGTTAGGAACACGTTCTAAATCTATTTGGCGCATTTTGGAGCACTGATTGGGGAATGAAATTATTGTCACTTCCAAGCAACCTTGGGGCTAGTTCATTTTTTTCTTTTTTTATGGTTGTTTCTACTGTAACTGCCTCGTACACCGGGGCTAAGGCATTTTTCTACTTCCTTTTTGCCAATAAAGTGCGTAAGGGGGATGGGACCCAAGCTCCCTCGGACCCCTATTCCTACGGAAATGATTTACAC
The DNA here is from genome assembly GCA_964027065.1 of Pocillopora grandis. NCBI lineage: Eukaryota > Metazoa > Cnidaria > Anthozoa > Scleractinia > Pocilloporidae > Pocillopora > Pocillopora grandis. The sequence continues at coordinate 27,053,997 of OZ034731.1, forward strand.
AGCCGCTGTTTTAACTAGCAGGGTTTAGTCATACCGGTCATACTTTCAGAGTTTCCTGACTTTTCGGGTCTGGTTAACTGTCTTTTAAAAGCAAAGGATTCGCACTTCGCACTGCCTCGCGCGCTTGCCTCTGGTCGACTGCAAAACGCAACTGAGATACGCCTGTTCTGCATGTAGATTTAAAATCGCTTAAAATCCAAGCGACAGCGCTGTCCTTACACAGGTCTCTTCCAGGTTCATCCTTGGTCCACTTATTTTTTTACGGCGTGTTTTGTCGGTTTTTTTTTTCTTTTTACCTTTAAAAGTCCCACCTTCTAAAAACTGTTTAGATTCCAAATCTTGCATGTCACCTCATTATAAGTCGGTCCATGAGTTTAACGAAAAGTTCAGTCTTCTGTCACAGATAGCCTTGGGTTCAGACATTCATTAACCCTTTAACTTCCATGAGTGACCAAGACAGAATTTCTCCTCACAATATCAAGACAATATCAAGAAGACAAGAGAGGAGAATAAAGAAAAGTTTTAATTAGGGATTATAGGTTGATCCAAACCCGAATTCTCCTAACTAACACCAAAGGAATTGACTGGGAGACAGAAAGGAGAATTACTTATAAGATCTTGGGAGTGAAAAGGTTAACGAATAACACGTAAGCGCGCGCTATTCAAAGTGATCGTCGCCAGAAATTTTCTTAATTTTGTTATTGACTTACTCCTCCCTTCCAACGAAATGTCAAATGACTTGCCTTTTTTTTGACATTCAAATGCTTCTTTATTGAACTTACGAAATAGGTAAACAACTAATTAGGAGTGACTAAGTACATCACTAGGCTTCAGCTTTCTCGCACAGTTTGAGCTTCTATCGATGCCTTGTATAATGCACAATTGTGAAATTGGCCAATAGATGGAAACATAACTCTTTTTAAATCCTCGTTTCGCTGTTGTGCTATTAATTTTAACAGTATATCTAAAATGCATCGTGATGCTTGAACAATTAGCACAACTTATCGCATTCAAACGTAGAGGAAAACTTAGTCTAGATATTGGTGAGAGTAAGATTAAATCCGGGCCATAAAGGTAAAAATCTGTTATTTTAAGTCCTGAAAAACAATGTTTCTGATACAAAAAAAAGAGCTTTGATAAGCAATGCCTAAGAAAAAATCCTCAGAAAAGTTTATGACAGAAAACTAACTAACATACTCGAGCAATCAGACAACCTATTATTCTCAAAGGTCTATGGATATGGTTGTAATAGCTTTATATCAGTCATCTGGCAAAAACCGATCGAGAGAAAATCTGTAAAAAAAAATCTCTGGAAATCACCTTAAGGAGTCTCAACTTTGACGTTAATGTGACGCCCACATTAACGTCCATGTTAGATTAAAAATATAACTTTCTATATTGCTGGTCATGATAATTTCAAGATATCTCATTAAAAGAAAAACTACACGACAATCAGCTTGAGTAAGATATTAAGGATCAAAACGTTTGAAACTCCTTTTCCTTTAGAGTATCCAAAATCCTTCAAGCTCGTAAGAATAGTTCAGACGGGTGACAAGTCAAGTTTTGAAACAATAGAGATCGTAAAGAACTCTCGTTGATTTTGCCTTTCGCCATCTGTTGACTCTCCCTGCTTTAAAAAGAAGACTCTTGACAAAGTTTTCATCGGTACCTTGGTGCTTTCTGATCCAAATATCATCGTTAACTTCCTCGGGTTTAGTCCTTGTTCTGATATAGTTGCAATGCTCACTGCCTCAGCTGAAAAGTAAGAGTAAAAATTTAGGAAGGATCGTTGAGTTGCCATCGGGTGTTTTCCTTAGCTATGCAAAATTAAACAATACACCGCAAAACTGGATAGTTATAGAGAAAATCTTATCTTTTTTTCATTCTTATCATGGTTATCATCGTAAATGTGGCAGCGACTGCATTTCATCTCAATTTGCTCGAGGAACCAAAAATTCCTAGCTCCATTGAAAGAAAAACAACATACAACAACTATAATTTTGACTTATGTCACTTGGTATTGAAAAAATGTTATAAACAGAGTAATTACATGGTTCAGAGTCTGAATTTCCTTGAAATCCAGGCTGACGTCATCACCAATGAGTACAAATGGTGCCCAGTACTTCACCTCCTCGTACTTTTCGATTTCTCTCATACACTTCATGGCCTGCTGGAGAGCTTCGCTTGCCTTCTTGCCCTTAGCAAGTGCATCGTAGAAGAAACTCATGAACTCCAGGGTTCCCTCGTCATCAATTGCCCATAAGGTTGCCACAACAGATCTGGCACCGGCACCCAAAAATGCTCGTGCGATGCCGACCACACCCTCGGCCATGACCTCCCCACGAGCACTGTGAGGACAACTTAGTACAACCAGTCGAGCCCGCAGCCCAGCTTCTAGGACATCTTTCATCGTCAGTAGATAGTCTTTTTCTTCTGGCTGAGAGTTTTTCCTTGTAGTGTTTGGTGCCAAGATGATTTCCCCAGTTTCCATTTTACCATGCGCTGCAATGTGCAATAACGCCACTGATGACATTCGTTTTAACACCTCATCTTTTGTAGCCTTTTCTCCAGTGAGAGGGGAATGATTGAGGATGCGTCCAATCATCTCCACTTCTTTTCTTGCTCCCGGAAGTTGCACTAAACGTCTTCCCTGGTACATGATATCTCTGAAACATGGGTCGCCAACCAGCAATGCACCACTCTTCGCGTGGAAGTCAGCTGGGCAATCATGTATTTGTTGTAAGGTCGTCAAGGACGGAAGCACACGAATTGTGAAAGAATCACTTAGACACGATGACCTCGAGTCCTCCAATGCGGCATAAGGTACAAGGCAAAATGGCCCCTCCGGAACGACAGTTAGCTCGTTGCCTTCGATCAGATCAGCGATAGGACTAACGATGATGTCACGAAGCTTCTGCAGAGCACTTGATTGTGAGTACCTCACATCATCTCGGATCATATCTTTGGCCACTTGATCCTCTTTTGGCGAATCAGCTGAAGGATTGCCGCGTGTGACAGCATCTCCCCTAAAATTCTCCATAAGGGTAGTTTTGTTAAGTAGCTGGATGAAAGATTCCAATTCATCCTCACACTTATAATTGTTCACGTGAATCTTTCTCATTTGGATATTATCTTCACTGAGGCAAACCCAGAAGTAAACGCACGGTCCACTGATTGCTATGAAAACTGTGCTTGATGGAACAGAACTCAGGGAAAGGCACGAACCGCTCCTCCTGGAAGTATCTTCAGGCTGATATCTTGCGTCCATGAGATCTCTCAGAGCTTGAGCACGTCCTTTTTCTGCGGCAAGAAGGGCGTTCACAACTTTACCTTGAATGAGGCTTATACGCCACAAACCTTTGTATGCACTTTGGTGCTGATTACGATAGCAAATCTTCCACGTATCTTGAAATTGAAGACCGGCCCTGATATCATCATACACCTCTACACTCGAGTAATAGTAGGTAAAGGCCCTCATGGGATCTCCTTGGCACTCGAAACTTATACCGAGAGAACCGAGTGAGCATGCCTCTCCAGCCTTGTCTCCTACTTCTTTGGATATTTCTAGGTGACGTTGGTACGACTCAATTGCCCTTTTAAACTCTCTTTTACCGAGAAGAATTCTGCCGAGATGGCAATAACTGATTCCCTCTCCGGCCTTGTCTCCCACTTCTTTCACAATTTCTAGATGACGTTGCTGATACTCCATTGCTGTTTTAAACTTCCCTAGACCTTGATAAGCGATGCCGAGATTGCCATAGCTGATTCCCTCTCCGGCCTTGTCTCCCACATCTTTAGCAATTTCTAGATGAAGTTGATGGTACTTGATTGCTGTTTCGAACTGTCCTAGACCTTGATAAGCATTGCCGAGATTGCCATAACTTTGTCCCTCCCCAGCCTTGTCTCCTACTTCTTTAGCAATTTCTAGATGACGTTCCTGGTACTCGATTGCCGTTTTGAACTGTCCTAGACCTTGATAAGCGTTGCCGAGATTGCCATAGCTTTTTCCCTCTCCGACCTTGTCTCCCACCTCCTTAGCAATTTCTAGATAACGGTTGTGGTAGTCGATTGCTGTTTCAAACTCTCCAAGACCATGATAAGCGTTGCCAAGATTGCCATAACTGATTCCCTGTCCGGCCTTGTCTTCCAGTTCTTTAGCAATCTCTAAATGACGTTGCTGGTACTCGATTGCTGTTTTGAACTGTCCTAGACCTTGGTAGGCGTTGCCGAGATTGCCATAACTTCGTCCCTCTCCAGCCTTGTCTCTCTCTTTCTTAGCAATTTCTAGAGAATGCTGATGGCACTTGATGGCTGTTTTGAACAGTCCCAGACCTTGATAAGCGTTGCCGAGATTGCCATAACTTTTTCCCTCTCCGACTTTGTCTCCCACCTCTTTAGCAATTTCTAGATTACGGTTTTGGTACTCGATTGCTGTTTCAAACTCTCCTAGACCTTGATAAGCGTTGCCGAGATTGCCATAACTTCTTCCCTCTCCGGCCTTGTTTCCCACCTCTTTAGCAATTTCTAGATAACGGTTGTGGTACTCGATTGCTGTTTTGAACTCTCCTAGACCGTGATAAGCGTTGCCAAGATTGCCATAACTGATTCCCTGTCCGGCTTTGTCTTCCAGTTCTTTGGCAATCTCTAAATGACGTTGCTGGTACTCGATTGCCGTTTTGAACTGTCCTAGACCATGATAGGCGTTGCCGAGATTGCCATAACTTCGTCCCTCTCCAGACTTGTCTCCCTCTTTTTTAGCAATTTCCAGAGAATGCTGATGGCACTTGATGGCTGTTTTGAACAGTCCCAGACCTTGATAAGCGTTGCCGAGATTGCCATAACTTTTTCCCTCTCCGACTTTGTCTCCCACCTCTTTAGCAATTTCTAGATAACGGTTGTGGTACTCGATTGCTGTTTCAAACTGTCCTAGACCTTGATAAGCATTGCCAAGATTGCCATAACTTCTTCCCTCTCCGGCCTTGTTTCCCACCTCTTTAGCAATTTCTAGATAACGGTTGTGGTACTCGATTGCTGTTTTGAACTCGCCTAGACCATGATAAGCGTTGCCAAGATTGCCATAACTGATTCCCTGTCCGGCCTTGTCTTCCAGTTCTTTGGCAATCTCTAAATGACGTTGCTGGTACTTGATTGCCGTTTTGAACTGTCCTAGACCATGATAGGCGTTGCCGAGATTGCCATAACTTCGTCCCTCTCCAGACTTGTCTCTCTCTTTTTTAGCAATTTCCAGAGAATGCTGATGGCACTTGATGGCTGTTTTGAACAGTCCCAGACCTTGATAAGCGTTGCCGAGATTGCCATAACTTTTTCCCTCTCCGACTTTGTCTCCCACCTCTTTAGCAATTTCTAGATAACGGTTGTGGTACTCGATTGCTGTTTCAAACTGTCCTAGACCTTGATAAGCGTTGCCGAGATTGCCATAGCTTCTTCCCTCTCCGGCCTTGTTTCCCACCTCTTTAGCAATTTCTAGATAACGGTTGTGGTACTCGATTGCTGTTTTGAACTCTCCTAGACCATGATAAGCGTTGCCAAGATTGCCATAACTGATTCCCTGTCCGGCCTTGTCTTCCAGTTCTTTGGCAATCTCTAAATGACGCTGCTGGTACTCGATTGCCGTTTTGAACTGTCCTAGACCATGATAGGCGTTGCCGAGATTGCCATAACTCCGTCCCTCTCCAGACTTGTCTCCCTCTTTTTTAGCAATTTCTAGATAACGGTTGTGGTACTCGATTGCTGTTTGGAACTGTCCCAGGCCTTGATAAGCGTTGCCGAGACTGCCATAACTGATTCCCTCTCCGGCGTTGTCTCCCATTTCTTTAGCAATTTCAAGATGACGTTGATGGTACTTGATTGCTGTTTCAAACTGTCCTAGACCATGATAGGCGTTTCCGAGATTGCCATAACTTCGTCCCTCTCCAGACTTGTCTCCCTCTTTTTTAGCAATTTCCAGAGAATGCTGATGGCATTTGATGGCTGTTTTGAACAGTCCCAGACCTTGATAAGCGTTGCCGAGACTGCCATAACTGATTCCCTCTCCGGCGTTGTCTCCCATTTCTTTAGCAATTTCAAGATGACGTTGATGGTACTCGATTGCTGTTTCAAACTGTCCTAGACCTTGATAAGCGTTGCCGAGATGGCCATAAATTTGTTCCTCTTCAGCCTTGTCTCCCACTTTTTTCGCAATTTCTAGATAACGGTTGTGGTACTCGATTGCTGTTTGGAACTGTCCTAGACCTTGATAAGCATTGCCGAGATTGCTATAACTTTGTCCCTCTCCAGCCTTGTCTCCCACTTCTTTTGCAATTTCAAGATGACGGTTGTGGTACTCGATTGCTGTTTCGAGCTGTCCTAGACCTCGATAAGCATTGCCGAGATTGCCATAACTTTGTCCCTCTCCAGCCTTGTCTCCCACCTCTTTAGCAATTTCTAGATAATGTTTCTGGTACTTGATTGCTGTTTTGAACTGTCCTAAACCATGATAGGCGTTGCCGAGATTGCCATAACTTCGTCCCTCTCCAGCCTTGTCTCTCTCTTTCTTAGCAATTTCCAGAGAATGCTGATGGTACTCGATTGCTGTTTTGAGCTGTCTTAGACCTTGATGGGCGTTGCCGAGATTGCCATAACTTTGTCCCTCTCCGGCCTTATCTCCCACTTCTTTTGCAATCTCTAAATGACGTTGCTGGTACTCGATTGCTGTTTTGAACTGTCCTAGACCATGATAGGCGCTGCCGAGATTACCATAACTTCGTCCCTCTCCGGCCTTGTCTCCAACTTCTTTAGCAATTCCTAAATAATGGTTGTGGTACTCGATTGCTGTTTGGAACTGTCCTAGACCATGATAGGCATTGCCGAGACTGCCAAAACTTCGTCCCTCTCCAGCCTTGTCTCCTTGTTTCTTAGCAATTTCCAGAGAATGTTGATGGTACTTGATTGCTGTTTTGAATTGTCGTAGACCTTGATAAGCGTTGCTGAGATTGCCATAACTTTTTCCTTCTCCGGCCTTGTCTTCCATTTCTTTAGCAATTTCTAGATGACATTCGTGGTGCTCAATTGCTGTTCTGAACTGCCGTAGACCTTGATAAGCCTTGCCGAGATTGCCATAACTTTGTCCCTCTCCGGCCTTGTCCCCCACTTCTTTAGCAATTCTTAGACAACGGTTGTGGTACTCGATTGCTGTTTTGAACTGTCCTAGACCTTGAAAAGCGTTGCCGAGATTGCCATAACTTCTTCTCTCCCTGGCTTTGTCTTCCACTTCTTTAGCAAATTCAAGATGACGTTTGTGGTACTCGATTGCTGTTTTTAATTTTCCTAGACTTTGATAAGCGTTACCGAGATTGCCATAACTGATTCCTGCTCCGGTCTTGTCTCCCACTTCTTTAGCAATTTCTAGATGACGTTGGTGGTACTCGATTGCTGATTTGAGTTGTCCTAGACCATGATAAGCGTTGCCGAGATTGCCATAACGTCTTCCCTCTCCGGCCTGGTTCCTCACTTCTTTAGCAATTTCTAGATGACGAAGCAGACCTTTACTATTCTTATCAATCTCAAAACTTGTCAAGAATATAGAAAACATGATTAAATGTACAAAAATGGAACGGAAATGTGTGTTTCAACAATGATTAGAATATAAGGTAGAACAATTAAATTAGGTAAAAGGTTTTGGTTTTCACGTCCCTTGCAATTAACATTTTCGTGGTGACCAAATCACCTTGGTTCATGTTCGACCATGAGTGCTCTACTTTCAAAGATAAAGCTTATTGACTCTCAGCAAGTTATTCCCAGAGCGGTAGAAATTTTTTATATAACTATTTCAAAAACTACACTGGGTCGCCTTAAAAAAATTATTTCCCCTTGTTGTCTCACCTCTTGAGGGGTCATCGTTTATCTCCAGTTTTGAATCACTTGACGTAAATTGGCTTTTCTCTGTCGCTGAAATTACCAAGCGGAAAATATATCGATCTTTTCAGTGATCACAACTATGAGCAATTCCAACATGCGCAGTATCCTCGTCACCCAGAATACCAACCTATTTATTAGATTCCGTAATACCTTTAAGTGTAAATGTTTCCAAGATAAGTGCACATGATTAAAGATATACTTAACTATTCGACCAAAAGGCCTAACAACCACTTCAAAACTATCATATAACGGTCTTCTTCTCTCACCTGTGACTGGAGGCTCAATGTTCAAGTCCAGTTCTTCCCCCGTTGTTGGAAAATTACTTTCTGCCATAGCTGGAAATAAAATGGAGTCGATTTTAATGCGCTAGAAATCATGGTTAAAAATCAAAGAAGGAGACTGAAATGAAAGTAATCTAAAGAGAACGTCGAGAAAAAAATGAAAGTCCCAAAGTTTCCTCTGTCACGCTATCGTGGTAGCGTGACAGCTCGAGTCACGTTCCGCTGTGTTGACTTAACTGGACGTAGAAGGAAAGCCTTTCGACCAATAATTGAACTGATAAACTTTAACTGGTGATAACTAAAGACACCTAAGACTCCTTACAGTTAGTATATTTCACTTAAACATAATGCATGGATAACTTTTTTTTAAAATTTTTTATCATTATTATTATCATCATTAAAGTTTTTTTTTTTTGCGAACCACTAGGCTCTTTTAACCTAAAAGTTCGTTTTAAGTATAAAGTTGGCATTAACTGTCAAGGGTCCAAGTACTCACTACTGAATCATTAAGGCAAACACAAGCGAGGTTTTGCGTAACCTTCACGAATTCTACCAACACCCTTCCCCCCCGGCCTATTACGCAAAGAACCACGTTCATACACCATCACTCAGACACACCTATCCACCAAAGGTCTCAGTTATTTCATAAAGCGCATCTGTAAAAATTTGCACAAAGCTACAGAAAATTCCATAAATTTTCTTTTGAAGGTGCTTATAAAATATGAAAAACTGGAAGTAGCTGGCCCATAAAAAATTATGTCGGGGAAAGTAAATAATAAATAGTCTGTTCCTGTACGATTTTGAAAGGGATATTCGGGAAATTTTTATCGTCCTTCAGATTAAGATTCTGCACCATTATTAGCTTTCACTGAGCCGTCATTCACCTCGCAGCGTACGATGTAAGCACGCAAACATAAATGCCAATTTATACCTTTGCGCGAAAAGCATATCTACTAAAACCGATTTCTGACCGAAAATCGGTTAGAAATAACACGACTAACCACCTAGAGGATGCGTAAATTGAATTGCTCAAGACCAAAAAAATTTACTTCCAGTCAAGGTCAATGTTTTTATTGTGCCAATTTTCGAAGAGGAAGTCGAATGATGCTCACAAGCTTTCAAGAATCCAAAATAATTAACCGTGACGTTGGCGAGGTTTCGTTTTCGTACATCTTCAATAATTCGTATGAGTAGCCACCTTGTGGATATGTAGTTTGAATAGTTGAAGAAAAATATTTAGTTCTCTATGAATGTCTACAAGTTTTGCGGAGGAGGTCGAATAATGTTCGCAGGACTTCTAAGAACTAAAATAATTAATAGCGACGTCGGCGAGGTTCCGCTTTCATACGTAATAAAGAATTGGTTGTCATTGTGGTTCTATCCTTAAAATTTCACTTTTGTTAGCTTTTTATCACGATACTCCAATTTCTCGACCCAAGAGTGCGAAATGTGTTGTTTCTTAATTCCCGCTAACATTCCACAGAAAAAAAACAAATGATTGAAGCCGATTAAATAACCCGTACACCGACATAGACCATTAATTTTTGTCACATGAGTGAACAGTCAGATTTTTCCGAGTCAAAGATACGTCTTTAGTCAAAACAAAGAACAGCTCGAAGAGCATCTTGTGTTGCATGTAATTCTTTTTTTTTTCCATGTAACAATTTCTTATTCTCAAGGTCCTTAAGAATGCAGAGAAGAAACTTGGCCATCTCTATCTCATGCTTAGTCAGTAATGCACATATCTATAGGGGTTTTACATACCCGCACAAGGATGCGAAATTTACCACCGAGTGTTGATGATATCGCTCACTCTTTCGATGAAATAATAAAACTCGAGAAGATCATAGATAAATTTTTATCAAGCAGTGAATATGTATCATCCTATTTATGATATATGTAGATATCGAGATTAAACTTGAAACATATATAATTTTGAAACACATTTTAAAAGCACCGAACAGCGCGGGAGAGATCTACCGCACTGAAACTCACCTCGCCGAAAAGCTACCTCTAATTCGGACATTAAAATTTGACAAAATCTTGTTACAAGAAATACTTCTCTTTATTTAAAGTTAAATTCAATCTTAGAAACGTTCGTAGATAAAAGCCGTTTCGGAAAGTATTACCGTAATGTTTATAAATCCGATTATCATGACGACGTTGATATCTTAACATGTGAAGACGTACATGTAAATGACACGTTTACAGCGTGCAGTGTAGATGTAATTTTTTTTTCCATGCGAATGTATAATACTATCACAGTTACAATAAATAGCGAATTTTGCGACATCAAAATTGCTGCCGCGATCTAAAGATCTTTTTCATGGAAATGCATTGCATTTTTGTTTGTTTGCTTTGTTTTGTTTTATTTTGCTTCACGCTTCGTTTCGTTTTCGCGAAATATTGGCTGGTTTTGATATTGACAAGAGCTATAAGTACAACAGGTCATCCAGCTCTGTCACGCTCTAATCACGTGCGATCACACACTGTTAACTTTTTAACTCCCAAGATCATACTCGTGATTGACAAATCTGACTCTCGCATCCCAGTCGTCCGATTTTGTGAGATTACAGACCGAATAGGACTCCACTCACTCCTATTACCATTATTAATCATATGAGAGAAATCAATGGAATTTTTTAAAGTGATGTAAGTGAAATATTTCATATCTGACAGCAGTAAATCAAGAAAACTCGATTGAAATTAAACCTAATTGTTTCCAGGCGCAAGGAACATTAGATTACGCGCTTTCATTTTGAAAAACATGAGCTCTAAACAGCTGTCATAAACTGGAATTTAAAAAATTGAATCGTACCTGTTAGACTGTCTTCCTCTGAAGCTCCCTCTTCTCCAAACGATGCCTTTTGTTATTTCTAAATCCCTGAAAATACCAAGAACAATGTTTTGTTTTACAACAATATCGATGAAAACATGAAATATTCTATATTCACTCGTTTAAAACATTTACTAGTCTCTTTTCATGCCCAGTGTCGTGAGCAAAAGTTACTTTTCTATTTCAAGAAAGTTGTTTATTTGTTTTTATTTTTTATTACTATTTGTTTAAATTTTTCTGCGTGACGATTATTTCATTCCGTGATTAAAATCCAGCTATTTCCCTCTCAGTAGAAAACACTCGCAATTCCTTTTTCTCCTCAGAGCAGGACACTCTCTGCCATTACTGGATCAAAAAGTATGATTTCAAACCGTGAGTTACATACCGTACCAATATCATTTTTCTTCGAGTGATCACCTCGAATCTTACTGGTTTGCCGAGCTCAGTCGTGAGATATCGAGGTCATAACGAGAAAGGTAGCTCCATATTTACAAGAAACCATGAATTATTTTGTTTATTAGACAAACACTATAGTCCTTTACTTGCAAAAAAAGTGGACTATACTAAAAAATGAGAATTTGATATTCCTTCATCCCCCTGACAAAGTGGCGCGAAAGACGAGTGACGTGTAAGCAGCTGATTGGCGATATAAATCACTGCAGTTTATATGACAAATGTTTTTTATCAACTATCCTTGAAAAAAGCGTTACGATTTTCTCCAATTTTCATTTTCCGCTTTTGCCGTGACAACTTCGTAAAGTTACTAAAAATAAGAACTGTGAACTTATTCCTTCTTCCCGCCAATTCTGCACTTAGGATGTTTGCAGTCAAAAGTGAAAAAAATCTGTAGTCAAATATGATGGTGCTATATAGATCTCATCCCAATACGATTATTTTTCAAACAATGAAATGTGTTCCTTCCTTCCAAGAAACAGATCCTGATTTGCATTTGATTTCACACGCAGTTGAGTCCCAACAAGATTAAAAGGACACCCATCACTAACTGCCTCTCACATGTAGAAAGTATTTGTTTACATCAAGATACTTCCTTTTATGAGATACATTTTTCTGTTCTGAACGATTGTAGTTTTTTTGGGCTGAATATTGCATTGTAATCTACTTTGTGAGAACAAGTTGCATATCATGGCTTATAATCGGAGGCAGATATAAATTTGAAGAAATGCCATAAATAATACAGTAGTCTGTATATTTTTTTCAGAATTTTCCACTTCTCTCGATTACAATATGCTATTCATTATTTCATTAGCTTTCCTTACCTTAAGAATGCCGCATTAAATTCCAAGAAAGCCCTTTTCCAGGACGGATACTCGACTTCTTGTCGTAACTAACGAAGAAGAGAGTCAAATCGTTTCGCGTTTTGATTACATTAAACTCAGAATGCCATGCATCTCTGTGCATAGAAAACCTCAGTGCATATTACAGGAATTTTATGAATTAAATGTTTTTAATCAGTTTTCCGTAAGTTGGGACCGTGGAAGAGAAATGTGAGTCTTTAGCTCTCTTTCTCTGAGCCCAGCATTTTCTGACACGTTCGGATTCATTAACTGAGGTTATTTACTGAGGTGCATGTGAGACAAACGGCACACATTATATTCAAATCAGTAATATCAATAGAATATCAGTTGGTAAACTCGTGGTAATGTTGTAGTTTCATAGATTCTTCATGGGTATGTAAATAAACTACCTTAAGATCTCTTTATGATGATAATCTATATGTCATTATTGAGAAACATTTTTGTAGTTTAAACTGATAAAGAGAGGAACTGAATTTTTTTTCGCGGTCGTCGGGTAGAGAAAGATTTTGATTATTTTCACGAGTGTGTAAAAGAGAAAAGAATCTAGCCTGTTTGGAGGAATTTATGTCTAGACCTACAGATTTAGATTTTTGAATTTTTTTCATTCGACAATGGAGCTCAAAATTCACTTTCTTTTTTATCTAATTTCAAACATGACACTTAACTACGTTTCAGATCTTGGCAGCGTGCGTATATGAACAGTGCGTATGTCTTGGCTCCTTAACGAGAGCTGTAAGGCTCTGAGGTCAAACTTTCAGATCGTAAAATCCTCGAGTGAATTCATTCTTTCTCCCACGTTCGTGATGAGTAATAAGATCGATATTTCTTTCATTCTTTAGACTCATGTTTCAAATTATTTCTATTTGTATCTTTAGTCAATACCCGTTTATCTCATTCATTGCATTGGGTCGCTATTAACTTATTCTGTCCTCACCTTAACTCCCGTGAAAATGTGACTTGCCCCACACGTGCGTAACAAAACGGTGCACTTGGTAACACCAGCAGTATCAAAGAAGCTGAATATGAGCTCATCGCACTCGAAACAGAAAATCATTTGCTTATTTCGTGATACATGGTTCGATTTTGGGGCTGTGTTATTTCGCTATTAGAACGCCAAGTTGAGAATAGGCGTCACATAATATTTCTTAGTTTTTCATTTTCATTAATCCAGAGTATCGCACAATGATATAAACTTCCAAATTTTTTTCTGCTGGTGTGTTGTGTCGTTAAACTGCCGCCTCTTTGGGATGTATGTCGCCGAACTGCCTTGCAGGAGGTCGAGGGTTCAAGCCTAAGACTGGATGTGGGAAGATATTTAAGAGCTGCGAATTTCAGAGTACACCACACAAAAAAAATGACTCAACAGAAACGATTAGAGACAAAAGAGAGTACGAAATATTCAGTACTAGAAATAACGACTACAACTTTATTCCCTTTAACAACTTCAGATAACTTACAGGACTCTTCTGTAATTTAATAATTCATACAACGTGCCACAGCTAAGAGTTCGTTGGCCGAACTAAGAGTCCTTTTACAGCCAGTTAAAAAGAACATCGTAAAAATATCGATCAATCACCTTAGAACTTCGATCAGGAGTACAAGTGAGAAGGGGGTTTAACCTAATAACTCCCAAGATCTCATAAGTAATTCTTCCTACGGTCTGCCATAAAATATTCATGATTTCAATTTGGAGAATTTGGTATTGGATCAACTTGTAGTCCCCTAATTTAGTTTTCTTCTTTATTCTCCCAACTTGTCTGCTTGATTCTGTGTTGATATTGTAAGGAGAAGTTCTGTTTTGGTCACTCATAGGAGTTAAAGGGTGAGTCGGACAAGGGAGGAGAGGGTTCACCTTTTTTGGCGAGGGACAAAAAAAATTAAGAATTGTAACACGGCAGTAATAGCCAGGTGCATTTTCACGCCGTTATAAACTGCTACCTATATATGACACTATAGGTAGATGTGAACCTCTCATACAAGACTACAACAGAGTTGAAAGTTTTGGAATAGAAGATTGAGGCGAGTTAGGTTAATAACCCTTCGAATTGTTACTTCAGCTGGCAGTTCTGATTTTATTACTGGGTGAATTGATTTGAAAAAAATTATTTAGATCAGATCGCTGTAGCGGATCCATGGTTTGCATCTTCCAGAGAAACAGAACATTTTTTTTGGCTTCTCTGGCACACCGCAATATTTGACGAGAGAGGGATTTTGAAAGAGCGTGACAGCAAGGAACCAGCGCTGGTTGATCGCCTGGTGTGAAATGCGTGGTAACCGGAATGCACGGGCCCGAGGACGACTTTTTTAACAAAACAAGAAAAAAAATCAATAATTTAAGTAAAAACTAAACAAAACAAAGCCAAAACGACGATGAGATTACGGTGGACATGAAATACTCGGTCAAGCCAACTAAAATACAATATCAACCAGATAAGGGATGAGAATAAAGAAAAATATCAATTTGGGGATAATAAGTTGATCCAATACTAAATTCTCTGAACTAACATCATAAGAATTGTATTGTTGGCAGCAAGGAGAACTAAAAATTTGATCTGGGAGATTATCTGCCCAATTATATCTCTTTTGTCATATTTTCCTGGTCAGCTCTTCATTTTGGACATATGACTTTCATCATCTACAGTAGTGTCCCCTTTTTTACTTTTAGTTGAAAAGGCATCGAGCAGTTTTGATATACAAGGCTGATAATTCAATAATGTAACAACCCAAAGCCATATTTTCTTCTCAAGGAAGATTTTGTCTTCTTCTTATGTTTCACAGATGTAGATGAATGCACAGTTAGTGTTCACACTTGCCTTAGAGGAACAGCCATTAACACTATTAGTTCATACAACTGTTCTTGTAGCCTTGGTTACGTCGGGGATGGAAGAACAAGTTGCTATGTGCAGTCAGCCCGTTAGTAGTTTTTTTCTTTGACAAGTAACGTGAAATAATTTGAATTGCAACTGCAGAAGCTACCTTTTTTTTTCATCTTATACTATCTCAGATATTTTCGTCTGACTTTAGATGCTTCACTGAAGATTGCTCTTCATTTTTTAGAGATTAGGGCGGGTAATGATTCAGAAGAGTGAGTCGTGAGACATATATGTATTTTATCTCAAAGAAAATAAGAATGTACTTTAGTAAAATAAAGACAAATAATAACAATGAAAAAAGTGATCAAGTTTGTGAAATAAAGACGGATAAAAAAGTTAGCCAAATTTGTGAAAAATATATTGTTGTTTGAATAATTAACGCAACATGGCTGCCGGTTTTAAGACCAATGGCCAAGCTGGCAGTCAATTGCCCAGTTGAGTTCACAGGCGGGTAATTTGCTGAGGACTGGAATCCAGTTCCTCTTCACCTCTTATATTACATAAATATTTATTATTGATTCAAACCATTTCTATTGAACCTTATCAAGGGATTATGAATAATGATTAAGTCTAGCGCATTTCTATTTTATTTGTTTTTTCATCCTTTACGCGAATCTGATGTTTTGCCCAGCCCCAAAACGAAGATTTTTCTTTCCATAGTGAGTTTGTGGAATTCAATTTTCTATATCGAATAGAAATTTATCTTTGCAAGTGATGTTGTATGATCCTCTTTACTGGTGCACTACAGAGGAATTGTATCAGTCAGTGAGACAATTTAGTGGCTATTTCACAAGTGGACTTTATTTCTACAAGTATCATGTGCTGTGAAGTGTAAGTGTTTCTCAGTAAATAAAAATAATAAATGATACAAGCTTACTGCTCGACATTTACGATATTTTAAAAAGTCCCAAATAAAAACATAAATAAGTAAATAAACTGGTACATATGGTTCCGTTGTATCACGTGGTCCATCAGAGAGCTTATCCCGGCACTCAATTGTTATCTTAATTATTGTTTAAATCTTTGGCAAACAGCATTACAGTATGACTTTGGAAGAGGTGAATCGTCCCATTCCAGTCGAATAGAGTCGATTCGACAACATTTTCAACCCTGCCTCGTAGCAGGTTGAGGAACAGTTTCTACTTCTTGAAAATCAACTTCCGGTATTACATTTTCACATCAAGAGGGACGGTTTATTCAGATTTCCAGTATCACGACACCACATAGCCGCGAATTGACTTCCGGTAGGTCGATGCTCCTTAGTGACAAATATAGTTAAAGATCAACCTCACTTGAGTTTAATCACTATTGTCACTATCATTGTTACCGATATTATCACTATCATTACTGTGAAACTATTGTCATACCATTTCCCGTGTGTATCACGTCTAGGTTTTAATTACCTGTGAGTGTTTGTATGTTTTATTAGTTACGTTGTCTACTTGAAGTTCATGTTTATATCATTGTGCATTGTTACTTAATTTATGTCGAGTAATTTGTCATGTTTTTTGCATAAATTTAGTCTTGTGTAGCAATATTTACGTCCAGTCTTATGAAGCAGCCTCGTCGCTTTTTGAATGCCTGTAGGGCTATGCACCGCTAAGGTGAATGTTTTTCTTTACTGTGAGTTTATTCATAAGATGTCGCTAATACCCAGACCTCCCCAACAAAATAATTTAATCATTGACTCTTACTTCACTAAATTTTTTATTCCTTTATACTTTTATTTGGTATATATTTCCCTTCTCCTGCAGCTTTTAAACGGAAGTGCATTCTTACTACTTTTAAATTCATCTGTTAGTTGGACGTGGAAAATGGACTCCTCGATAACACTAATTTGGCCGCAAAACGGTCACTTGTCACGATTGTCATGCTCATTATTCCCTTTTTTCTCCAAAACTTTGTAGACGTCTTTGCATAAAAAGAATTTTTATCCTTTGACCAATTGAAGAAAATAACCCATTAGGTTTTTTCTAGAGGGTCTCAATGGGGTGATGGCTTTTACGGCTAACGGTTAAAATTTTGGCCAATTTACGGCTAACGGTTAAAATTTTGGCCAATTTACGGCTAACGGTTAACACCTTTCCATTGTTTCTACCAGAATATTCATTGTCATTGCCATTGTTTCTACCATATATTTTTCACGGTAAACTTTTTTTACGACTAAAGGTTAAAATTTGTCAATTTTTACGCCTAACGGCTAAATTTTTTGGCCGTTTTCCGGCTAACGGTTATCCCCATTAAGACCCTCTTTCTGCAACTGTTACTTTAAAGCTTGCATCAGATTTTTTCCTTCTGTTTTAAGAGAGATCCTTTGTAAATTAAACATACGTCCGTTAAAAAGAAGCAATTGTGAGAAATTTAATAGTACAATTTAATTGTATTAAAAAAACAAGACAGCGACAACAAAAAAAAAGGAATACGTTAAGATAAATAAACGTTTAATCGTTTGTCTCACGATGAAAGAGTCAGGCTAATCAATCTTGTATTGATCACGACCTTTCGACTCCTATGCTGCACGTCCTTGTCAGCATTTATCTATGAACCACACTGGGCAAGAACACAATTGGAAGTTTTGACATATTTAAATACTAGAGTATTATAACCAGCCATGGGTGCTTAGTTTTAAGGGGGGTAAGTTTTAAAAGAAACTCTGGTGCTGCGTCAGTGGGAGAGTATAGCAGGTAATTTAGTGTTGACAACTGAGTTGAAAACGTAAATTGGCCACCGTAAAGAGTCAAAAGGCTGACGTTTCGAGCGTTTGCCCTTCGTCAGAGCGATTGGAGGAATTGTGGGTTGTAGTGACAAGAAAACAAAAATAAATTAGTTGAATGAAAAGCGCTCCTTGATACCCTGGGGATTAAGAGTGCCGATTTGGAAGATATATTTTTTTTCTAGCGCTTTGCAGCTCTCCGAACTGCCTAGATGTAAGTAAAGGCCGCAAACTGCCATATGTTGTTTAGAATGATTAGGGAGATTGAAGTGTCTAACGACATGTTTGGATGCGTCCTTGTCATTTAACTCTACGTCGCGAAGGTGTTCTCGGAATCGGTCACCTAGTCGTCTTCTTGTTTCACCAATGTATAACTTATTGCAATATTGTAATATATTGCGATGTGTGCTTAGTTTTAGTTCTAAATTCAGTGCACTTTTAGAGAAATTCAGATAAACGTTTTCCCTGTTTTACCCCGCGGCAAAAATAACCGAAACTGTACCGAGATAAATGGCCCTTCCCTGTTGCGATATTTTAGGGAATTTTTTTTACCTTTACATTTTATTTAATTTCTTACCTAGTTTTTGCCTTTTTTTTCCCTTGATTTCGTATTTTTTCCCCTGTTTTCATATTTTTTTTGTTTGCTTTTTCTACAATTTTTTTCGTTTTAGTTCTTGGTTTTTGTTTGTTTGTTTGTTTAATTTCCTTTTTCTACCATTTACTCGTAGTTATTTGAGAGCCCTTAAACACTACCTTCACGTTAACTTCAAGCAAATTTTGTATCTCGTCAGATTATCATCTGTGACTCATTAATTCCAATTGCCTTCGTCTTCCGTGAATTTATAATAGCGTCGTTGATTCTTTGTTTTTCTTTGTCAATCAACACTCATCTCCTTCCCTAGGTTAAAATCAACTATAAGTTACACACATAGAGGCACCTGCTTTCCTTACCAACAAAATAATGACCAATACTGGACAACTTTCACTTTCTTTGCAGCTCCTTGTCCTTCACTTAGGCATTATGGGTCAAGACTTCTGACAAACATGTATATTTTTGTTATAGAGCTGAACAACTTTTGCACTTGTCACGAACTTACGCTAGCCTGGATCTGAAACCATAACATCGTCTTAAATAAATTGAACAGCGGCGCGGTTCCATGATGTGTAGATGTCTCAGTGAAAACAAGTAGATAGTGCAAGCTTAAAAGTTTCGCTACAGACCGTTCCTTAATTGGATGCCAAAATACTCCGTGAACACCATATTTTATCACTTCCTTTTTCTCTCAGCAATACCAATTTGAGCCGATTGCGCTCCCATTGTGTGGAAATTTGTGCTGCTCGGTGCCAAGAGATAATCGTCTTCTTAAAAGGGATCCAACGGATGAGTGTTTAGCACAACGCACCGGAAATTTTTAGTTGTCGCCATTTTAGCAAGCGTCCACTGTTGCTATGGATTCACGAGCGAGCTGAAGGCATCTCCAAACGTTATTAGGCTCTGTCTCCTCTCTTGATTTCTCAAATTAGAGTGTGCGGACCACAAAGTTCTGGACAGTACTGACAGAAAAATTAATTACGAAGCAGGGTGGGAATGTGACGACGATGTCGTCCGAGGATGGTTCCGTTTCACCGGAGCAGCAGGTTCAAGGATGGCTACGAGATCGTGCATCGCCGGGCAGGTGTAACTCGCAAATTTCGGTCTGGTTAAATTGCAAAGATCCATCTGTTGCCGACGGAGTGGTGATAAGTAGCTCTGCTAATTCTTTATTTACTAATTCTTGGGCTTTTCTTTTTGGTAGCGAATTCACAAACAAAACGATGTTTCGATTTTTCCGTAAAAAAAGGCTGTTTCTGCAGATTAATCAACTTGCAAAAAAAAAAAAAGAAACGTTGTTCTTTGCTTAAACACAACAAAAGAGCGGTAAGAATACGTGTGCGCCACATCGAGAAATATCAAACCCTCGGTGAAACCGATAACTTTCCTTTCACAGATAGATTTTGGAGGTACTTGCCGAGAAGCGACAAAGTTCTTATTCATGGAACTGGAAGGCCCTGTGACTATGATATAGTAATGGGTAAAGCGCTACGTGAGGACAAGGTGTCAAACACCGTTTATTCCGAAAAAATGGAATGAGCTACTTCCAAACTTAAGACCTCCATCCGTGGCAGTTTAAAAAGCGAGGGGTAGATTCAGATATCAAATGAAGAGACTCCTCGAACGAGTAAGACTTGTGAAGATATGGTCGCGGTGATACTCGCAATAAAGCAGAAAATTAATATCAGGAGATTATTGAGGAGCTTGCATGCACTCTTCTGGCATCCTGATGAGTTCCTTACTTGTTTTTGACTAAAAATATGCGAAGAGGATCGCCTGCAAACAACTCATGAGATTCTCATTACATCTAAACAACTTAAGTCAGTCCTATAAGGGGAACGAGTTGAATTACAGTTGAATTGTTGTTGGGTTGAAATGTCATCAGAATCCCGACATCGTGCGGTATTGAACAAAACGAAATCTTTGGTCGAGTTCTTTTAGGTTTGCAAATAGTTTCTTTATTGGTTATCACATTCTTCCCCAATTCAAACATTTGTCAACTTTGGAGAATATTACTACGTTATGTTTTCCTAATATTTGTATTATCTCTCCCTTGAAAGCTTATTTCGATTACATTACAAAGCCATTTGTTGAAATAAATAACATTTTCAGTATAGGAGCTTGTTATTGTCCTTGTTCTGTTAGAAAAATTGTCGCTACCTAAGTTTAAATAACGCTACTTGAGTAATACATAAACAGGGTAAGAATTAGGAGAGCCGAAGTACTCAATTTATGCAACACTTGGGGATGTAAGCGTCTTGTGGGCTGTTTCGACTTTTTGTGAAATGAGTAGCCTAAGGATTATACAAGAATCCAGCGCTAAACAAAGTATATCACCAGAAGGACAGCGTTTACAGCGAGAGCAAGTCGACGAAGCCGTATCTTGCGTGACAAATACTGAGTAAACACGTGGCTTCAATCATTGCATAATCACTCCTAATTTATGCATCGTGCTCTTTCAGCACGTTAACTCAATATGTAAATTTCCCTTAGTCACGTGACGTTTGAGGAAGTTAAACGAATTGCTTGAATCAAGGAGTGTCTATATCGAGCTCAGTGGTTA
This sequence comes from Pocillopora grandis, assembly GCA_964027065.1. Lineage (NCBI taxonomy): Eukaryota > Metazoa > Cnidaria > Anthozoa > Scleractinia > Pocilloporidae > Pocillopora > Pocillopora grandis. The sequence goes on from OZ034731.1 coordinate 27,075,088, forward strand.
GATATTGTCTGCAATCTGTGTTAGATTTTTGTTAATTCGCTGGAGTTGTTGGTTACTTTACTGAGAGGTAAGAATTATATTAAATATAGATAAGAATTTAGCTCACATTATAGTGTAGCCTCGGCAGACGGCACGTACTAAAACCCGAAACAGCGAAACGAAACCACCGAAACGAGCGAAACTACCGAAACGAAACCACCGTAACGACCGAAACGAAACCACCACAATAACCAAAACGAAACAACCGTAACGACCAAAACAAACCACTACAACATGGCAATCGAGAGAACGATCCTCCCGTGAGTTAGATCAGGATTAGACCATAATCGAAACGAGACGAATGGGTTTCATTTTATTATCATTGCTGTCAAAGCAAACTTTATTGCGACGTAGGAAATCTACATACTAGCCACCTGAACTACATGATAAGCTGATAGCTTCGTGTTATTCCTTGAAGTTTCTTTCAAAAACATCGTATACTTTATTTAAATACTTTATTTGAAAAGTATTTATGTCTATAACCTTTAGATCTCTGGTTCAATTCCGGTCTAGTCATCCTTTCAATGATGAAATTTCAAAGTTCACTGATATATCAGTTTATAACCTTTGGATTTTATCGATGGTTCGCTTCATTTATTTCACAGATATATATGTTTGTATTAATGTTTGAATTTACTTATTATGCATCAGTCATATGGTGGGTCGAACTTGATTTTGATGTGGGGCTAAGTTACTGGGTCGAAAATGAAATGGGGTGAAACTGGCGGATACCAATTCATGTGCGATCGATTTTTGAGATTATTTGTGATGTGTGAAAAGGACAAATATTTTTATGTGACTGAGTGTTAGAGAGGGGTATATGGGACCCTCTGCCAATGAAAAGATAGAATTTAAATTCTTAGAAACCTTTGAGCTCAGTTCTTTGTGATTCATTATTAATCTTTCTCGGTAAGATATATAAGTAACCACATCATACTTGTAATGTACATTTCAAGCCAAAAATTTAATTCCAGTATTTGGCCAGTTGTCTCTTGTTTGCGGAAAGAAGAAAAACTTTCCCTTCCATATCCAATAATTTTGATTTTTCTACATAGGACTTGCTATGAAAAAGCTGATTTATCAAGAGCATTCAATCAATATACAGTAGTGTGCGAAGTTGACATGATAAAATGCAATATCTAAAGCTTATGCTGCATTTATCAAGATTATCATTTAGAGATCAATGTCTACCTGCCTATTCTAAAACTTTTGAAAACTCAGAGAAGCTCGAAATAGCTGAATGCCTCTAGAATATGTATAATGAAACAATTATTGAATTCAGTTTTTGATATCATATCAACCTCATTCAAAAATTGCTTATTACCCTGGTGTCAAGACCATGGATAGACCCTGGTCAATCTATGTTTCTGCCATGGTTGTTCACCAGACTTCCTGTTGTCCAATTCTGTTTGTAATAATATTCTTGATTAACAAATCAGATGACTGTTATCAATTAATCAAAATATAACAAAATTGGAGAAAGAAACTAGACATCCATTATACATTTATATATTTTCATAAAAAACAACAACAACAACAATTAACTCGGCAAAATGCAGGACATCAGTGTGTGCACATGATGCGTTCTTTCCACTTCCACAGGCATGACATGTTAATTGTCCCTTTAACTGTTCTATTACACTGTCTAATTACAAGCATGACACATACACTGTACTATAAGTGCTCAAATTGGGCTGGTGATAACCAATCATGTTGAAGAATTTTGTTATAGTTTTGATTAACAGATGAAAATTTATATTTTCAGATAAAAGTTTTTCATCCTCAACATTTTTAAATACTGATATTTGAAAATTATTAAGCCCTGAAAAGGAAGTAAGGATTTTTTATTGCACTGAGAGGGGGTAGCCAATATCAAAGATCCATGGTTTCAAAATTGTTGGGTTTTTTTTTTCAAGTCAACCCTGAGTTTTTTTTAACCATGTCTTGTTCGTTTGAGAAAGCAACAAATACATTCAATACATATTTGGGGACATGAATCATTTTGTTCTTAGGTAAACACTCTCATTCCCTTGACCCTTTCACTCCTAAGATCTTTTTAGTAATTCTCCTTTCTGTTTGCCATACCATTCTTATGATGTAAGTTTGGAGAATTTGGTATTGGATCAACTAATAATCCTTACTAATATTTTCCTTTGTTCATATCACTTACAATATCTGCTTGATGTTGTGTTGATATTTTGTAAGGAGAATTCCTGTATTGGTCACTAATGCAAGTTAAAGGGTAAAATAAATATGTTATACATGAGTTTTGATGTTTGTTAATTATTGCAGTTGTAAAATTTTTAACTTGAATTCATTTTGCTGAAAATTGAATATTTAGGAAGTCAGGTACAATTTGGGGACAGTCCTTGATAGATTTGCCAATTAATGAAGGATCTACATTTATTTTACAGTCAACTCTCTCCTTATGGACACTCTCATAGGTGGCCAGTTCTAATTCCAGACACTTTTTCAAATTCCCCATCTTGCTGCTTAGTACCAATAGTGTTCTTTATCACTATCCTCAGTTAATCGATATATACTTTTCCTTTTCACATTCCCTTCTTAGTTAAGCTTTTATTGATAAACATGAATAAGAAATTACAACCAGTTTTCTCTACTCTTTGTTATTTTTTATTTCATAAACAACATTCAATATATAACATAATGAGTACAGCAACTATGGGCGATTTGGATGATATTTCATGCAAAACATGTCTTCAATTGAAAATTGTAATCTTAAAACCATCATGCTGCTAGACAAACTCTGTAAAAAAAAAAAGCAAACAAAACAAAGAGCTCTCATTCTGATTATTTTTGTATCAAAACAGTGAATATGTCAGTGAGAAGGACTTATCCAATCAGTCTTTATTAAATGACTAGGACCATATATTCTGATGAATTCACTCTATTAATTGCAAGTAAAAATAGCTTACAGAGGATAAAATCAAACAACAGGTCTGAAAATTAGCAACTTGGTCTGATATCAACAGCTTAGAAATCATTCATGCTTTCGTTTATTTACAACTGTCTTAGGTTATCACATGAAAACAAAACCAACCATAGATTTGCCCTAATTATTTCTTTCCTGTTGGATGTTAATTTTGAAATGGAAGTAGTAATTCCTATGTTTTTGGAAAAACAGCTTGGAAAACTCAGTGTATTTAAATTCAAATATCTTTCTTGTTCATAATTGCCTTTTTGTTAACATTTATAACTCAAGCAATTGTTGATGAACACAAAATTTATACAATTAGATTTAAGTTGAAATGTTTCTAATGAAAATAAATAACTCAAGACCCTTTACGCATAAGCATCCGGTCCTTTACTCAAAATGTTTAAAAGAACACTGAAGGGTGGATGGTTTCCAAAGATAATATATTACGAGGAATAAATCATTACCTTGGTTCAGTAGATGTTAAATTATAAACCTCATTCTTGCCAATTTTTTGGTTCGATCCTTATTATAAATGCCACAAGAAAGTTAGTTCAAGTTACTCACCTTTAATGACAACTTGTTTTTTTCGTTCTGACAGTTACATTACTAAGACATGGATTCCCATATTTCTAAAGAAAAGCTGAGAAGTAAGATTGTAACAAATTGGTACGGAAGAAAGGAATTAAAACTTTCATGGTTGGAATTGCTTGAATTGCCTGAAGCGGTGCAGGAATTAACTGAGTTGGAGGAACTTGACCTGTCATGGAATCAACTTAAAACAATACCTGAAAATGTTGGAAAACTAAATAATATGACGGTACTTAATGTAAACGGAAACCAGCTGTCCATATTCCCAGCAAGTTTGACACAGCTGAAGAAACTCAAACGGCTGCACATCTCACAAAACAAACTAACCACCATCTCTGATGCTATTGGTGAGATGGTGGCACTGGAGGGACTGGGTCTGAATTACAACCAGTTGACTGTGTTGAGTCCAGCTATAACACAGCTGAAGAAACTCAAATGGCTGCACATCTCACATAACAAACTAACCACCATCTCTGATGCTATTGGTGAGATGGTGGCACTGGAGAGACTGGATCTGAGTTACAACCAGTTGACTGTGTTGAGTCCAGCTATAACACAGCTGAGGAAACTCAAATGGCTGCACATCTCACATAACAAACTAACCACCATCTCTGATGCTATTGGTGAGATGGTGGCACTGGAGAGACTGGATCTGAGTTACAACCAGTTGACTGTGTTGAGTCCAGCTATAACACAGCTGAGGAAACTCAAATGGCTGCACATCTCACATAACAAACTAACCACCATCTCTGATGCTATTGGTGAGATGGTGGCACTGGAGGGACTGGATCTGGGTTACAACCAGTTGACTGTGTTGAGTCCAGCTATAACACAGCTGAAGAAATTGGAACGGCTGTACATCTCACATAACAAACTAACCACCATCTCTGATGCTATTGGTGAGATGGTGGCACTGGAGGTACTGAATCTGAGTTACAACCAGTTGAATGTGTTAAATCCAGCCATAAATCAGCTGAAGAAACTCAAATCGTTGTATGTAAATGGGAATCCTTTTACAGTTGAAGGAATGAGAAGTGTTGCGGAGCTAGAAGATAGAGGAATAATTGACCGAGAATATTCAGATCTCCAAGGTGAGTAAAGGAAATTTCTGTTCACATTATTGTTGTGACGTGTGCATTTACTAAATTGGTTCTAATGATTGACTTGCAAGTGGTTATTCTGCTTGTTACTGATTATTACAGGTAGCTGGCGATAGTTAAACTGTAATTACTGTCACAGTTTTTGTGTGGTAACAAAGTTGGCATCACTTGAGAAATACATGACATTTGTAATGGAAGTTTTTGTTCTAATATTGAAAAGCATTATTTTAACAATTTGGCTGACATTGAAATTTAAGTTCATCAATAAGGAAATATGATTTGATGTGGAATCAAGAGAGTAAATGTTGTTACAAATCATTCTACGCAATTAGGAATTACTGTTTTGAGTTTTCTTTCTATTGGAATGGAATTACGAAATGATAAAATTTATCCCAAGTTAATTCACTGTTAGGAATTTTTTTTTTTATTTTTGCTTTCCATTTGGTTAATTTGAAGTGTTTAAAAATTTAGTAACTTGTGGCTTATCAAACACAATTCATAAACTAATGTGATTAAATTTTGTGAATTAAGTTATAGGCATATAGCTTGAATTTGTTATTAGCATGACTGAATCCTGATTATTATTTCCATAGAATTTACACTGCAGGTGTTTTTTGTGAAATTATTTTTAAACTTACAGTTGTTACCCTTTGGAAATATGTGCTTTTTTTTTGTACACAATCAATTAATTGGTTATTGACTCCTCACTACTCGGCAGAATTAATTTAAGTCCTTGCCTCTCTCTTGTGTGATCAGTCACAAGTGGTTCTAATTTTTATTGTTCTGAAACATTGAGTCAGTTTAGATTTGGTGTGCATGTTCTCAAACTCATCACTACATTTTATGCCAGAAGAATTATTATGTGTAACTTTTATGTAATAGTGGAATAAATGCATTAAGATCAGAAAAAAATAAACAATTTTGATGGTTAAGTTTATATATACCAGCCTTTAACTCCAACATTATTCATGTTAGGCATTTATAGTTGTTGATTTGTTAACCTTTACCTTTAGTTTGCTTTCTTTTTCAATTAATTTTTAGAAATTTATCAATGCGCAAACTACCTTTTTCTTTGTGTTGTTAAAACTCTTTCTTATTAGGCCCAATGAGAGAGAGACTTAAAGCACAGCTGGCTTATGAAAGGGCTTTGCAAGATGGATATGTCATGGTTTACCGTGGCAGAATATTACTCATTGGTCAGGATCGAGCAGGTAAAACCAGTTTAAAGAAGAGTCTGCTAGGCCTTCCATTTGACCCTGAAGAACAGAGCACTGAGGGGATTGAAGTGGATCCTTCAAAGTGTGAAATTGATGTTGACCAAGCTGCAAGGAACTGGCAGTCCATTGGTGAGAATAAACCAGGACTATTGGAATGTTCTAAAGATGTGGCATGGATTGTTGCAGAGAAACTTTTTTTTACTCAAGAAGATCATCATGCTAGAAAAATGTCTATGCAGCAAGAAAAGCTGAGACAAAAAGACTCCGATAAAATTTCAACAGAAGATTTTGAAAAAGATTCAGCCCACATATCACCTGCAGATTTTGAAAAGGGATCTTTAGGTAGTTACAAACATGGCAAAAAAAAGGTAATATCAGAATTTTAAAAATGTTCCTCACACACATGTTTAAGGCAGCTTTTTATGACAGTATAGTTTTAAATATTTAATGTCAAATGAAGATTATGTGAGCCTTAAAGTGAAGCAAAAATTAAAATTGTTCAATTTTTTTAACTGATTTTTTTTACTTTGCAGTGGTCTTAGCCAAAAAACAGGGAACTGCTTGAAGTCTAAACAATAATTTCCCTCCCAGTACATGTACTCTCATTCTATCTTATTTACATCAAACTTTGACACAGTTATTTGAGATGTGTAATGAGTTTGCTGGTGAGACTGCATCAGTGTGGTACTGAGAGTAAATAATTTCCCCTTATTTGATACTTTACTTAGGTTGAAGATAAAGGAGATTACCCATCAATAGATGCTATGGATAACATTAGCATTGAACACTCAATGGACTGCATTTTAGAGGAACCCGAGGTAATTATTGATGTTACTCAACCCCCTGATACTCTGAAGCATGTTCATCAGTGGTTGAAGTATATCAAAGGCAAACGTATCAAAAGTGGCTTATTCCAAGAAGAATCCTATTACACAATGGATTTATGGGACTTTGCAGGGCAGCACCTGTACTATGCCAGCCATCCTATCTTCTTATCACAGCGAGCACTGTACATATTGGTGCACAATCTCAGAAAGCCTTTGGATGCTACAGCTGAGCCCTGCATGAGACAAGGTAGTAATGATGTGAAATTGGAAAACCCTAACAATGAAACAAACATGGAGAATTTGCTGTCATGGCTGGCTACAGTACACAGTGTTGCCCTGGCAACTGATGACCCAGATGATGATGCACAACATAAGCTGCCCTACCTTCGCCCCCCAGTGTTTATTGTTGGAACACATGCTGACAAACCAGTTGAAGACCTAGCAATAATAAAGAAACAAATACAGGAGAGAATTTCTGGTATGGAATATGAGAAGCATGTGGTAAGACCCTTATTCTGCATTGACAACACTCAGAGACCAAACTTGATCAAGAAATTTATCCAGAAGTTTCAAAAGCTGAGGGGAAAACATAAAACAGGTAAGATATTTGATGTCATATTGTATCCTTGACAATGTGTTACTTGCAGTAATTGATGGTTTAATAACTGGTTACTAGCTTGTCTTTGCATCAATTCTTGGAACACTTAATTTGTGACCATTTTTTTGTTTAATCAAAGACCCATTTCTGACCCTCCATGGGAAAATGGACATTAATGCTTTTCATTTAAACTGCAAAACCGTTTACTATCTGCTTAAATCCATTTAAATGGTTCATGAAAGTGTTAAACAATTTGCTCATCCATTTAAAAAAATTTGCATCCGTCTAACCCTTTTGCTAAAATATTTAAGTGCTGTGGTAGTCCATTTAAGAAATTTTGCGTCCGTTTAAGAAATTTTGCATCCATTTAAAAAAATTTGCATCTGTTTAACACTGTAGCAAAAACGTTTAGACAGTTTCCTTCAGTTGTCTGTTTTAAAAAAAAAAATGTATCTGCTCAACATTCCAGAGAAACTTTAAACCGTTTGTTTACCATTCTGTTATGAGCAGTTTGAAGTATCAATCCCACGTTTGGTTGATACTTTCCAGTTCTTGAAATGCAGAATGACCATATCTTATTTTGGTTTTATCTTTTCCATGATCATAGAAAGTGAGTAATTGTCCCATTCTTGGACAAACGAGTTAAAATATCCAGTTGTAGAAACGTAGAGCATCAAGAGCCAATGAAGCCATTCATTTGACTATGATACTGCCATCAATCTTGTTTGATCAGAAAGTGCACCTGATCTTTGTTTACATATTTGGAGAAGGAGAAGGAGCAGGAACTCTTATGAAAAAGCTATTGTTTCTCAATGTCAGTTCATCTACCCTGCCTATTTAGCAGGCTTAACAATTATCACAAATTCTCAGCAACTGGAAAGCTATTTTATTGTGGTAAATTGATATCAATGTTTATAGATTGATGTAGATTGTTGGCAAGCATTGAGCATTCAATAATTATTATTTGACTTAGATTTACATGTCATCCAGCAGTTGTGTTGTGTGTCATAATTTTAAAAGGTTGGTAGACACGCAGCATGTTTAAGAGGGAGTGGTAATTAAGGGAAGGATACCGTCTTGGTTGAATGACTTCAGGCTTATAGTGCAAGCTTACATGTAAGTTAGAGTTGTTTAATTTTTTTATTGGCTGCAGCCTTCTTAGCTTTCCGTTACTTTATGTACCAGCATCACCATACTAGGCCATATACATTTTTGCTGACAGATCCATTAATTTCAGAGTTTGAAATAAGGAACAGAAGATGATTTGGGGAGTTGAAGAGTTTATCATCTTAGCTATGTTGTCAGCTATAACATATATGTCCGCAATCACAAATCTATGATACAAACTATTCTCATTGTAAACACATGTTTCTGTGTTACATTATGTTTTGCATTCATTTTCTAAACATATCCAGCAGAGGAAGAAGGAAAAGCAGATGGAATAAAAGAATTGCAGAACAAAATCCTGGATGTGTTGAGGCAGGAGCCTTATATGGGGGAGAAAATACCTGTCAGGTAAATGAAAGTAACATTTTATCTGGCAAACCTCAATTCATGGACTTTGGGATCAATGTTATTCATGTATTCAAGTGGTTATGAAAAGGTTTTTGAAGAGCAGTCAGTGTTTTCAGCATTACTGTATATGCATATAAATGTATATGAACACAAAAATATCTTACCTCCATTAGTTTGAAGTTCATCAAAATTCTTAAAACATAAGACTGTACAAATACACAGCAGTCATATAAGTGCAAACAAATAAAACTCTAATTCATGAAATTGTGACAATATTGTGTTTTTAAAAAGGTGCGAATGTCTGATGAATATTTGAGAAGGCACAGCTCTTTGAATTGAGATTGTTTATGTGAAAAATAGAACGATGTTTGAACTCTCGTAATGTGTGGAGAAAGCTAGACCAAGGAAATAGATGAATTACCACTGGAAGACTACAAATAAGCACATGTCTGACTGAAGTTAATATCCAATTTTAAACTCAAAAACATTTTAATTATTCTGTTGCCTTCTAGATGGTTTTTGTTTGAAAAGGTGATTGAAGCTTTGGTGGCTAAACAGATTTATCACAGAAATCTTCAACAACTTGAGCACTATGCAAAGAAAGATTGTTTCATGAAAGATGCAAAAGAGTTTGAGTCCATGATCAGTTTTTACCATGGCCTGGGGATGATAATCAAGCACCGCAGTACAGTTGTACTAAAGGCTCAGTGGTTGATTGATCTGTTCAAACAGCTGATAACCATTCCACCTTTCAATAAACAGGTAGGAAGAAAATTCATTTTGAAAGGACAACTTAGAAATGTTCAATAATTTAGACCAACAGAAAATGAGAGGGATACTTTTTTTTTAAAAATAAATCAGCAACTAATGCAACAGCTATAACTCTTTGATCTTTACAATTGTTGGACCTCAAGTTATTTCGTGTACCTTTTGCAGCTTTTCAGGTCATAAACTGATTCAGCCTTTGTACTTTACAAGAGACTTGCACTAACTTGCTACCACTAACAATAATTGTAGTCACACAAATGAACAGTTCCTTTTTGCTTGCGCTAAATGGCTTCTGTGGTGATGAATAACAACTAATAATCACCTCTGAGGAGCCTAAGATACAAAATTGCACATTAAGAGTGTAATTTCCAACCATTTCGATACCATTATTTTCTAGTTCTTGTACATACATGTTGAAAACATACAAAAGGAACATTTAGTGGACTTCTCTTATCTGGAATTACTGTCACTTATTTTGTAGAATGCTCGATATGCTAATCACTGGCGGGAACTTGAAGGAAGTGGCATCCTTAGCATGGAACATGTTGATTACGTGTTCTCCAGCTTTATTGGGCCAGGAATCATTAGAGAAGACATCCTGGACATGATGGAGCAATTTGGTTTGATTGCTAAGTTCTCTGTCTCCCCAAATGATGAGAAGTACTTTGTACCAGCTCAGTTGAAGTCATCACCTGTAGAACTCTGTAAGATGGAACCATCATCAACTGATCCATGTCCATTGTATCTCCTCTTTGTCCATGGCTTTGTCCCTCATGGTCTTTTCTTGCAGCTTGTCTCTCGATCCATTCATTGGTGTTCAAAGACATGGGCCACACATCAACCCACTCTGTACCAAAATGGAGCATGGTTCATCATTGGAAAAGATATTCATGATTTTGTCCTCATATGCAAAACAGGGTTTGTGAAGGTAATCTTGAGAAAAAAAGCACAAAGTCATCAGGTTGTAGGACAGAACTCTGTCAAATTAGCAACTCTTATTCGTGAATTTCTTGAAGACACCCTAAAGAATTTGTCACAAGAAATGCCATACCTGAGGGGAATGCAGTATAGGCTGTGTGTTGCATGTCCTAACTGCCATCAAGGTACAGAAGAAATGCGTCGTGCATGCTCAGACCACATGAAAACCACTTGCACACACAAGGACTGTCTCCACCTCATTGATGCAAATGAAGGTCAGCCGGACATCTGTAAGCGAAAACCTTGGGATATAGTAGAACCAGTTTGTGGATTGAAGAAATGGTTCTTGAAAAGAAGAAGCCAGGTATAATTGACTGTAATGATCTTTCAAGCAAAGATTTCTAGCCTCAGTTTCATGTTTGCTTTGCTCCTCTAATTTACCTCATGTGAATATCAATTGGGCTGTTATCAGTGTTGAGAAAGGGAGCCCTGATAGGTTGTCTTCAGTTTTAAATATAAGTCAGAGAATTTGTAACAAGATGAAATTATTTTTGAATTCTATACTTTTTCGTTTTACCATGGTAAAGTATTGATCAATTAAAATTTGTATGACCACATCCAAAGTTTTTTTATGAAATTATCATTATCTTATAGGACCCTTTTTTCTTCAGGGTTTGTCCTCATCAAATGCAGCTAAAAGATCACATGATGAAGCAAGTGAAGTCAATCCAATGAAGTCTGCTACAGCATTGAAGGTGACTCTTCTGGGCAGTGAGTGGAGTTCGTCTATGGGGGGCTTGTCCACCATCAACAGACAGCTTGCCATTCTGTTGGCCAAACACTCTGAGGTGGACATTACTCTCCTGGTCCCACAGTTTTCCTGTTCAGAAGAAGAGAAGAGAATGGCATCTAGTCACAATGTTACCATCTTGGAAGCTGAGAAACTTGAAGGCTTCGGTGATCCTCTTGAATGGTTGAGTTTCCCACCAAGAGACCTTGACATTGACTTTGTGCTGGGTCATGGTGCAAAGCTTGGTAAGCAAGCCCAAGTTATCAGAAAGTATCACAATTGCAAGTGGATTCAGGTGGTGCACACTGCACCAGAAGAACTTGCAATGTACAAAAACTATCCCAAGGCTATTTCCAAGGGTCAGGAGAAGAATTTAACTGAAGTGGCGTTGTGTAAGCTGGCAAATGCTGTGCTAGCAGTTGGACCAAAGTTGACGAAGGCTTACTCTTCTTACCTGCGCTCATGTGAGAAGCACCAAGATATAATTCAACTAACACCAAGCACGTTTAGAGAGTTTTCCAACATTAAACAAGCTGCAGTTGACATGGACAACTTTAAGGTTCTAACGTTTGGCCGTGGTGACCCAGAGGACTTCAGCTTGAAGGGTTACGATATCTCTGCCAGAGCAATAGTTGAACTGGAAGACAGGTCTTACCATCTGATTTTCGTGGGTGCACCTGATGGTAAACAGGATGAGGTGGCCAAAAATTTACTGGAGAGTGGAATTGATAAAAAGCAGCTGACCGTGAGGAAGTTCATGCATAGCAAAGAGGGATTGAGAGAATTATTTTGTGAAGCTGATCTTTGCATCATGCCCTCCAGAACAGAGGGTTTTGGTTTGACAGCGTTAGAAGCGTTCTCTGCTGGTCTTCCCATTCTTGTCAGTAGAAACTCAGGATTTGGTGAAGCACTGTGCACTGTACCATCAGGGAAATCATTTGTGGTGGAGTCCGAGGACCCTGAGGAGTGGGCAAAGGCAATTGCTGGTGTCCGACAGAAGAAAAGATCAGATCGACTTCAAGATATTCAACAACTGAGGAGTTCCTATGAAGAGAAGTTTAGCTGGGAGAAGCAGTGCGACAGTCTTGTGGAAAAGATGTGGGACATATTTCATGGTGAGAGTGTTTTGAATATCCTGCAAAAAGTGTTTTAGGGGGCTACTCGGCTTTCAGTCTCTAATTAACTGTGATGATCACTGTGTTATTAAAATAGAAGTTTCTCTCTATCTTTTTAGCTTCGGAAAGACGAGACACAAGTTCTAAAGCTGGGCAGGTCGAAGTTATTGACATGTCAACCAAACAACGAACAGTGGATTCATTACTGACTCCAAGTAAGTAAAAGAATTTAATAACACATAATAATTGATATCCCATAGAAGTACAGACAGGTTACAAGGAGATCCAGTGATTTTCTTTCCTTGACTCTTGACTTCAGGCAAGCTATGTTTTGTAAAAACTTAGCAAGGTACTTTTTACTTTTGAGACATGTTTTTACTTATACCCCTGCACTCTTCAGTCACAAACACAAGAGGATGGCTTAGTGTTATTTATTTCTTTGAGTCATTTGAAGTTTTCACCCAATTGGAAACTACCATGAAATTTCTGAAACCAGGCCTGAAACAAGGAGACATGGGGAGCTCTTACTGTCTCTATCAAAATCAGTTTATGTTCTATTCATGATACAGTTGTCTGTTGAAACAGTATTGAAGTAATCACAAATTCAAACTGTAGAAGAAATATGTCAGTATATTTTTGAAGCCTGTACTTTTTTTCCAGGATTCCTCTTTCCAGTTACACAGATATGTCAGAGTGTAGACCTCATCGTTAATTTTTCTTCTCTGCTTCTTCCTCTCTTGATTATTGGTGCATTCATTCACAGGCAGAAATCGAAGCTAAAAAGTAACTTAATTGACAGCTGCAACTTCCTTTTTAAGGCTAAGTTGTTGGACAAAACAGCGGAAGTCTGGTGGTTGAGGCTCTTTTCTTTTTTACCCTAAAAGTTTCTCTTACTAGGCTGAGAATTGTTAATTTCCAGCAGACAATTGTTTTGCTTTTTCCATCCAGTTAGATTAATAAAGACCTTTTATTTTTTAGGTTTTCTTGAACAAATCATCCAGGAACTTCAGCAAATGCAGCTGGATGCAAGCAAAGTCAAGAGTAGAACAGACCTATCATTGGGGCTGAGGAATATTGCATCAGACAGGGGCTTCAGAATATCTGACAATCAAGGATTAGGAAATTGCATGTTCCATGCCTTGTCTGAACAACTGGAAGTTGTTAAGGGAATCAAAATCCCACATGGTGAATTAAGACAAATCTTGGTTCAGTACCTCAGGGATAACCCAAAACTTGTAAGTTGATGTTAGTATGTCTAACAGAGTATGTCATGTGATGTTATTTAAAGAGTATGATAAAGGTTAAGAGATAACACAGGCCACTTGGCCAACACCACCATAACCTATCCCAGTGTTCACAGCGTGAAGTGACCAGGAGTACTGTTACTCTTCCTGTATGGAATGATGGTCTTTTTTTTCAGGAGCTGTTATACCAGCTTGTACCCCTGGTGCAAAAAGGAACCTGAAATATTTAACTTTATTATTTAAGAAGCCACATGGTGATGTTGTTTACAGTTAAATTCATATGTTACTTAATGTGGGGTCTGAAGAAGCAGGCCACCACAGTTTTAGTCATTTGAATTTTAAAAAACTCTCCCTTTAGACTTCCATCAGATGACAGAATTCTAGTCATTCTCTTAATGATGGATCTTTCTTGTTGTTTTCCTGCTGTTTGCAAAGCATTTTGGAATTTACACAGATGTTTTGAAAAAGTAACAAAATCTGTACTATGAAGTAAATTGCCATCTAAAGGTCCTCTCAAACAATTCTCATAAGATTACTCCCTGACCTGTACTCTATGCACTCAAGTTTCTATCAACAATCCTTTTATGTTTCTTTCTTTAACTGATCTTTATTACAGCCAGATGGAACAGATCTGTTTCACTTTGTCCATGGACATCAAACATGGAGTGAATACCTAGTACACATGGAGAGAGATGGTGCTTGGGGTGATCATGTGATTCTGTGTGCCACAGCAAACTACTTTGAAACATGCATTCGTGTGGTCAGCAGTCTATCCCATAGAAATGATGTAATCATAATGCCACATTGTGCAGTTGACAAAAGGAAACCTCTTGTGCTGGGACATATTCATGAGGTGCACTATGTCAGCCTTCAACCCATGCAAGGTACTGCTCATTACATCACTCCAATGTAATGTAATTTCTGTTTTACAGTCAATTATTAGTTAGTTAGGATGCTCATTTTTCATTTTAAGACTGAGTTGACAACAGTCAACCTTTTTGTTGTTCAATTTGTGACTTTGCTCATTTAACACACATCATGAAATTTGTGGTTTTTATAATGACATGCTTCATCACTAGCTCCCATCACAATAATCAAACACAATTCATGCACTCTATTGTTCTCCCTCGCCATTTAATCACAGTGTTCTGATTATTGTGTTTACAGGTTAAAGTGGCAGGCCCCTACAGTCACTTTGATCGGCCCTTGTGAAGAGTGTGGCCTAGCAGAGTGACTTTATAAGCATACAGACTACTGATGCAAATTGGACAACTGGAGCCTTCTTCATCCTGATTTATCCAATGTAAACTTCAAAAATTTAGATTTGATTTTAGAGGTTCTATAATATCAGTTTTCAAATGTATCATATGAAAAGAAAAACAATCCAAATGACAAGGGGTGTAAAGAAACAACATCACACTGTTAAAAGTTATTGTAACTATACAAAAGTGTCTGCAGGAAACAAAATACTATCACCAATATGAAATTTTATTTAGGGGATTTGAAACATGAACTCAGTTAATCTTAATTTTAATGGACCAACAAAAATATTTATTACTACATACCATGTGTATGTACAACTTTGAATCTACCTCTCACTCTTTTAACTGCCACAGATGGATGTTTTAATTTTGGAAATGGATCAGTGCTAATTGATGATCTTACATTGAATTGTATGTTAAGGAAAAATCGTAAGACTCTCTATTTATTGTAATTGTTTTAGTGAAGTAGTAAATGTTTTTGTAAAGGGTAGTTGTTTATGAATATATATAATGATGGATTGTAATGAAATCTGTATTTTGCACTGAAACTTTGTAAAATTCTTAAATTTAACAACAGTGATTCCATATAGTTTTTAATCATCTGTCAGCACAGGAAATCAGCTTTAATAATAACTGAATGCATGTGATCACTGCAATATTCATGATGAAATTTGCCGAGAAAAAAGCAATCTATAGATACTTTCAAGCTTTCCTACAATTGACCCCTCCCTCCTATTAAAAATGGTGATATCATTATCTGTTACTTAGGTATTAGTAGACCAACATATCAGATATACATATTTTTAAATTATCTAGTCGTGTGAAATACTTGAGATCTCCTCATAAGTGTTACTTCAAGACAAAAATATTGTAAAAATGGAAGTTAGCAAAAATAAATATGTCTTTACAAAGTCTGCTAGTATTTACTGGTTGCAGTTTGTGACAACTTGTATGTATTAGAACCCCAATAACAGCGCGGTTGTTTTAAAGGTTTTTCGTAAGGATCAATGGTTGTACTGTATGTAGCTCAATCCGCAGTCTTTGAAAATGTATTGATCACACTTTCACTTAGTAATTTACACCTCTAACCCCCAGAGTTTGTGCCGCTGCATTTGGTTGAGGAATGCGTTCCCACACTTTATTCCTGGGTGTTTTTTAGGTTTTCGTATCAGGCGGCACATAAAGCAAGTCCTGCATGAGCGGTCTGTTAATTATTTCAAATGCAATGTAGTCTGTTTACATATGCGCCGCAGCCGCATTGTATTTTAGAAAGTTTTGGGCTATCTTTAAATATGAAGGGTTCTAAAACCCAATGTACTTCTTTTATTGACTCTCATTCATGACCTAGGAACTGTAACTTTTGACTGACATACTAATTTATAGTTTTTTGTTTGACCTCAAAATATTTTGAATTGTGTTGTTCCAGCAGATATTAATATTGACTGCAAATGGAAAAATCTCGAGTGCACAACTGTCGCATATATCGATAACCTTAACTAACTCCTTGCCCTTGGTTTTCATTCTTGTACTGTGTATTAGGATACATGTATACACCATGGCTGGCAAAGGATGACTTCAATATTTCCTGAGACAACAAATGTCAATATTCCTTTACTTTAAGAAACTAAGAAGAGATGTAGGTCTCAAATTTTGCGACCTGGTTTAGGCGAGTTAATACTTGGTAAAGAATTGTGAAAATTTTCTTAACTTACAGTAGTGGTGCCAATAAATTACGCTCCGGAGATAAATGCTTATCCATGCGATGCTGTTGCAAAATATCCGCATTATATGTTTATCCATCAGTTGCAGGCGAAGTAAATAGACGAGTAACTATTTTCCCTCCTGCAGTATTCCGCCGCGAAGGTTGGAGGAATTCATTTTCGTAACCATGGTAATGGACACACCTCCGTCACACCTCCTTATTGCTCCAATGAGAGTTTGCGTTCAGCTTTCCCAGAATGCCCGGGCAATCATTCAGTCAGAAGTTCATTTTTACTTCAAAGTTTGCATGTAAACCGCGTATGCTTTGTATTTCTTCTTCTATTAACCGTATAAGGTCTATTTTGTATTGGAGATCGTGTGCTAGCCTTGCGTAGGGTGGATTTTTTTCTTGCAAGTCTTTAGGACCGTTTTTAACTCATTCAGAAGAGGTAAGTGCAAAGTAGTTCGCAGCTTGGTCAGCGAGGAGTCGTATGTAAATTATTCCTTCGTTGCCTTGGTCAGTTAGCCTTTCTCGCTTCTCGTTTCTTTTTGTTAATGACGCGTATTAATAAAAACTATTAATGACGATGAAAAAATTCACGTTTAAATGATTTGCCTTCGATACTTATTTGTATGTTCATCCTCGGAACTGTCTTAAAGTAATCGTTCCATGTTTTCGCTATCGAGGGCTTCTAACAATTCAATAAAGAACAGAGTTATTGAGTGAGGGGAGCTGTTGGGCAGTACAATGTAATACACACGCTACCCTACGAGTCAGTGGTACCGATGCATAAATCAGCCCATGTGGTGGAATCTCCACAGGCATTATCACTAAACATGTGTATGATGATTTATGGTTTTCAATCCTATTGAAATTTATCCAAGTTAGTTCTTTTAGGTGAAAGATTTAGGATAACTGACTGAATTAATAATCAATTGTTTGCTCTAATACTCTCACAATTCTGCAAAAAACATCGGGTTTTGTAATTGGTTAAATATCCTCCATACTAGGGGCTATACCATTTTTTGAACAGTTAGGAAAATCAACTTTGGGTTGCACTATGTCAAGGTAGTCTTGAGGTAAATACTGATTTGGTTCTTACTTGTTTGGTAGTTTTCCATGCAGATGGTGGTTTCCACTAAAACGACCATAACCCATGCATTTCTGTTTTGAAAGGGACCAAATTACTAAAATTAAAAAGTTTAGTCCAGGTGCAATACAGTAAACCACTTGCTAACATAATACTTACTCTTGTTCTACAGAGGAATATTGGTCATCAGTTGTTTTTGTAAGGACCTCAGGAAAAAGTTCTCCATTACGGCCCTCAGGCTTGGTAAGAAGTTATTATTTGCAGTTATAGGTGAATTCATCTGCTGCAATGACAGTTATAAAATGAATGATTTCATTTTGATGTTTTAAATAAAAATTTAAGATGACGTGGTGGGTATGGCCACCACGTCCACTGCCCTGGCCACTGCCACCATGCCCCCCTCTTCCTCCTCCCTTGCCTCCTCCTCTTCTGTAGAGAGAGGCACACTCCTTGTAAGAGTGGCCTCTCTCTCCACAGTTGAAACATTTTTTATTTCTTTGAGAGAAAATTAAAAGAAAAAATTTGATAGAAAGTTGCAATAGGAAAATGCTCTTACAAGGAGATGTTACCCAACTGACAACTATAATCACAAGATCGAAATTAATAAACCTACTAACCTAAAATCCCTGTTTGTATTATCATAGATTTTTATCTTTCCTACAATTCCTGCTTACTGCGGCTTGTTTGTAATTGACATAAAATATTTGTTGTATAATGTTTATGAATTGGAAACCATTGCAATGGACCTTCAAGGGTTTTTTTTATTTGATCTATATTAAATTTTAATTTCTTTGTCAACAGTCTAAAATAATCATAAAGTATTGCCTTTCTTTTTCTTCTCACCTTTCAGTCTTTGAGAAATAATCTTAATCGTTTCTATACGAGAATTGTTAAGAAATGGGATTTGTTTTAATGCAAATAGGGATTTACATTCATTTGTTAGGTACTATCATTTTTGGCTCTCATTGCATGAACAATGTATTTTCACAGTTGTTAGCTTTCAGTCTCTGTTGGACAGTGAGTAAAATACTTAGTTATTGTATGAAATTAAACCATACCAAGGAAAGTGCTTGAACAATTTTTATCCATTTGTGCCACTGACTTAAGAAAAAACTCATTAGTTCACTGCACTCACTCATTTATTTATTTTCTTTTTTAATGCAATAAAACTCATTTGTGCACACTTTCCATGGAATAATTTATATTTATTACTGATTGAAAAATATTTCTTGGGCCCATATTGTTTCTAAAATTTAATTTCTCTTTTCTCAAGCATGATAAATTTAAGATTTTCTGAATTCTGTGGAAAATGACATTTAAAATAAATGTTAGCCTAGTTTATTGCAATGTCAGTTGTCGACAATTTAATTTGCCATTTCAATTCTTCCACCCCTTCTCTTTTTAATATTTTTCTTGTCGAAATCTCTTTTCTGAGAAAAAAAAACTCCTCCAAATTTTCATATGCCAGTGGTTCATTCTCTGGAATCTCAAAGGTTATTCTGGTCAACAGAAATAAAGACTGCTTGCTCTCTTTTAGGTTCTCAATATTGGCAAGTATTTTGGCATGGCTTACGTAAATAAGACAACTTGACAATGATTTTTGGTTGAGCATTAAAACAATCTTAAGCATATTCTCAGCACTACTAAAGAACAAACTGTAGTGTTGTCAGTTGAGTGATCAGTCCGCTCTCTGATTCTGGGAATCAAAAGGCTGCACCATGATTCAATTTAGTTGGCTGTTAGAGAAGACAAGCTGGGAATTTGAACATGGTGATATTTTTACTAGTCATGGACAGCACTATTTATAGATTTGATTGAGCATTAATTAATCTAATATTGCTAAGTTTTAGCAGCTTGGTCTTGGTTTTGGTTGGAAAACAACAAATGAAAAATAGAAACAAACAAATGCACATTTTGAGATTAGGGAGTATCACAGTCCCAACAGTGCTTTTTAATTTATTTCTTTGAGGGTTCTTTGTGTTTTTATTTTCAGTAAATCACACCAAGGGCAAAAGGGTGCCCATTACCCAATTTTTGTTTCAGCAGAAGACAGGCCTTGAACAGTTAAGGTTACTCTCTGTGATCCCAAAGTGCAGTGGCAAACACAATTACTGCAGTATATTTTCACCACGAATTCTTTAAGGGCTGGCAGAAAAATAGAAATCTTTAGTGGTTGAGTTCTATACTTCTCTTTTCAGGCTACATTCTGACCACCCCTTTGAATGGAACTCTTAGAGTCTAACAGAAATATTACAGCAGATCACACCACCATAGTGCTGCGACAGCTGACATGTGGCTGATCTCTGGTAAGACTTTCATCACACCTTTATTTCACTTTGATCATTTGATAAGTTGTCATCACAGACATATTTGACTTGCCTATCCATTTTTTTCCTGACCACCAGATTTTTTCTTTTTTTTTTTTTCTTTTGATTCAATTCAAACAACCCATTCTACATTTAATTTAATCATATGTTGCGTCATGCCGGAGAAAAAACAAAACAAAAGGAGACATTAACATAACAAAAATAATCTGAAGACAAATTTGTCCTGAAGAATTCATTTAAAGCAGCAACTACATATGATCGCTATTCTACCGAGGGAAAAAGCCTTTGAAAATCAGGAGTATTATGTAAGCTTTATTAAAAATAAATTAACAAACCAAACCTCATGTGCCTTATTCTTTCATTCGTGATATTCTTTAATTCTAGGTTTCAAATAACTTTCCGATTAGGTAATTTGTCAGGGGTACGATTAATAAGGGCAATGTTCAGGAAAAAATTGTAGGCTTATCTTTTTGGAACACTTTTTTACTATTTTGTTTTTTTTTCTTCATCGCATCAAAAGTACTTCATGGAATCAAACTTAAAACAACTATTCAACGAAGTGGAGCTGGCGAGTGGTTGATAATAATATTCTTGCAACGATTACAATATGTTCGGGGGCAAATCCAGCGCGAGTTGTTGGGAAGTAGCTGGCAAAGGATATTCAGCATTTGAGTAGCCACTCAGAGCTCATATTCATCTTTTTGCATTATAATATGTCAAGAATTTAAAGAAAGCGACAAAACTTTTAAGTCTAAAACATGTTTCGACAGAAACTTTCGTCATCTTCAGTTAATTAATGTTCAAAGCGTTGGAAGTTGAATTATGTAGTGCGTAGAACAATGCTAATTATGATAAATGGTGACAACAATAAAAGAGGTAAAGTGTGAGAATTAAAAGGATAGTTTTAGATTTACATGGTGTAATTGTTGATTCATGAATGGTTGTTCTCTTTGAATATGAGTAGCCTCTTATCTTGAGTTGAAAACCGGTAGAGGTGTGATCTAAAACATGGAAGTTATCTGCTGAACACAAAGTGCGACAATGTGCAGAATCTTTCAGATGCTTGAAAATGTGAGAGGCCCTGTCACTGACTAAGTGCTCTCTAGCACGTGTGGAAAAATGCCGGCAGGTTTCACCTACGTATCACGCATTACAGCCAGCACATACAAACTTATAAACCACACATGAACGAAGCCCGTCAGCGACAGGGTCTTTCACACCAAACAAGAAGCCGATTTGGAAGGAAGATAAAACTAGTTTAATATCCAAGTCATTGCAATAGCGCTTAATAAAATGGCGAATCTTTTTTTTGATTGATAGCAAAAAAGTGGCCCATTTAGGGTAGCTTAAAGTAAAACCTAGGTGAAGTGGTAGGAAGAGAACCCCGGGGATGATGATTGCCTTGGGTCCCAGTGATGTAACGATTTATAATCTTCTCGATTAAATGAGCAGGGAAAAGATTCATTTTTAGAATATCAATAAGTTTGTTAATGTCCTCGTGAAACCCTAACCAGGTGTTATTAATCTTGTAGGCCCTATCAACGAGAGTCTTAATGAGACCCACTTTGTAAGAGTACGTGGTGAAGCTGAAATAATTAGTTAGTAACCCAGTGGGTTGGTAACCAGACTGAGTTTCTTATCTGTGCATTGCCTCGATGTGACCGCGAGATGCCTCAATCGTGAATGGTACATTTTAATGTTGAATTGAATTGAATCAATTCTCCTTTTTATTTAGTATTTTTTCAGGTTTTCTACTTCCGTATGTATGTTGGCATTGTAATACTGGGTGCTCTTCACGGGCTGTTACTCCTTCCAGTTTCGTTAAGTTACGTTGGCCCAGCTCCCCGAAAAATTCCTCCCACAGCGACTTCGTCAGATCACACGGCCGTTTCTGAGCGCACGCCTTTAATAAAGGCGTAACTGAGTATGAATGTAAAATAAATTTTAGCCGTAACTTTAACCTTTTTCCGCTTAGGTATTCAAATTTCGCGTGCATCTCGGCGTTGTTTTGATCGGCGCGTAGCATGGTCTCTTGTTTCTTCCTGTACTTCTGAGTTATGTGGGCCCGATGTCTTCAAAGGCAGTGGCGGTGTTGGAATACGAGTCATCGTTAAGGCAACGATGATGAAAGGAAACTTGCTCTATTCTGAACCAGTGGAATCCAGTGACCTTGGACTGTTAAACTGAAATTGTCATTGCACATGATATTTTGTCTTTTTATGTTATTTAAAGCCTATTATAATAACGCAAAATCAATTTAAGAATAAGAAAAAAGAATGGCAAATTAACACTGATCTTAAAGCGAAGAAGCTTTTGAAAGCTGTGTTTTGTGAGTGGTGTTTGTTGCATTTGAGGAGAAAAATAAAGTTCCTAGCCTTCTACTTCTGTTGTTTTTGTTGTTGATGAACAGTCGAACGAAAGGAATGAAACAAATCTTTTTATAACATAGCTAGTAAATTTGCGTAATCAAATTCAATTGCGCGAGCGTGCTTCATATTCCTATTGTGCACGTTCATGACGTCAGCAAACAAATCCCTCGAGAAGAAGATTTTCCATCGGGTTGATAATGTTATAAAAAAATTGGTTCATTCGTCAACTGCGTTCATCGAGATATGAAGCACTTGGGAAGTTTGGAGAGCACTCAAGAAGCTAGAGTTGCTCTCGGCTACGCCTCGAGCAACTCTTACGCATCTTTCGTGCTCTCCAAACTTCCCGCGTGCTTCATATCTCGATGAACGCACGCTGACGTATGAACCAATTGTTAATGGCGCCGCTCACGTTGTTGTTTTATTTTTTCTGTTTTTATTTTGTTGTCCTTTTTTTTTCTCTCCATTGGATTTATTGGTAAAAATAATGTCGTTGATTCCCAAGTTTTTTTTTAGGACCTTAACCCTTAAACTCCCAAGATCTCATTATTAATTCTCTTTACTATCTTTCATACATTTCTCATAATGTCAATTTGGAGAATTTGATACCAGATCAACTAATAATCCCTTAATTAATATTTTAGTTTATTCTCATGCTTAATATCTTGCTTGTTATTGTATTGATATTGTAAGGAGAATTTCTCTCTTGGTCGCTCATGGGAGGTAAAGGGTTAATAATCTTGCTTTGAGAAGCTTTTCTCCTGCTGTTCGTTTGTTGCATCGCAAAGAGCTTGGGGGATGGGAGAGTGGGTGAAAGAGATCAAGTTGGTCAGCGGTGATAAACTACGTATTCAAACCAGCACTACAGTCGACGGGTATGCGCGAGAGGATAAGTTCTTGTCGACCGTGCGCCAATTTCCCGCGCGTTGAGAATTCGCTTCTCCTCCAGCTAAGAAAAGACACTATTCAATAGACTAATGAGTGACATCTCGCATCCTGTTTAAGAGTCAATTTCCGATAAACACAGCGTGTTGGCTGGATACACGTAAACACATGCTGCAGTACTTTTTCGATGTACCTAATATACTGTTAGCGCACAGCCATCGCACGCAAAAAAACTTTCACCTCAAATACATGACACGTCGTATCATCGAAATTTCGAGGAAAAATGTCTTGCGCACAGGTATTTTTTCTTATTAAAACGTGTTCGCAAATTTGCAAGGCTCCAGCCGCATGCAAACATTTGAAGCTGAAGCGATGATTGTGAGCAAAACCATACGATACTCAAGTAGACTTTAAGAACTAAACAGATTATATTTCATAAAACAATCTTTTTGTTTGTAACCTCTTCGCACTCAATTGTTCATAAAAAATATAAGTGGTAACATGACAAATCGATGTAAGCTATTCTACGGTGGGTAGATCAGGTCAAATTTTTTGATACGCCGAAAATGTATGAGAAAACGGGGAAGAAAACTTAGTCTAGCCATAAACTAGGGAAATTATTACTTTTGGCTCCAATATCTTTAAAATTCGTCATGTGATATAAACCCTCGAGCTTTCAAGGGTGACTACAAAGTCGCCCACAATCTTGACGCAGCTAGGGAGGGGTAATTAAAACTTTATACTCACTCCTTCAGGTCGTGTTGAAATGTATTAATACAGATATACCGCTAAATAATTTACCAGGACAGAAGAAACCAATTTAGGAATGAAGAAGGGACTACTGGTAACATGGTGGGTCAGGAATACGTTCTAAATATATTTGGCGCATTTTTGAGCACTGATTGGGGAATGAAAATATTGTCACTTCCAAGCAACCTTGGGGCTAGTTCATTTTTTTTCTTTTTTATGGTTATTTCTACTGTAACAGCCTCGTACACCGGGGCTAAGGCATTTTTCTACTTCCTTTTTGCCAATAAAGTGCGTAAGGGGGATGGGCCCCAAGCTCCCTCGGACCCCTATTCCTACGGAAATGATTTACACAGCCGCTGTTTTAACTAGCAGGGTTTGGTCATACCGGTCATACTTTTAGAGTTTCCTGACTTTTCGGGTCTGGTTAACTGTCTTTTAAAAGCAAAGGACTCGCACTTCGCGCCGCCTAGCGCGCTTGCCTCTGGTCGATTGCAAAACGCAACTGAGATACGCCTGTTCTGCAGGCCAGATTTAAAATCGCTTAAAATCCAAGCGACAGCGCTGTCCTTACACAGGTCTCTTCCAGGTTCATCCTTGGTCCAGTTATTTTTTTTAAGGTCGTGTTTTGTCGGTTTTTTTCTTTTTACCCTGAAAAGTGACACCTTCTAAAAACTGTTTAGATTCCAAATCTTGCATGTCACCTCATTATAAGTCGGTCCATGAGTTTAACGAAAAGTTCAGTCTTCTGTCACAGATAGCCTTGGGTTCAGACATTCATTAACCCTTTAACTTCCATGAGTGACCAAGACAGAATTTCTCCTCACAATATCAAGACAATATCAAGAAGACAAGAGAGGAGAATAAAGAAAAGTTTTAATTAGGGATTATAGGTTGATCCAAACCCGAATTCTCCTAACTAACACCAAAGGAATTGACTGGGAGACAGAAAAGAGAATTACTTATAAGATCTTGGGAGTGAAAAGGTTAACGAATAACACGTAAGCGCGCGCTATTCAAAGTGATCGTCGCCAGAAATTTTCTTAATTTTGTCAATGACTTACTCCTCCCTTCCAACAAAATGTCAAATGACTTGCCTCATTTTTGACATTCAAATGCTTCTTTATTGAACTTACGAAATAGGTAAACAACTAATTAGGAGTGACTAAGTACATCACTAGGCTTCAGCTTTCTCGCACAGTTTGAGCTTCTATCGATGCCTTGTATAATGCACAATTGTGAAATTGGCCAATAGATGGAAACATAACTCTTTTTAAATCCTCGTTTCGCTGTTGTGCTATTAATTTTAACAGTATATCTAAAATGCATCGTGATGCTTGAACAATTAGCACAACTTATCGCATTCAAACGTAGAGTAAACCTTAGTCTAGATATTGGTGAGAGTAAGATTAAATCCGGGCCATAAAGGTAAAAATCTGTTATTTTAAGTCCTGAAAAACAATGTTTCTGATACAAAAAAAAGAGCTTTGATAAGCAATGCCTAAGAAAAAATCCTCAGAAAAGTTTATGACAGAAAACTAACTAACATACTCGAGCAATCAGACAACCTATTATTCTCAAAGGTCTATGGATATGGTTGTAATAGCTTTATATCAGTCATCTGGCAAAAACCGATCGAGAGAAAATCTGTAAAAAAAATCTTTGGAAATCACCTTAAAGAGTCTCAACTTTGACGTTAATGTGACGCCCACATTAACGTCCATGTTAGATTAAAAATATACCTTTCTATATTGCTGGTCATGATAATTTCAAGATATCTCATTAAAAGAAAAACTACACGACAATCAGCTTGAGTAAGATATTAAGGATCAAAACATTTGAAACTCCTTTTCCTTTAGAGTATCCAAAATCCTTCAAGCTCGTAAGAATAGTTCAGACGGGTGACAAGTCAAGTTTTGAAACAATAGAGATCGTAAAGAACTCACGTTGATTTTGCCTTTCGCCATCTGTTGACTCTCCCTGCTTTAAAAAGAAGACTCTTGACAAAGTTTTCATTGGTAGCTTACTGCTTTCTGATCCAAATATCATCGTTAACTTCCTCGGGTTTAGTCCTTGTTCTGATATAGTTGCAATGCTCACTGCCTCAGCTGAAAAGTAAGAGTAAAAATTTAGGAAGGATCGTTGAGTTGCCATCGGGTGTTTTCCTTAGCTATGCAAAATTAAACAATACACCGCAAAACTGGATAGTTATAGAGAAAATCTTATCTTTTTTTCATTCTTATCATGGTTATCATCGTAAATGTGGCAGCGACTGCATTTCATCTCAATTTGCTCGAGGAACCAAAAATTCCTAGCTCCATTGAAAGAAAAACAACATACAACAACTATAATTTTGACTTATGTCACTTGGTATTGAAAAAATGTTATAAACAGAGTAATTACATGGTTCAGAGTCTGAATTTCCTTGAAATCCAGGCTGACGTCATCACCAATGAGTACAAATGGTGCCCAGTACTTCACCTCCTCGTACTTTTCGATTTCTCTCATACACTTCATGGCCTGCTGGAGAGCTTCGCTTGCCTTCTTGCCCTTAGCAAGTGCATCGTAGAAGAAACTCATGAACTCCAGGGTTCCCTCGTCATCAATTGCCCATAAGGTTGCCACAACAGATCTGGCACCGGCACCCAAAAATGCTCGTGCGATGCCGACCACACCCTCGGCCATGACCTTCCCACGAGCACTGTGAGGACAACTTAGTACAACCAGTCGAGCCCGCAGCCCAGCTTCTAGGACATCTTTCATCGTCAGTAGATAGTCTTTTTCTTCTGGCTGAGAGTTTTTCCTTGTAGTGTTTGGTGCCAAGATGATTTCCCCAGTTTCCATTTTACCATGCGCTGCAATGTGCAATAACGCCACTGATGACATTCGTTTTAACACCTCATCTTTTGTAGCCTTTTCTCCAGTGAGAGGGGAATGATTGAGGATGCGTCCAATCATCTCCACTTCTTTTCTTGCTCCCGGAAGTTGCACTAAACGTCTTCCCTGGTACATGATATCTCTGAAACATGGGTCGCCAACCAGCAATGCACCACTCTTCGCGTGGAAGTCAGCTGGGCAATCATGTATTTGTTGTAAGGTCGTCAAGGACGGAAGCACACGAATTGTGAAAGAATCACTTAGACACGATGACCTCGAGTCCTCCAATGCGGCATAAGGTACAAGGCAAAATGGCCCCTCCGGAACGACAGTTAGCTCGTTGCCTTCGATCAGATCAGCGATAGGACTAACGATGATGTCACGAAGCTTCTGCAGAGCACTTGATTGTGAGTACCTCACATCATCTCGGATCATATCTTTGGCCACTTGATCCTCTTTTGGCGAATCAGCTGAAGGATTGCCGCGTGTGACAGCATCTCCCCTAAAATTCTCCATAAGGGTAGTTTTGTTAAGTAGCTGGATGAAAGATTCCAATTCATCCTCACACTTATAATTGTTCACGTGAATCTTTCTCATTTGGATGTTATCTTCACTGAGGCAAACCCAGAAGTAAACGCACGGTCCACTGATTGCTATGAAAACTGTGCTTGATGGAACAGAACTCAGGGAAAGGCACGAACCGCTCCTCCTGGAAGTATCTTCAGGCTGATATCTTGCGTCCATGAGATCTCTCAGAGCTTGAGCACGTCCTTTTTCTGCGGCAAGAAGGGCGTTCACAACTTTACCTTGAATGAGGCTTATACGCCACAAACCTTTGTATGCACTTTGGTGCTGATTACGATAGCAAATCTTCCACGTATCTTGAAATTGAAGACCGGCCCTGATATCATCATACACCTCTACACTCGAGTAATAGTAGGTAAAGGCCCTCATGGGATCTCCTTGGCACTAGAAACTTATACCGAGAGAACCGAGTGAGCATGCCTCTCCAGCCTTGTCTCCTACTTCTTTGGATATTTCTAGGTGACGTTGGTACGACTCAATTGCCCTTTTAAACTCTCTTTTACCGAGAAGAATTCTGCCGAGATGGCAATAACTGATTCCCTCTCCGGCCTTGTCTCCCACTTCTTTCACAATTTCTAGATGACGTTGCTGATACTCCATTGCTGTTTTAAACTTCCCTAGACCTTGATAAGCGATGCCGAGATTGCCATAGCTGATTCCCTCTCCGGCCTTGTCTCCCACATCTTTAGCAATTTCTAGATGAAGTTGATGGTACTTGATTGCTGTTTCGAACTGTCCTAGACCTTGATAAGCATTGCCGAGATTGCCATAACTTTGTCCCTTCCCAGCCTTGTCTCCTACTTCTTTAGCAATTTCTAGATGACGTTCCTGGTACTCGATTG
Organism: Pocillopora grandis; assembly: GCA_964027065.1. NCBI lineage: Eukaryota > Metazoa > Cnidaria > Anthozoa > Scleractinia > Pocilloporidae > Pocillopora > Pocillopora grandis. The sequence continues at coordinate 27,103,428 of OZ034731.1, forward strand.
CCGTTTTGAACTGTCCTAGACCTTGATAAGCGTTGCCGAGATTGCCATAGCTTTTTCCCTCTCCGACCTTGTCTCCCACCTCTTTAGCAATTTCTAGATAACGGTTGTGGTAGTCGATTGCTGTTTCAAACTCTCCTAGACCATGATAAGCGTTGCCAAGATTGCCATAACTGATTCCCTGTCCGGCCTTGTCTTCCAGTTCTTTAGCAATCTCTAAATGACGTTGCTGGTACTCGATTGCTGTTTTGAACTGTCCTAGACCTTGGTAGGCGTTGCCGAGATTGCCATAACTTCGTCCCTCTCCAGCCTTGTCTCTCTCTTTCTTAGCAATTTCTAGAGAATGCTGATGGCACTTGATGGCTGTTTTGAACAGTCCCAGACCTTGATAAGCGTTGCCGAGATTGCCATAACTTTTTCCCTCTCCGACTTTGTCTCCCACCTCTTTAGCAATTTCTAGATTACGGTTTTGGTACTCGATTGCTGTTTCAAACTGTCCTAGACCTTGATAAGCGTTGCCGAGATTGCCATAACTTCTTCCCTCTCCGGCCTTGTTTCCCACCTCTTTAGCAATTTCTAGATAACGGTTGTGGTACTCGATTGCTGTTTTGAACTCTCCTAGACCGTGATAAGCGTTGCCAAGATTGCCATAACTGATTCCCTGTCCGGCTTTGTCTTCCAGTTCTTTGGCAATCTCTAAATGACGTTGCTGGTACTCGATTGCTGTTTTGAACTGTCCTAGACCATGATAGGCGTTGCCGAGATTGCCATAACTTCGTCCCTCTCCAGACTTGTCTCCCTCTTTTTTAGCAATTTCCAGAGAATGCTGATGGTACTTGATGGCTGTTTTGAACAGTCCCAGACCTTGATAAGCGTTGCCGAGATTGCCATAACTTTTTCCCTCTCCGACTTTGTCTCCCACCTCTTTAGCAATTTCTAGATAACGGTTGTGGTACTCGATTGCTGTTTCAAACTGTCCTAGACCTTGATAAGCATTGCCAAGATTGCCATAACTTCTTCCCTCTCCGGCCTTGTTTCCCACCTCTTTAGCAATTTCTAGATAACGGTTGTGGTACTCGATTGCTGTTTTGAACTCGCCTAGACCATGATAAGCGTTGCCAAGATTGCCATAACTGATTCCCTGTCCGGCCTTGTCTTCCAGTTCTTTGGCAATCTCTAAATGACGTTGCTGGTACTTGATTGCCGTTTTGAACTGTCCTAGACCATGATAGGCGTTGCCGAGATTGCCATAACTTCGTCCCTCTCCAGACTTGTCTCCCTCTTTTTTAGCAATTTCCAGAGAATGCTGATGGCACTTGATGGCTGTTTTGAACAGTCCCAGACCTTGATAAGCGTTGCCGAGATTGCCATAACTTTTTCCCTCTCCGACTTTGTCTCCCACCTCTTTAGCAATTTCTAGATAACGGTTGTGGTACTCGATTGCTGTTTCAAACTGTCCTAGACCTTGATAAGCGTTGCCGAGATTGCCATAGCTTCTTCCCTCTCCGGCCTTGTTTCCCACCTCTTTAGCAATTTCTAGATAACGGTTGTGGTACTCGATTGCTGTTTTGAACTCTCCTAGACCATGATAAGCGTTGCCAAGATTGCCATAACTGATTCCCTGTCCGGCCTTGTCTTCCAGTTCTTTGGCATTCTCTAAATGACGCTGCTGGTACTCGATTGCCGTTTTGAACTGTCCTAGACCATGATAGGCGTTGCCGAGATTGCCATAACTCCGTCCCTCTCCAGACTTGTCTCCCTCTTTTTTAGCAATTTCTAGATAACGGTTGTGGTAATCGATTGCTGTTTGGAACTGTCCCAGGCCTTGATAAGCGTTGCCGAGACTGCCATAACTGATTCCCTCTCCGGCGTTGTCTCCCATTTCTTTAGCAATTTCAAGATGACGTTGATGGTACTTGATTGCTGTTTCAAACTGTCCTAGACCATGATAGGCGTTGCCGAGATTGCCATAACTTCGTCCCTCTCCAGACTTGTCTCCCTCTTTTTTAGCAATTTCCAGAGAATGCTGATGGCATTTGATGGCTGTTTTGAACAGTCCCAGACCTTGATAAGCGTTGCCGAGACTGCCATAACTGATTCCCTCTCCGGCGTTGTCTCCCATTTCTTTAGCAATTTCAAGATGACGTTGATGGTACTCGATTGCTGTTTCAAACTGTCCTAGACCTTGATAAGCGTTGCCGAGATGGCCATAAATTTGTTCCTCTTCAGCCTTGTCTCCCACTTTTTTCGCAATTTCTAGATAACGGTTGTGGTACTCGATTGCTGTTTGGAACTGTCCTAGACCTTGATAAGCATTGCCGAGATTGCTATAACTTTGTCCCTCTCCAGCCTTGTCTCCCACTTCTTTTGCAATTTCAAGATGACGGTTGTGGTACTCGATTGCTGTTTCGAGCTGTCCTAGACCTCGATAAGCATTGCCGAGATTGCCATAACTTTGTCCCTCTCCAGCCTTGTCTCCCACCTCTTTAGCAATTTCTAGATAATGTTTCTGGTACTTGATTGCTGTTTTGAACTGTCCTAAACCATTATAGGCGTTGCCGAGATTGCCATAACTTCGTCCCTCTCCAGCCTTGTCTCTCTCTTTCTTAGCAATTTCCAGAGAATGCTGATGGTACTCGATTGCTGTTTTGAGCTGTCTTAGACCTTGATGGGCGTTGCCGAGATTGCCATAACTTTGTCCCTCTCCGGCCTTATCTCCCACTTCTTTAGCAATCTCTAAATGACGTTGCTGGTACTCGATTGCTGTTTTGAACTGTCCTAGACCATGATAGGCGCTGCCGAGATTACCATAACTTCGTCCCTCTCCGGCCTTGTCTCCAACTTCTTTAGCAATTCCTAAATAATGGTTGTGGTACTCGATTGCTATTTGGAACTGTCCTAGACCACGATAGGCGTTGCCGAGACTGCCAAAACTTCGTCCCTCTCCAGCCTTGTCTCCTTGTTTCTTAGCAATTTCCAGAGAATGTTGATGGTACTTGATTGCTGTTTTGAATTGTCGTAGACCTTGATAAGCGTTGCTGAGATTGCCATAACTTTTTCCTTCTCCGGCCTTGTCTTCCATTTCTTTAGCAATTTCTAGATGACATTCGTGGTGCTCAATTGCTGTTCTGAACTGCCGTAGACCTTGATAAGCCTTGCCGAGATTGCCATAACTTTGTCCCTCTCCGGCCTTGTCCCCCACTTCTTTAGCAATTCTTAGACAACGGTTGTGGTACTCGATTGCTGTTTTGAACTGTCCTAGACCTTGAAAAGCGTTGCCGAGATTGCCATAACTTCTTCTCTCCCTGGCTTTGTCTCCCACTTCTTTAGCAAATTCAAGATGACGTTTGTGGTACTCGATTGCTGTTTTTAATTTTCCTAGACTTTGATAAGCGTTACCGAGATTGCCATAACTGATTCCTGCTCCGGTCTTGTCTCCCACTTCTTTAGCAATTTCTAGATGACGTTGGTGGTACTCGATTGCTGCTTTGAGTTGTCCTAGACCATGATAAGCGTTGCCGAGATTGCCACAACGTCTTCCCTCTCCGGCCTGGTTCCTCACTTCTTTAGCAATTTCTAGATGACGAAGCAGACCTTTACTATTCTTATCAATCTCAAAACTTGTCAAGAATATAGAAAACATGATTAAATGTACAAAAATGGAACGGAAATGTGTGCTTCAACAATGATTAGAATATTAGGTAGAACAATTAAATTAGGTAAAAGGTTTTGGTTTTCACGTCCCTTGCAATTAACATTTTCGTGGTGAGCAAATCACCTTGGTTCATGTTCGACCATGAGTGCTCTACTTTCAAAGATAAAGCTTATTGACTCTCAGCAAGTTATTCCCAGAGCGGTAGAAATTTTTTATATAACTATTTCAAAAACTACACTGGGTCGCCTTAAAAAAATTATTTCCCCTTGTTGTCTCACCTCTTGAGGGGTCATCGTTTATCTCCAGTTTTGAATCACTTGACGTAAATTGGCTTTTCTCTGTCGCTGAAATTACCAAGCGGAAAATATATCGATCTTTTCAGTGATCACAACTATGAGCAATTCCAACATGCGCAGTATCCTCGTCACCCAGAATACCAACCTATTTATTAGATTCCGTAATACCTTTAAGTGTAAATGTTTCCAAGATAAGTGCACATGATTAAAGATATACTCAACTATTCGACCAAAAGGCCTAACAACCACTTCAAAACTATCATATAACGGTCTTCTTCTCTCACCTGTGACTGGAGGCTCAATGTTCAAGTCCAGTTCTTCCCCCGTTGTTGGAAAATTACTTTCTGCCATAGCTGGAAATAAAATGGAGTCGATTTTAATGCGCTAGAAATCATGGTTAAAAATCAAAGAAGGAGACTGAAATGAAAGTAATCTAAAGAGAACGTCGAGAAAAAAATGAAAGTCCCAAAGTTTCCTCGTGCTCGAGTCACGTTCCGCTGTGTTGACTTAACTGGACGTAGAAGGAAAGCCTTTCGACCAATATTTGAACTGATAAACTCTAACTGGTGATAACTAAAGACACCTAAGACTCCTTACAGTTAGTATATTTCACTTAAACATAATGCATGGATAACTTTTTCTTAAAATTTTTTATCATTATTATTATCATCATTAAAGTTTTTTTTTTTTGCGAACCACTAGGCTCTTTTAACCTAAAAGTTCGTTTTAAGTATAAAGTTGGCATTAACTGTCAAGGGTCCAAGTACTCACTACTGAATCATTAAGGCAAACACAAGCGAGGTTTTGCGTAACCTTCACGAATTCTATCAACACCCTTCCCCCCCGGCCTATTACGCAAAGAACCACGTTCATACACCATCACTCAGACACACCTATCCACCAAAGGTCTCAGTTATTTCATAAAGCGCATCTGTAAAAATTTGCACAAAGCTACAGAAAATTCCATAAATTTTCTTTTGAAGGTGCTTATAAAATATGAAAAAATGAAAGTAGCTGGCCCATAAAAAATTATGTCGGGGAAAGTAAATAATAAATAGTCTGTTCCTGTACGATTTTGAAAGGGATATTCGGGAAATTTTTATCGTCCTTCAGATTAAGATTCTGTACCATTATTAGCTTTCACTGAGCCGTCATTCACCTCGCAGCGTACGATGTAAGCACGCAAACATAAATGCCAATTTATACCTTTGCGCGAAAAGCATATCTACTAAAACCGATTTCTGACCGAAAATCGGTTAGAAATAACACGACTAACCACCTAGAGGATGCGTAAATTGAATTGCTCAAGACCAAAAAAATTTACTTCCAGTCAAGGTCAATGTTTTTATTGTGCCAATTTTCGAAGAGGAAGTCGAATGATGCTCACAAGCTTTCAAGAATCCAAAATAATTAACCGTGACGTTGGCGAGGTTTCGTTTTCGTACATGTTCAATAATTCGTATGAGTAGCCACCTTGTGGATATGTAGTTTGAATAGTTGAAGAAAAATATTTAGTTCTCTATGAATGTCTACAAGTTTTGCGGAGGAGGTCGAATAATGTTCGCAGGACTTCTAAGAACTAAAATAATTAATAGCGACGTCGGCGAGGTTCCGCTTTCATACGTAATAAAGAATTGGTTGTCATTGTGGTTCTATCCTTAAAATTTCACTTTTGTTAGCTTTTTATCACGATACTCCAATTTCTCGACCCAAGAGTGCGAAATGTGTTGTTTCTTAATTCCCGCTAACATTCCACAGAAAAAAAACAAATGATTGAAGCCGATTAAATAACCCGTACACCGACATAGACCATTAATTTTTGTCACATGAGTGAACAGTCAGATTTTTCCGAGTCAAAGATACGTCTTTAGTCAAAACAAAGAACAGCTCGAGGAGCATCTTGTGTTGCATGTAATTCTTTTTTTTTTTCCATGTAACAATTTCTTATTCTCAAGGTCCTTAAGAATGCAGAGAAGAAACTTGGCCATCTCTATCTCATGCTTAGTCAGTAATGCACATATCTATAGGGGTTTTACATACCCGCACAAGGATGCGAAATTTACCACCGAGTGTTGATGATATCGCTCACTCTTTCGATGAAATAATAAAACTCGAGAAGATCATAGATAAATTTTTATCAAGCAGTGAATATGTATCATCCTATTTATGATATATGTAGATATCGAGATTAAACTTGAAACATATATAATTTTGAAACACATTTTAAAAGCACCGAACAGCGCGGGAGAGATCTACCGCACTGAAACTCACCTCGCCGAAAAGCTACCTCTAATTCGGACATTAAAATTGGACAAAATCTTGTTACAAGAAATACTTCTCTTTATTTAAAGTTAAATTCAATCTTAGAAACGTTCGTAGATAAAAGCCGTTTCGGAAAGTATTACCGTAATGTTTATAAATCCGATTATCATGACGACGTTGATATCTTAACATGTGAAGACGTACATGTAAATGACACGTTTACAGCGTGCAGTGTAGATGTAATTTTTTTTTCCATGCGAATCTATAATACTATCACAGTTACAATAAATAGCGAATTTTGCGACATCAAAATTGCTGCCGCGATCTAAAGATCTTTTTCATGGAAATGCATTGCATTTTTGTTTGTTTGCTTTGTTTTGTTTTATTTTGCTTCACGCTTCGTTTCGTTTTCGCGAAATATTGGCTGGTTTTGATATTGACAAGAGCTATAAGTACAACAGGTCATCCAGCTCTGTCACGCTCTCATCACGTGCGATCACACACTGTTAACTTTTTAACTCCCAAGATCATACTCGTGATTGACAAATCTGACTCTCGCATCCCAGTCGTCCGATTTTGTGAGATTACAGACCGAATAGGACTCCACTCACTCCTATTACCATTATTAATCATATGAGAGAAATCAATGGAATTTTTTAACGTGATGTAAGTGAAATATTTCATATCTGACAGCAGTAAATCAAGAAAACTCGATTGAAATTAAACCTAATTGTTTCCAGGCGCAAGGAACATTAGATTACGCGCTTTCATTTTGAAAAACATGAGCTCTAAACAGCTGTCATAAACTGGAATTTAAAAAATTGAATCGTACCTGTTAAACTGTCTTCCTCTGAAGCTCCCTCTTCTCCAAACGATGCCTTTTGTTATTTCTAAATCCCTGAAAATACCAAGAACAATGTTTTGTTTTACAACAATATCGATGAAAACATGAAATATTCTATATTCACTCGTTTAAAACATTTACTAGTCTCTTTTCATGCCCAGTGTCGTGAGCAAAAGTTCCTTTTCTATTTCAAGAAAGTTGTTTATTTGTTTTTATTTTTTATTACTATTTGTTTAAATTTTTCTGCGTGACGATTATTTCATTCCGTGATTAAAATCCAGCTATTTCCCTCTCAGTAGAAAACACTCGCAATTCCTTTTTCTCCTCAGAGCAGGACATTCTCTGCCATTACTGGATCAAAAAGTATGATTTCAAACCGTGAGTTACATACCGTACCAATATCATTTTTCTTCGAGTGATCACCTCGAATCTTACTGGTTTGCCGAGCTCAGTCGTGAGATATCGAGGTCATAACGAGAAAGGTAGCTCCATATTCACAAGAAACCATGAATTATTTTGTTTATTAGACAAACACTATAGTCCTTTACTTGCAAAAAAAGTGGACTATACTAAAAAATGAGAATTTGATATTCCTTCATCCCCCTGACAAAGTGGCGCGAAAGACGAGTGACGTGTAAGCAGCTGATTGGCGATATAAATCACTGCAGTTTATATGACAAATGTTTTTTATCAACTTTCCTTGAAAAAAGCGTTACGATTTTCTCCAATTTTCATTTTCCGCTTTTGCCGTGACAACTTCGTAAAGTTACTAAAAATAAGAACTGTGAACTTATTCCTTCTTCCCGCCAATTCTGCACTTAGGATGTTTGCAGTCAAAAGTGAAAAAAATATGTAGTCAAATATGATGGTGCTATATAGATCTCATCCCAATACGATTATTTTTCAAACAATGAAATGTGTTCCTTCCTTCCAAGAAACAGATCCTGATTTGCATTTTATTTCACACGCAGTTGAGTCCCAACAAGATTAAAAGGACACCCATCACTAACTGCCTCTCACATGTAGAAAGTATTTTGTTTACATCAAGATACTTCCTTTTATGAGATACATTTTTCTGTTCTGAACGATTGTAATTTTTTTGGGCTGAATATTGCATTGTAATCTACTTTGTGAGAACAAGTAGCATATCATGGCTTATAATCGGAGGCACATATAAATTTGAAGAAATGCCATAAATAATACAGTATTCTGTATATTTTTTTCAGAATTTTCCACTTCTCTCGATTACAATATACTATTCATTATTTCATTAGCTTTCCTTACCTTAAGAATGCCGCATTAAATTCCAAGAAAGCTCTTTTCCAGGACGGATACTCGACTTCTTGTCGTAACTAACGAAGAAGAGAGTCAAATCGTTTCGCGTTTTGATTACATTAAACTCAGAATGCCATATGTACTCTTCCTAAAGAAATATCTGCTGAAGTTATACAAGTATTCTCTACCTGGAAATTCCATGCATCTCTGTGCATAGAAAACCTCAGTGCATATTACAGGAATTTTATGAATTAAATGTTTTTAATCAGTTTTCCGTAAGTTGGGACCGTGGAAGAGAAATGTGAGTCTTTAGCTCTCTTTCTCTGAGCCCAGCATTTTCTGACACGTTCGGATTCATTAACTGAGGTTATTTACTGAGGTGCATGTGAGACAAACGGCACACATTATATTCAAATCAGTAATATCAATAGAATATCAGTTGGTAAACTCGTGGTAATGTTGTAGTTTCATAGATTCTTCATGGGTATGTAAATAAACTACCTTAAGATCTCTTTATGATGATAATCTATATGTCATTATTGAGAAACATTTTTGTAGTTTAAACTGATAAAGAGAGGAACTGAATTTTTTTTCGCGGTCGTCGGGTAGAGAAAGATTTTTGATTATTTTCACGAGTGTGTAAAAGAGAAAAGAATCTAGCCTGTTTGGAGGAATTTATGTCTAGACCTACAGATTTAGATTTTTGAATTTTTTTCATTCGACAATGGAGCTCAAAATTCACTTTCTTTTTTATCTAATTTCAAACATGACACTTAACTACGTTTCAGATCTTGGCAGCGTGCGTATATAAACAGTGCGTATGTCTTGGCTCCTTAACGAGAGCTGTAAGGCTCTGAGGTCAAACTTTCAGATCGTAAAATCCTCGAGTGAATTCATTCTTTCTCCCACGTTCGTGATGAGTAATAAGATCGATATTTCTTTCATTCTTTAGACTCATGTTTCAAATTATTTCTATTTGTATCTTTAGTCAATACCCGTTTATCTCATTCATTGCATTGGGTCGCTATTAACTTATTCTGTCCTCACCTTAACTCCCGTGAAAATGTGACTTGCCCCGCACGCGTGTAACAAAACGGTGCACTTGGTAACACCAGCAGTATCAAAGAAGCTGAATATGAGCTCATCGCACTCGAAACAGAAAATCATTTGCTTATTTCGTGATACATGGTTCGATTTTGGGGCTGTGTTATTTCACTATTAGAACGCCAAGTTGAGAATAGGCGTCACATAATATTTCTTAGTTTTTCATTTTCATTAATCCAGAGTATCGCACAATGATATAAACTTCCAAATTTTTTTCTGCTGGTGTGTTGTGTCGTTAAACTGCCGCCTCTTTGGGCGGTATGTCGCCGAACTGCCTTGCAGGAGGTCGAGGGTTCAAGCCTAAGACTGGATGTGGGAAGATATTTAAGAGCTGCGAATTTCAGAGTACACCACACAAAAAAAATGATTCAACAGAAACGATTAGAGACAAAAGAGAGTACGAAATATTCAGTACTAGAAATAACGACTACAACTTTATTCCCTTTAACAACTTCAGATAACTTACAGGACTCTTCTGTAATTTAATAATTCATACAACGTGCCACAGCTAAGAGTTCGTTGGCTGAACTAAGAGTCCTTTTACAGCCAGTTAAAAAGAACATCGTAAAAATATCGATCAATCACCTTAGAACTTCGATCAGGAGTACAAGTGAGAAGGGGGTTTAACCTAATAACTCCCAAGATCTCATAAGTAATTCTCCCTACGGTCTGCCATAAAATATTCATGATTTCAATTTGGAGAATTTGGTATTGGATCATCTTGTAGTCCCCTAATTTAGTTTTCTTCTTTATTCTCCCAACTTGTCTGCTTGATTCTGTGTTGATATTGTAAGGAGAAGTTCTGTTTTGGTCACTCATAGGAGTTAAAGGGTGAGTCGGACAAGGGAGGAGAGGGTTCACCTTTTTTGGCGAGGGACAAAAAAAATTAAGAATTGTAATACGGCAGTAATAGCCAGGTGCAATTCACGCCGTTATAAACTGCTACCTATATATGACACTATAGGTAGATGTGAACCTCTCATACAAGACTACAACAGAGTTGAAAGTTTTGGAATAGAAGATTGAGGCGAGTTAGGTTAATAACCCTTCGAATTGTTACTTCAGCTGGCAGTTCTGATTTTATTACTGGGTGAATTGATTTGAAAAAAATTATTTAGATCAGATCGCTGTAGCGGATCCATGGTTTGCATCTTCCAGAGAAACAGAACATTTTTTTTGGCTTCTCTGGCACACCGCAATATTTGACGAGAGAGAGATTTTGAGAGAGCGTGACAGCAAGGAACCAGCGCTGGTTGATCGCCTGGTGTGAAATGCGTGGTAACCGGAATGCACGGGCCCGAGGACGACTTTTAACAAAACAAGAAAAAATCAATAATTTAAGTAAAAACTAAACAAAACAAAGCCAAAACGACGATGAGATTACGGTGGATATGAAATACTCGGTCAACCCAACTAAAATACAATATCAACTAAATAAGGGATGAGAAGAAAGAAAAATATCAATTTGGGGATAATTAGTTGATCCAATACTAAATTCTCTGAACTAACATCATAAGAATTGTATTGTTGGCAGCAAGGAGAACTAAAAATTTGATCTGGGAGATTATCTGCCCAATTATATCTCTTTTGTCATATTTTCCTAGTCAGCTCTTCATTTTGGACATATGACTTTCATCATCTACAGTAGTGTCCCCTTTTTTACTTTTAGTTGAAAAGGCATCGAGCAGTTTTGATATACAAGGCTGATAATTCAATAATGTAACAACCCAAAGCCATATTTTCTTCTCAAGGAAGATTTTGTCTTCTTCTTATGTTTCACAGATGTAGATGAATGCACAGTTAGTGTTCACACTTGCCTTAGAGGAACAGCCATTAACACTATTAGTTCATACAACTGTTCTTGTAGCCTTGGTTACGTCGGGGATGGAAGAACAAGTTGCTATGTGCAGTCAGCCGGTTAGTAGTTTTTTTCTTTGACAAGTAACGTGAAATAATTTGAATTGCAACTGCAGAAGCTACCTTTTTTTTTCATCTTATACTATCTCAGATATTTTCGTCTGACTTTAGATGCTTCACTGAAGATTGCTCTTCATTTTTTAGAGATTAGGGCGGGTAATGATTCAGAAGAGTGAGTCGTGAGACATATATGTATTTTATCTCAAAGAAAATAAGAATGTACTTTAGTGAAATAAAGACAAATAATAACAATGAAAAAAGTGATCAAGTTTGTGAAATAAAGACGGATAAAAAAGTTAGCCAAATTTGTGAAAAATATATTGTTGTTTGAATAATTAACGCAACATGGCTGCCGGTTTTAAGACCAATGGCCAAGCTGGCAGTCAATTGCCCAGTTGAGTTCACAGGCGGGTAATTTGCTGAGGACTGGAACCCAGTTCCTCTTCACCTCTTATATTACATAAATATTTATTATTGATTCAAACCATTTCTATTGAACCTTATCAAGGGATTATGAATAATGATTAAGTCTAGCGCATTTCTATTTTATTTGTTTTTTCATCCTTTCTGCGAATCTGATGTTTTGCCCAGCCCCAAAACGAAGATTTTTCCTTCGATACTGAGTTTGTGGAATTCAATTTTCTATAGCGAATATAAATTTATCTTTGTAAGTGATGTTGTATGATCCTCTTTACTGGTGCACTACAGAGGAATTGTATCAGTCGGTGAGACAATTTAGTGGCTATTTCATAACTGGACTTTATTTCTACAAATATCACGTGCTGTGAAGTGTAAGTGTTTCTCAGTAAATAAAAATAATAAATGATACAAGCTTACTGCTCGACATTTACGATATTTTAAAAAGTCCCAAATAAAAACATAAATAAATAAGTAAATAAACTGGTACATATGGTTCCGTTGTATCACTTGGTCCATCAGAGAGCCTATTCCGGCACTCAATTGTTATCTTAATTATTGTTTAAATCTTTGGCAAACAGCATTATAGTATGACTTTAGAAGAGGTGAATCGTCCCATTCCATTCGAATAGAGTCGATTCGACAACATTTTCAAACCTGCCTCTACTTCTTGAAAATCAACTTCCGGTATTACATTTTCACATCAAGAGGGACGGTTTATTCAGATTTCCAGTATCACGACACCACTTAACCGCGAATTGACTTCCGGTAGGTCGATGCTCCTTAGTGACAAATATAGTTAAAGATCAACCTCATTTGAGTTTAATCATTATTGTCACTATCATTGTTACCGATATTATCACTATCATTACTGTGAAACTATTGTCATACCATTTCCCGTGTGTATCGCGTCTGGGTTTCAAATACCTGTGAGTGTTTGTGTTTTATTAGTTACGTTGTGTACTCGAAGTACATGTTTATATCATTGTGTATTGTTACTTAATTTTTGTCGAGTGATTTATCATGTTTTTTGCATAAATTTAGTCCTGTGTATCAATATTAACGTCCAGTCTTATGAAGCAGCCTCGTCGCTTTTTTAAATGCCTGTAAGGCTATGCACCGCTAAGGTGAATGTTTTTCTTTACTGTGAGTTTATTCATAAGATGTCGCCAATACCCAGACTTCCTCAACCAAAATAATTTAACCATTGACTCTTATTTCACTAAATGTTTTATTCCTTTATACTTTTATTTGGTATATAGTTCTCTTCTCCTGCAGCTTTTAAATGGAAGTGCATTCTTACTACTTTTAAATTCATCTGTTAGTTGGACGTGGAAAATGGGCTCCGCGATATCGCTAATTTGGCCGCAAAACGGTCACTTGTCACAATTGTCATGCTCATTATTCCCTTTTTACTCCAAAACTTTGTAGACGTCTTTACATAAAAAGAATTTTTCTCCTTTGACCAATTGAAGAAAATAACCCATTAGGTTTTTTCTAGAGGGTCTCAATGGGGTGATGGCTTTTACGGCTAACGGTTAAAATTTTGGCCAATTTACGGCTAACGGTTATCCTCATTAAGACCCTCTTTCTGCAACTGTTACTTTAAAGCTTGCATGCATCAGATTTTTTCCTTCTGTTTTAAGAGAGATTCTTTGTAAATTAAACATAGGTCCGTTAAAAAGAAGCAATTGTGAGAAATTTAAAAGTACAATTTAATTGTATTAAAAAAACAAGACAGCGACAACAACAAAAAAAGAATACGTTAAGATAAATAAACGTTTAGTCGTTTGTCTCACGATGAAAGACTCAGGCTAATCAATCGTGTATTGATCACGACCTTTCGACTCCTATGCTGCACGTCCTCGTCAGCATTTATCTACGAACCACGATGGGCAAGAACACAACTGGAAGTTTTGACACATTTAAATACTAGAGTATTATAACCAACCATGGGTGCTTAGTTTTAAGGGGGGAAAGTTTTAAAAGAAACTCTGGTGCTGCGTCTGTGGGAGAGTATCGCAGGTAATTTAGTGTTAACAACTGAGTTGAAAACGTAAATTGGCCACCGTAAAGAGTTAAAAGGCTGACGTTTTGAGCGTTAGCCCTTCGTCAGAGCGATTGGAGGAATTGTGGGTTGTAGTGACGAGAAAACAAAAATAAATTAGTTGAATGAAAAGCGCTCGTTGATACCCTGGGGATTAAGAGTGCCGATTTGGAAGATATATTTTTGTTCTAGCGCTTTGCAGCTCTCCGAACTGCCTAGATGTAAGTAAAGGCCGCAAACTGCCATATGTTGTTTAGAATGATTAGGGAGATTGAAGTGTCTAACGACATGTTTGGATGCGTCCTTGTCATTTAATTCTACGTCGCGAAGATGTTCTCGGAATCGGTCACCTAGTCGTCTTCCTGTTTCACCAATGTATAACTTATTGCAATATTGTAATATATTGCGATGTGTGCTTAGTTTTAGTTCTAAATTCAGTGCACTTTTAGAGAAATTCAGATAAACCTTTTCCCTGTTTTACCCCGCGGCAAAAATAACCGAAACTGTGCAGAGATAAATGGCCCTTCCCTGTTGCGATATTTTGGGGAATTTTTTTTACCTTTACATTTTATTTAATTTTTTACCTAGTTTTTGCCTTTTTTTTTCCTTGATTTCGTATTTTTTTCCTTGTTTTCATATTTTTTTTGTTTGTTTTTTCTACAATTTTTTTTCGTTTTAGTTCTTGGTTTTTGTTTGTTTGTTTAATTTCCTTTTTCTACCATTTACTCGTAGTTATTTGAGAGCCCTTAAACACTACCTTCACGTTAACTCCAAGCAAATTTTGTATCTCGTCAAATTATTATCTGTGACTCATTAATTCCAATTGCCTTCGTCTTCCGTGAATTTATGATAGTGTCGTTGATTCTTTGTTTTTCTTTGTCAATCAACACTCATCTCCTTCCCTAGATTAAAATCAACTATGAGTTACACACCGACATAGAGGCACCTGCTTTCCTTACCAACAAAATAATGACCAATACTGGACAACTTTCACTTTCTTTGCAGCTCCTTGTCCTTCACTTAGGCATTATGGATCAAGACTTCTGACAAACATGTATATTTTTGTTATAGAGCTGAAAAACTTTTGCACTTGTCACGAAGTTACGCTAGCCTGGATCTGAAACCATAACATCATCCTGAATAAATTGAACAGCGGTGCGGCTCGATGATGTGTACATGTCTCAGTGAAAACATGTAAATAGTGCAAGCTTAAAAGTTTCGCCACAGACCGTTCCTTAATTGGAGGCCAAAATACTCCGTGAACACAATATTTTATCACTTCCTTATTCTCACAAAAATACCAGTTTGAGCAGATTGCGCTTCCACTGTGTGGAAATTTTTGCTGGTCGGTGCTAAGAGATAATCGTCTGCTTCAAAGATATCCAACTGATTATCAATTACCGAAACATCTCAGAAATTTTTATTTGTCGCCATCTTAGCAACTATCCATTGTTGCTAGGGATTCAGGAACGAGCTGAAAGCATGCCCAAACGTCATCAAGCTTTGTCTCTTCTTGATTTCTCAAATTAGAGTATGCGGACTACAAAGTTCTGGACAGTGCTGACAGAAACATTAATTACGGAGCAGGGTTGGAATGTGACGACGATATCGTCCGAGGATGGTGGCTACCAGATCGTGCATCGCCGGGCAGGTGTAACTCGCAAAGTTCGGCCTAGTTAAACGGCGAAGATCCATCCGTTGCCGACGGAGTGGTGATTAGTAGCTCTACTAATACTTTATTTATTGATTCTTGGGCTTTCCTTTTTTAGAGCGTGTTTACAAAGAATTGCTGTTTCTGCGAAATAATCAACTTGCAAAAAAAAAAAAAAGTTGTTCTTTGTTTAAACACAACAAAAGAGCGGTAGGGATATATGTGCGCCACATCGAGAAAAATCGAACTCTCGGTGAAACCGATAACTTTCCTTTCACAGATATATTTTGAAAGTACTCGCCGAGGAAGCGATAAAGTTCCTATTCATGGAAAGGGAAAGCTGTGACTATGATATATAGTTATGGGTAAAGCGCTACGTGAGGACAAGGCGTCAAACACCGTTTATTTCGAAGAAATTGAATGAGCTGCCTCCAAAATTAAAGCATCCATCGGTGGCAGTTAAAAAAGTGAGGGATAGATTCGAATATCATATCAAATGAAGATATTTGTGGAGATAACTCCTTGAACGATAAGATATGATGACGTCCCTTACCTGGCGATGGTACTTCTCAAGATACGGTCGCGGTGATACTCGCAGTAAAGCAGAAAATAATTATCAGGAGATTACCATGGAGCTTGCACACACTATTCTGGCATCCTGATGAGTTCCTTACTCGATTTGACAAAAAATATGCGGAGAATATCGCCCGCGAACGACTGACAGGATGATATTATTATATCTAAACAGCTGAGGTCAGTCCTATAAGGGGAACGATATGAATTGCTGTTGCGTTGAAAAGTCATCAGAATTCCGACGTCGTACGTGGTATTAAACAAAACGAAATTGTTGGTCGAGTTCTTTTAGGTTTGCAAGTAGTTTCTTTATCGGCTATCACATTCGTCACTTATTCAAATATTTATCAACTTTGAAGAATATTACTACGTTATGTTTTCCTCATATTTGTATTAACTCTCCCTTGAAAGTTTATTTCGATTACATTAAAAAGCCATTTGTTACAATCAATAACATTTTCATTATAGGACCCTGTTGTTGTCCTTGATCTGTTACTAAAAGTGTCGCTACCTAAATTGAAATAACGCTACTTGACTAATAGTTAAACAGTGTAAGAATTAGGAGACCCGAAATACTCAATTTACGCAACGTTAGACTTGGGGATGTAAGCTTGTAGGCTGTTTTGACTTTTTTTTTTTAATTGGTAGCCCAAAGATTACATAAGAATCCAGTACCAAACAAAGTATGTCAACGGAAGGACAGCGTCTACAGCAAGAGCACTATTCAACGAAGCCGTACCTTGCGTGACAAATACTGAGTAACCACATGGCTTCAATTGCATAATCGGTCATAATTTATTTACCGTGCTATTTTCGGCACGGCAACTGAATGTAAACAAGCCGTTGGTCGCGTGACGTTTGAGAAACCTGAAATATTTTCTGGAGGGGGTTAAATAAATTGTGTGAATGAAGGAGTGTCCACTTGAGCAGAGACGTTAGACTATCAGCGATTTGTATTTAGATTTTCGTTTGTTCACTGCAGGATTTGTTCACACTGCTGAGAGGTAAGGATTATGTTCCATATAGATAAGAATTTAGCTCACTTGTAAAGTGTAGCCTCGCCAGACTTCTGCGACGCCAACAAAGATAATTCTGCCAAGAACCCACACTCTCCGCTCGATCGAACTGAAGTCATTTCCCCTGAAGTGCTTCTGCCGCCATTTCTGTCAGTTCACACAAACTTTCTGATATCTCTAGTATTCGCTAGTTCCCTTTGTATTTTGAGTGTGTGGGTTTCTGATCTATTATAATTTCAACTTTAGCGACACTCGTCAAATGCAAAGCACGAAGACATAACGATTTTGATTAAGTAAAACAAAGGCGCCTTCAAACGGCCTTCTGCATGAGACGAGTTAAAGTTACACACTCTCAGCAACAGGGAAAAGGAAAACAGTGATTGTCAGTTAAGATGGCCTTAACGGGAAGTTTTGATCGAAGATTCTCTTAGGAATGGAAAGAATAAAGGGACAAACTGATCATTAATCCTTCTGTCTGGTAGTTGTTCAGTTTTCAGTTTTTCGCGTTAAGCAATAGAAGTGTTTGAACTTATGACTAAATACTCGCTTAATCCCTTAGAGTGTACTTGATTTCATCTGACAGAAGTTAGAAACGAACTCAAAATATCTTGAATCTGTAAAGAAACCAAATTGATGCTTGATTGCTTTGATCTAAATGCAGGTATGTCAGGTATTTGATAAAATAAATTAAACTTGCTCGCTGTCTGCTTCATTGATTGACAAGAGGGTCCCGTATACTCTTTATGAGAAACACGACTGGGCGATTATTTTTTTACCTCGTGAATCGTGAATTGAATTGGTTTTCCTTTTCTTGAATCGTGATTAAAAATAAGATCTTTTTAGGTCCTCGTGAAGTAATATTTTTTATTTCAACGTGACCTGTGAATGAAGAACTGATTTAAACGTGATTCGTGAACCATTTTGTTTTGCGCCATGAATTCCCAGCTTTTTAATGGTTTTAAAAATGTATTATTCTCGAACAGTAGTGGTTAAGTTTTGACCAGGGTTGTGACAGGACATGAACTTTACATGGATTAATAGAAATCATAAAACAGACCTCTAATGGTCCTTGAACAAATAATATAAGACATTCTGTCATCATTTGTCACTTAAGACTGTTCAAGATTAGGAAAATTGAAAATTTAGTTAGGGAATTTGGTCTTTTACTTTTATGTGAAATGTCTCAAATGTGTCAATGTGAAAAAACTTTGATATTATTCGTGATTTGTGAAAAGGCCAAATATTTTTATGTGACTGAGTTTTACAAAGGGGTATAAGTCCGAACCTCTGACAATGAAAAGATACAAGTCAAATTCTTAGAGACCTTTAAACTCAGTTCTTTGTGATTTATTAACAATCTTTCTCATTAATATGTATAAGCACCCCATCATACCAATCACTTATTACTCTGGCATCAAGACAATGGATAGACCATAGTCACCCATGTTTCTGCTATGGTTGTTCACAGGACTTCCTGTTGTCCAATTCTGTTTGTAATAACACTCTTGATTAACAAATCAGACGACTGTTATCAATTAATCACAATATAATAAAATCTGAGAAAGAAACTATAGACATCCATTATACATTTTCATAAAAAACAACAACAACAACAATTAACTCGGCAAAATGCAGGACAACAGTGTGCACACATCACACATTCTGTCCCCTTCCACAGGCATGACATGATAATTGTCCCTTTAATGGTCCTATAACACGGTCCAATTACAAGCATGACACATACACTGTACTATAGGTGCTCAAATTGGGCTGGAGATAACCAATCATGTTCAAGAATTTTGTTATAGTTTTGATTAACAGATGAAAAGTTATATTTTCAGATGAAAGTTTTTCTTCCTCAACATTTTTTAATTCTGATATTTGCAAATTATTGAGCCCTGAAAAGGAAGTAAGGATTTTTTTTATTGCACTGAGACAGGGTAGCCTATATTAACAATCCATGGTTTTTAAAATTGTTGATTTTTTTTTGCAAGTCAACCCTGAGTTTTTTTTTAACCATTACTTGTTTGTTTGAAAAAGCAACAAATGCATTCAGTGCACATTTGGGGAAATGAATTATTTTGTTCTTAGGTAAACACTCTCATTCCCTTGACCCTTTCACTCCCAAGATCTCTTTAGTAATTCTCCCTACTGTTTGCCATACCATTCTTATGATGTAAGTTTGGAGAATTTGGTATTGGATCATCTAATAATCCTCCAACTGATATTTTCCTTTGTTCATATCACTTACAATATCTGCTTGATGTTGTGTTGATATTTTGTAAGGAGAATTCCTGTATTGGTCACTCATGCAAGGTGAAGGGTTTAATAAATATGTTATACATGAGTTTTGATGTTGGTTAATGATTGCAGTTGTAAAATTTTTAACTTGAATTCATTTTGCTGAAAATTAAATATTCAAGAAACCAGGCACAATTTGTAAAGGTTTGGAGACAGTCCTTGATACATTTGTTAATTAACAATTGTTCAACTATGGGTGATTTGGATGATATTTCATGCAAAACATGTCTTCAATTGAAAATTGTAATCTTAAAACCATCATGCTGCTAGACAAACTCTGTAAAAAAAAAAAAGCAAACAAAACAAAGAGCTCTCATTCTGATTATTTTTGTATCAAAACAGTGAATATGTCAGTGAGAAGGACTTATCCAATCAGTCTTTATTAAATAACTAGGACCATATTCTGATGAATTCACTCTGTTAATTGCAAGTAAAAATAGCTTACAGAAGATAAAATCAAACAACAGGTCTGAAAATTAGCAACTTGGTCTGATATCTACAGCTTAGAAATCATTCATGCTTTGGTTTATTTACAACTGTCTTAGGTTATCACATGAAAACAAAACCAACCATAGATTTGCACTAATTATTTCTTTCCTGTTGGATATTAATTTTGAAATGGAAGTAGTAATTCATATGTTTTTGGAAAAACAGCTTGGAAAACTCAGTGTATTTAAATTCAAATATCTTTCTTGTTCATAATTGCCTTTTCGTTAACATCTATAACTCAAGCAATTGTTTATGAACACAAAAATTATACAATTAGATTTAAGTTGAAATGTTTCTGATGAAAATAAATAACTCAAGACCCTTTACGCATAAGCATCCGGTCCTTTACTCAAAATGTTTAAAAGAACACTGAAGGGTGGATGGTTTCCAAAGGTAATGCATTACGAGGAATAAATCATTACCTTGGTTCAGTAGATGTTAAATTATAAACCTCATTCTTGCCAATTTTTGGTTCGATTGTTATTATAAATGCCACAAGAAAGTTAGTTCAAGTTACTCACCTTTAATGACAGCTTGTTTTTTTCGTTCTGACAGTTACATTACTAAGACATGGATTCCCATATTTCTAAAGAAAACTTGAGAAGTAAGATTTTATCAGATCGTATCGGAAGAAGAACATTAAATCTGTCAGAGTGGGATTTGCTTGAATTGCCTGAAGCAGTGTTGGAATTAACTGAGTTGGAAGAACTTGACCTGTCACGGAATAAACTTAAAACAATACCTGAAAATGTTGGAAAACTAAATAATATTACGGTACTTGATGTAAGCAGAAACCAGCTGTCCATATTCCCAGCAAGTTTGACACAGCTGAAGAAACTCATATGGCTGGACATCTCACATAACAAACTAACCACCATCTCTGATGCTATTGATGAGACTGTGTTGAGTCCAGCTATGAAACAGCTGAAGAAACTCAAATGGCTGGACATCTCACATAACAAACTAACCACCATCCCTGATGTTATTGGTGAGATGGTGGCACTGGAGAGACTGGGTCTGAGTTACAACCAGTTGACTGTGTTAAGTCCAGCTATAACACAGCTGAAGAAACTCAAACGGCTGAACATCTCACATAACAAACTAACCACCATCCCTGATGTTATTGGTGAGATGGTGGCACTGTGGGGACTGGATCTGAGTTACAACCAGTTGACTGTGTTGAGTCCAGCTATAAAACAGCTGAAGAAACTCAAATGGCTGGACATCTCACATAACAAACTAACCACCATCTCTGATGCTATTGGTGAGATGGTGGCACTGTGGGAACTGGATCTGAGTTACAACCAGTTGACTGTGTTGAGTCCAGCTATAAAACAGCTGAAGAAACTCAAATGGCTGTACATCTCACATAACAAACTAACCACCATCTCTGATGTTATTGGTGAGATGGTGGCACTGGAGATACTGGATCTGAGTTACAACCAGTTGACTGTGTTGAGTCCAGCTATAACACAGCTGAAGAAACTCAAACGGCTGTACATCTCACATAACAAACTAACCACCATCTCTGATGCTATTGGTGAGATGGTGGCACTGGAGGGACTGGATCTGAGTTACAACCAGTTGACTGTGTTGAGTCCAGCTATAAAACAGCTGAAGAAACTCAAAGTGCTGTACATCTCACATAACAAACTAACCACCATCTCTGATGCTATTGGTGAGATGGTGGCACTGGAGGTATTGGATCTGCGTTACAACCAATTGACTGTGTTAAATCCAGCCACAAAACAGCTGAAGAAACTCAAAAAGTTGTTTGTGGGTGGGAATCCTTTTACATTTGAAGGAATTAGAAGTGTTACGGAGCTAGAACATAGAGGAATAATTGACCGAGTATATTCAGATCTCCAAGGTGAGTAAAGAAATTTCTGTTCACATCATTGTTGTGACATTTGCATTTACTAAATTGGTTCTAATAATCGATTTGCAAGTGGTTATTCTGCTTTTTACTGATTATTACACGTAGCTGGCGATAGTTAAACTGTAAATACTGTCACAGTTTTTGTGTGGTTTAACAAAGTTGGCATCACTTGAGAAATACATGACATTTGTAATGGAAGTTTTTGTTCTATATTGAAAAGCTTTATTTTAACAATTTGGCTGACATTTATTCATTCATGAAATTTAAGTTCATCTAAATATGATTTGATGTGGAATCAAGAGAGAAAATGTTATTACAAATCATTCTATGCAGTTAGGAATTATTGTTTTGAGTTTTGCTTTCTATTTGACTGGAATAAAGGAAGGACAAAATGTATCCCAAGTCATTTCACTGTTAGGAATTGTTGTTTTATTTTTGCTTTCTGTTTGATTCTTTGAAAGTGTTTAAAAAGTTGAATAACTTGTGGCTTATCAAACAAAATTTATAAACTAATGCGATTTGTGAATTAAGTTACAGGAATAGAACTTGAATTTGTTTTTAGCGTTGATGAAATTCTGATTGTTGTTTCTATATAATTTACACTAGTGATTTTTGTGCATTTTATTCTTTAACTTACAGTTGTTACCTTTTGGAAATATGCACGTTTTCTTTCTCTTTTACAAACAATGAATTGGTTATTGACTCCTCACTACTTAGCAGAATTGATTTAAGTCATTGCCTCTCTCTTGTATGATCAGTCACAAGTGGTTCAGTTTAGTTTTGGTGTGCATGTTCACCAAATTCATCACTACATTTTATGCCTGAAGAATTATTTTGATTGACTGTGTAACTTTTATGTAAGAGTGGAATAAATGTGTTTTCCAAACTCACTAATATATTAACATCAGAAAAAAAAAAAATTTTGATGGTTCAGTTTTTATATACTGGGTTTTGACTCCAACATTGTTCATGTTAGGCATTTATACTAGTTGTTTTTTTACTTATTTTGTACAAATTTATCAATGTACAAGTTACTATTTTCTTTGTGTTGCAAAAACGTTTTCTAATTAGGCCAAATACCAGATAGACTTGAAGCACAGCTGGCTTATGAAAGGGCTTTGATAGGTGGATATGTCACAGTTAACCGTGGTAGAATATTACTCATTGGTCAGGACCGAGCTGGTAAAACCAGTTTAAAGAAGAGTCTCCTAGGCCTTCCATTTGACTCCAAAGAACAGAGCACTGAGGGGATTGAAGTGGATCCTTCAAAGTGTAAAATTGATGTTGACCAAGCTGCAAGCAACTGGCAGTCCATTGGTGAGAATAAGCCAGGACTGTTGGAATGTTCTGAAGATGTGGCAAAGATTATGGTAGAGAAAATGGTTATACCAGATCATTCAGTTAGAAAAATGTATATGCAGTCAGAAGATTTTGATGAAGAAGACAAAGATGAAAGTTCAGATGAAGATTTTGAAAAAGATTCAGCCTACATTTCACCTGTAGATTTTGAAGAGGGATCTTTTGATGATTACAAATATGGAAGAAAAAAGGTGATGTAAGAATTCCAAAAATCTTCTTCACAAACATGCTTAAGGCAGCTTTTAATGACGGTATAGTTTTGAATGCCTAATGTCGACTGAAAATTATGGGAACCTTAAAGTGAGGAAAAAATTAAAATTGTTAAATCTTTTTTTAATTGATTTTTTTTACTTTCTAATGGTCTTAGGCAAAAAACAGGGAACTGCTTGGTCTAACAATAATTTCCCTCCCACTTCATGTACTGTCATTTGATCTAATTTACATCAAACTTTGACAGAATTATTTCAGATGTGCAATTAGTTTGCTGGCTAAACTGAATTACTGTGGTACTCAAAGTAATTAATTTCACCCTATTTGATTCTTTACTCAGGTTGAGGAAACAGGAGATTACTGGACAGTAGATAGTTTCCATAACAGTGGCATTGAACACTCAGAGGACTGCATCTTAGATGAGCCCCAGGTAAATATTGATGTTACTCAACCCCCTGATACTGTGAAGCATGTTCATCAGTGGTTGAAGTATATCAAAGGAAAACGCATCAAAAGTGGCGTATTTAAAGAAGAATCTTATGTTTCAATGGATATGTGGGACTTTGCAGGGCAACACCTTTACTATGCCAGCCATCCTATTTTCTTATCACGACGAGCACTATACATATTGGTGCACAATCTCAGCAAGCCTTTGGATGCCACAGCTGAGCCCTGCATGAGACAAGGGAGTAACGATGTGAAATTGGACAACCCTAACAATGCAACAAACATGGAGAATTTGCTGTCATGGCTGGCAACAGTACACGGTGTTGCCCTGGCAACTGATGACCCAGATGATGATGCACAACATAAGCTGCCCTACCTCCGCCCCCCAGTGTTTATTGTTGGAACACATGCTGACAAACCAGTTGAAGACATAGAAGTAATAAAGAAACAAATACAGGAGAGAATTTCTGGTATGGAATATGAGAAGCATGTGGTCAGACCCTTATTCTGCATTGATAACACTGAGAGACCAAACTTGATTAAGGAATTTATCCAGAAGTTTCAAAAGCAGATAGGAAAACATAAAACAGGTAAAATATTCTATATCTTATTGCATCCTTCACAATGTGTTACTTGCAGTAATTGATGGTTTTATAATTGCTTACTAGCTTGTCTTTGCACCAATTTCAAGAAAACTTAATTTGTAGCCATTTTTTTCTTCTTTAATCAAAGGCCCACTTGGTAGATGGCTGGGAAGCATTGAGCATACAATAATTATTATCTGACTCACATTTACATGTCATCAAGTAGTTCTGCTTTGTATCACTATAATTTTAAAAGGTTGCCAGACACGTGGAATGTTTTCGTGGGAGTGGTGAGGGAACGATACTGCCCTGGTTGAATGAGTTTAATAGTGGAAGCTACTTAGAGTTGTTAATTTTTCTTATTGGCAGCACTCTTCTTAGCTTTCAGCTACTTTATGTACCAGCATTACCATACTGGGGCCTATAAATTTTGCAGACAGATCCATTAATTTCAAAGTTTGAATTAAGGAACAGAAGATGGTTGAAGAGTTGAAGAGTTTATCATGATAGCTTTGTTGTCAGCTGTAAAATATCTGCAATCACACATGAATGATACAAACTATTCTCATTGTAAGCACATGTTTCTGTGTTACATTGTGCTTTAAATTCATTTTCGAAACATATCCAGGCAAGGAAGAAGGAAAAGCAGATGGAATAAAAGAATTGCAGAACAAAATTCTGGAGGTGTTGAGGCAGGAGCCTTATATGGGGGAGAAAATACCAGTCAGGTAAATGAAAATAACATTTTATCTGGCAAACCTCACTTCATGGAGTACGGAATCAATTTTTGACTCAAACAGTCATGAATAGTACTTTGAAGAGCAGTCAGTGTTTTGAGTATAACTGTATATGCATGTAAATTTACATGAAAACAAAATCATCTTACCTCCACTAGTTTGAAGTCCATCCAAATTCTTAAAACATCAGACTTTACAAATACACAACAGTCATTTAAGTGCAAACAGACAAAACTCTCATTCATGACATTGTGACAATACTGTCTTTTGAAGAGGTGTGAATGTGAGATGGATATTTGAAAAGGCACAGCTTTGAATTGAGATTGTTTATGGGAAAAATATAACCATATTTGAATTGTTCAAAAGTTTGGGGAAAGCTGGACCAAGGAAATAGATGAATTAACACTGGAAGACTACAAATAAGTACATGTCTGACTGAAGTCAATATCCAATTTTAAACCCTTAATATATATTTCAAGTATTCTGTTTCCTTCTAGATGGTTTTTGTTTGAAAAGGTGATTGAAGCTTTGGTGGCTAAACAGATTTATCACAGAAACCTGCAACAACTTAAGCACTATGCAAAGAAAGATTGTTTCATGAAAGATGCAAAAGAGTTTGAGTCCATGATCAGTTTTTACCATGGTCTTGGGATGATAATCAAGCACCGCAGTACAGTTGTACTGAAGGCTCAGTGGTTGATTGATCTGTTCAAACAGCTGATAACCATTCCACCCTTCAATAAACAGGTAGGAAACAAATTTCATTTTAGAAAAGGCCTTACATGGAAAATGTTCATTAATTTTGACCAACAGAAAATGAGAGTGACACTTTCTTTTTTAATAAATAGGCAACTAATGCAACAGCTGTGACTCTTTGATCTTTACATCTGTTGACCCCAAGTTATTTCATGTACCTTTTGCAGCTTTTTAGATCATAAATTGATTGCGCCTTTTTACTTTACAACAGACTTGCATTGACTCGCTACCGC
The DNA here is from genome assembly GCA_964027065.1 of Pocillopora grandis. NCBI lineage: Eukaryota > Metazoa > Cnidaria > Anthozoa > Scleractinia > Pocilloporidae > Pocillopora > Pocillopora grandis. The sequence goes on from OZ034731.1 coordinate 27,129,477, forward strand.
TCACAATTACTGTATTCACACAAGCAAATAGTTCTTTTTGCATGTGCTAATTGGCTTCTGTGGTGGTGAATAACAACTGATAATCACCTCTGAGCAGCCCAAGATACAAAATTGCACATTATGAGTGTAATTTCTGACCATTTCGGTACATTGATTGAAATAAATTTTTTCTAGTTCCTGTACATGTACGTAGAAAAAATTCAAAAGGAACATGTAGTGGACTTCTCTAATCTGGAATTGCTGTCATTTATATATTTTGTAGACTCCTTTATTTGCTAAGTACTGGCAGGAACTTGAAGCAAGTGGCATCCTTAGCATGGAACATGTTGATCATGTGTTCTCCAGCTTTATTACGGGAGGAATCGTTAAGGCAGACATCCTTCACATGATGGAGCGATTTGGTTTGATCGCTAAGTTCTCAGCTTCCCCAACTGACGAGAAGTACTTTGTACCAGCTCAGTTGAAGTCATCACCTGTAGAACTCTGTAACATGGAATTATCATTAACTGACCCTTGTCCATTGTATCTCCTCTTTGTCCATGGCTTTGTCCCTCATGGTCTTTTCTTGCAGCTTGTCTCCCGATGCATTCGTTGGTGTTCAGAGACATGGGCCACGCATCAACCCACCCTGTACCAAAATGGAGCATGGTTCATTATTGGGAAAGATATTCATGATTTTGTCCTCATATGCGAAACAGGATTTGTGAAGGTAACCTTGAGACAAAGAAAAGCACAAAGTGATCAGGTTGAAGGACAGAACTCTGTCGAACTAGCGACTCTTGTTCGTGAATTTCTTGAAGACACCCTAAAGAATTTGTCACAAGAAATGCCATACCTGAGAGGAATGAAGTATAGGCTGTGTGCTGCATGTCCTTACTGTCATCAAGGGGCAGAAGAAACACGTCGTGCATGCTCAGACCAAGTGAAAACCACTTGTACACACAAGGGCTGCTTCCACCTCATTGATGCAAATGAAGGTCAGCCGGAGATCTGTCAGCGAAAACCTTGGGATATGATAGAACCAGTTTGTGGATTGAAGAAGTGGTTCTTGAAAAGAAGAAGCCAGGTAAATTAATTGTAATGATCTTTTAAGCAAAGATTTCAAGCCTCGTTTTCATCTTTGCTTTGCTCCTCTAATTTACTCAATATTGATGTCAATTGGGCTGTTATCAGTGTTGAGAAAGGGAGCCCTGATAGACTGTCTTCAGTTTTAAATATAAGTCAGAGAATTTCAAACAAGATAGAATTATTCTTTAATAAAAATTTATATAACCACACCCAAAGTTTTTTTAATGTAATTATCATAATCTTATATGAATTTTTTTTCTTCAGGGTTTGTCCTCGTCAAATGTAGCTGCCAGATCACATGATGAAGCAAGTGAAATCAATCCAATGAAGTCTGCCACAGCATTGAAGGTGACTCTCCTGGGCAGTGAGTGGAGTTCGTCAATGGGGGGCTTGTCCACCATCAACAGGCAGCTTGCCATTCAATTGGCCAAACACTCTGAAGTGGACGTTACTCTCCTTGTCCCACAGTTTGTCTGTTCTGAAGAAGAGAGGAGAATGGCTCGAACTCACAATGTATTTCTCAGAGAGGCACAAAAACGTCCAGGCTATGCTGAGCCCCTTGACTGGCTGAGCGCCCCACCAAGAGATCTGGACATTGACATAGTAGTGGGTCATGGAGCAAAGCTTGGTAAACAAGCTCAATTCTTTAGAGAATCGCACCAGTGCAAGTGGATACAGGTAGTGCACACTGCACCCGAAGAACTTGCAGTGCACAAAAACTATTCCGGTGCTATTTCCAAGGGTGAAGAGAAGAATTTAACAGAAGTGGAGTTGTGTAAGTTGGCAGATGTTGTGCTAGCAGTTGGACCAAAGCTAACAGACGCTTTTTCCGCTCAGCTCTGCTCATGCAAGAGTGAGGACGACATCCTTGAACTGACTCCTGGAATTTTCCGTGAGTTCTCTGACGTAAAACAAGCCCCAAAGGAGCGTAACAAGTTCAAGGTATTGACGTTTGGCCGTGGTGACCCAGAGGACTTCAGCTTGAAGGGCTACGATATCTCTGCTAGAGCAATAGTTGAACTGAAAGACAGGTCGTACCATCTGATTTTCGTGGGTGCACCTGACGGTAAACAGGATGAGGTTGCAAAGAATCTACTCAAGAGTGGAATTGATAAAAAACAGCTGATCGTCAGGAAGTTCGTGGAAAACAAGGAGGGATTGAAAAAATTATTTTGTGAAGTTGACATCTGCATCATGCCCTCCAGAACAGAGGGATTTGGTTTGACGGCCTTAGAAGCGTTGTCTGCTGGTCTTCCCATTCTTGTCAGTGGCAACTCAGGATTTGGTGAAGCACTCTGCACTGTACCATCAGGTAAATCATTCGTGGTGGAGTCTGAGGACCCTGAGGAGTGGGCAAAGGCAATTGCTGGTGTCCGACAGAAGGAAAGATCAGATCGACTTCGAGACTTTCAACAACTGAGGAGTTCATATGAAGAGAAGTTTAGCTGGGAGAAGCAGTGTGACAGTCTTGTGGAGAAGATGTGGGACATAGTTCATGGTGAGAATGTTTTAAATATCCTTCAAAAAGTGTTTTAGGGGGCTAATCGGCCTTCGATCTCTTATTAACTGTGGCGGAAAGCATCAACACCTCATATAAAAAGAGATGTTGAACATGAATAGTAATCAATCGTTTTATCCTTATGTTGTTTACTGTATTATTGAAATAAAAGCTTCTTTCTATCTTTTTAGCCTCTAAAAGACGAGACACAAGTTTCAGAGCTCGGCAGGCCGAAGTTATTGACACGTCAACTGAACAACCAACAGTTGATTCATTACTGACTCGAAGTGAGTAAAAGAATATAATAACACATGATAATTGATATCCCAAAGAAGTACAGACAGGTTACGAGGAGATTTAGCAATTTTTTTCCTAACTTTTGACTTCAGGCCAGCTATGTTTCGTAAAAACTTAGTAAGGTACTCTTTACCTATGAGACATGTTTTTATTTATATCACTACACTCTTCAGTCACAAACGTAAGACGTATACAAACAAATTTGATTTTTTTTATTTTCTGATCCGGACGGACGGCTTAGTTTTATTTATGTCGTTGAGTCATTTGAAGTTTTCATCCAATTGGAAACTACCATAAATTGTCTGAAACAGGGAGACATGGGGAGTTGTTCTGCTTTTTCTCAAAGCAAAAGCAAAGTGTAAATACTGTTTCTATCAAAACAAGTTTATGTTCTATTCATGATACAGTTGTCTTTCGAAACAATATTGAGGTAATCACATATTCATACGGTAGAGGAAATGCATCAGTATATTTTTAAAGCCAGTAATTTTTTCCAGGATTCCTTTTTCCAGTTACGCAGATATGTCAAAGTCTAGGCCTCGTCGTTTATTTCTCTTCTCTGTTTCTTCTCTCTTGATTATTAGTGTATTTATTCACGGGTAGAAATCTAACTCAAGAAGTAGCTTAGTTGACAGCTACAGCTTCCTTTGGTCTGGTGGTTGAAGCTCTTTCCCTTTTTACCCGAAAAGTTTCTCTGAAAAGATTAGGAATTGTTATTTTCCAGCAGATGATTGTTTTGCTTTTTATCATGCAGTTAGATTAATAAAAGCGTTCTATTTTCTAGGTTCTCATGACCGAATCATCCAGAAACTTCAGCAGATGCAACTCGATGCAAGCAAAGTCAAGAGCAGAACGGATCTATTACTGGGGCTGAGGAAAATTGCATCAGACAGGGGCTTCAGAGTATCCGACAATAAAGGATTAGGAAATTGCATGTTCTATGCCTTGTCCGAACAACTGGGAATTGTTAAGGGAATCAAAATCCCACATGGCAAATTAAGACAAAACTTGGTTCAGTACCTCAGGAGTGACCCAAAACTTGTAAGTTGATGTTAGTATGTCTAACAGAGTATGTCACGTGCTGTTATTTTAAGAGTATGATAAAGGTTTTAGGGATGATATAAGCCACTTGGCCAACACCACTAGAACCTATCCTAGTGTTCACAACGTGAAGTGACCAAGAGTTCTGTTACTATTCCTGTGTGGAATGATGGTCGTTTTAACCAGGAACTCTTATACCAGCTTGTACCCCTGGTGGAAAGGAGAACTTGAAAGATTTAAATTTGCGATTTAAGAAGACACTCAATGACGTTGGTTACAATTAAATTCATATGTTACTTAATTTGTTGTCCGACGAAGTAAGCCACCACAGTTTTAGTCATTAGAATATGACCAAGTTTCAAAAAAGTTCCATTTAAACCTCCATCAGATGACAGAATTCTAGTCATTCTCTTAATGATGGATCTTTCTTGTTGTTTTCTTGCTGTTTGCAAAGCGTTTTGGAATATACACGAACGTTTTAAAAGACGTTTCAAGCACACAATTTGTTACTATGCAGTAAATTGCCAATTAAAGGTCGTCTAGTACCATTCTGATAAAATTACTCCCTGACTCGTACTCTACACGCGCTCAAGTTTCTATCAACAATCATTTGAAGTTTCCTTCTTTAACTGATTCTTCTTACAGCCGGATGGAACAGATCTGTTTCACTTTGTCCATGGACATCAAACATGGACTGAGTACCTTGAACACATGGAACAAGATGGCACTTGGGGTGATCACGTGATTCTGTGTGCCGCAGCGAACCACTTTAAAACGTGCATTCGTGTGGTCAGCAGTCTATCCTATAGCAATGATGTAATCATTACGCCACATTGTGCAGTTGATGAAAGCAAACCTCTTGTGCTGGGACATATTCATGAGGTGCACTATGTCAGCCTTCAACCCGTGCAAGGTACACTCGAATTATCATAAAATTTTGTCTTTTATATTTCATGCTTCATCACTGGCTCCCATCGCAATAATCAGACTCAATTCATGCACTCTGTTGTTCTCCCTTGCCGTTTAATCACAGGGTTCTGATTATTGTGTTTACAGGTTAAAGTGGCAGGCCCCTTCAGTCACCTTGATTGGCCCTTGTGAAGAGCCCGGCCTTACAGAATGACTTCATAGGCATACAGACCATTGATGCAAATTGGCCAACTAGAGCTTTCTTCAGCCTGATTTATCCAATGTAAACTTTTAAAATCTTAGATTTAATTCGAGATTCTATGATATTAGTTTTCCGATGTATCGCATGAAAAGGAAAACAACCCAAATGACAAGGAAAACAACCCAAATGACAAGGGGTGTAAAGAAAGACATCATACTGTGAAAAATTATGGTAACTGAGGATACGAGCGCTATATAGATAAAGTTATTATTATTACTTACAGTAATATGCCTTCCCCCCACATTTAGAAGGCGATCGATAATTGAGATAAACTGCAGAAGTCCGTTGGCGTGAAGTGCCTATACTGATTAAAATGTAAAAATTAGAAAATCGAGATTTCAAAGGATTAAGACTCCAGTCAGAACTGAGTAGGTTGGAAAAGTTTTAAGTAATGGCTTTTTTTTCGGATCTAATTAATGTCTTGTTTCATAACGATTGAATTTCTTTCCCTTACGTTCAACTTCAAAGAGCATTTCAAAGCATTTACAGCCATAACTCAACATAGCGTCATAGAACACTCCAACAAAATTTTGCACTCTACGGCTAATTTCGATACTGGCGCTGACGAAGCGACTTCCATTATTGATTAACCCTTAAACACCCAGATCAAATTTGTAATTCTCCTTACTGTCAACGATGCAATTCTTATAATGTTAGTTCAGAGAATTTAGTATTGGATCAACCTATTATCCCCAAATTGATATTTTTCTTTATTCTCATTACTCTTCTGGTTGATATTGTATTGATATTTTAAGGAGAAATTCTGTCTTGGTCACTCATGGGAGTTAAAGGGTTTCTATCGAGAGGAAGTCATCGCGCCGATAAAAATTGTGTGACCCCACAAAGTTGACGACAGAGTGTGCCACGACTTGTTTCCTTGCAGTTACAACTATAATGTAAACCCCTGAGACAGTCATAAAGTCATATTTAGCTTCTTGCATGCCTTGTCGTGTCTCGCGACCCGCTTCCCGTCTCTCGCACGAACAGTTTCATTTTCCCGCTCATGCGACATTTTTGGTGCGTTGTGCCTCGTTTGTCGACATTGGTTTTCCCAAGTGAAGATAAGATTTCATGTGATTGGCTTCTTCATTGTCACTTACGAAAAAAAAACAGGTTCATTGGAGATTAACAGCAATCCTTCTTTCGGAATCCAGTTATGAAGATAATAATAACAGATGCTATCGGTTAAGACGGACAGGAACTTGGATATTTCACTAAACTTTATATGTCGCACAAAATCAGATTTGATCAGCTTCCTCTGCAAAGGCATAGCGATTTCCATTCCCTTGGCAGTACTTGGATCTAAGCTAATGAATGAATGGAATAGTTTATCTAATCATATTAGAGAATCAAATAGTATTGCAGCCTTTAAAAGGAAAATCTTAAATTTTATTGAGGATAATTAGGACTTTTATTTCTATATTTGTATATACTTCTCTTACACCCTAATTAGTAGGACATCCTTAGCATGGTGCGTCAGCGCCTTTGGTTGTCTCCTTCTCCACAATGTCTCGTTATTGCAGTGATAAATCTAATTCATTGTCTATTTGTAATCTAGTGGAGTTAATTTGTAATAAAAATAAATCAAAGAGATCAAATGAGCAAAGTAATAGCGAAACACGTGTGTTTTAAAACTTTGTAAATTTCCTAGCCGTCCCATACAGAACTAAAACGTGAAACACCGATTTTTACGTCCTCTTAGCAACGAAACCTCGACAACAATTAAGTCGCAGTTTTACTTTGAACTCAACAAAACGCTAACGTTTTACCACACGTCGCCGTGATGAAATCTTAATTCCCTCAGTTCAAGCGCGTCCACAACCTCGAGAAACTCCAACCCGACGGAGACAGTTGTAAGATGGAATGTAAACGCGGGCTATTTTCGATCAGGGCTGGGCAGGTTACTTCGCCAACGTGGGGTCTGTAAAATGCCGAATAAAGCAGCGTACCGAATAGTGTACGACGCATAAATTATGACTGATTATGCTGTCCTTCTGGTGACAAACTTTGTTTGGCGCTGGATTCTTGTCTAATGTGATAGCTTCCATGAATCATTTGCAACTTATTGTGCTTTACTGAAATAAAGGCAAATAAAAAAGTCAACCAAATTTGTAAAATATCCATTTTTGTTTGAATAATGCAACTGGCCATCGGTTGTAAAAGCTATTACTGGGTTGGCAGTCAATTGCCATGTGGAGTTCATAGGCAGGTAATTTTCTGAGGACTGGAATCCGATTTCCCTGCACCTCTTATATACGGTGAAACGGAGGCGAGGTGACACGTTCTGTCGCTTCCGTTTCACCTTGGGGGGGGGGGGGGAGAGTGTGGCTACACGTAAGCTGATTATTTGTCCTGAAAATATACTGATTTTCATGATAATTTGGTTCTATTAACTGGGTTTATAATGTAAGATGGCCGCCGTAAATGGTTTGCTGACCTCTTGATCGCTAACCCTTCGTTAGAGCGAATGACGATGAGCTATCGCTAAAAACGTCAGCTGTAAAAACTATTTACGATGACCGATTTACATGCACTATCAAATCAGTTAATAAAATTTAAAAAAACCGACGCAGTCTTACAGTTTCTTAAGAAACTTACCCCGTTTAGGATTTTCACTGTCTGTTTACGAGCAAGATTTAGTCTCTCAAGATTAATTGGTGTCTATTCTACCGTCTTCGAGAGGAGCCTTATCTAAAAATAAAATAATGAGAATAAAACGTTTATGGTTTGATTTATTTCCTGGTTCTAACTACGCGTGCAAATACGGCGAGAGTTTCCAAAAATGACCTTCCACGATTGGAATACAACTTGAACTGCAATTGAGGTATCTTTGAGCATACCTACAGGATCTCTAGCAAGCTTAATCAATTAACCTGTTATCTCTCGATGGAAATATCACGTACAGGATGTGATCTGAAGATGACAGGTCTTTGTAGACTTTGTAGACTTCTCTTAGCCACTGACAGAAAATTCTCCCTAGACAAAATTATTGATAAAATACGTTAAAAATAAAGATTGTAAACAATGTTTGCTCAGAGAGAAGTCTTGTGTGGTTAAGACTCTTCTAAAATAGGAAGAAAAATTAATTGAAATTGAAAATTTATGAAAAACCCTACTTAACATAACAGAATGGTGAATTTATTTTTTTGTAGGGGATGGTTTCATTACCTTTGCGTTGCTGTACAAACAAAATTTTAGTCAACTGATTCGTGCACTTTACAGTTCATAGACGCTAAACAAACAAACGAAATTACGCAACAGCGTGCGCGTTTTTGGCCTTCTTAATGACAAAATTTCAGTCAACTGATTCGTGCAGTTTTCAGTTCATTGACGCTAAAAGAACACTGGAAGAACACTCTTACGAAATTGCGAATCAGCGTGCGCGTTTTTGACCTTATGAATGAAATGAAATTTTGCCCTATATAATTGTTCTAAACAAGCAGTCGCTTGCTTCCTCATGCAGTTAAGGATTATAATCGCGTGTGTTTTTAGAAGTTCCACTACGCAATACCTGAGTACCTAAATAACGATTATGTTTCGGGGTACCCTTATTCGGAGAGATTCGTAGCGAGAAACGAGATTTATTACAAGTAACGAGTAATGAAGTAAATTTATATTCCTGTCCCAACCTCTGTTTTAATAAAGAAGTTCCTTCAAAAAAAGCCTTCAGGTATTAAGGATGACTGATTCTCCCGGTAATTTTCTATTTTAGTTTAAATCATAGATGCAGCAAAAAGGTCAAAAACACTTAGAAGAATCGAACCTAATCCGCATGTTACCAGTCCTTCAAAAGTTGCGTTTATCTGGTAACTAACAAGTTTCTCTCCCCCCCTCCTGCTATCTTGAATCTTTTTATTTAGAATGACAAAACGCTAACAGCCAAGAAGACCGTTTCTAAGAACAAGTGAAGCATCCTTGTAAACTTGATAAGCTTCCTTGATGATATGATATCCAACTCAGTTGTTCGAATTCGCTGTGGCTGTCAATCAGGAAGATTACCTTGGAAACTATCATGCAACGGTATCAATATAGGTCACTTAACACGCGCATAGGCGCCCCAGATGGATTTGGCTAGCGTTGAATGCTTATGGACAGCACTCTAAGTGAGAGGTGATAAAGGAAATATTGTTGATGAATTCCATACACTCGTCTCAGGTAGGGGAAGATTCGTCTGGTGGTGACGACAAAGACAGAAGATGAACGCACAGATTTGTTTCTTTGTTTGTTTTTCATATGCTTATTCAATATGTTTCTTTCTTAATCCTGTTATCATTGTCGATTTGTGGTTTGGTAAAATCTCACATGTGAAAAGTGAATACAAGATGTGTTTTCTGTTACTGCATCTCGTAGCATATCATTAGCAGGTCATAACTTGAGTACACACTTGCACGGTCTGTACTTTGGATAAGGAATACAGAGAACTCTTTTTTTCTTTGCAAACTTTCGCAAACGTATATCTTTTTAATAGACTATTACGCTTTACTTTCCCATAATCAAAACGAACAACCTTATTGGTTTCTTTCATACTCCTCTTTTTTTTACTTGAAAAACCTACCATCCATTTGAAAACTCTTCTAGTGTGGGAAAATAAGGAACTTCTGCTTTGACATAACCTTCACTGCCTCGTAATTGATAACTAATTGATGCTTTCTCTATCGTGTCCACATCATTATGGTTTGCACGAAGTATAAGAATTTTCCATATACTTACTGGCCAAGTAAGAGGGCCAGACGGAAAACATCATCTCTTTTCACTGTTCTTCGTTGAGTAGCACCGCTCATACCTCAGTACTTTTATTTTAACTAAGAGGCATCCTCTGAAAACGTTGACATAATATACACTTTCAAACAAGGGATTTCAGAACTTTTAATCCTAGATCAGTGTCACCCGCCTTTCGAACAGGTATATCCCCTGGGTTTTTGTGTATCCCATGATTTTTTTTGGAGTATTCATTCTATTTAAAAGAGCCCGATTGTCTCTGACGCTTAAAGTATCATTACGAACTCCTTCAAGTTAGTTGATATTTTGACAGACTTGAATTAAAGAAAACCATTGAGTGGCTATGTGTCTCTAGAAAATTGCAACACTTGTCATGATTTTTTAACTGACACATCTCCCCTTCGTCCTTTCAATGGTGGTCATAAGAAAGTTCTTGGCGATGGCAAATGATTGACATCGATGAGAAGCAGGTAGTTTCGGAAAAAAGGCGATAGCCTTGCGTTTCAAATTATTTCTAAGGTATTTTCAATGCTTCAAGAGAAGCTTACATGTTCTGTCACTCGTCCAAACTATACTGCTAGCCATCTTTGAGACTTTCTTAACAAATTAATCTCAACTACTAAAACGAGTCAAAATATATATATTTTCAAGGGCATGAAACATAATAGAACATGTTTTTTTTTCCTAACCGGTTCTAATTCCTAAAACTGAGAATTGTGTCCATTGCTTGCGATTACATCATATTTTCGTTTGCCTTTCGATCCTTTTTTTGTTACGACAAGGGAAGACAGTTTTTTACAGAAATTACTGGCTTGAGTGAGGAACTTTTAAAGCTAATAAAAAATCTTTTATTTGAGATGACAAGAACATTAATTCTCATGTTTACTTAATATTAACTTAAAACAACAACTGTCAATGTAATACACGCGACTTGCGTTTCATGCCCACATTCGGTTCGGGTCCAGGGGCCTATTTCTCAAAAGTTCCGTTAACGGACCCGTGGCAATATTTTTTAATCAGAATTTTAAGATTAGCACAGCAGGTTCTGATACTCTAATCAGTCCATTTTTTTCTGTAGCGTACATGTTAAGTGTATAATTTTCAAAACCTCCATCTTGAATAAAAACAGAACAGCTCGGGGCCAGTTAAGTTATCGGAACCTTCGGGAAACGGCCCGTAACCTACGCAAGAAACGACAAATGAATAAAGGGGTAAGTTTCTAAAGAAACTGTGGTGCTGCGTCGGTGGGAGAGTATAGCAGGTAATTTAGTGTTAACAACTGGGTTGAAAACGTAGCGTTAGCCCTTCGTCAGAGCGATTATCGCTCTGACGAAGGGTTAACGCTCGAAACGTCAGCTTTTTTACCCTTTACGGTGGCTAATTTACGTTTTCAACCCAGTTGTTAACACTAAATTACCTGCTATACGCAAGAAACGGTTGAAAACTTTTCAATACTTCCACAGTTAGGCCATTTCTGGCTGTTTAAAGCATTCACCAACACTTGTACCATTCCATTATACAAGACTAAGGAGGGTTCATGCAGAAACATTGCCCTGTTGTTGATTTTCTCAATCACTGCACAAACACTTCGATCCTCATACAAGGGTACCCAGAAAAGGTGACCGGATAAAATCGAGTGTATCTTGCTTGGACTGGGTTATTCAGTGTATGTTTTACAATGGTATTCAAGTCTGAATTCGCTTCAAAGATCTGCAATGAAAAAAAATTTATTTTCTAGATATGTATTGAGATCTCATTTAACCCCTTCGCTGATATCACTGGACGAAAAAACAAAATTCCGGTCACGGAAGTGTTGCTAAAACATGTGTTTCCATTGCGGAAACGTAACGGCTAACATGTGTTCACGTAGACAGAATCATGACATCTACTCATATTTCCGTCGCTGTGGACGCAGCGGAACCGTACCACTTTTCTACATGTTTCCGATGGAGGAGAGGACAAGATTTTTTATTTGAAAAAAATATGAAAAACTCCAGATTTTGGAGATCACTGAAACTACTCTTTATCCTGAGCGTTATTCATTATTCTTACATCAATTTTAACTATTACTAACCGGTAAATCCTCTCTCAGCCTGCGCATGCGCACAGAAAAAACCTAAGACTAGAAAATGCTTGAAGAAGAGATAAAATTGACAGCGTACTAAAAAGTGACCGTCACGTGTTGTACCTTTTCGACGTTTTGCTCTTTATATACAGTCCAACTGGTGCCATCAGTAGAAAACGAGAGCCTGTAGCTTTTTGTAAACGATCCGTTTGCCTTTCCTTGTGTGGGGACTCCGCATACTGTGCGCCCTGCTCCCATATCAACCTGTATATAGTTATCAGTGATTTTAGAAGACTGCTGACATCAACCGCTGTCTCCATTGAGCCGTCCTTTGCGTGGATAATAGCTGAGATAATTGGAACTCGCAGTGATTTGGGCATCAGGTACGATGTCTGGATCCTCTACTCCTACCGCCTCGCAAGATGGTACAGCTGGAAGAAATGTAAATTCAGAATTTTTGTATATATTATTTCAACACGCTCGTTGCGCTGGTAATCAGATCTTTGACATATGTATTCTACGTATTCCACGGCATTTTCTTTTGAGGTTTCCTTGTAATTGCTACTTAAAGTGTAACATCAGTTTTTTTATACAACTGTAGATACCCCTCACTTCGGATAGAGGTCCGCAAACCAATCTATAAACTTTGTTTTTCTGCTCGATTCTATGGCCCAGGCACAAAGATGGTCATGAATCCGAGCTGAAAAAAAGCAACGTTTTGTAATTTACATAGAGGGGGAAGGTTTCAATTGAAAAAAACCTGATTACTTTTGGGGTATGTACCGTGATTTTTAAGAGGCCTGCTAAAATTATCAATCATAGCGCACATAATAATTGAGATACAATAAATGTTGTTAGATCCGACATAATTTTCCTTTTTGAAAATCACTGTGAATGCTTTCTCTGAAAGACGGATTTTGTTTACCCGTGGCTCGCGAATGGCGACATCAACAAGGCTTTCCGTATTTTTGTCTATTGTACTTAATCACGTTGTGCACGTAGCTTCATCCAAGCTGCACTATTTTGGTTTTGCATTACAACTTGTGTCACCGCCAGACATAGATTCCCTCAGAAAAAGGCTTTTGTATTGCTTGTTGCATTTCCTGCTACTTTGTGACACCTTGCTAATGACACCCAACCACGACAAAACCGCTGTCTATAATTGCGGCTCTTTCTTGTTGTAAAAGAGACGTGCTCAGGACTCGTCAAAATAAAAACAGTCTCCTTAATCCATTGTTTTTATTGTTTTCCTTTCTACTCTACGGAATATGATCAGATTTTACGCCCTTTCGGTTAAAGTCGTCCAGGTCTGTGATTCACTTTTATTTAACAAACAGAGAAGCCTTGACTGTGCTCTGTTGTAAAGCACGCAAGGAGCGGCTAAAGCACGAAAGAAGTGTAGGGAGAAACACTCGACTACGTCTCGTGTTTCTCCCCGCTTCTTGAGTGCTCTAGCCGCTTCCTGCGTGCTTTAAAACAGAACAGAGCACAGTCAAAGCTTCTCTATTTGTTTTATAATAAAGAATCCCTTAAATTCCCCAAGCAAACTCCCAAGCATTACTTTCAATTTTTAAAACAAACTTTATTTCCAAAGCGAGCAACAGTGTCGTCAGCATGCTCTATACTCTTATAAAGTACGCTACAATAAGCCAATCAGAATCCCTGTTAAAATGGTTCAAATAATCTGATTGGCTGTACTAGACTAAAGCTGTCAAAAATGTTAAACCATCACAGTTCGCATTCTGCAATAGTTTAAAAACTTGAATAGATCGGCAGGTCGCATTAAACAGTTTTTTAGTCTCTAATACAGATTCTGAAGGTTTAAATGTTCTGCGAAACTTGGCAGAAATGTGGCTCATAAAAACACGCAAGTTTTTCATATGACAAGTAGAAAACAAACCGTTCAAGGCGAGTGTTTTAAGAATGAACGACAGCCGAATTCACCGGAACATAAGAATCGCTCGGGATGACAACACCGTGACACTCGGCTGCAGTGACTGATGTGGCCTTCCACTCAACGCATCGGAAAGGGTATCAGAGCAAACTCTTATTTTTTCACTCGAAGGGCGGCCGATGTACTTCCTGAGGCTTGCTTCACTACGATGATCGAAGATCGTCATGATGAGCTAGCCGCGATGGACCTCAGCGTGATTAGTATGAATTTTAACAGTTATGCCAGTTTGGTTGTATTTTTCATCATTCTTGTTTTGTTCTGTTTTGTTTTTGATCACGAAATTTTACTTACTATTTGAGTGTTAGCTGCATCTGTTTGATTTTTATTACCGTATATAAGCTTGCCATCTAACTAAGCGTGAAAACCTCTAAAACTCGGACTGTCCGTTTCGTTTTCTCCTTGAGGATTTTCGTCTCTACTCACATTACAATAACGTAAATTACGGCGCCCGGCCTGTTTAAAAACCTTTTTTTTGGTTCTTCTGTTGCTACTTGCCGGCTCGATTGTTCCGAAATTTCACTTTCAATAAACGAAAAAAAGTCAGAAAGAAGTCCCGGAAAAGGTCAAACACAGCACAATTTGGCAGATGGCGTGACAGCTTTAGCTCAGCTCTATGCTCTATACTCTCATAGAGCACGTTCTTCCAACCAATGACAGCACGCGTTATATCCGAACTTTATTATAAATTAATTTAAATTTTTCAAGAAAAAGCGAACTGTTAACCCTCTTACCAGTGCAAGTTCTCCCATCTGCAATAACTCCAGGTTTGCAAGCACAAATATACGAATCAAGGGTATTCTGGCAAATGGCATTTGTGTTACAGACAGGTAACGAGGCTTTGCATTCATCAGCATCTAGCAACAAATAATTGGATATACTTTACAAATTTGAAACTAATTGATAATAGGCCCTGTGCATGTTTACGTCAGAATATCCACTCTCACCCCCAAACCTCGTTTTCACGGTGTACTCTCATGAGTCTGAATGCGGAAGTATTTCCTAACCACTGAAATCAAAGGTTGCCCACATAAAAACAATAAGGTGGGGTAAAAGTTCCTGGAAATTTTAGACCGTTAGTTTTTGGTAAATACAGGAGCCCATTACTTAATGGGCTCCTGGTAAATAACATAATCGTGCACAATAGCTACTCTACTATATTTATCATATTTTTAGATGAAATATCAAAAACTTCCAGTACATAGACAAATTAATAAGCGGATAAATAATTAATCAAATAAGTAAATTTAAGCGAAAACAAGGAATGGAAGATTTTTGATGATGTTTCTCCCATTTTTGGTAGTTGGGATTAGGATCTCATTGAAAGGGATCAAATGTTGTAGGATAAAACAACTTGACATGGATCTACTTTACCAAAATTATAAAGTGCTTTATCAAGTTTTATTACACTGATGTCAACAAATACCAGCAATCGAGTTTTCTTACCCGCTGTTTCCATATCGCAAGGAACAAGAAGTGTTTTTCCCTTTATAATGGAATCAAGCCAATAACTGCCACTGGTCGCTTTCCCCTCTTCGCTTGCTTTTATCTCTTTACACGTTTCCGCTGGAAATTCAGGAACGGAGCCAAGAGGAACTGAAGACAGAGAATAGTTGTATCAGGTTCAAATTCCTTCAATGAACACCAACACTAAGGCTATTTCTCGTTCAATTTCACCTCTTTTCTTTTTACTCCTAACATAATATCTCTCAAAATTTGGCACGAAGTTCTCTGGTCTGGCCTCCTTAGTCCGGTTGTTTAGTTCACATACTTCCTCTGAAATGACGTAGTTGAAGCTGTGACATCTGAAATCATTGTAATATGCCTGATGGCATTCAAATGCAATCGATGATCTCATTGTCCTGAAGGTGTGTCCTCGAAGCATCATACCGGAAATGGCATGCTCATCCTCCTTGCACTGTTGAGCAAAAACTTCGTACACGTAGCACATGCACAGTACAATTACAATGCAGAATTGCATCGTCATTAGCATCGGCTCATCCTTTTCTGTAAGAGAAATTTCATAGACTGACATTTGGGTGATTTGGATGGGAGAAAGAACAATAATGCGAAATTTTTTCAATCATGGTTGAAAATGAACCAGAATTAAAGAAAAAAAAGGAAGAAAAAATATACCAGTCAAAGTGGGGATGGATATTGACACGAGATGCAGTTTGGACTACAGCTGTGTTTTTGTAAATCCAGCGAACTTAAAGAATTCACTTGTTTATCGCACAATCCATGCTCTTTTCGTTTTTGAAACATTCATCATAACTTTCGAAGTGCGATATATCTTTCCTTTAAAAAGTATTTCTGCCCGCCTTAAGACAGCAACTACCTGGAAACTTTGATTTAGGCGCACCATTACGGAATTATTTTTACCTTTTTTAACGATTCAGTAACGGTTAAAATTTGCCAACTTTTACGCCTAACGGTTAAAAGTTAAGGCCATTTTAAGGCCAAAAAAGAGATTCTCCTCTGCCCTGGCCTAGTGTCAAGCAGAAATTTTGTTTTCGCAGAAAAAGTCATTTTTTACAATCTTAGAGCATGTTTCAGCGGAATAAGGTTGTCTTTTGTTGACATATTCATTCATCTAAGATGAATGTTTATAATTGACTTACACAAATCTGTAAGAGAGAATAAACACAAAACAAAAGCAAATTTTACTGTCCCATCCTTTAGGAGGACGTGCTGATACAATATTGGGATTTTTATACGATCATAAATAAAAATAAAATAAACACGACAACTTAGAAAATCGGACAAGTTCTGCAAGCATTTTATAGTTTAGATGCTTTATACTTCTCTTTACATATTTTTTATTTCTTTCAAAGGAGTTGTGTAGAGCTCATTAATCATTAAGCAGCTAGCACAGTCCTCAAACACTTAGATGTCTATTCACGCTTAACCAAAAAGCAACTGTTAGATTAGTGAAATGATTAAGGAGACTTGACTCAATAAACTTAGGGTTTTCGCAGTTCTAAGTCAAAAGTGGTTTGTAGATATAATTGGTAACCAAGGAATATATAAAAGACAATTTTAATTTATTTTTACAATCTTAACGAAAAATGTTTCGTTTGAGAAGAACGAAGATAACAAAGACCTGAAGCACGTTTGCCCTTTGGAAGAAATACAATGTTCAGTTTCCTTATATGACATCTCTTCGAAAAAAAAAGTCTTCATCTCAGGGTAAATCGTTGATTTTTAATTCCACACGTCGCCATTATCTTCTCCTGACGAGCCGGTACGATGTAGTTTAGATTGATAAAAAATCGGTTTAAGGTTACTTCCTACCTTCGCGGGTGTCCTTTGCGAAAAAAATTAGAACGCGCACTAGTATCACTAAAATCCTAGCAAACTATACATCAGAAGGAAGCTTAATAACTGCAGTTTACGATAAAAATATAATTGAAGCGTTTTTTTTTTAAGGAAGTGTCGGGAGCCAGCAAGGCGTGAAACGACTGAGGGTTCTTCTATAGAATTTCTTTTGGTTGTATTCCTCCCGAAACCAAAGGCGAGATTTTAGCTCATAAAGGTTCGCAAACAACTGGCGCCACGCCTGGAGATTATCCCGCCCCCTGAAACCGCACACCAGTGGAACAACGTACAGGAAAACGGGACCTCCTCAAAAGAACTAAAAAATTCTTCTAACTGGTGTACATTTATATATATATATATATGTATATATGTATTATATACAATAGGAATATTAAACGTTGAACAAAGAGAGAGAACAAATATTATCGGTCAAGTGGAATATTTACCTCTACTGTCTTGAAATTAAATATTCAAAATATGTGAATTTTGAACTTTGCATACCTTGTATACACCTTGTTTCTTTCCAAGCAATGTGATGCCCTCTCTTGTGGAAACTGTCAATAACTTTGTCCAGGAGAGAAATCAACTGTAAGATATTTGTATTACGTTTGTTCAGCTCAGAATTAAAGTTGTGTTACATTTCAGTGCGAAACACCACGTCTTGTTTAATTATTCAGTCCTAATTTCTTCTGTGTTTGAATAGTTTTAACTTTACGTTTTAGAATTATCTTGAACTTCATTTTAAAGCTGCGCCGTTGTCGAGGCTTTGAACACACAGAAAACGTTTAGCATCACAAAATAGGGGAAATTCGGGGAGGAAAATTGTTAATCAACAAGTCTCAAACGGATTCTTTAGGCGATATAAATCCATATTTTGTTGAGCGATAGAGGAAAATAAAACTTTAAGAGCCCCTTTTCAACATACTTGATATGCAGAATCCCTTTGACTTCGAAGGATATTTACAGCTTTCAGGTCAAGTTCAGTTCTGTGCAATATCTTGCAAAGCGCAGTGGGTCATAAGTTGGGGCCTTTGATAGTGACATCTACAAATCAGTATTGTTTACCCAAATAGCAACGCTGCTTAATTATTCATTTAATCTTAATTATTAATATGCCACTGACAAAGATCCACGTCCAACTGGCAGATTTCAAACGCTGAAGTTGGAAAATGAATTAATATCAGTCCATCTCGGTCATCGATACGCAAGTCGACCAAGTTACTGAGATGTTTGCGACGATATAACTTTCCTTAACACCTTTCCTTGGAATTGAATCAAAATGTTGAGATGTTCATACAAATTTTTCATTTTTCGAATTCTATTTACATCATTTATACTTATCATTTTAATTATACTCTTGATAAAATGTCATACCATTCTCCTCCTGTGAAAAAATTTTGGAACAAAGTGGAGTGCTCGTAAATTTAGAGTTTCTAGTTGTCGGTAAAAGACAGCGGCGAAATAATACGGTAACATGATGCGAGTAAAGAGCTCTCAGGTCTTAAGCGTAAGTTACATAACAGCCGCCAATTATTGTAAAAAATATTGTGATTTAGAACAGAGTTGATTTGGGAATATTATAAAAGTGAGGAGTATTAGAATTAATTTTTGTCGCATAAAGTCGCAAACGTCATGCTTAAAGTCACGACCTAAATGTTTTTATTTTTCAATGAAACGAAACAGCCTGCGATCATTATACCAAAGGATATCGTTGAAGAAAGATTCCCACAGATGGATGAAGTCAATTAAAACCTTAAAGGATGTTTACGAAAATTTTCAGAGAGTATAAGGGAAGGGGGGGTTTAAATTTGCCGGATTCTCGCTCTGTAGTATTCTATTGATCCCCCATTGGTAGCCGCGTGCTGGTAGCCAATCAAAATGAGGATGATAGCACAAATACATGATAACTAACGTCAAATTACTGTCTCAGTTAAAGAATTTCTTCTTTATTCTTGGTGTCTTCCCTATTATCCATGTCAGTGGTGTAGATGTGAAAAAGGAATAAAAAGGAAAAAAGAAAGAAAGTAAAAAGGAGGAAAAACACGCTGTCATTCTCAAAGTTGCTTACTAGAAGATTACAGGAAGTGAAGGGCAAAACGTTAATGCGTTGGCATATAAAGATAATTCATATTAATGTAAATAAGTCGTTTAGATCAAGTAGTCAAAATAAATTCAGTAAGTCATCCCACTCAATCTGGTCTCAGTGTGCGCAGCTTTTTGGCAGAACCTTGGACTTGCATCCTCATGTTGAGGAACACCTGCTAAAAGTACTTGCGCAGCGATCGAAATTATCTCCCAGAGTAAAACATATTGCCAGTGCATTAGATATAAGCTATGGAAAGAAGACTACTCTATTGTCCTAGATATCTTCCTAAAAGCCAAAGGTGACTGATAATTTTTTCGGACGCAGACAATAGTCGTTTTGTTTTAGATTTAGCCAGGAGAGTTTATAATCTCTTGGCTTTGCCTTTATGTTGTTTAACAAACGAGAGGACACGGGGTGGGGTTAGATTTTTTTCAATATTAATCCCTGGAAAGTTTCCGAAAGGACCAGCTCAGGATTCACCTGACTTAGATCATGAAAATAAGAAGTTTTTGGGTAGCTCACATGATAAGCGAACTAAATTTAAAAGGAAACGTCTTTGGGCTCTACCGTGTATAAGTTTTCAGCTGTGCTTCATCTGGTAAATTATACGATACTCTCTATACGTTATATAAAATGATTAAAGCGGACAGTAAAACACATTCAGATAATAGGAGACTAATATTTCGTACGTTTTCGGGGTGCCTGAAAGAAACCATGCAAAAGCTGTCTGGATATTTCGCCACATAGCATGTTTTCCCCTGACTAGCTCGCCCCCGCCTCGAGCAATTTGCGCCATCAAAGAAAACGTCGTCATCCCCACATTTAGGGGTTCACCCTCCAAATCATTCATCTGATTTCCTTATGGCAGAACGTATTTCATTTCAAACCGTTTCGATTAACTTGAAAGCACACAGCATTTTCTTACTCTCACTTATGAAATCAGCCTGTTGTTGTTAGTTCGAATCCCCCTCACAATCGACTTACACGTTGACGAGCAGGTCACCTGGTGCTGGTCCTAGTCGCAAGTTTCTTCATTTAATCTCTTCATACTTATTGCATCTGCAAAGCTTACATCAGTTCAAGTATTTCTTAGGATAGAAGTAGTTACACTTTGTTCGCTACGGAAATTGAAAATAGCCGGAGTTGCAGCTTGTGTTCCACTTTAACTGTATTTAAGTGACGCTATATTGGGAGGGAGGGGGTGTATCTAGAGGAAGAGCGTTATTGCTTTAAGAAGTGTTAAAAGCTAATTATTGAAATAACCATTAACTAAGCGCCCGGGACATTTATTATTCAGAGTATAGTTTTAAGTTAATTAATCTGTCTGGTCTCGAATGCAAGGATCTCTCATTTGCGACCTCTTGTTGGGCGTTAACTCTTTGGCTCCTGACAGTGATAAGCGTCTGAATCAAATATTAAGGTCATAAATAAAGAAAATGATCAGTCACGAACTCAAGAAGCTCTTGATTGTTCGACAAACTCTCCCCGTAAGTACTTAAAGAAATGTCTCGAGGGCAGTATGGGGAATATGCATCCTGATTTTAGGGTGTAAAGGGTTGATACGCAGTAGACGTCACAATAATCAGAAGTTCTCCATTACACCAAACGCGTATTCAATATCTCTCAACAATTATTATCCCCAAAAATCATGCACCGCAATTCCCTCTAGTTCCTTGTAAAATGAATTGTTTATTTCAGGCATATCATCGACTATTTATGTAATTTCAAATACCCTTGATGTTGATCAAAGCCGCAGTTTTAAAGCCACTTAGTATGCTAGCAAATTCAAGCAGTCTAGTGGGAGCACGAAATTTGCATGTTAGTAGGAGGTATTGATATTTCGCAAAAAAAAAGCTTTTGTAAGAGGGAAAGGAGTTGAAATGGTAAACTGGCGAACTGGTGAATTTGTTATGTTTGATGGGGCGACCTGGCAGGGAAGGGGGCGAATTTTTTATACCATTATCCAGGTCATCAGCAAAGTAGAACTTTGAATTCTAAGAGAGACAAAGTTGGAAACATCAAGAAAAAAGTTTTCTCAAGTTGTAGTATCATGTTTCTAGAACATCACTTTTAGAAGGATTTTGACGATGACCAGATGAATTACGACGAAAATAAATTTATAGCAAAACGTAGTTGACAAACATGTTTTATTAAAACGTCCACCATCCTAGGTAGAAAAGAACAGCATCTTGTTTATGCTCAAATAACTACATAATTTACATTACTAACCCTAAAAGGTAGTCTTCACACAAACACGTTTGTCCAAAGCTGTTAACTTGAAAGAAATTTGCAGTATTTCAATGACGAGTGATGATGTACAGACTTGTGATAATGTTTTATTACTCACAACATTTTACTCTAACTGCTTTGTATAATTGAAATTACAGGTACATCAATATAATATTGTACAAATGGTCACTTTATAACCAGTTTGGGCCAATCATCTTAAATTTAATGAGTGTCAATATGATTTTGTCGTTTATAAACCATTCTGAGTCACTTTAATCAGTCGAGCGACGGATGAAGTGAGTTAACATCAATATCCATTATAATCATGCTTGATCGCAACCACAACTGTGATATATTGTATATCTAATAAGATAATGAAAAATTTACTCAATTCTGATTGGTTAGGATAAATGCAGTTTTCAGGTAATTAAATGCAGATGAAGGTTAATTAAATGTAAAGAAGTAACAAACCAGACAGAACAATTTCTTGAACTGTTAAGCCGGACTTTGAACTTTTTTGCGCCTTAAAGATGTGAAAATATCATTGTATATTATTGTTTTGATCGCACGCGGTTGTTTTGACCGAGCGCACAATGTCACTTGCTGGGTTTGAATAAATTGTTTTTGCACTTAATGCGCGCGTTTTGCTTCTGCATAATTACGATGAGCTATCTCGTATCTTTTCAAATGTATTAATAATACGTAATCACATGATTTTTCACGTGCAATTTGGAATGAATAAGCGCTTGTGAATTTTTTCAAAGACCGCAAGTTGCACTCGCCCTATGGGCTCGTGCAATTTTGTCAGTCTCTGAGAAAATTTACCTGTGCTTATTTATTCCAAATTGCACTCGAAATCATGTAATTACCTATAAAAATAGTATTTTTAAATTCTCAAATGGTCGATGTACAGCATTGTAGCAAAACACTGTCAAACTGTGGAATTACATCAATTTCTCTCAAGTACTTGACCTTACCGAAAACATTCTACTTTACTTGTATAGTCTTATCACAGTAGTCGGAAACATGGCGAATGTACAGCCACTACTGCCGCAAAAAAGGTTCATGCTTACTCACACCCGTGACAATAAATAATATCTTGATAAAAATTTTAAATAATGCAAATAACCAAAGTGGATAGTGATAGAAACCAGAACGCCAAACAGTATAAACTTATGAGATATATCCATTTTTGTAAGGTACTTCAGTTTGTTTCAAAAGCTTAACCCAGTACTATCCTAAGAGCGACGAATTGATCAGAACAATGTCTATTACACAGTCAACTCTGTCGGAATAAGTTGATTTCATAAGGTCCTCAAGAAGATTTATCGGGTTCCTCGCAATTTTTTTCTCTCCTAAAACACCTATTTGTCACTTCGTGCCGCATGAGGCGTTCTGATTTCTTTCACTATCCGTTGCCCCAGATCATTCCACCTACACACGCCTAAAATCCTTCCTAAATCTTGGAAATACAAATTTATTTTATGAAAAAGTACTTTTGCGAAATGTACGAGTTCTTCAGCTGCCATATAAGTAACACGCTCAAGGAGAAGTATGCGGGTTAATGCGTAGCTAAATTACTAAGTCTTCTATGAAAATGGAATCCTTTACACATTTAAACATCATTTTTGAAAAATTTGGTTTCTCTCTGAAATGTCAAGAACACATCAAACAATTGTGGTGATAACAGTCGCGTGGTTAATACTTCTCCTTTGAGAAATTAAATGAGGCCAACCAACTACACCTAAAGGTCGAAAGGCAGCTTGATCACGGTTTTTTAGTGGCTGTGGAGATGTGCTTTACAACATAAGTGATTTAAGTAATGTAAAATACTTCAATTGTAGGAGCATATTTGATTTAAAACACCAATTGGCTTATGCTTGCATTTTGTTCAATTATTCCCCAAAAACGTAATATCTACCATACCATGACCAGAAGATGTCCAGTTATGCAAGTTATTTTGTTGATTTCTCCCGACATTATAAGATCCTCCCCCACCACCACAGGAATACTCTCCACCGCTTCCACCGAAGTAACCCCCACCACCTCCCCCACCCCATAAACGTGACTGGGCCCCACCACCCCCACCGCCAAATCCACCAGACCCCGCCAATCTAGAACTGGACGAAACTTGTCCACCCGATCCGCCCTGAAGAAAGCCCTTACCACTGCTATCTCCGTTTCCTGCACCACTGGAATAAAATCCACCTCCACCACCTGCGCCTCCTCCGCCACCTCTGCCACCTCCGCCACCTCCAACACCTAAAATAAAATTAAAAAAAGACACAAAAAACCATCATGATACGTCCTTCTCAGTGCTTGTATCGAGCACGCAAGTGGACTACCTTTTTTTTTCTATTGTCATTTGGGTTTCTCGTGGACGTTATTCTAATTGCTCGCTTTGTTCGCAAGTGACATGATTTTCATGACCTATCAGCCAAACAATGCCAGGGAAATTATTCGTGTGTATTTTGACTATATTTTGATTATATTGTATATTTGACGAGCAAACAAGGTATATCTTGATACTAGTAGGCGTGCTTCGCATCCTTAAAGCTCGTAGCAACCTCATATCCCTTCATTGCGTGGAAAGTCGCCTGGAATCTTGGTTCCTGTTGTCTGGAATTATTACGTCTACGCTCAAATGGATAAACAGATTTGCAAAGCAGCATTCTTACTAATTATTTCACAACGGTGAAATTAGGAAATGATTTAGAGGAGATTTAACGAAGACTCTCATTCTTATATTTGCCACTAGCCAAAAGAATCATTGTAAGGCTTTGCATTACAGATTACCGAAGTCTTATTTATGAAAGATTCCGCGTGTGCAAAGTTCGGCTCCTAGACTTGTTTTTGTAGGGCACCCAAATTTTGCAAAACCTCACCAGTTATACTTAAATTGCACTAGTTACTTGTTTAGTTTCGCAGATATTTTAAAATAACGCTGATTGCTTTTAGGGTCATTCGTTGATTAGCTTCAAATGATATATAGGAGCATATTTCTGTCAAGCCTAGCTCCAGTTACAGTTTCAGAAAAAAATGATAATTTTCTTTCAAAGTCTCCTGTTGCAAAGACTTTTGTTGTTCTCATCGGCATTTAAACTCTGAAATACACTTCCTTGTATACTAAAAACATTTGTTTCGATATTGGTCTTTGATAAGTCAGCAGTACATTTTTGAAATCATTCATTACTTTTAATAATCATTCACCAAAGTGGAGGTGAATGGCGGTGGATATTTTCCGAGCCACAACACTGAGATGAATGATTATTTAAGCGTATAGTTCGAAGAAACGAAAAAGCAAACAAACAAAATAATTATTTTTGCTGATATATCGGAAAACAGTTAAAAATTGTTCTTGTCGCGCGATTTCTTCCTTCGGCGGCTCGAAGGTGGATAGTAACATCTAGATAAATGAGAGTGAGGTCGCTACGGGAAGATCTCAAACTGAGGCCTTGCTGCATTGACCGAGCGATGGCGAAGTCAATACGGCTGGGCCGTTGCACTGTATAAAAAAACTCTGTATATGGACCCTTCCTTGGGGCGTAAACAGTCCGTGTACTCAGTTGTATACGGTAAATATAAGGATGTGTAAGGTCTGTATAATGATAGTACACGTCAGGGTAAGCCAAGAAAATACCAGGACCGTACACACATGTGGTATAGTTCCTTATATTTCAGTATAAGATTCTGCTTGTTTTGTCGTCTTTGCATGAGCTCCCTCATCGAGGTCATCCAGTTCATAATCACTAAGGCAGTCACAGCGCCGAAGTTCTTCTTTTTCTTTCTTTTTTTTTTCTTGAGCTCAGAGGATAAGGGATAGCTGCACCATAAATCAAAACTTGGCAATTTTTTTCGCCATTTCTAAAATTTGTTATTGGTGCTTAAAATTGCTTTGCGAGTATTGCAAAAGCTTTGAGTTTGAAATGTTTTCAAATGTGTCGCAAAGCACAAAAAGCGTGAAATCACGACTGTGTTTACATACTATTATCTAAGTTTACCAGTTTTTTAATAAGAAAGCACATATTTGATTGTCATTTTGAAAATTTTTGCGATAAGCTTGCCTCGTGCATAAGTGTTTTGAGTAAAACCAGAACCCCTCTGTCACTTCAACAGCGATTGTTGTTCTACAATGCCATTATTCGCCCAGTAATGAGTTATGCAGACGTCATTTGGTCATCATGTGACAAGGAATCACTTTACAGAGTCTTTAAATTACAGAAGCGTGCGGCCAGAATCATTTTATATGCCGTCCCCCTAACACCCACTGTGACCTTTTTTTATCAGCTGGGATGAATACCTTTTTATGAACAGAGTAAAATTGTGCTATTTTTTATATGAGCGTAAATGGCTCTCTTCCGAACTATCTCAATGAACACTTAACGATAAACAATACACAACATAACAGAAGCACGCGGTGTGCTAGCTATAATTCTATGTGTCCTTATTATAAGGCGACACTGAAGGAGGCCGTTCTTTTGCTGTAACAAGACTTTGGAATAATGTGCCTCTAAATATCAGAAAATCAGACTCCGTTAAGTCTTCAAAAACCCATTTATTTAAAACGATCTTCGCAGCCCAGCAACATTTGGACCATTTTAGGGTTTAACTTTTATATCTGTTTATATCTATATTTTACGGAAGTTTTAATATTATTGTAATTCAACTATTCGCGTCTCTCACGAATTTAGGTTTTTAACTTTTATTATATTATATTTGTATTTATAGTTTGTAACTTTATTTTCTGAGGGCCACAAGTTTATAAGCCTTTGGCTATTAAGTGTTAGCCTCTTTAAATAAAGTCTTTATTATTATTATTATCGCAATCTTTTCATAATAAAGTATATTGATTACCTTTTCATAACTTTTGAGGGCGGAGACTGACGAGCAAATATTTGAATGAGCTTTTTCGATAAGTGTTATGGGTTAACAAACTTTACCCTTACCTGAGTACACACTAGCAGTCTGATGAGCACCAGTTCCGTTTCTTTCCCCTGGCCATGATGTATAACCAGCATTCCCTGTTGTGCCTGTATTTGCATTGCATCTTACATATTCATGTATAGCTCTCGGCCCGCCTCCTCCACCTCCAGCTATTATCAATGGCGTGGAATTTCCCCTCACTACAAATGTACCTCCACCGCCTCCTGAACCCCATGCTTTAATATTGCTCCCTCCTTCTTGGCCAACAAGCACTTGTATGACTTCACTCATATTCAAGCGGAATTCTCCTATCAGTTTTGCTCCTGTGCCTCCACACGAAAACATTTTAGAGTACCAATAATCACACCCTCCTGTCGCTCCTATGGCTTCTATTCTGTAGTAGCCAGTGTACGGCACGGTCCACTGTTGAATACCGTTAGTTATCGTAACTTGTCGGTAATGATCTTGACCAGCGTAGGGACTACCTGACGCTGATGGACCATGACTTCCATTCGCACCAAGGTTTGTAAATACGGCATGGAATGCTAGGTTATAGAGAAGGTAACTTCAGTTTTGCGTTAATTGTCAGGGTAAGGTTTCTTTTGCTTCGTTAAAATCCTTACCACACAACTTTTTACCATTCAAGGCGCCTTTCGGGCTCACGCGGGTACGTTGCCTATCAATTCGAGCCGTTTAAACTTTCAAAGAGGAATTTGATCTCAGAAATTAGAAATTTAAAAGGAAGGTACGCTTCATAGCTAAAGATCAATGTTTATGTCTCTGAAGATTCCAATATCGAATTACAAGGAAAAAGGAGAGAGGGAACGAAGAGAATGTCAGGCAACTCTCTCGGAGTCTCAAAAGCTAATACTGAGAGCTGCAAACCAATGCTAAAATACACTGCAACCATGACCGTAATTGGGAATAACTATGGAGCTGTGGGGGTGGGACTGTGATCTATGACAGACTGATCTCAAAGGAACCTAACAACCACTGGTCATTGCGCGCTTAGTCCGCCATTTTATGTCATCTAAATTCCTGACATTTCCATCGTGGTCTATTATCCAAGTGTATCTGAGCGATTTGAGTATGCTAAGATCTTAAATTTTCGTAGCAGTCTTTTGAAATTATCAGCGGTTTATTCCAGGTAGTTGTTTTAGTGATTTCTCGCAATTTTCTTGAGAAATTTTGGTTTGTAACAGGGACCATCAATGACATCTCGCGTTTTTTCACATGGAAGGCGGAGCAGACGAACAAATTCAATCTTAAGAATAGCAGGAAGGTTGGTCCTAACATCGAAGGTCTAAGTAAATTTGCAGAGATTGTGCTGCATTAAAGCGTGGATATGCTTTGCGCGAGGTGCAGGTGACAAGAGGCAAGTGACCAATTAAACCTTGAAGTATTGAGAAACCTGCTCGACTCGAGACACTCCTACCATCGGCAAGCGTTTTTAAATTTCTGTCTTCAAAGATTAGTTCTGACCAAGATATCATTTAATGACTTTCCTTTGCAAATAAGTGCGTTGGTTTGACTGAAGGGGCCATTTTCGCATCAGTATGTTCTTTTGGTTAAGTAAAGCAATATTTTCTTGTTTGTGCTTTTTTATTTGTTTTTGAGTATCCTTTTTCTACTGGAGCAGATAACTCCAGACCTATATTTCTCCAGAACTTTTTCAGGTATCCTATATTCCCTTTAGGCGTATTTTGAAGCTCTGTACGTTTTCATTAAATGTGGAGCGCGTCAGATTTGTTCTTAGGTTGCTGCAAAACGCTTCTCCTTTTGCGAATACTTTCCTTATACCGCTGGTAAAAAGCGTTGACGGGCCAGCAATTGAATGTAGTATGAACGATTTTCTCCGCAATCGCCAGTATGTAAACAAAGACAGGGGCGTGGTTGACTAGGATCCTTTAAGAAAGTTTGACGTTAACGGAGGCTATCCAAAAGTTAAGCCAAGGTTTTTTTTTTCCCTGAGACATGCCTCGATTTGATGGACAACTTTCAAATCAACATCGAAATCAGTCAGTCCTCCAGTAAAAAAACGTTCGATTTGCGCCCTCAAGGAAGAAATGAGATCTTTCTCCTACAATACGGTGGGTAAAGTTAGATTACAACTAGGATCAAAGAACCGATGTTCCTATCAAAGAAACCCAAAAATTTTACCTTGTCTTATGACTAAAAGATAATTGTATATGGAGCGTTTGTTAGGCTATCCAAAAGTGGAAACAAGCAGAAAGCAAGCCGATGAAAATTTACAGAGCTTTGAGAAGATTCAAACATAGAATGGATTGTTTTTTAATGCGGTGTTTCGAAAATTCTACCTTTGCATTTGTGTCCATTTCCAATGAATCCCTGCTTACAGGAGCAGTTGAACGATCCCTCGGTATTTGTGCATGTAGCATTGTTTCTGCTACAATTGTGCGTATCTCCAGAACATTCATCAATGTCTAAAATGAAATCAACAGGACGTACCATGATCATGATATTGAGTAGCCGGGCAAAAGGGGAATAGGGCTGGGGTAGGTCCCCAATTTGCATTGTGGAAATGACAGTCGCACCTGTTAATCCAGTGTCTAGAATCTCAGATCATCGTGTATGTCGTATTTTATGCCTGGAGATCTGAACGTTTTAGGTGCTGATACTACAGAACACCATGCTTTGATAATTTTCGTCACCTTTACAGTTGTGTCCATCGCCGGTGAATCCAGGACTGCAAGAGCAGTTGAACGATCCCCTGGTATTTGTACAAGTCGCATTGTCCCTGCTGCAGTTGTGGGTACTTGTAGCGCATTCATCGATGTCTACAATGAAATCAACCGATTGTACTCAATCTCATAAAAGTAAGGAGGCTTCAATATACAATGCAAAAATTGCAGTAAAGACAACTTAATCAGTCACAAAAAATTAAATAGACAAACGTAAGTCATAATTAGGTTCATCAAATGTTGAGTCATAGAAGAAACGAAAAAGAGTAGGACTCTTTTGAAATTTTTGTGGACAAGAAGGTCAGGCCATGTATGTTTTACTCGCTGAAACGGGAAAGCAATCACACTTTGAAAAATTCTCACACCTGCACAGTTGTGTCCATCCCCGCTGAATCCAGGATCACAAGAGCAGTTGAACAATCCCTCTGTATTTGTACAAGTGGCATTATCCCTACTGCAGTTGTGAGTATCCTGAGCACACTCATTAATGTCTGCAATGAAATTAACAAAATGATATGTGCCAGCATGATTGTAGGAGGGGGAATGAAAAAAAAAAAATACATATATGTATATATAATAAAATAATGGAAAAAAAAATGACCGAAACGACAACAACGCCTGCTGATCAAGTTTAACAGACAATAATTGTATATCCAATTGAATAAAAAAGAGTGAAGTATTATCTGGATCATCAAACGCAACTTCTTCCAAGATATTTAGGGTTCTTTCATTATTATAACAACAAGAATATCAGGTCATTATTTGTAACGCCTTCATTAATGACTGATATGGCCTGAAGAAAATTTATTACCTGTACAATTGTGTCCATCCCCACTGAATCCAGGGTTACATACACACTTCGAAGATCCATCGGAATTTTCGCAAATAGCGTTTTCATTGCTACTGTTGGAGGTATTCTCAGCATCTCCGCCGATGTCTGAAATGAACCCAATAGTGTGTGCAAAATTCGTGATACACGATGTTAACACAGTAGTCAAACGTCTGCGGTTATGCAAACGTCATAAAGGCTATGTGGCATAAGATGTGATGTGTAAGATTTTACCCTGGCAGATGTGTCCATCTCCAACAAATCCAGGATTACAAGAACAGTTGAACGACCCAGCGGTGTTTGTACAAGTGGCATTGTCCTTGCTGCAGTTGTGGGTATTGGTGGCACATTCATCGATGTCTGAATTGGAATCAAAACACCGTGCTTATGACCATGATTACGAACACTCAAGCTGATTGGGAAAAGGGGAGAGAGGGCTCCACTATATGACCATTACGTTTTTAATAATAACAGGTTAGTATATACAATGACTCTACTTCGGCCAGTTGCGTAGGTTTTGTTGCGGTGAAATGACAAATTATCATGCTCTAAATAGTGTTCAGTACCTGTGCAGTTGTGTCCATCACCACTGAATCCAGGTTTACAAATGCACTTGAATGATCCATTGGTCTTGGTGCAAGTGGCAGTTGAGTAGCTGCAGTTATGACTGTTTTTAGAACATTCGTCAATGTCTGAAATCAAATCGACTGTGTTTCAGGTATAACGATAAAGAATAATTATGAGAAGGGGATGAGTCAATATAACGAAAGTATATGAATTTTTTTGTCACGACTAGAATTATTCACGGGGCTAATGGTTGTTTTTAGGGAGTAAGGAATGCACGTGTAATTTTTCTGTTTAACAAGATCATGCTTTGCAGGATGATATCTTTGCAGTTATCAATATTATTGCGGTATAATCTGACCGACAGAAAGAACTCCACAATCCTACAAACTAACTAATTTATTAACAAAACTTGTGATGTTTTTAATAGTAGCTGTTCCTAAAAACAGTACAAAAATAAACCTCACTTAAGCCCTCTACAGTCTATATCGCAGCTGTTTCCAAAGTTCCTCAAAATAAACAATCTTTCAAAGTAACTTGATAACTCTCCACAGCAGCAACTACTATTACGACACGAATGAGTCCATACAAACATTTACAAAGTATTCTAGAACATCCCGGTAGCTTACAACACAACTATTTTGGTAGTATTACATCATGACTACGTGACATAATCGAATGTTCTAGAAAGTTCCATGGCATGGATGCAAGCATGACTAAGCATTCTATAAACTTCTTGATATTTATCTAACAGTTATTATCCTTAACGCCATCCCCGCTGAATTCAGGATTGTAAGAGCACTTGTAAGATCCCTCGGTATTGGTGAAACTGGCATACTCGCTACAGTTGTGAAAATTTAGAACACACTCATCGATGATTGAAATTATATGATGTGTTACGCTATTTGCCAGCAGTTTCGAGTGAGGAGCTGCTGCGGAGAGGAAAATTCTTCGCCCCATTTTTCCCGGCGCAGAATGCC
The DNA here is from genome assembly GCA_964027065.1 of Pocillopora grandis. Taxonomy (NCBI): domain Eukaryota; kingdom Metazoa; phylum Cnidaria; class Anthozoa; order Scleractinia; family Pocilloporidae; genus Pocillopora; species Pocillopora grandis. Next base: position 27,160,918 of record OZ034731.1, read on the forward strand.
TATCATAGGCTGGGGTGAGACTGCAACTTGAACGAAGCAGGATAGTCTTTGAAACAGAAAATGAAAGCAGCACTTAGGGGAGGTGGTTCAAGTTCAATCCTGTTTATCCTAAACAAGACACAATACTCAGAGTTGAGAAAAAGAGCATGAAATTTGAATTTGCGCCTCCATACTACTTTTCCCCCATAATGTGTCTTATTAAATATGTGTCACAAGTTCAACCGATTTTAAGTCTTGAACCCTCTGAAGCAATAGACCACTGTGTTAAAATAAAAAGAAAAATTAATTTCTATCATTTTAAGCGTCACCTTCCTCACAGTCGTGGCCAGTGAATCCAGACGCACATAAACATCGATATCGTTTTCTTGTAAATCCCGACTGGCAGGTGCCGTAGTTTTTACATGGAGCGTGAGCGCAAAAATTCTTCAACAACAATAAAAAAAAACAAACAAAAAGAAAACTCGTCACTGGCGTTAAAAGAGAAATTCTGTATGAGATTTATTGCAAAACTTCGAGAGCTAAATATACCACATTTTCAGCATGAGGCGACAAGAAGAATTTTCGCTCCCCTGGATGGGATGTCAGGAGTAACTGTCTACTATCTTGACAGCCATCTTCGAAATTTCGCCGAGAACCTGAGAACAATTTGGTGGAGAAAGGAATTTCAAATGAAGCCCGTGAAGACACTCCCATTACTCAGAAAAATCGGGAAAGGTCGTCTTTTTAGACAGGCTATTATAAAGTAAACTGTCTTTCCCAAAACAGCACACACTAACCCCGCTCATAGCTCAACTGTATCGTTATATCCATAGTCGTACTCACTCTTCAGCCATGAGATGTATCTAATTATTTCGATTGTTAAACCCAATTCAAGCCTGAAACCCAATTGAATTTAACTAACTTTTGCAGAAATGCATTCGAAAGGCCATTCCATTTATTATTGTTGTGCTTTCCTCATTGCAAGAAAAACAGCGATCAATTATTTGCTCAAGGCCGGTGACCAACGTTCTGAAATGACTTGAAGAAAAAACCTGCTTTTCTTAATAGAGTTAGGTGTCCTCAGGGGACTCAAAGGACTTTTGTTTTTTGTTGGTACTTTTGTACTAAAGATCCGTAACGACATCAGCACTTGTCTAAGATTTATGTAAAAATACCAAATGATCGATAAAAGGCGTTTTCCAGACATGAATATTAGGTATGATGAATTGAAAAAGAGAAAGTAGTGCAATTTCTATTTAACGACTGGTACCTTGGTTCCGTGGTACACGTAGCTCGCTGCTTTCACCAGATCTTTATCATACTCTTTACTCGTTGAGTTATTCAGTTCACAGTTGTGTGGTTCTGCACCGTTTTCTCCAAAATAAAAGTTAACACTGATGCAGTTGTGGTCCAAGTAGCAACGATATTCACACGTATCCCTGTCAATCACACTGATGTTTGCTATGGTGTGGTTGATAAGACGTTCTCCCACGAAGAACAAAGTGGATGGAAATGCCAATATACGGCATTGATCTAAAAATTCAAATCATTAAGAGTTAAAAAGCAAAATGGGTCATCAATCCTGTGGGTCTCAGGTGTTTTTAGTTTCCCTGTTCGATGCACGTGTAACGATAATTATGACATATTCACTAAGTTACCGGAGTTCAAGTTGTATTAATAGTAACAACGGGTAAGGTTTTTTCGAGCCTGGAAGATCGCTAGAGGAGGATTTTATGACCTCCAAAAGTTGCGAACTGCAACACTGATGAGCCCAAACTCCGATGAAAAATTCGTCCTCAGAAAACTGCAATTAATGTTTAATGTTATGATATAGGTAAGACGTTTCAATCATCAACTTCCAATTTTTGTACATTATTTCAAATCACGATTTATTATCAAAGCTATTATAACCAAGCGCAAGTTCAAGTTGCAAGTTCTACCAAACTCCTAATGAGCCATCATGGTGTCTCGACGTAGGCATGGCCGAGCATATATAACACCAGGTTTACAATTCACCTAAGCAGGTAAGTTCCCGTTTGCCCCCTCCGAGTGGTTTCAAAACTCTCAGACTTTTTTTCTGTTCCATTTCGATTGAGATACATCTTTAAAGGCTAAAAATTAATTATAGTAAAAATGCTAGATAATACGTGTTTAAAAAAAAGAAAAGAAAAAAAAAAAATTCTTGAGCTCCGTCAATCCACGAAAATACCTTTGGAGATAACGGTTTTTCATTCCCAAACGCTGTACGAGTTATGGCCGTGAAGAAGCAAACTGAGCTTTCTGGCCTTAAGTAAGGCTTTGCGACTTTGGAAACTCTCAGAACAATAAGTATTCTTTGAGTTGACAAGTCCCAAAAGTGTTGTTGAATTGAAGATATTGATTCAAAACTTACATTTTTCAGAATTCTCAAATTTTCAACAAACAGCGACAAATTCTGGCTGTTGATTCTAATAATAATAATAATAATAATAATAATAATAAAAACGAATCCAAAATGCTGAATTGATTATGCGGGTCTCGCAAATGCAGGGAATTCTTTCGTTTTCCGCTTCAAAGAAGCAAATTTAGCTTTTCTTTAAATTAAGCTTTGGTCTCATAGTATTTATGGGCCGTTTTCGCCTTGCCTTTTATTGTTAGTTTTCGCGTAGAGAGCGATTACGGGCTGACCCCGATTCAATCGTACTAGAAATTTCTCTTTGTGCACAAGCTTTATCATCTATGTTATAAAATAATTGGCTCGTGCTATTAGCGAGTGCATGTCGTGTTATGGATCTACACAGGAAATTCAGGAAGCAGTCGAGAAGCTAACATTGCTCCTGGCTTCACCTCCACCAACTCACTTCTCTCGTGCTCTGCAAACTTCCTTCGTGCATCCACTTCACGATATACACACGGTAAGCACAAACCATGCTTAATTTCACATTGTGGCCTTTATTTTGTTTTTGTTCTGTTTTATTTTTCCATCATTCGTATCAATTAAACTTGTTTTCGATAAAACGTGTACGTGTTGAATAGATATTTAAAAAGACCCCTACCAAACCGCTATTGAAGTTTAAGATCTTCCCTTCCCTTCATTGTGCATCGATTTAATTGAATTAGGAAAATGTCCCAATAAAGAGTTGTTAATTAATATCACTATGGGAATGGTTACACATTCATAACTTCTATCTGTTAGCCACCTGTCAAGTGAGAAGTTTTAATGCGCCTGGCTATTTGCATTCAGTACTCCTTTTGCATTATTGAAAACATAATTACTTTCCCTGTATAAAAACAATTTTCTTCCTGTTTTTATTGGCTATGAAAACCTTATTCTTCAGGCTTCAAATATCGCACAATGAAAAACAGCAGGAGTGCTATAACGAGAAAAATACGCATGGAATTCCGAGTTCTAAGTTACACGAGAACGTTTTGATCTATGTTTAACACCTGTCTGCATTTTATTTTCAAGGTAAAAATTTTTCGAACAAAAGTTGTCTTGAATAAAAAAAAAAATTGTCTACTAAATATGACAACAGCGAATGATTATGTCCCCAAGAAAGATATTCTTATTTCACAAGATAATGTAAAACTGAGGGAATGAAAGACATTTGATCCCCAACTAGTTAATTCATCAATATGCCTTTCCTTGAGTGCGCGGCTTTTTATATTTAGAGGATCTTTCTTGCGAAAATCTTGTCATTAATTTTAGATGACCTTGATGAAACTTTAGTTTATTTTTATATGAGTGAGTTTATTATTATATGGGTGTTTCAAAATAACTGAAGACTATAAGCAACGAAACATATCATTAGCTAAGAAATTGCGAAGATTGTTCGGTCATAACTTAAAAAAGAACTTTGCAAACATACCTTCGCATGTAGTGAAAAGAATGGAGAATATTTTTGAATGAATCAAAGATAACAATGCATTGAATTGGACAACGAATTTTGTAGCCATTTTTGTCAATTAGGCCTCTACAGGGCTGAAAGTTTTAAAAGAAAAAAACTGAAAGTTTCGTACGAACAAATGCAGAATTTTAAACCTACCATCTGGGCACGACATAACTTGTCCGTGGGAGAGAGCCACAGAAATAACGAACAAGTGGAGAAAAACTCCCATGTCCTCAAAAACCAACTGAAAAAGAAATCCTTTCGATGTTTTGTAGCTGTTGAGCAAATCGAGAAGCTTAACAGCAGTTTGTTGACTGCGATGGATGTACTAGCAATTTAATGTTAAACTTCCTAGAAACATGATAGCCAATCACATTTGGATATATCAAAGATGTCTAGCACACCCTCACAGAGAGGCTGTTAGATTGACTGATGTGAATTGAACTACATAATTTTGTTAGTTTTCTCCTCAGGCAGTTATTTCCATCATCCATTCGCTATTGTAAGGGACCCTTCTTGTAAACGTTTCAGTGATTCATATGCAAAATCAAAAGAAAACAAACTATTAGTTGAATTCTTTAAAAATGCAAGCGCACAAAAAACCTCCAGAAATTTGCATGTTAAAGATTTCAAATTGCTAACTCTGCAGTATTCTAACCAAATTTTCTCGGAGATTTTCGATCATATTCTTAGAAAACATGGCTTGACTGAGGCAAACTTCGTTGTTAAGTACCGCTCTCGCTGAGAGCGGTCCTTTCGACTTCCCGTCGAATAAAGTTTTCCTTGATTTTTTTGCCCGTGAAAAAGGTTTTAAGACACGTCTCAAAAATTTGGTTGGGTTTTTGTCCAATTCTCTTCTTTCTGTGTCGCCACAAGCTAAAATTGAATCGGCTAAACCGCCGGTATGGACAGCAATCGAGCGTGCTGTAACTGCAATAATATAGCTCACGGAATTTTCTCTTCATGCCATATGGAGGATTTATTCAGTCAGAGTTTAGGTAAAATATGGAAACTTCACATGAAACCTTATCCATACCAGCGTGATCAGAGGATACCCATCTCTTCGAACGTAATTTGTGTAAGATTGTGTATGGAAGAATTCGTAAAACGTAGGCGTAAATAAGGCTAGAAAAGCATATCGGTGGAAAGTTTATACACCAGTTAGGTCACTGATAGCCTCAAGCCTGCGGGGACACACCTATCAGAACTATGACGTCACTCGCATTGAAAACTTAGCATGAAGACTTTGACTCCGCAAAAATCGATTGTGTGGTCAGAATTGAAATATGTTTGAGTAACGACTCTAAAAGCGTTGCTCGTTTCTAACAACAGAGGGAAGCGTTGTTCGTTTCTATAACAACAGATGCATGGATGCAGCGTAACATACAAGTAAAATTCTGTTGTGTCTATTTGTGACTTTCTTAACGACGGCAGATGAAAACACCAGGTAAATGAATGTCGATTGTCGCGTTCGACAAGTCGGTAAAAGGTAAAGCGAGTAACATACAAACAAAATTAACTTGTTCCCTTGCGTAAGGTAAGTGTGATATTTTTAAGATAATAGTCTATTGTTTATGCTTGTGACTTTTTTCACAGTAGTAGTCTGATAGCATCATTTCCCTTAGGATCAGAGCAGGCAAAAATTATGTAGTTGTGCTCTGTTTCCTCTGGCGGTCGCATGTATATTTTGATCCGATCAAAGTATATATTAAGAGGGTAAAGCTAGCTACAATACGAATACGAACTAATCAAAATGAGCATTCATCCTTGCATTGAGTGTGATGGTGAAGTTAGACCACGTCAACAAGCCCCCCTATGCGACGATTAGGGTAGATCCCATGGCCTTTCTGACCATATGATCGATTTCTGTGTGGTCAAAGTCTTCATGGCTTTATTAGAAACCAAGAAAAAGTTTCTCAAGCTTACGAAATGCCCGTGAGTAAGAAACGAGTACGTACCAAACGAACAACGCTTAATTTTTTTGTCAGAAACGGAGAACGCTTCCCTTTGTTGTTGGAAACGAACAACGCCTTTAAAATCGTTACTCAAACATATTTCAATTCCGAACAGGCATATGATCGATTTCTGTGTAATCAAAGTCTTCATGGTATTGTTAAAAATCAAGAAAAAGATTCTTAAACTTACGAAACGTCCGTGAGCTCGAGTAAGAAACGGTAACATACCAAACGAACATTGCTGCATTTTATTGTTGGAAACGAACAACGTTTCTCTTTGTTGTTAGGAAAGAACAACGCTTTAAGAATCTTCATGGTGTTGTCGGAAACAAAGAGCGCTTCAGTGATAAAAACTTTCTCAACGTTGTTGCCTATAAACAGTCTGAAATTCTAATCTTTTCAGTATTTGTTTCTTCGGGCTTGACTTTTTTTTTCGGGCGACATAACTAAAATTTCGGGCAACATGACTCAGGTTTCGGGCGACATGACTTCAGGTGAGATGACTCTCCGGTGACTAGACTGTAAAACCCTTGAGAAATTGTGAAAATAAGACCTGAGAAAAATTCAGGCTTGTAGTGATCTACAACCTTACATTGCTCAGGTTCTTCTTGTAAGCATTTTGCTAGTTTAATTGAAAAATTATGAATGATTTGCCTGTCTCAGTCCCTAATGGGAGTAACTGTGCCATTCGACTTGAGAGTGGTATACAAGTTCTCCAATAAGTTCTTTAAGGAAATCCTGTTTGTTCGTCGCTGCAGTTTTCTTAAAGAAAAAACGTGGCAACTTTTCCCTCTCGACCTTTCCCTCTCCGTGAGCACTTTGGGGAAATTCAGCATTTTAAAAGCCAATTTGATAAATGCGAGAAATATAAAGTATTCTTCGTTGTTTCGGCATTCAAAACGTCCTCTTCGTTTTCTCCAAAGCAAATTAAAATCTGGGAATTCATTCCATGTGGCGCCATTTCTCCGGACAGGAAGATGTTTCAGTCTTCCATGGGTTTACCGGTAAAATGAACGATGGATTTTTGACCAGTCAGAGCGAAATTTTGTCTAAGTCATGTTACAGATAAATAATTGTGACAGCGGAAGTTGGAGAGCGGCGAAACAAAAGATTCTGTAGATGAACAGAACTACAATAGCTCTGCATGGGCCTTTATTAACTTAGTCTAATCTGCATTGAACACTGTTAAATAATTTGCAATGTCTGAAAACTGGAATATCGACAGAAAGTGTAATCACTTTTCAACTGTAATCTCAACGTTGCCTAAATAAGTTATGTTACGCAAGAGATCTGAAGCTGTCGGTGCATGTAAACAAGGTGACTTGTGGTTAATGAAACGGTTTACTTTTGTAACCGATGTTTTTCTAAACGTCACCTTCTTGACTACTTGTATTTGTTTAATATTTTTTTTGAGGAACCGACGTTGAATTTTGACTTAAGTGAAAGGAGCTAGTGCAAACAGTGCATTCAAAGCTTTCAATGCATTTCTGCTTACGTACTGAGAAGTGATTTCTTCTGCAGACCGATAAACCCGATGTTATGTCGCTAGTTAAGGTAAATTTTATTTCAGTTTTACTTTACTAAAAATAATTCTAACGGTACTATTCTCGTTATACCCACCTTCCTCAAATTCTCCTTTTCATATGGTACTCTTTGCACAGCTTCAATTGGCAAAACGCTAACGATACCGTTTTAAGGGAAATATTTACGTTCTTTCCTTTTCCCCAGTACTTTTGACTATTACTTTTAGGTACACTTTATCATTTCTTTCCCAAAACTTTCGGCAATTTCATGTGATAAACCCACAATTTTGTAGCTTAAATTTTATATTATTTTATGTTTCAATCGTGGATGACATCGTTAGTCTTTAGTTTCGATAAATACTGATGTTGTGTCGACTCAGGCACTAGTGGGAATCCTTTCCTGTATCTTCTATCTGATTAATAATGGTAATAGGACCGAGCGGAGTCCAATTCGGTCTGTAATCATACGAGTGATTTACAAAATCGGACGACCGCGAAGCGGGAGTCCGATTTAAGTAAAAGTATCACCAATCGGGCGAATTGAAGTGCACACCTGTCAGTAACTATGACGTCACTCGCAGTGACAAACTAGCATAGGAAACAACATGATTTTGAGTGCTGTTTAAAAATCCCCCATCTCTAAGCATAATTCTGTGAAATATCAGCCACTCGAAAGGACTATAATTCTGGTCGAATGTTATTTGCAGTGAAATGATTTGCCGAATTGGTCTAAGGATGGTTCTTCTCGTTGCATCTTTATTTATCGTCCACCTGCTGTCTGCAACAACCGCTGAACAGTGTGGAACGGAATATTCCATTTTCGGCATGATGTTAACGAGACACAGTTTTAAGACGATGAAAACGTCTAGCGCAATGGAGTGTTTACATGCTTGTAGGGATGACGTGAGGTGTCAGAGCCTGAACTACGTAATCGGGGAAGATAGCTGTGAGTTGAATGACCGCACTAATAGGGCCAAACCTGAGCATTTTGTGCCAGATTCATTCCGATATTATCTTACACGAGACAAGAATAGGGGTGAGTTATTGCTTTTTGTTTTTAACATACTCCAGAAACTACAGTCGACTAAACTACAAAAAGAGAAAGAATCGTTGGCGTATTCCATGGTATCACATGGACCCATATGCCAGCAAGGCACTCGAGTAGAAGACCGAGTCCCTGTGCATATCTTGGCGCGGAACAGCAGTTCATCATAAAAGCTTTTTGTATAATTTTATACACAATACAAAATGTAGGCTTTTTCCTCTCCTTGTTATTTTTCTTTGAACACTTTCTTTAGGAGGGCCTAATTGAGGTGATGGTTTTTTACGGTTGAAAGTTAAAATTTTAGCCATTTCTTTTTCCGCCATGTTTTAAAGGAAAACTTTAACGGCTGTCTATTTTACGACAACTGCTAAAATTTACTGGTTTTTATGCCTAACGGCTAAATTGTTTTTGCTGTGTTACGGCTAATGGTTAAACCCATTGAGACCCTCATTTAGAGACATTATTCTTCATCCTTGGGGAGCCAGCCAGTTTCTTTTTTTAATTCTGATCCCTCTGTTGTTTTCTTCCAGTCCCTCTCGGTTCCATACGTGAGCTGCCTGCGGAGACATGTAGAGAAATCAAGTTGAGTGAAGGTCACGCAATCAGTGGCAACTATTGGTTGAATTCGATTGTTAATGGAAAATCCCTACTTGCTCAGTGTGATATGGAGACAGAAGGTAAGTTTAGCTGTATTGAAACCTCCCGTTTTAGGCAACTGTTTTGGGGGGGGGGGGGGGGAGTGGGGGGTAAGTTTATGAAACTATTGAGCTACGTCAGTGGGAGAGTATAACAAGGTAATTTAGCCGTCGTTAGAGCGAATGACCGAGGGCTAACGCTCTAAACGTCAGCTTTGAAGAAAAGGAAAATTGAATGAAAAGGTGATGCTCACCATAACCTTTGAATCTGTATCGAAGTCTCAGAGGTGTTTCATGAATAAACTTGCGAATGTGGAACTTTCATTCTGAGAGCGTACTTTTTTAAAATATAAAATGCTACGTCTATGATTTTTTCGCAATTTGCCTCATCAGATGTTGACGAGTGTAGTGCTGACGTCCAGATTTGTGGCTCTAATGCAAACTGCACAAATACCAACGGCTCTTATTACTGTTCCTGTCATTCTGGTTTCAATAGAAGTGGCAAAGAATGTGTAGGTAAGGACATTATGTATAGATTACTTTTGAAATTCCTTATTCTTTTTTGTGGGACACACAGAAGGCCTCTTGTTAGAGAGCTTTGCTGATTTTTATAAACTGCTCGTCGTACAAGTTCACTTCATATTCAGTACTTGTTCGTCATCTCTCTCTCAGATTTCTTCCACCATGTTCCCCTTGATCGACTTCCTTACAGACTATCAGTAGTATATCCGAGGATGACTCTCAACAGGGCTGTTGATGTTCTATAGAGTACATCATCTGCCCATTGATATCTCTTTTGTCATATTTTCTTAGTCAGCTCTTCATTTTGGACATATGACTTTCATCATCTACAGTGGCGTCCCTTTTTTCATATTTCTCGATAAATAGGCATCAAGCAGTCTTCATATACAAGGCTGATAATCCAATACTGTAACAACCCAGAGCCATATTTTCTTCTCAAGGCAAATACAAAGTCGAACTCTATTTATGAGAGATAAAATTTTTTACCTCCTAATAATGTTGGTATTGTGTGATCAAACAATGTTTGAGGCAAGCTTGCCACCACTCCAGACGTAACTGTCATGGCTAAGAACAGTTTTTGTATCCATGAGAATGTTTGATATTAAAAAAACCGCACGAATGATAAAATTGTTCCATAGCTACATAGTTTTTTTTTTCCAGATGACAAATATATAAAATCAATTCCGAAGGAAGTTCTTTTGTATCCCTTAAGGAAAAAAGTCTTTCTGCGGATTGGACTTTTTAAAATCAGTTTTATCTTAGTTCCCTTGTTTTGCATTAGGAGATGATAAAAATTGTTTATCTAGAAAAGACTACTCCATGAACTGTTCAGTGTGAACAGATAACTTTTTATATTTCCCAGATATAGATGAATGCACAGCTGGTGTTCACACTTGCCTTCGTGGAACAGCCACGTGCATTAACACTATTGGTTCATACAACTGTTCTTGTAACCTTGGTTACGTAGGGGATGGAAGAACAAGTTGCTATGTGCAGTCAGCCGGTTAGTAGTTTTTTCTTTTACAAGTAATGTGAAATAATTTGAATTACAATTGCAGATGCTAGCATTTTTTTTCATCTTATACTATCTCAGATATTTTCGTCTGACTTTAGATGCTTCACTGAAGATTGCTCTTCTTTATTTTTTAGAAATTAGGGCAGGTAATGATTCAGAAGAGGGAGTCGTGAGCCGTACATATAAATATTTTATCTCAAAGAAAATAAGAATGATAATTTTACTCGAATTGAGGTTCAAAGCTCTTTCCCACGCACATGATCAGAGGAGAAAATATCTTAATAACAGATTAATGAACTGATAAAATGCATGAAACAAGAATGTTGTCAATCATTTCGAACTGTGTTAAAGCCATTGAATCTCCTAAAGAGTATTAACAAGCTACATAAGAAACTTAAAACACCAAGGAGACAAATGAAAATGAAAGAAATGAATAGAAACAACAATGAGGTAGCGTTACTGTAACTCTTTAGCTGTGCATTTATCTGTTTTCTCTCTCAGAATGTCAAAATCCTGCAAGTCTTACAGAAGCTAACAGGAAAGAAACGTTCACCGGAGTTCTTTTATGCGACAATTCACTCGGTCCAAATTGGTTTCGTTTCCAGGGGGCAGCCGGAAATAAAATGGCTGCCACATGTGTTCCAACTCACCGCTGTGGAACGCATGCAACTGGTTGGTTAAACGGGGTTCATCCTACAGTGAGCGAGGGTATAGTCACCAGGCAGGTCTGCTTTAATTGGTCAGGAGGATGCTGCGTCTGGTCCATCAACATCCAAGTAAGGAATTGCAATGGATATTTTGTGTATTACATCAGTGGTACGCCTTCAGTGCATCCCTGTCACCTGCGCTACTGTGGTGCTGACTAGATTGTCAATGAAAACAATACGAAGCGCGTTTTTCTTGTGGACTCCGCAAATTTTCGACTCATTTCATCCTCAAGGATCTTTTTGTGGCTGTGAAATGAAAGTGGTATTGGTAGTCATAGTTCTTAAACTCGCAGAAAATTTTTTTCCTCGAAGAAATTAGGATACGAAATTTCTTTTACATTATTCAACCAGATTAATGGGGAAAAATGTTAATCAGCCGGCAAATTGGTGAATAAAATGATCAAATTTTTAAATGTAAATAACGAATAAGGCGAAGGGTTGCAAACACTTGCCTACGTTTTAAGTATATTGATGTCCGATATCAACCTTTGTTCGTTCGAGGGTTTTTTTTCTTCGTCTGTGGCCGTGTTAACAATGAATCCATGTTTAGCTTTAAATCAAAAATCAGTGCTAAGCTCTAAATTCCCATAGCAGTTGTGATAGCCTCAATAAATCATTTGCAACTTATTGTGTTTTAGTCAAATAAAGACAAATAATAATAACAATAAAAAAGTGATCAAATTTGTGGAATAAAGACAGTTAAAAAAGTGAGCCAAATTTTTGAAAGGTTAAATGAGGCGAAGGGTTGCAAACACTTGCCTACGTTTTAAGTATATTGATGTCCGATATGAACCTTTGTTCCCTTAAACCCAGTCGTTCGAGGGTTTTTTTTTCTTCGTCTGTGGCCGTGTTAACAATGAATCCATGTTTAGCTTTAAATCACAAATCAATGCTAAGCTCTAAATTCCCATAACAGTTGTGATAGCCTCAATAAATCATTTGCAACTTATTGTGTTTTAGTGAAATAAAGACAAATAATAATAATAATAATAAAAAGTGATCAAATTTGTGAAATAAAGACAGATAAAAAAGTGAGCCAAATTTGTGAAAAATATATTGTTGTAAGGCCTGTAACTGGGTTGGCGGTCAATTGCCTTGTTGAGTTCACAGGCGGGTAATCTGCTGAGGACTGGAACCCGGTTTCCCTTTATCTCTCATATTGCATAAATATTTATTATTGATTCAAACCATTCTATTGAACCTTATCAAGGGATTATTAATAATGATTAAGTCTAGAGCATTTATATTTTCTTTGTTTTTTCATCCTTTCTGCGAATCTGATGTTTTGCCCAGCCCCAAAACGAAGATTTTTCCTTCGATACTGAGTTTCTGGAATTCAATTTTCTATAGCGAATAGAAATTTATCTTTGCTAGTGATGTTGTATGATCCTCTTTACTGGTGCACTACAGAGGAATTGTATCAGGCAGTGAGACAATTTAGTGGCTATTTCACAACTGGACTTCATTTCTACAAATATCACGTGCAGTGAAGTGTAAGTGTTGCTCAGTAAATAAAAATAACAAATGATAGAAGCTTACTGCTCAACATTTACGATATTTTAAAAAAGTCCCGAATAAAAACATAAATAAATAAGTAAATAAACTGGTACATATGGTTCCGTTGTATCACTTGGTCCATCAGAGAGCCTATTCCGGCACTCAATTGTTTTCTTAATTATTGTTTAAATCTTTGGCAAACAGCATTAGAGTATGACTTTAGAAGAGGTGAATCGTCCCATTCCATTCGAATAGAGTCGATTCGACAACATTTTCAACCCTGCCTCGTAGCAGGTTGAGGAACAGTTTCTACTTCTTGAAAATCAACTTCCGGTATTACATTTTTACATCAAGAGGGACGGTTTATTCAGATTTCCAGTATCACGACACCACTTAACCGCGAATTGACTTCCGGTAGGTCAATGCTCCTTAGTCATACATATAGTTAAAGATCAACCTCATTTGAGTTTAATCACTATTGTCACTATCATTGTTACCGATATTATCACTATCATTACTGTGAAACTCTTGTCATACCATTTCCCGTGTGTATCGCGTCTAGGTTTCAATTACCTGTGAGTGTTTGTATGTTTTATGAGTTACGTTGTGTACTTGAAGTTCATGTTTATATCATTGTGTATTGTTACTTAATTTATGTCGAGTAATTTGTCATGTTTTTTGCATAAATTTAGTCCTGTGTATCAATATTAACGTCCAGTCTTATGAAGCAGCCTCGTCGCTTTTTTAAATGCCTGTAAGGCTATGCACCGCTAAGGTGAATGTTTTTCTTTACTGTGAGTTTATTCATAAGATGTCGCCAATACCCAGACCTCCCCAACCAAAATAATTTAATCATTGACTCTTATTTCACTAAATGTTTTATTCCTTTATACTTTTATTTGGTATATAGTTCCCTTCTCCTGCAGCTTTTAAACGGAAGTGCATTCTTACTACTTTTAAATTCATCTGTTAGTTGGACGTGGATATCGTTAATTTGGCCGCAAAATGTTCACTTATCACAATTGTTACACTTATTCTTCCTTTTTTCTTGGAAACTTTGTCGAAGTCTTTGCATAAAAAGAATTTTTCTCCTTTGACCAATTTAAGAAAATAATCCATTAGGTTTCTTGAGAATCTCAATGGGGTGATGGCTTTTACGGCTAAAGGTTAAAATCTTGGCCAATTTACGGCTTACGGCTAACATCTTTCCACTGTTTCCACCAGACATATTTTTACGGTAAACTTTTTTTTACGGCTAACGGTTAAAATTTGTCAATTTTTACGCCTAACGGCTAATGGTTAACTCCACTAAGACCCTCTTTCTACAACTGTTACTTTAAAGCTTGCATCAGATTTTTTCCTTCTGTTTTTATAGAGATACTTCGTAAATATACGTCCATTCCACTTTAAATCTTGCATCGGCTCACTATACTTTAGGTTGCCTAAATTTCAATCTTTCAATTAGACACAATCAATGTTCTATAATTCCCAGAAAGAGGCCAGTGTATAAGTGTGTTTTGAGCCAATGCCTACGGGAAGAAGGTCCCTCGATTTTCATTGCACTTCAATAGTTTGAATGTAATATGTTGTTCATACATAACCAATATCCCAGACATTCACTGCTACCAAGATACTTACCCTAACTCGTAGTAAATTTCTGATAACGTTGTTAGAGTCACCGAAGTAATAGGAAAATTCCCCCCACACATGCACACTTGGCAAACAAACCTTCGACAGGTCAGGCAGTTGATTAGAGCCAATCGAAAGTACAAATTTTCACTTGAAACTGCTGACTGATCGCTGTCTCCAAGATGCTTTACAACAAATGAACACTTCTTCACCAACCACAATCACAATCTCAAGTGCGAGAATTAACTTTGGATAATACTTTTATGACGTTTGCACGCAATTATTTTTGGTCCACGACAAATTAAATTCTGATGCCATGTTACTTGTCCCAGCCTCCTGATTAATTCAGTTTGAGTGTTCTTGGTGTCGCCAGAAGGGATACTGCAATCACCAGTGTTTTGGGTACGGGGATACCCAAAACACCGTGATACCGCGCGCCGCTCTATGATACTTTGGCCTGGTTCAAACTCGATCCATTCCATTAACTGAAAAGCTGCTCATTTCTCTCGAGCCATTTCATTTGAACTTCATGTTATTAAAAACGAGTAACGGTGAGAAAATAAATACGTCAAGCTTCATTGACTAATTTGTACTATCAAATAAAAAAAACAAAACAAAAACAAGACAGCGACAACAACAGCAAAAGAATACGTCAAGATAACTAAACGTTTAATTGTTTGACTCACGATGAAAGAGTCAGGCTAATCAATCGTGTATTGATCACGATCTTTCGGCTCCTATGCTGCACGTCCTTGTCAGCATTTATCTACGAACCACGATGGGCAAGAACACAATTGGAAGTTTTGACATATTTAAATACTAGAATATTATAACCAGCCATGGGTGCTTAGTGTTAAGGGGGGTAAGTTTTAAAGGAAACTCTGGTGCTACGTCAATGGGAGAGTATAGCAGGTAATTTAGTGTTAAAACTGAGTTGAAAACGTAAATTGGCCACCGTAAAGAGTTAAAAGGCTGAAGTTTCGAGCGTTAGCCCTTCGTCAGAGCGATTGGAGGAATTGTGGGTTGTAGTGACGAGAAAACAATAATAAATTAGTTGAATGAAAAGCGCTCGTTGATACCGTGGGGATTAAGAGTGCCAATTTGGAAGATAAATTTTTGTTCTAGCGTTTTGCGGCTTTCCGAATTGCCTAGATGAAAGGAAAGGCCGCAAACTGTCATATGTTGTTCAGATTGATTAGGGAGATTGAAGTGTCTTGAGAAGTGTCTTGAGAAGTGTCTTGAGAAGGGTTTGGATGCGTCCTCGTCATTTCATTCTGCGTCGCGAAGGTGTTCTCGGAATCGGTCACCTAGTCGTCTTCCTGTCTCACCAATGTATAACTTATTGCAATATTGTAATATATTGCGATTTGTGCTTAGTTTTAGTTTTAGATTCAGTGCACTTTTAGAGAAATTCAGATAAACGTTTTCCCTGTTTTACCCCGCGGCAAAAATAACCAAAACTGTACCGAGATAAATAGCCCCTCCCTGTTGCGGTATTTAGGGAATTTTTTTATTACGTTAATATTTTATTCAATCTTTTCCTAGTTTTTGCCAATTTTTTGGTTTTTCTTTTTCCTCCTTTTCGTATTTTTATGTTTTTTGTTTTTTTTCTATGATTTTGTCTTTTCGTTTTAGTTCTTGGTTTTTGTTTCTTTGTTTGTGTTTTAAATTTCCTTTTTCTACCATTTACTCGTAGTTATTTGAAAGCCATTAAACACTCGCTTCACGTTAACTCTAAGCAAATTTTGCTTCTTATCAGATTATTATCTATGACTCATTAATTTCAATTACCTTCGTCTTCCGTAAATTTATAATAGCGTCGTTGATTCTTTGTTTTCCTTTGTCAATCAACATTCATCTCCTTCCCTTAGATTAAAATCAGCTACGAGTTACACACCGACATAGAGGCACCTGCTTTCCTTACCAACAAAATGATGGCCAATACTGGACAATTTTCACTTTCCTTGAAGCTACTTGTCCTCCACCTAGGCATTATGGGTCAAGACTTCTGACATACATGTATATTTTTGTTATAGAGCTGAACAACTTTTGTACTTGTCACGAAGTTACGCTAGCCTGGATCTGAAACCATAACATCATCTTAAATAAATTGAACAGCTGCGCGGTTCGATGATGTGTACATGTCTCAATGAAAACATGTAGATAGTGCAAGCTTAAAAGTTTCGCCACAGACCGTTCCTTAATTGGATGCCAAAATACTCCGTGAACACCCCATTTTATCACTTCCTTTTTCTCACAGCAATACCAATTTGAGCCGATTGCGCTCCCATTGTGTGGAAATTTGTGCTGCTCGGTGCTAAGAGATAATCGTCTTCTTAAAAGGGATCCAACTGATGAGTGTTTAGCACAACGTACCGGAAATTTTTAGTTGTCGCCATTTTAGCAAGCGTCCACTGTTGCTATGGATTCACGAGCGAGCTGGAGGCATCTCCAAACGTTATTAGGCTCTGTCTCCTCTCTTGATGGGTGGGAATGTGACGACGATATCGTCCGAGGATGGTTCCGTTTCACCGGAGCAGCAGGTTCAAGGATGGCTACCAGATCGTGCATCGCCGGGCAGGTGTAACTCGCAAATTTCGGTCTGGTTAAATGGCAAAGATCCATCTGTTGCCGACGGAGTGGTGATAAGTAGCTCTGCTAATACTTTATTTATTAATTCTTGGGCTTTTCTTTTTGGTAGCGAATTCACAAACAAAACGATGTTTCGATTTTTCCGTAAAAAAAGGCTGTTTCTGCAGATTAATCAACTTGCAAAAAAAAAAAGGAAACGTTGTTCTTTGCTTAAACACAACAAAAGAGCGGTAAGAATACGTGTGCGCCACATCGAGAAATATCAAACCCTCGGTGAAACCGATAACTTTCCGTTCACAGATAGATTTTGGAGGTACTCGCCGAGAAGCGACAAAGTTCTTATTCATGGAACTGGAAGGCCCTGTGACTATGATATGGTAATGGGTAAAGCGCTACGTGAGGACAAGGCGTCAAACACCGTTTATTCCGAAAAATGGAATGAGCTACTTCCAAACTTAAGACCTCCATCCGTGGCAGTTAAAAAAGCGAGGGGTAGATTCAAATATCATATCAAATGAAGAGACTCCTCGAACGAGTAAGACTTGTGAAGATATGGTCGCGGTGATACTCGCAATAAAGCAGAAAACTAATATCAGGAGGTTATTGAGGAGCTTGCATGCACTCTTCTGGCATCCTGATGAGTTCCTTACTCGTTTTTGACAAAAAATATGCGAAGATGATCGCCTGCAAATAACTCATGGAATTCTCATTATATCTAAACAGCTCAAGTCAGTCCTATAAGGGGAACGATATGAATTACTGTTGAATTGTTGTTGGGTTGAAATGTCATCAGAATCCCGACATCGTGCGGTATTGAACAAAACGAAATCTTTGGTCGAGTTCTTTTAGGTTTGCAAATAGTTTCTTTATTGGTTATCACATTCTTCCCCAATTCAAACATTTGTCAACTTTGGAGAATATTACTACGTTATGTTTTCCTAATATTTGTATTATCTCTCCCTTGAAAGCTTATTTCGATTACATTACAAAGCCATTTGTTGAAATAAATAACATTTTCAGTATAGGAGCTTGTTATTGTCCTTGTTCTGTTAGAAAAATTGTCGCTACCTAAGTTTAAATAACGCTACTTGAGTAATACACAAACAGGGTAAGAATTAGGAGAGCCGAAGTACTCAATTTATGCAACACTTGGGGATGTAAGCGTCTTGTGGGCTGTTTCGACTTTTTGTGAAATGAGTAGCCTAAGGATTATACAAGAATCCAGCGCTAAACAAAGTATATCACCAGAAGGACAGCGTTTACAGCGAGAGCAAGTCGACGAAGCCGTATCTTGCGTGACAAATACTGAGTAAACACGTGGCTTCAATCATTGCACAATCACTCCTAATTTATGCATCGTGCTCTTTCAGCACGGTAACTCCATATGTAAATTTCCCTTAGTCACGTGACGTTTGAGGAAGTCAAACGAATTGCTTGAATTAAGGAGTGTCTATATCGAGCTCAGTGGTTAGATATTGTCTGCAATCTGTGTTAGATTTTTGTTAATTCGCTGGAGTTGTTGGTTACTTTACTGAGAGGTAAGAATTATATTAAATATAGATAAGAATTTAGCTCACATTATAGTGTAGCCTCGCCAGACGGCACGTACTAAAACCCGAAACAGCGAAACGAAACCACCGAAACGAGCGAAACTACCGAAACGAAACCACCGTAACGACCGAAACGAAACCACCACAATAACCAAAACGAAACAACCGTAACGACCAAAACAAACCACTACAACATGGCAATCGAGAGAACGATCTTCCGGTGAGTTAGATCAGGATTAGACCATAATCGAAACGAGACGAATGGGTTTCATTTTATTATCATTGCTGTCAAAGCAAACTTTATTGTGACGTAGGAAATCTACATACTAGCCACCTGAACTACATGATAAGCTGATAGCTTCGTGTTATTCCTTGAAGTTTCTTTCAATAACATCGTATACTTTATTTAAATACTTTATTTGAAAAGTATTTATGTCTATAACCTTTAGATCTCTGGTTCAATTCCGGTCTAGCCATCCTTTCAATGATGAAATTTCAAAGTTCACTGATATATCAGTTTATAACCTTTGGATTTTATCGATGGTTCGCTTCATATATTTCATAGATATATATGTTTGTATTAATGTTTGAATTTATTTATTATGTATCAGTCATATGGTGGGTCGAACTTGATTTTGATGAGGGGCTAAGTTACTGGCTCGAAAATGAAATGGGGTGAAACTGGCGTATACCAATTCATGTGCGATCGATTTTTGAGATTATTCGTGATGTGTGAAAAGGCCAAATATTTTTATGTGACTGAGTGTTAGAGAGGGGTATAAGGGACCCTCTTCCAATGAAAAGATAGAATTTAAATTCTTAGAAACCTTTGAGCTCAGTTCTTTGTGATTCATTATTAATCTTTCTCGGTAAGATATATAAGTAACCACATCATACTTGTAATGTGCATTTCAAGCCAAAAATTTTAATTCCAGTATTTGGCCAGTTGTCTCTTGTTTGCGGAAAGAAGAAAAACTTTCCCTTCCATATTCAATAATTTTGATTTTTCTACATAGGACTTGCTATGAAAAAGCTGATTTATCAAGAGCATTCAATCAATATACAGTAGTGTGAGAAGTTGACATGATAAAATGCAATATCTGAAGCTTATGCTGCATTTATCAAGATTATCATTTAGAGATCAATGTCTGCCTGCCTATTCTAAAACTTTTGAAAACTCAGAGAAGCTCGAAATAGCTGAATGCCTCTAGAATATGTATAATAAAACAATTATTGAATTCAGTTTTTGATATCTTATCAACCTCATTCAAAAATTGCTTATTACCCTGGTGTCAAGACCATGGATAGACCCTGGTCAATCATAGCTCTGCCATGGTTGTTCAAAGGACTTCCTGTTGTCCAATTCTGTTTGTAATAATACTCTTGATTAACAAATCAGACAACTGTTATCAATTAATCAAAACTATGACAAAATTGGAGAAAGAAACTAGACATCAGTTACATGTTTTCAATTTTTTACGCCTAACGGCTAAATTTTTTGGCCGTTTTATGGCTAACAGTTATCCCCATTGAACATTCTTTCTACAACTGTTACTGTCGATAAATTATTCATTCTATGATCCAGATCGTTTTAAATTATCTCCTTCTGTTTTTGTAGAGATACTTCGTAAATGCACGTCCGCTCCAATGTAAATCTTGCATCGGCTCATCATACTTTAGGTTACCTAAATTTCAGTCTCATTTTACTACGCCTCTTAATAAAGTAGATAGGGTTGTCCCCCGAAATTCTATCGATCTACTTTTAGAATTATGGCAAGGTAAGACAACGTTCCAAAATTGTCCAGTTATAACTTTTTACCCTGTTTCTTGTGGGAGATTAAAAGTCTTAGCCAAAATTCATGGATACCCGAAACACCGTGACACCGCGCGCCGCTCTGTAACACTGCGGCCTGGCCCAAACGGAAAGCAATATATATCATCGTCCTAAACCAGATGAGCCCACGACATATCAGCGGCATCTTGTATGAGTATCCGCAGTTTACAAAGTGACTTCCGCTTTTTCTTGTTGACGCGTATTCACAGTGTACTCGCGTGTTAGGAAGTTCGCGTAGTGCGTCTGAGCCAGTTTCTGCCAGATTTGAACAGAAAAACAGGTCCTTTGTTGGACTGTAATGATACTTTGATCGATAGCGCTGTTAACGAAATGTTTGGCCGGTTCGTAAGTTGTCAACCTGGTTTAGGTCGATCTCATACAAGATGCCGCTGATACGTTGTGGGCTCGTCTGGTTTAGGACGATGATATATATTGCTTTCCGGCCCAAACTCGATCCATTCCAAGCCATTTCATTTGAACTCCATGTTATTAAAAAGGAGCAATGGTGAGAAAAATAGATACGTCAAGCTTCATTGACTACCACTATAAAAAAACACTTGACAGTGACAACAACAAAAAAGAATACCTCAAGATAAATGAACGTTTTTAAATGTTCATTTAAACGATTAAAATCGTTTGTCTCACGATGAAAGAGTCAGGCTAATCAATCGCGTATCGGATTACGACATTTCGACTCCTATGCTGCACGTACTCGTCAGCATTTATCTATGAACCACGATAGGCAAGAACACAATTGGAAGTTTCGACACATTTAAATACTAGAGTATTATAACCAACCATTGGTGCTTAGTTTTAAGGGGGGTAAGTTTTAAAGGAAACTCTGGTGCTACGTCAATGGGAGAGTATAGCAGGTAATTTAGTGTTAACAACTGAGTTGAAAACGTAAATTGGCCACCATAAAGAGTCAAAAGGCTGACGTTTTGGAGCGTTAGCCTTTCGTCAGAGCGATTGGAGGAGTTGTGGGTTGTAGTGACGAGAAAACAATAATAAATTAGTTGAATGAAAAGCGCTCGTTGATACCGTGGGGATTAAGAGTGCCGATTTGGAAGATAAATTTTTGTTCTAGCGTTTTGGGGCTTTCAGAACTGCCTAGATGTAAGGAAAGTCCGTAAACTGCCATATGTTGTTTGGAATGATTAGGGAGATTGAAGTGTCTAACGACATGTTTGGATGCGTCCTTGTCATTTAATTCTACGTCGCGAAGGTGTTCTCGGAATCGGTCACCTATTGTAATATACTGCGATGTGCGCTTAGTTTTGGTTCTAAATTTGGTGCACTTTTAGAGAAATTCAGATAAACCTTTTCCCTGTTTTACCCCGCGGAAAAAATAACCGAAACTGTACCGAGATAAATGGCCGTTATTAATGTTTCTGTCAGCACTATTTATGGAACGGGAAAGCTGTGACTATGATATATAGTTATGGGTAAAGCGCTACATGAGGACAAGGCGTCAAACACCGTTTATTTTGAAGAAATTGAATGAGCTGCCTCCAAAATTAAAGCAACCATCCGTGGCAGTTAAAAAAGTGAGGGATAGACTCGAATATCATATCAAATAAAGATATTTGTGGAGATAACTCCTTGAACGATAAGATATGATGACGTCCCTCACCAGGCGATGGTACTTCTCAAGATACGGTCGCGGTGATACTCGCAATAAAGCAGAAAATAATTATCAGGAGATTACTATGGAGCTTGCACACACTTTTCTGGCATCCTGATGAGTTCCTTACTCGTTTTGACAAAAAATATGCGAAAACATCGCCCGCGAATGACTGACAGGATGATATTATTATATCAAAACAGCTGAAGTCAGTCCTATAATAATTAATTGGTTGCCTAAAGATTACATAAGAATCCAGCACCAAACAAAGCATGTCAACGGAAGGACAGCGTCTACAGCGAGAGCACTATTCAACGAAGCCGTACCTTGCGTGACAAATACTGAATAACCACATGGCTTCAATTGCATAATCAGTCATAATTTATTTACCGTGCTATTTTCGGCACGGCAACTGAATGTAAACAAGCCGTTGGTCGCGTGACGTTTGAGAAGCCTGAAATATTTTTGGAGGGGGTTGAATAAATTGTGTGAATTAAGGAGTGTCCACTTGAGCAGAGACGTTAGATTGTCAGCGATCTGTATTTGGATTTTCGTTTGTTCACTGCAGGATTTGTTCACACTGCTGAGAGAGGTAAGAATTATGTTCCATATAGATACGAATTTAGCTCACTTGTAAAGTGTAGCCTCGCCAGACTTCTGCGACGCGAACAAAGATAATTCTGCCAAGAACTCACACTCTCCGCTCGATCGAACTGAAGTAATTTCCCCTGAAGTGCTTCTGCCGCCATTTCTGTCAGTTCACACAAACTTTCTGATATCTCCAGTATTCGCTGGTTTCCCTTTGTATTTTGAGTGTGTGGGTTTCTGATCTATTATAATTTCAACTTTAGCGACACTCGTCAAATGCAAAGCACGAAGACATAACGATTTTGAGAAAGTAAAACAAAGGCGCCTTCAGTCGTCCTTCTGCATGAGACGAGTTTAAGTTACACACTCTCAGCAACAGGGAAAAGGAAAACAGTGATTGTCAGTTAAGATGGCCTTAACGGGAAGTTTTGATCGAAGATTCTTTCAGGAATGGAAAGAATAAAGGGACAAACTGTTTCTGATCGTCTTGAAGAAAATCAGCTCTGATCATTAATCCTTCTGTCTGGTAGTTGTTCAGTTTTCAGTTTTTCGCGTTAAGCAATGGAAGTGTTTGAACTTATGACAAAATACTCGCTTAATTTCATGGAGTGTAGTTGATTTCATCAGACAGAAGTTAGAGACGAACTCAAAATCTCTTGAATCTGTAAAGTAACCAAATTGATGCTTGATTGCTTTGATCTAAATGCAGGTATGTCAGGTATTTGATAAAATAAATTAAACTTGCTCGCTGTCTACTTCATTGATTGACAAGAGGGTCCCGTATACTCTTTATGAGAAACACGACTGGGCGATTTTTTTTTTACCTCGTGAATCGTGAATTGAATTGGTTTTCCTTTTCTTGAATCGTGATTAAAAATAATAAGATCTTTTAGGTCCTCGTGAAGTAATACTTTTTATTTAAACGTGACCTGTGAATGAAGAACTGATTTAAACGTGATTCGTGAACCATTTTGTTTTGCGCGATGAATTCCCAGCTTTTTGATGGTTTTAAAAATGTATTATTCTCGAACAGTAGTGGTTAAGTTTTGACCAGGGTTGTGACAGGACATGAACTTTACATGGATTAATAGAAGTCATAAAACAGACCTCTAATGGTCCTTGAACAAATAATATAAGACATTCTGTCATCATTTGTCACTTAAGACTGTTCAAGACTAGGAAAATTGAAAATTTAGTTGGGGAATTTAGTCTCTTACTTTCATGTGAAATGTCTCAAATGTGTGAATGTGAAAAAACTTTGATATTATTCGTGATGTGTGAAAAGGCCAAATATTTTTATGTGACTGAGTTTTACAAAGGGGTATACTGTAAGTCCGAACCTCTGACAATGAAAAGATACAAGTCAAATTCTTAGAGACCTTTAAACTCAGTTCTTTGTGATTCATTAACAATCTTTCTCATTAATATGTATAAGTACCACATCACCAAAAAATTTCAATGCCATTATTAAATGGCCAGTTCTCTCTTGGTTGCAAAAAGAACAAAAACTTTCCTGTACATATTCAATAATGTTGATCATTATCCATAAGATTTACTATGAAAAAGCTGATTGGTCAAAAGCATTCAATCAATATACAATAGTGTGTGAAGTTGACATGATAAAATGCAATATCTGAGGCTTATACTGCATTTATCTTCTCGAGATCAATGTCTGCCTAGTTTCCAAGACCTTAAAGTTTAGTGTTCTCAAACTTTTGAAAACCAAGAGAGATGCTCAAAATAGCTGAATGCCTCTAAAAAATTTATAATGAAACAATTATTTAATCCAGTTTTTGATATCATGCTCAACCTCATTCAATAATCACTTATTACTCTGGCATCAAGACCATGGATAGACCATAGTCACCCATGTTTCTGCTATGGTTGTTCACAAGACTTCCTGTTGTCCAATTCTGTTTTTAATAATACACTTGATTAACAAATCAGACGACTGTTATCAATTAATCACAATATAATAAAATCTGAGAAAGAAACTATAGACATCCATTATACATTTTCATAAAAAACAACAACAACAACAATTAACTCGGCAAAATGCAGGACAACAGTGTGCACACATCACACATTCTGTCCCCTTCCACAGGCATGACATGATAATTGTCCCTTTAATGGTCCTATAACACGGTCCAATTACAAGCATGACACATAAACTGTACTATAGGTGCTCAAATTGGGCTGGAGATAACCAATCATGTTCAAGAATTTTGTTATAGTTTTGATTAACAGATGAAAAGTTATATTTTTAGATGAAAGTTTTTCTTCCTCAACATTTTTTAATTCTGATATTTGCAAATTATTGAGCCCTGAAAAGGAAGTAAGGATTTTTTTTATTGCACTGAGACAGGGTAGCCTATATTAAAGATCCATGGTTTTTAAAATTGTTGATTTTTTTTTGCAAGTCAACCCTGAGTTTTTTTTAACCATTACTTGTTTGTTTGAAAAAGCAACAAATGCATTCAGTGCACATTTGGGGGCATGAATTATTTTGTTCTTAGATAAACACTCTCATTCCCTTGACCCTTTCACTCCCAAGATCTCTTCAGTAATTCTCCCTACTGTTTGCCATACCATTCTTATGATATAAGTTTGGAGAATTTGGTACTGGATCATCTAATAATTCTTTAACTGATATTTTCCTTTTTCATATCACTTACAATATCTGCTTGCTGTTGTGTTGATATTTTGTAAGGAGAATTCCTGTATTGGTCACTCATGCAAGATGAAGGGTTAAATAAATATGTTATACATGAGTTTTGATGTTGGTTAATGATTGCAGTTGTAAAATTTTTAGCTTGAATTCATTTTGCTGAAAATTAAATATTCAAGAAGCCAGGCACAATTTTTAAAGTTTTGGAGACAGTCCCTGATAGATTTATTAATTAATGAAGGATCTTAATTTATTTTAAAGTCAACTCTCTGCTAATGGACACTCTCGTAGGTGGCCAGTTCTAATTATGGACACTTTTTTCAATTCCTCATTTTTCTGCTTAGTACCAATTGAGTTCTTTATCACTATCCTCAGTTAATTGATATAAACTTTTTCTTTTCACATTCCCTTCTTAGTTAAGCTTTTATTGATAAACATGAATAAGAAATTACAACCAGTTTTCATTACTCTTTGTTATTTTTATTATTTCATCAACAACATTCAATACATAACATAATGAGTACAGCAACTATGGGTGATTTGGATGATATTTCATGCAAAACATGTCTTCAATTGAAAATTGTAATCTTAAAACCATCATGCTGCTAGACAAACTCTGTAAAAAAAAAAAAGCAAACAAAACAAAGAGCTCTCATTCTGATTATTTTTGTATCAAAACAGTGAATATGTCAGTGAGAAGGACTTATCCAATCAGTCTTTATTAAATGACTAGGACCATTTTCTGATGAATTCACTCTGTTAATTGCAAGTAAAAATAGCTTACAGAGGATAAAATCAAACAACAGGTCTGAAAATTAGCAACTTGGTCTGATATCAACAGCATAGAAATCATTCATGCTTTGGTTTATTTACAACTGTCTTTGGTTATCACATGAAAACAAAACCAACCATAGATTTGCCCTAATTATTTCTTTCCTGTTGGATATTAATTTTGAAATGGAAGTAGTAATTCGTATGTTTTTGGAAAAACAGCTTGGAAAACTCAGTGTATTTAAATTCAAATATCTTTCTTGTTCATAATTGCCTTTTCGTTAACATCTAACTCAAGCAATTATTTACGAACACAAAAATTATACAATTAGATTTAAGTTTAAATGTTTCTGATGAAAATAAATAACTCAAGACCCTTTACGCATAAGCATCTGGTCCTTTACTCAAAATGTTTAAAAGAACACTGAAGGGTGGATGGCTTCCGAAGATAATGTATTACGAGGAATAAATCATTACCTTGGTTCAGTAGATGTTAACTTATAAACCTCATTCTTGCCAATTTTTGGTTCGATTGTTATTATAAATGCCACAAGAAAGTTAGTTCAAGTTACTCACCTTTAATGACAGCTTGTTTTTTTCGTTCTGACAGTTGCATTACTAAGACATGGATTCCCATATTTCTAAAGAAAACTTGAGAAGTAAGATTGTAACAGAACGTTTCGGAAAAAAAACATTATATCTGTCAGAGTGGGATTTACTCGAATTGCCTGAAGCGGTGCAGGAATTAACTGAGTTGGACAAACTTTACCTGTCACAGAATAAACTTAAAACAATACCTGAAAATGTTGGAAAACTAAATAATATTACGGTACTTGATGTAAGCGGAAACCAGCTGTCCATATTCCCAGCAAGTTTAACACAGCTGAGGAAACTCAAAGAGCTGAACATCTCACGTAACAAATTAACCACCATCTCTGATGCTATTGGTGAGATGGTGGCACTGGAGGGACTGGATCTGAGTTACAACCAGTTGACTGTGTTGAGTCCAGCTATAACACAGCTGAAGAAACTCAAATGGCTGTACATCTCAGATAACAAACTAACCACCATCTCTGATGCTATTTGTGAGATGGTGGAACTGAGGGGACTGGGTCTGAGTTACAACCAGTTGACTGTGTTAAGTCCAGCTATAACACAGCTGAAGAAACTCGAAGGGCTGTACATCTCACATAACAAACTAACCACCATCTCTGATGCTATTGGTGAGATGGTGGCACTGGAGAGACTGGATCTGAGTTACAACCAGTTGACTGTGTTAAATCCAGGCATAAAACAGCTGAAGAAACTCAAATCGTTGTTTGTAAATGGGAATCCTTTTACAGTTGAAGGAATGAGAAGTGTTGCGGAGCTAGAAGATACAGGAATAATTGACCGAGTATATTCAGATCTCCAAGGTGAGTAAAGGAAATTTCTGTTCACATTATTGTTGTGACGTGTGCATTTACTAAATTGGTTCTAATGATTGATTTGCAAGTGGTTATTCTGCTTGTTACTGATTATTACAGGTAGATGGCGATAGTTAAACTGTAAATACTGTCACAGTTTTTGTGTGGTTTAACAAAGTTGGCATCACTTGAGAAATACATGACATTTGTAATGGCAGTTTTTGTTCTAATATTGAAAAGCTTTATTTTAACAATTTGGCTGACATTGAAATTTAAGTTCCTCAATTAGGAAATATGATTTGATGTGGAATCAAGAGAGTAAATGTTATTACAAATCATTCTATGCAGTTAGGCATCATTGTTTTGAGTTTTGCTTTCTATTTGACTGGAGCAAAGAAAGGATAAAATGTATTCCAAGTCATTTCATTGATAGAAATTGTTGTTTTATTTTTGCTTTCTATTTGATTCAATGAAAGTGTTCAAAAATTGAATAACTTGTAGCTTATGAAACAAAATTTATAAACTAATACAATTTGTGAATTAAGTTACAGGAATAGAACTTGAATTTGTTTTTAGCATGACTAAATTCTGAGTGTTATTTCCATATCACTGGTGATTTTTGTGCAATGTTTTTTACACTTGTAGTTGTTACCTTTTGGATATATGCACTTTTTCTTTCTCTTTTACCAACAATTAATTGGTTATTGACTCCTCACTACTTAGAAGAATTGATTTAAGTCATTGCCTCTCTCTCTTGTGTGATCAGTCACAAGTGGTTCTAATTCTTAATGTTATAAAACATTGAGTCAGTTTAGTTTTGGTGTGCATGTTCACCAAACTCATCACTACATTTTATGCCAGGAGAATTATTTTGATTGACTGTGTAATTTTTATGTGAGAGTGGAATAAATGTGTTTTCCAAACTCACTAATGCATTAATATCAGAAAAAAAAAATTGTGATGGTTTAGTTTTTATATACCAGCCTTTAACTCCAACATTATTCATGTTGGATATTTATAGTAGTTGATTTGTAAACTTTTAACTTTGCTTTTTTTTCAATTATTTTGTACAAATTTTTCAGTGCAGAAATTTCTTTTTTCTTCGTGTTGTGAAAACTCTCTAATAAGACCAAATAGCAGATCAACGCAAAGTACAGCTGGCTTATGAAAGGGCTTTGAAAGATGGATATGTCACAGTTTACCGCAGTAGAATATTACTCATTGGTCAGGATCGAGCTGGTAAAACCAGTTTAAAGAAGAGTCTCCTAGGCCTTCCATTTGACTCTGAAGAACAGAGCACTGAGGGGATTGAAGTAGATCCTTCAAAGTGTGAAATTGATGTTGACCAAGCTGCAAGGAACTGGCAGTCCATTGGTGAGATTAAACCAGGACTGTTGGAATGTTCTAAAGATGTGGCAAAGACTGTTGTGGAGAAAATTTTTATACAATATAAGACTTCAGAAGAAGATTTGGAGAAAGATTCAGTCCACATTTCACCTGCAGATTTTGAAGAGGGATCTTTTGATGGTTACAAATGTGGCAGAAAAAAGGTGATGTCAGAATTCTAAAAACATTCTTTACAAGTACAGCTTTTTAATGACAGTATAGTTTAAAATGCTTAATGTCAAATAAAGATTATGTAAACCTTAAAGTGAAGCAAAAATTAAAATTGTTTTATTATTTTTTTAAATTGATGTTTTTTTACTTTGCAATGGTCTTAGCCAAAAAGCAGGGAACTGTTCATAGTCTAAACAATAATTTCCCTCCCAGTGTAGTACTTTCATTTTATTCAATTTACATCAAACTTTGGCATAATTATTTCAGAAGTGTAATTAGTTTGCTGGCTAAACTGAATCATTGTGGTACTTAACTCTTTCACTCCCAGGTCAAATTTGCCATTCTCCTTACTATAAACCACACAATTTGCATAACAGTAGTTCAGAGAATTAAGTATTGGATCAACTTATTATCCCCAAATTGTTATTCTTGTATATTCTCATCACTTATCTGGTTGATATTGTATTGATATTGTAAGGAGAAATTCTGTCTTGGTTACTCATGGGAGTTAAAGGGTTAAAGTAATTAATTTCACCTTCTTTGATACTTTACTCAGGTTGAGGATAAAGGAGATAACCTGTCAGTAGACGCTATGCACAACATTAGCATTGAACAATCAATGGACTGCATCTCAGATGAGCCCAAGGTAATTATTGATGTTGCTCAACCCCCTGACACTGTGAAGCATGTTCATCAGTGGTTGGAGTATCTCCAAAGCAAAGACACAAAAAGTGGTTCATTCAAAGAAGAATCCTATCTCATGGACATCTGGGACTTTGCAGGGCAGCACCTGTACTATGCCAGCCATCCTATCTTCTTATCACAACGATCATTATACATACTGGTGCACAATCTCAGCAAGCCTTTGGATGCTGCAGCTGAGCCCTGCATGAGACAAGGGAGTAATGATGTGAAGTTGGAAAACCCTAACAACGAAACAAACATGGAGAATTTGCTGTCATGGCTGGCTACAGTACATGGTGTTGCCCTAGCAACTGATGACCCACATGATGATGCACAACATAGACTTCCCTACCTCCGCCCCCCAGTGTTTATTGTTGGAACACATGCTGATAAACCAGTTGAAGACATAGCAGTAATAAAGAAACAAATACAGGAGAGAATTTCTGGTATGGAATATGAGAGGCATGTGGTCAGACCCTTATTCTGCATTGACAACACTCAGAGACCAAACTTGACTGAGAAATCTAAAAGGAAGATTCAAAAGCAGAGAGGAAAACATAAAAGAGGTAAGAATAATACTTTGTGTCTTAAATTGTATCCTCCACCATGTGTTACTTGCAGTAATTGATGGTTTTATAATTGCTTACTAGCTTGTCTTTGCATCAATTCGGAGAGCACTTAAGTTGTGGCCAGTTTATTTTTTTCAATCAAAGGCCCATTTAGTAGACGTTGGCAAACATTGAGCATTAAGAACAATTATTATCTGGCTCTCACATTTACATGTCATCCATCAGTGGTGTTGTGTGTCATTATAATTTTAAAAGGTTGGTAGACACACAGATTGTTTAAGTTGGAGTTGTAAGGGAAGGATACTGCCCTGTTTAAATGAGTTCAGGCTAATAGTGGAAGCTAGTTATAGTTGTGTTTTTTGTTGCTTTTATCGGCTGCATTCTTCTCAGTTAGCTTTCAGCTTCTTTATGTACCAGCATCACCATACTGGGGTCTATAAATTTTGGTAAAATTTCTGCACAGCCCCATACTATTGTAAAACAAATCTGTTTTCCCAATGGCAATGTATTGTTTTTTTCATTGTTTTCTCTGTCCAAGAACTGAATGCATAATGTAGTATGGGGCTGTGTGGAAATTTTACCTAAATTTTTGCTGACAGATCCATTGATTTGAGAGTTTGAAATAAGGAACAGAAGATGATTTGGGGAGTTGAAGAGTTTATCATCATAGCTATGTTGTCACCTATGAAATATCTGCAATCACACATGTATGATACAAACTATTCTCATTGTAAGCACAAATTTCTGTGTCACATTGTGCTTTTAATTCATTTTCTAAATATATTCAGCTGAGGAAGAAGGAAAAGCAGATGGAATAAAAGAATTGCGGAACAAAATCCTGGAGGTGTTGAGGCAGGAGCCTTATATGGGGGAGAAAATACCCATCAGGTAAAGGAAAGTAATATTTATCTGAGAAACCTCATTTCATGGACTTTGGGAACAATGTTTTACATGTATTCAAACAGTCATCATAATATCTTCAAAGAGCAGTCAGTGTTTTTATCATAACTGTATATGCACATACATGTATCTAAAGAAAAAAATATTTTTACCTCTACTAGTTTGAAGTTCATCAAAATACTTAAAACATCAGACTGTACAAATACACAGCAGTCATATAAGTGCAAACAAACAAAACTCTTATTAATTCATGACATTGTGACAATATTGTGCTTTTAAAAAGGTGTGGATGTCTGATGGATATTTGAGAAGGCACAGCTCTTTGAATTGAGATTGTTTATGTGAAAAATATAACCATGTTTGGATTTTCCTAAAGTTTGGAGAAAGCTAGACTGAGGAAATGGATGAGTTAACTCTGAAAGACTGCAAATAAGTACATGTCTGACTGAAGTTAATATCCAATTTTAAACCCTAAAACATTTTAATTATTCTGTTGCCCTCTAGATGGTTTTTGTTTGAAAAGGTGATTGAAGCTTTGGTGGCTAAACAGATTTATCACAGAAATCTGCAACAACTTGAGCATTATGCAAGGAAAGATTGTTTCATGAAAGATGCAAAAGAGTTTGAGTCCATGATCAGTTTTTACCATGACCTGGGGATGATAATCAAGCATCGCAGTACAGTTGTACTGAAGGCTCAGTGGTTGATTGATCTGTTCAAACAATTGATAACCATTCCACCTTTCAATAAACAGGTACAAAAAAAATTTCATTTTAGAAAGGCCTTACTTGAAAAATGTTTAATAATTTAAGTGAACAGAAAATGAGAATGATACTTTTGTTTAATATATTGGTAACTTATGCAACAGCTGTGACTCTTTTATCTCCCAAGTTATTTCATGTACCTTTTGCAGCTTTTCAGGTCATAGATTGATTTAGCCTTTTTCCTTTACAAGAGACTTGCATTGGCTTGCTACCGCTCACAATAATTGTATTTACACAATTTTTTTCACTTGCACTGAATAGCTTTTGTGGTGGTAAATAACAACTAATAATCATCTCTGAGCAGCCAAAGATACAAAATTGTCCATTGAGAGTGTAATTTATTACCATTTCGGTACATTGATTGAAATAAAAGTTTTCTAGTTCTTTTACATTTGCATGGGAAACATTCAGGAGAAACATTTGGTGGACTTCTCTTATCTGGAATTTTTGTTATTTATGTATTTTGTAGAATGCTCGATATGCTAAATACTGGCGGGAACTTGAAGGAAGTGGCATCCTTAGCATGGAACATGTTGATCATGTATTTTCCAGCTTTATTGGACAAAGAATCATCAAGGGAGACATTTTAGACATGATGGAGCAATTTGGCTTGATCGCTAAGTTCTCAGCTTCCCCAACCCATGAGAAGTACTTTGTACCAGCTCAGTTGAAGTCATCACCTGATGAACTCTGTGAGATGAAACCATCATCAACTGATCCATGTCCATTGTATCTCCTCTTTGTCCATGGCTTTGTCCCTCATGGTCTCTTCTTGCAGCTTGTCTCGCGATCCATTCATTGGTGTTCAAAGAGATGGGCCATGCATCAACCTCGC
Organism: Pocillopora grandis; assembly: GCA_964027065.1. NCBI lineage: Eukaryota > Metazoa > Cnidaria > Anthozoa > Scleractinia > Pocilloporidae > Pocillopora > Pocillopora grandis. Next base: position 27,193,636 of record OZ034731.1, read on the forward strand.
CTGTACCAAAATGGAGCATGGTTCATCATTGGTAAAGATATTCATGATTTTGTCCTCATATGCAAAACAGGATTTGTGAAGGTAATCTTGAGACAAAGAAAAGCACGCAGTCATCAGGTTGAAGGACAGAACTCAGTCGAACTAGCAACTCTTGTTCGTGAATTTCTTGAAGACACCTTAAAGAATTTGTCACAAGAAATGCCATACCTGAGGGGAATGCAGTATAGGCTGTGTGTTGCATGTCCTTATTGTCATCCAGGGGTAGAAGAAACAGGTCGTGCATGCTCAGATCACGTGAGAACTACTTGCACACACAAGGACTGCTTCCATCTCATTGATGCAAATGAAGGTCGGCCGGACATCTGTACGCGAAAAATTAGCAATATGGTAGAACCAGTTTGTGGATTGAAGAAATGGTTCTTGAAAAGGAGAAGCCAGGTATGATTAATTATAATGATCTCTCAAGCAAAAATTTCTAGCCTCAGTTTCATCTTTTCTTTGCTCCCCTAATTAACTTGATGCTAATATCAATTGGGCTGTTATCAGTGTCGAGAAAGGGAGCCCTGATAGATTTTCTTCAGTTTTAAATATAAGTCAGAGAATTTCTAACAAGGTAAAATAATTTTTTAATTTTAACCTTTTTTGGTTTTTCTTCGGTAAAGTATTGGTCAATAAAAATTTGTATAACCACATCCAAAGTTTTTTTTTTATTTAATTATCTTAACCTTATATGACCTTTTTTCCTTCAGGGTTTGTCCTCGTCAAATGTAGCTGCTAAATCACATGATGAAGCAAGTGAAGCAAGTGAAGTCAATTCAATGAAGTCTGCCACAGCATTGAAGGTGACTCTCCTGGGCAGTGAGTGGAGTTCGTCAATGGGGGGCTTGTCCACCATCAACAGACAGCTTGCCATTCTGTTGGCCAAACGCTCTGAAGTGGACGTCACTCTCCTTGTCCCACAGTTTGCCTGTTCTGAAGAAGAGAGGAGAATGGCTCGAATTCACAATGTATCCCTCAGAGAGGCACAAAAACGTCCAGGCTATGCCGACTCCCTTGACTGGCTGAGTGCCCCACCGAGAGATATGGACATTGACATAGTACTGGGTCATGGAGCAAAGCTTGGTAAACAAGCTCAATTTATTAGAGAATGGCACCAGTGCAAGTGGATTCAGGTGGTGCACACTGCACCCGAAGAACTAGGAATGCACAAAAACTATCCCATGGCTATTTCCAAAGGTGAAGATAAGAGTACAACTGAAGTGGAGTTGTGTAAGTTGGCAGATGCTGTGGTAGCAGTTGGACCAAAGTTGACAAAGGCATACTCTTCTTACCTGCGCTCATCCGAGGAGCACCAGGATATAATTCAACTGACGCCGAGCACGTTCAGAGAGTTTTCTGACGTTAAACAAGCTTTAGTTGACATGGACAACTTTAAGGTTCTAACGTTTGGCCGTGGTGACCCAGAGGACTTCAGCTTGAAGGGCTACGATATCTCTGCCAGAGCAATAGTTGAACTGAAAGACAGGTCTTACCATCTGACTTTCGTGGGTGCACCTGACGGTAAACAGGATGAGGTTGCAAAGAATTTACTCAAGAGTGGAATTGATAAAAACCAGCTGACCGTGAGAAAGTTCGTGCAAAGCACAGAAAGATTGAAAGAATTATTTTGTGAAGTAGATCTCTGCATCATGCCCTCTAGAACAGAGGGGTTTGGTTTGACGGCCTTAGAAGCATTGTCTGCTGGTCTTCCCATTCTTGTCAGTGGCAATTCAGGATTTGGTGAAGCACTGTACACTGTACCATCAGGCAGATCATTCGTGGTGGAGTCTGAGGACCCTGAGGAGTGGGCAAAGGCAATTGCTGGTGTCCGACAGAGGGAGAGATCAGATCGACTGCAAGATATTCAACAACTGAGGAGTGCCTATGAAGAGAAGTTTAGCTGGGAGAAACAGTGTGACAGTCTTGTGGAGAAGATGTGGGACATAGTTCATGGTGAGAATGTTTTGAATATCCTTCAAAAAGTATTTTAGGGGGCTACGCGCCTTTTGGTCTCAAATTAACTGTGATGGAAAGCATGGAGACCTTATATAAAAGAGACTTTAAACATGAATAGTAATCGGTCGTGTTATCCTCTTATTGATCACTGTGTTATTAAAATAGAAGTTTCTTTCTACCTTTTAGCTTCTAAAAGACAAGACACAAGTTTCAGAGCTCGGCAGGTCGAAGTTGTTGACACATCAACCGAAGAAATAACAGTGGATTCATTACTGACTCCAAGTGAGTAAAATAATTTAATAACATATGATAACTGACATCCTCAAAGAAGTACAGACAGGTTACAAGGAGATCCAGTAATTTTCTTTCCTTGACTTTTGACTTCAGGCCAGCTATGTTTCGTGAAAACGTAGTAAGATACTTTTTACTTATGAGACATGTTTTACTTCTACCCCCGCACTCTTCAGTCACAAACGTAAAACGTATACAAACAAATTTGATTTTCTTTTACTTTCTATTCCGGACGGACGGCTTGGTGTTATTTATTTCTTTGAGTCATTTGAAGTTTTCATCCAATTGGAAACTACCAAAAATGGTCTGAAACCAGGCCTGAAACAAGGAGACATGGGGAGTTCTTACTGTTCTTATCAAAATCAGTTTATGTTCTTTTAACGATACAGTTGTCTGTCGAAACAATATTGAAGTAATCACATATTCATACGGTAGAGGAAATACATCAGTATATTTTTGAAATCAGTACTTTTTTTTCCAGGGGTCCTTTTCCAGTTACACAAATATGTCAGAGTGTAGATCTCGTCCTTAATTTTTCTTCTCTGTTTCTTCTCTCTGGATGACTAGTGTATTCATTCACGGGAAGAAGTCGAACTTAAGAAGTACCTTAATTGACAGCTACAGCTTCCTTTTTAAGGCTGAGTTGTTAAACAAAACAGCGGAAGTCTGGTGGTTGAAGCTCTTTCCCTTTTTACCTTAAAAGTTTCTGTTGCTAGATTGGGAATTGTTATTTTCCAGCAGATGATTGTTCCGCTTTTTATCATGCAGTTAGATTAATGAAAGTGTTCTATTTTCTAGGTTCTCATGACCGAATCATCCAGAAACTTCAGCAGATGCAACTCGATGCAAGCAAAGTCAAGAGCAGAACGGATCTATTACAGGGGCTGAGGAAAATTGCATTAGACAGGGGCTTCAGAATATCTGACAATGAAGGATTAGGAAATTGCATGTTCTATGCCTTGTCCGAACAACTGGAAATTGTTAAGGGAATCAAAATCTCACATGGCGAATTAAGACAAAACTTGGTTCAGTACCTCAGGAGATACCCAAAACTTGTAAGTTGATGTTAGTATGTCTAACAGAGTATGTCACGCGCTGTTATTTTAAGAGTATGATAGAGGTTTTAGGAATTATATAAGCCACTTGGCCAACAGCACCAGAACCTATCCCAGTGTTCACAGCGTGAAGTGACTAGGAATTCTGTTGCTCTTCCTGTGTGGAATGATGGTGGTTTTTTTCAGGAGCTCTGATAGCAGCTTGTGCCCTTGGTGGAAAAAATTGCTAATTAAAGGTCGTCTCGTACCATTCTGATAAAATTACTCCTTGACTCGTACTCTACACGCTCAAGTTTCTATCAACAATCCTTTTAAGTTTCCTTCTTTATCTAATTCTTATTACAGCCGGATGGAACAGATCTGTTTCACTTTGTCCATGGACATCAAACATGGACTGAGTACCTTGTACACATGGAACAAGATGGCGCTTGGGGTGATCACGTGATTCTGTGTGCCACAACAAACTACTTTGAAACGTGCATTCGTGTGGTCAGCAGTCTATCCCATAGCAATGATGTAATCATTACGCCACATTGTCCAGTTAACGAAAGCAAACCTCTTGTACTGGGACACATTCATGAGGTGCACTATGTCAGCCTTCGACCTGTGCAAGGTAAAGCTCATTACATTACTCCAATTAAATGTAATTTCTGTTTTATAATGATATTTGTTAGTTAGGATCCTCGATCTTATTTTTAGTACCGACAGTTGACGACTGTCATCTCTTTCATTGGTCGATTTGTTACTTTGCTCATTTAACACACATCAGCAAGTTTTTGATTTTCATAGTTTCATGCTTCATCGTTGGCTCCCATCTCAATAATCAAACGCAATTCATGCACTCTATTGTTCTCCTTTGCCGTTTAATCAGTGTTGTGATTATTGTGTTTACAGGTTAAAATGGCAAGCCCCAGCAGTCACGTTGATCGGCCCCTCGTGAAGAGTCCGGCCTTGCAGAATGGTTCTCTAGGCATACAGACTATTGATGCAAATTGGCCAACTTGAGCTTTCTTCAGCCTAATTTATCCAATGTGAACTGTGAACTCTTAGATTTAATTCGAGGTTCTATAATATTAGTTTTCCAATGGATCGCATGAAAAGGAAAACAATCCAAATGACAAAGGGTGTAAAGAAAAGACATCAAACCGTGAAACGTTATCGTAACTATACAAAAGTGTACATGTCTACGGGCAAGAAAACAACAATTGGAAACTTTATTTTGGGGGTTCGAAACATGAACTGAACTCAGTTACTCTTAATTTTAATGTACTAACAAATGCATTTATTGCTACGTAAAATCTGTTTGTACAACTGAATAAAAACTCTGTACAATTGCTGAACTAGCAAGTTGTTTAATGGATTCTTCATATATCAATATTTTTAAAACGTAAATGAAGTAATTGTTATACAATGAAAAAAATGCCACATTTGATCACGGTAAAAATCACTCTGTACGATCAGAATGTTGCTTTAGGTTCTACAGCACCATGATCTCAGCAATGCATGGAATAATCAGCGCTTACAGTAATATAACTTTCCCCCAAATTTAAAAGGCAATCGATAATTAGGGGTATCGAATGGTCTTTGTGAGCATGCGAGCAGTTTGTTTATTTTTGCGAGCACGAGAAGTTGTCAAATTCTTCTCGCGAGCAGCGAGCACTTTAGAAAAATACAGATGGCGAGCAACGAGTACTTCAAGTACAGTATTGACTATTTGTAATCTAGTGGAGTGAATCTGTTATAAAAGTAAATCAAAGCGAAGAAACGTGTGTTTTGAAACTGTAAATTTCCTAGCCGTCCCATACAGAACTAAAATGTTAAACACCGACTTCCTCTTGAGTAATGAAACTTCAACAGCAATTTAGTCGCGTTTTTAATTTGAACTCAACAAAACGGCAAAGTTTTACCACACGTCGCCGTAATGAAATCTTAACTCCCTCAATTCAAGCGCGACAACAATCTCGAGAAACTTCACCCCGGGATCCCGGGGATGTAAGACTGAATGTAAACACAGGCTAATTTCGATGATGGCTTGGTGGGTTACCTCACTTACCTGGGGTCCTGTGAATGCCAAATACAGCACCGTGCCGCAAAGAGTACGACGCATAAATTATGACTGATTATGCAATTGAAGCCATGTGGTTACTCAGTATTTCTCACGCAAGATACGGCTTTGTCAAACTGCTCTCGCTGTAGACGCCATCCTTTTGGTGACATACTTTGTTTGGTGCTGGATTCTTGTCTAATCTTTAGCCTACTCATTTTACAAAAAGTGAAAACAGTCCACAAGACGCTTACATCCCCAAGTTTAACGTTGCGTAAATTGAGTACTGCGGGTCTCCTTATTTTTACCCTGTTTACCTATTACTCAGGTTGCAGGTTATTCAGATTTAGGTAGCGACAATTTTTCCAAGAGAACAAGGACTACAACAAGGGCCTATAATAAAAATGTTATTTATGGTAACAAATGGCTGAGTAATTAAATCGAAATAAATTTTCGAGAGAGATCATACAAATATTACGAAAAGATAGCGTAGTAATATTCTCCAAAGTTGAAAAATGTTTGAGTAGGTGAGGAATGTGATAGCCGATAAAGAAACTACTTACAAACCTACAAGAACTCTACCAACGATTTGGTTTTGTCTATTACCGTACGATATCGGGATTCTGATGACTTTTCAACAGCAGCAATTCATATCGTTCTCCTTATAGGACTGACTTGAGCTGTTATTTCAATGACCTTCGAATATGTAATCGTGACATTCGCTTAATTCAAAATAATCTCGACCTTGACAACGGAAAATAAAATTTCGTTACTGTCACGCAATCACGTGTTGAGGTCTTTGCCTTACTTTACAGTTGCATTTCTCTGATCCCTATATCTATCTAGTAAGTAAATTTGATTCCTTGCGTTTAAAATGGTGAGATTGTTGTCATTTTCATGATTGTCCGAGGATAAGTTGAACGGACAAATTTTCTTCAAAAAAGAAACCTCTTTGAGACTCTCAGTCAGTGGATTGGAGACAAGCGAAGGACCGGGCAAGTTAAAGTCGGTGGTCACGATTTCCTGATCCCACGGCAGGTCTTTCGCTCATTTCCATTAACCGAGAGCGTGACAAGGCTAACATCGGCCCCGCTCCCTAAACAAGAAAGCGAGAGGTGGGCTTATACCCGGAGGGGTGGGGAGGGGGGGACACTTATGATTTTTTTTTGTTTTTGTTTTGTTTTGTTTTGTTTGGGTAAACAGGCCTTTAACAGTTCAATTAAAAGTTCAATAATAAGCCACCAAACGATGAAACTTGACTTTTTCATGATCATATACCCTGTAATCTTTTCAATGCGTGACATTTCTGTGGTAGAACATGTTCATAGGTTCAACTACCCAGCACATTGGCTACTATTTCAGTTTTAAAATAAAATCTCACTTTTTAAAAGCTGGAAATTTACACAGGAAACGACGTTACCATATCTGGGGTGACTAAAAATGGAGTCATAAAATGGTCACCATTTTAGAATAAGCTTTACACTCATAATTTTCTTTTAATTCATCAATTCTACAATGGTGTTGGATTTCCAAGTACCTGAAAAAAACAAAACAAATTTAAAAACTATAAAAATCGTGGCATTCAAACTGAGCACAGGGACTTCCATTACATTCTCTTTCAGTTTCCACAAACCTATATGTCTCCTTAGAGCATTTTTTATCCCAGACAAAAAGTGAGTAGGTTCCATGTGGTGTCTTCTGTTTCTGAACTTTGTTCCAACAGGTGCAGCTGTTCTCTCTTTTCAAGTCTCTACACTTTAATTTTCTTTGCCTGCAACAAAAATACATCATCAAGCAAGAGGAAATCTTTAGTGAGATAAAAAATTAAAATAGTACATGATAAATTTCTTGGTAATTGTGAAGAAGAGCTCCCCAAAAAACCTGTCGGCCGACAGTTGGTCGTCTGTCGGCCGACAGATAAGAATTCCTATTTTACTAACATCTTGTTCCAGAGTAAACAAAAAGGCCAGGCACATCAGGTTTTCTATAATTTGAACATTAACTTTCTCTAATCCTCAAACCCCAAATAGTGACAAGGAACTAATTTCTCCTTGCAATATCATCCCTAAATTAAACATTAAGGTTATGAGAATAGAGGAAATGATCACTAACAAAAAAAAGCTCTTGATTGTTGAGCAAATTCTCCTTGTCAGAACACAGAGAAAAGTATGTGTATAGATTAAGGATTCTAGAATATCATTGTGCTTCTATGATTTCCTTGCCTGACAGAGTGTTCTTGCAGGAATTGGCACATGTGAACACAGGGGAGCAGATGGGAAATGTATGTAACAGTATGACAGTTACATGAGCATCATCTTCCAAATATGATGAATTTAATTTTTTTTTCTATCAATCAATTCTATGAATCTAATTTAATCACACATGTATTTGTGAGGGAAATCTCATGAGCTCAAGTACATCTCTTAATTAAAAGGCACCAGTGATGTTTACAAAGCTTTGGTGAATGAACTAACCATTGGAGTGCTTTTTGGAAAACTTTATTTAAACATATAATGAGTAACCATAAATTATGAAATGTAAGATCTGTTTGATATGTTTTTATGTATGATATGTTTTAAACAAAACCTCATACAAATACTGCTCTTTGTACATTCCTGGTGCACATTTCTCAAAACATTTTCAGCCAGTTGGAAAATGCCTTAAGATAATTATATTGTTTGATTTGATCATTCATTAGAATGCAGAGGAGGATGGACACATCAAATTTTAATGTTTTCTTTTAACTACTAAAAAGTTTATTGTTGTTTAGTTATCTTTAACCCTTTAACTCCCAGAAGTGATTGACATGTAACTTCTCCCTATAAAATTCATTCATCATCTAGCAAAGAGGTAAGGAGAATACTTAAACTTATCAGGTAGAGGTTGTTTTCTTGATTTAACACCAAATTCTTGTAACTTATTTAAAAGGAAATGTGTAGCAGCTAGAGGGGAGAATTAAAAATCAAATCTTGGAAGTGAAAGGGTTAAAAGCTTTAATTTCAAGCCAGTGTGTAGTATGGAAATCCTGTATTGCACTTAATAAGTTATTTTTCAATTCATTCACAATAGACAGATTAGGAATGAAACATTTTGTTTCAGTATACAGTGATTATTATTACATTATTTAAGGGAAGGTAATATTTGCATTTTAGTAGAAAAAGCACAGCAGTTCTATGTCTAAGTGACTTGCTGTAGTCTCTCATTTATCTTCAGTCCCTAATTTTTGCTGATGACTGTTAATTACAATCAGGAGGAAAATAATAAAAAAAGACACCAACAATTTGACAAGGAAAAGTTAAACCCCATCCCACTCTCACTGTAGGACAGTGCCCACTGATAAAAGGATGAACCTGATTAATTCTGATTAAAGCTGACTAATTTGAGAGTATAAGAGTTAGTTTGAGAGTACATGTTTAAGTATGTAAGTACTTTTTGGCTTCAGTTCAAGGAACATTGAAGAGTCTTGGGAAAAGAAAACTCGCTGTATCCCTTGAAACCAGTTATTAACTGCTTATGTTTAACAAAGTTTGAACTGAAACAAACTCTGGACAAGTATGGCAAAGAATATGTTGCATGAAAAAGCAAAGGCTTTCTTTTTTATCACCCCACTCTCTGAAAGGACACTTTTGTGCCCCCATTTGACTATCTTGTCATGATAATTGAGTTTGTGGTTTAAAAACTAACATGATATCCAAGCTTATTAAACACAGAAAGAAAATAGAACCTGATCAGTCTTCCAGAAAACTTACTGCTTGTCTTATACAGTCTTTAAGTGCTTGAAACTCCTTATCACAGGCATGCTTGGTAATATTGTCTTTCTGGGACACACAGCTTCCATAAAGAAGGGCCTGAAAAAAAACAACAACAATTAGGAAAATAAAATATTTAAAAGAACTTGAAGACAAATTTTTGTTTGAGCATTAACCCTATAATTCCTAGGATCTAATCATTACTTCTCCTCTCTAGCTGCTACACATTTCCATGTAAATTAGTTCTAAGAATTTAGTGTTAGATCAAGATAAAAACGTCTACCTGATACATTTGAATACTCTCATTACCTGTTTGTTGGATAGTGGATGAATATTGTAGGGAGAGGTTACATGTGAATCACTTCTAGGAGTTAAAGGGTTAAAACAATCTCAGGCATATTCTAAGCAACACCTAAAACAAACTGAGTAAGGTTTTCAGTTGAGTGAGTCAATTCTCAGATCTTGGAGCTAAAAGGATCAAGATTTCAGGTAGTTGGTTAAGAGGAGACAATTTGGGACAGATTTGAATGCTATAATGATCTTTTGACTCATTATACACAGAGCTATTTATAAATTAGATTGAGCCTAAAAACTATAATATTTCTAAACTTTTCCATGACCTTGGTCTGTGATTGACTAAAATATTAGCACTATCTAATCAACCAATTAGAGACAAAAACAGGAATTTGGTTTCTTTTATTTTGCAGAGGCTTAAGTTGGTTTCTGTCTTTGTTTCTCTCTGTTCTTCATATTTTATAAACTCTTAATTACAACACCACACATTATACTTACAATACTTCAGCTACCTTACTTTTGCAATAAATTATTCATGATCAATAAATGCCAGTATAATCCAACATATATATTTGCTTATCTGCAATTGGTCTTAACCCATCACATGACAGGATATCCTCTAACTAAAAACTGGGGGATCTCCAAGGATATACCTCAAGAGATATTTCCCAATCTTCAAACCCCACATCCAAAATGGAAAACTCTGTGTTTAAGATTTAATTCAAGATGAAAAGGGTTGTGTTGTTGTTACAGAAGAAGGAACATGTATCTTTTGCTCATAAAATCATTTCAGAGAACACTGAAAAGAGAACCTCCCACACCATAAACAGTAAGCTGTTCATAAACATTTTCCCCATGTGTTGAAAAGTATTTAAAAGATAATAAACATAAAATCCTCCATTTGGCACAGAAAGAGGGAAGCTGTAATTTACAACATAAGTGAAAAATCAAAGCAAGGTGAATAATCAGAGTGGTTGCTAAAATAAAACTACAAATAAAAAGTTTTTTCAGAAATAAACAAACAAGAAAACAAAATAAAGGAGAACAAAAGACACAAACAAATGTTGTACAAGATCCTGATTAAAGACAATAGAGAACCATTTAATGCCATTCAGATAAATGATCCAGCAAAGTTAAACTTTAAATCAAAATGAATAAAATTTACAGTAAAGAACTTATATGAATGATACAAACATAGGTAAATTGAGCAAAAAAAGTAACAGAAAATCAAAGAAAGTAACAGAATTGAAAACAAAAGAACTTAATGAAAATGCAATGGAAACACAAATGTATAAAAATTTAATTAAGTCAATGTGGTTTTTGGCAGCAACAGTGCTTTTCATTTATTTCTTATAGCTTCCTTCTTTCCTTCAACCCTTTAAACTCTTGGAGTGACAAGCATCTAATTTCTCATTACAAAATCACTCCTGAATCACACATCAAGGTCATGAGAATAAAGGAAATGATCATCAATGAAAGAAGCTTTTGATCAGTAACCAAATTCTCCTTATCAGCACCTTAGGAATCATATAAAGAACAGTAAGGAGAATATGCATACTGATGTTAGGGTGTAAAGGGTTAAGTAAGTCATATTAGGAGGCAAAATTGTACCCTTTACCAAATTTGAAACTCAGAAGACACTTATTGAACAGTTAAGTTACTCTAGATGTGATCCTAAAGAGCAGTGGCAAAGAAATCTTCCCAGATATCACATTACCATAGTGCTTTAACAGCTAACATGTGACTAGTCTTAAACAATACTTTTATCAAACCTTTATCACACTGTGATCATTTGCTAAGCTGTCATCAAAAAGAAATATGTCTTTCACTAAAACTTTGCTTATTTCCTTTCAGTGGTGAACCAAAGAATCTATTCTACACTTGATTAATTTAATCATAAGTTGCACTTTGCTGGAAGGTAAATCGAAACACAACAAAGCAAAACAAGGCAAAAAACGATAACAAAAGAAACCTGAAGATAATTTAGTCCTGAAAAATTCATTTTAAGCAGCAACTACGTGTAATCGCTATTTTGCCGCGGAGAAAAACAAACGTAACTCCTTAGCATTATTTAAGCTTAATTAAAAATAAACAAACCAAACCTCATGTGCCTTCCATGCAATTTTTTACTCTAGGTTTCAAATAACTCTCCTTATTACGTAATTTGTCACGGTTTATAATATTAATACGAGCAATGCTCAGAAAAAGAAATGTGGGTATAAACAGGAACAATCCCTAGCAACAAACCATAGCAGCTACATGTACAAGCATTCGTAACCAAGTCTTCTACAATCTTGAACCTGACTTTGTTAAAACGTTCTTACGTGTGTTAACTATACACGTTACTCAGGCGAAGTGAACACAATGAGTCGAGTAAAATCTCACCTCTGTTTTGCATTCCGCAAGAGGCTTCGCCAAGCCAGAGATTCTTCTGTAATCTTTTCCCTTCGAGCTCATTATTTCAGATAAATTTTCATTTTGCCTTCTCCGCCATCTTTTAAATTGCGCAATGTATCCTGGGTGGTTGGCTCAAGTTAGCGGAAATGAACTGGACTAAAACCGGAAGTTTGGAATCACTCGTCTTCGTGATACTTATAGCAGACGAACAAACAAACAGACCATAGGGCTTTCTTGACAAAATTCTGCGTAACACAAGATATATGAAACTTAAGCAAGAAAAATTCCATGAATGGTTAATTTTTTAAAGTTTTGTGAGTTGTCGACTAGTTGCGAAATTTATTCTTCCTACAGCAGGATTTGTCTTGAGGCAAAACCGAAACAAAATTGAAAGAAGGTTGTGGCGGATAGAAAAATATTTCCAGAGGCATGGTCCATCGAATAATTGCCACGATTACAGTAGAATTGGTGTGAAATGCTTGTGTGGCACAAAAGTTTTCAACCTGACTTTGTTTACCCGCCTGTTGAATTTATGTACGACTCATCACAATATCGCGACATTGATATCTGTTGTCATTAAGCCCGTCTCAGTATTGGCCATCTGGTACAAACTTCGCCCTTTCCTTCTACTTCTGGAAATAACACATCCTTGCCGCGGCCAGATCTTTGCCACCGTCTCGATAATTTTTGCAGCTAACCCTCTTTGAGCTTCGGCTTCTCGGGACCATCGTCTAAGATATTGGCCTTTATATTATATACGTTTTTGTATTCGAAAAACTCTGACATTTGTAAACAACTATTTGAGCGCTGAAGACGACTTCAGTGTTTATCCGATTAGGTTTTATCATTCCTTAAGGATTTTAGTTCTAATTCGTTTCTTAAGCGGTGTAACTTGTCAAGGTAGCGTGGACTTCATTTGTTTTTTTTTCCTGAAGGATTACGATCGCCATGTGTGTGCGACATGAAGTACCATTGTTCATGATTTTATCCGTTTTAGTACGTACACCAAAGTGTTTGTGCATGGCCTTGGAGTGATTGGGGCAATAAACCAAAACCTATAGACGGAAACTGGAGCGCTTGTTCTGCTTGGAGTTCTTGCCAAATCCCGTTGCATGGCAATTTGCTACCATTTTGACACAAAGAAAGATATTGCACCAACCTAAGACCGAAAAAATGACGATGCCGATTGCGTACGAGAAACCAGACGTACCTCGGGTTGCGACGATGGTAATATTCCCCTTGGCATGAAGTGTGGTTGAATACAAGATTCGCTCGTAACGGCTTTGCAATCAGGCTCATACTTTTTTTTTGTTTCCGGTTCTTGTTTATTAATGTTCATCTTGAACTTTTCTTTTGCCGCTAACTTTTTCTTGTGTCTATTTCTGGTTTTGTTCTTTGCTTGCTTTTGGTTTACAATGTGGTTCTTGGTTTTGTCGCTCACTTAACGTTTAAACTACATTTTACAATAACATAAATATAGGAAAGCTTTTTACTGTATTTAAGTACATTAGGCTTAGCCATTGGAGGTTAACATAAAGGTACTTTCGGTAAGCGAGTGTATTCACTGCAGATCTGATAGAATAAAGCCGTTCACCGCCTGTCCACCTACACTCGTTTGAAAATTCTGTACAAGTCTTAGCTGGAAGCTCCAGGATTTGACCGAGAGGCACTGGAAATCAATGGACGGCCTGTTCATGTAATATCTTCAAAGACGAACTCTTTGGACTTTTTTCTTTCTGCCAGTCTCTCCGATGAAGGGGGCTTGACAGTTGGCAAGCAAGCAATTCGGTTCAGGTTCATGAAGCAAAATGAATTGCACGTGAAACACTACCTTGAACCTTAAAAATGAAGTGTAAACCGTTAAACTTGAGTCAATATGAGTCAATAAAAATGTCAGCGCCATATTTGTTTCTTTCCACCATTTTTTTTTCCGGAGAGAATATATGCATCTTAATTTTATGGGCTGCGAAATAAAAAATTAGAAAAAGGTCTGGACCAGTATATTACTTTTCACCCTTCGTTAAATGTTTGCACAATTTCTGGCTGATTCAATCACCCGCTCAGCCATTACTTAATTTACCTCCACTGCTAATTTGTCTTTTAAATGAAAAAAAGAATCCTTTACCATTACGGCATTATCAGCTTTGCTAATATTTTTATAATGAAGTGGGTGGTGGGGGGGGGGGGGGGGGGGTGGTAGTGTAGTGCATGTAATGGACTACTCCGACGCCTTACCTGGTGCATAAAGGGGGGGCTAAAAACAGATATATGATATGTAGATCTTTTAGGCTCGTGCCCTAACGCTAACCTGAAGCATAAGATTTGCATGCTTCTAACTCGAGGAGAAACTACCTCCAACGTGGAGGAGCAACGGGTAACTCAGAACCCTCCCCTAGCTACGATCCTGCAGTAAAAATTGCGTTCAGACAAATTCTTGTCAGTAATTTTTCATAATTTTCGTAATTTAAGCCAGTTGAATATATAGCGCTGTAAGGCTGCTAATTAAAAGAGTGCGTCTCGTACTTTAGCACTAAAACACCTCCTTGTTTTGAAAACTAAAAAAAAAAGAATGGCAACTTATCGCTCATGTCGGATTTTTTTCTTTAACTTACAAGATACACTAGGACTATCCATTATAAAGTGAACCTATTTGGTGCTAATAATATGCAATCAGACTGCATAAAAAACTCTCACCATTTATAATTGATAAATAAAAGTTCTTTCCGATTCCCTGACGTGAAACGACGTTCATCGTCTCTGCATAGCGGAACCCGAAGCACATCTCCATAGCGCATTACATTTGGTAACTTATTAAGCCGTAAACTCGGTCGAAATGTCAACGCACGTTGGTGAGTGCAAGAGCCATTTTTAGCATGCGCAACAAGCTGCCTTGAGCGCGTGTGAATTCTAAAGATAACAAGGGAGAAGAAAAAGGAAAAAAATTACACTCAACTCAAGAACTTTTTAGAAGGGTGGATACATTTAATACCTTTTTTTTAGGTCCCATTTTGATGGGGATGATTATTCCATAAGCCCAGATGAAAAGGCGGGGGATAGGCTGAAAAAAACGATAGGAATGCCCGGTTTAATTTTTATTGCTGATATGTCCTTGTCCTGACTAAAATCTTCTCGCATAAACATATGATGACCAAAGGCTGGCAAAAGTTTTCGATTTTCTGAGATAAAAACGTAGCTCGAATACATGTAATGTTTACCTCTAGAGTGCTGCAAATCTAGATGTGGCTAAAACACTATTTCACTTTTCAAGTCACTTTTCTTGTGCTGTTTAAGTTTTTTTTTTTTTTCGGAATACATTCAGCATGTTGTCTCTAAGCTATTCCGGAGCATTGAAGTTACAAGAACAACTTTACTTTTCACAATTGATGGTAATTGCCGATGTGGGCAGTCCCTCTCGAAAGATTTATTGAGAAAAATTTCGCGCAATTTATAAATTGCGCGAAAAAAAAGCACGTCGATATTACTGAAGATGATTATAAAATACTTAATATCCTAAAGTATGGACGAAATCATTCATTTCATGGTAATAATACTCAGTATCGTGTATCTCAGTTAGTGTGTGCGCTATGATCAGTCAATAAAGTGGGCCGTATTCAATAGTACGGCCCTCTAAATTTAAAAGTTGTTTGAATATTAAATATCTCCCCATAATTTCACCCATGAATAACTATCAGGGTCACAGGAATAAAGGAAATGATCCCCAACTAAAGAAGCTCTTAGTTTTTTAACAAATTCTCCCTTTCAGAACCTTAGGAATTATACAGAGACCAGTATGGAGATATACACTGATAAATAGACTGATATACGGATGTAGATATATATATATATAGATGCAGATATAAGATATGTGTATAAAGAGTAAACTACAAATCACAGTTCATAAAATTTTTAAAAGAATTGATAATTGCATGACCAAAACTTCAGTTATAAAGTATCGTAAACTCTTTCCCTCTGTTTGAACCTGAGTCATAATAAATGTCTTTCATCTTTGCTTCGCGCTTGGGCCATAAGACCGTGCGGACAACGAGGTTCCATATACAGACCAAATACAACGAGGTAAGTAAGGTTTTTTTTACATCTCTGGGTTCAAATGAAGGGTGGAAGATATCAATTCAAACAAACTTTTTGAATTCAGCGGGAAATTTAGTGCAATTGGGTGCGCTATTTTGACCAATCATAGCACATGTACCAACTGACTGATATGATGAGGGGTATTCATTCTAGCATTTCTATGGCACACAATCTGAAAAAAAGAGACGGGAAGTAAAACCGATCTAGAGCCGTGCATCTTTTCCACCAAAGAGAGGCCTTTTGTTCAGATACCTCAAATTGGGAACATTACCCAGCTACTCAATAAAAAGTTATATCAATGAAACCGTCACGGACTGAATGCGAAATGAATCCGCTCTCACCGTCCGTGGCTTCATTGGATGTAATTTAAGGAGTTGCCGTAGAGAGGGAGGGGAGGGTGATTCTGGTTGGTGTTCGATTGACTTCCTTTAACATAGATGATAATTAATTGGGATGATAAAACAAATCTGCCAAATTTTTGTTTAAGCCATTACATGTGGTATCAGGATTTTATTTTGTGCTTGAAGATTTTCAGACTTGAATACCGTGGTACAGCATACACTGAATAATCCAGTCCACGCCAGGTTCATTCGCTTTTATCTTATCACTTTTGCTTATTTCCCTTGTATGAGGGTTGAGGTGTTTGCGCAGTGAATACAGAATCATCTCGAGTGATTTTTTTTTCCTCGAAAAAATTACCGTTTCCAGGAGCTATGAAATACATTTTTTTCATCTCCCTTGGTTCATTAGCGAGAAGTTAGGTCTTGGGTGCTTATTAGAGGAGAAAGTCTTGCTTTTTAGAAGCGAGGTTGCCAATTTAACAAAAATCCTTTATGGCCCACAGGGTAACGTGTCATCTGAGACTGTTCTGTGTGTTGAAATGCCTAATTACGGCCTTGAAAACCTCCAGCAAATCTCAGAATTATACGGATATGACTCTCTTAACCTGCTGAGTTGTTGAACTACGCGAGAAACTTTGGAAACGCAGCCAAGGAAGGATTAGAGAGGACAAACCATTGGGCAGCCTACTATAGTCTCGGTATGCTGTGCTCGAACGTACTATGATCCTGTCAGCCATATCAGTAATTTAACCATTACCACCTGTACCGATGGCACCACAAAGCGTACAGAAGATGAGGGACTAGGCGCAAACATTTGGTGCTGCAGTGCGTCAGCGTTCTATCAGACAGGAGAGCTGGAACTCTCTCATCGTACCTCTATCAGAGAGAAATTCAGCCGGGTGAGCAAGTCAGCCTAGAACGCTCTGAACTCGAGAGGAAGATGGGATGTCAGAGTACGATTCCCCAAGCAGTGATGAAGAATCGGCCGACAAGGAGACCGCATATGATGTTGACGAGATTCCATCTTTAGAACGAGAGGCGAATTTTCTCCTCAGAAGAGTTTCTCGCCTCAGAAGAAGTATTCTCTTCAACAGCAGTTAATTTTTCTTTATTTTACTTGTTATGGAACTATGGGATCGCTGTCACCTTTTGTTTTTTTTATGCTTTTCTTGACATTGCTATTCGTCTCTTGGCTACTGACCTGTCTTTACTAATACGCTTTTCCGTGATCGAAGTTAAACAGAAGGAAGTCGTGACTGTGACTAGCGTACGTTATTCGTGCAAAACTTCTAAAACTTCTAAAACGAACAGTAACACCGTTTTAGTGAAAAAAACTTAAGCCTGACGGTGAGCAAAGATTTCAACGGATCAATACTGGTTGAGAAAATCATCACTCACCGAAAAGGCCCCTTTAATGACTGAAAATATATGAAAATCATATATACCGGTATGTGAACTGCGGTTGAAGAAAGGATTATGAAAGCGATCCTCGCAATTATGAATACTACTTAAATAGCAGTAAAAATATGACCTGAGAAAAATTCAGGCCCGTGCGGGATTAGAACCCATCACCTTTGCGATACCGGTGCAGCGTTCTACACGCTGAGCTGGTCATTCTCTTGGTTTTAAGTAAACCCTCTAAGTGGTGAGTAAATGACTGCAAATATATGATATGAACTGCGGTTGAAGAAACAAATATGAAAGCGATCCTTACAGTTAAGAATATCACTTAAGAGCGCTTGTCTGTAAAAATCAGACAAATTCTAAATTTCGCGGCAAGTGTGAAAAATTCGATTTCTTTCTTATTTCAATATTAGATAGGCTAGACTATAACTAAAATGACTGAATACTTTTTTCGACAAAATATCTTTTTATTTCAGAGAAAAATACAAGTAACAAAATTCCGTTAAAATCGTCATTTTTAGCAGCAAATTATTGCACAAGTTTGAGGGCTTCGCATTCAAAAACGAATCACAATCTCGTCTTTTCAACACTCAAATCTTCTTTTTTAACCTCATAAGACCTCACAAAACGATTTTTGTAAGCACTGCGTTCCTCTTTGCGTGTAAAATAATTTAATTTCGAAAGCATACATTTCTCTTCAGTAAAAGTACTTTGTGAGTAAAGTTAATTTTCAGCATGTGCTAAACCTTCAAATGGATTAAGCTTTGGGCGGTAGAATTACGAAAAGATGTTCTCAATATTACTGTAAAAATTTGAGAGCGATACGAAAGCTTTTCAAAGTCCGTTAAAATGCAGTTATTTGACCTTTCGCGGTCAACATTCCAGTTGCGAGTCACACACATACTTTAATATGATTCAACCCATATGAGGCCGGAAAATGTACATGGGTACACATTTCCAAATGTTCTAGCCTAATTTGCCGTAGAAGAAAGATCCAAAGACCATTTTACTGTGATTATCTTGTCGCTCGTCGTATTTATAACGTCCGATGAAACTGTCTGTCAATCTGTGAACTGTCACCAACCTTCGTTGTAAAACTTTTGACATCTTTCTGCACTGTGGCATCTTATCCAGCGGTTCAGTTAACTGTGAGCGTTGTTCGGTTTGTGGTGCAGTAGATCTGAGCGATGCTTTTAAAAGTGGCACTACACATATGTTGCAGTCAGCGTAGTTTTGTATACGGAGAGTCGTCACGCAATGCAAATCATGCAATGGAAAGTTATTTTTTAGGGGGTAGGGGAAGGGGAAAGTAAAAAGACGTCACTCTGCTGCTAAGCTTCTTTATTGTTGTGAACATCAAAATCTCTTCATGTAAGTCGCGGAGATCGGGCCTTTGGCCAATACTCGTTGAAAAGCTAAATTCAGTACCTGCTAAAAATAGTAAGCCTAAGTAAACAAAACCTGGTTTATGATAATTACACGATGCCTTTTCTTCGCTCAGAGGCGGGGCTTCGGACTTTGTTTCTCACAAATACACTAACTTACACCGTCAACTTTGTTACATAAAAAATGGAAGGTTGTTGTTCGTTCAAGTCGCTTATTGGCGGAGTTTGTGGTTACAACACTAGAGATCGAATGTGTGAAACGGAAATTGTTCCTTTACTTTCATGCACCAAGAATATGGCAAGTCATGAGTTGGCTTTCAAATTTACCGGTCCTGAAGATGAGATCGACCTTACTTTCTGCCGAGCGCACATATGTCGACCCCTCTGTAGTTTAAGGTTTTAAACGGAAGTTGGTCTGTTAACAGTGGTTAATAGTACCACTCCCTTATGCAAGCCCCACCCATTGGCCATGGAACATAGCACCCCAGCCTCACCTAAGCCACACATCCCCACCACTGCGTTTTGTAGCATGGTGTTGTAAAAATGTACATGTAAAAATGTAAATGTAAAATTTTAGTCGGGATCGCGGGATTGAAGAAACCTATTGGAGACCCTCTTTTCTTATGTACGTAGGAAACCTCGAGATAGATAACTCGCTAAAATGGGTTCTCTTCAGCGTAGTAAGCGGTCAGATAACAGGCAATGCACTGTGGAAGTAAGGTGAGGTATTTTTTGTGAGAATTTGACCTATTTTTTTATTCCCTAGAGCGGTCGTAAATATTCCCATACAGACTCTTACAATTTCGCCATGACGGTTATTTCGTAAGATGATTATCTCACAGCTGGAGCTTGGGCTGCCTGTGTTCGACCGAGACTATATTTGTACACCGTTCTAACCGCAGGAAATAAAGATGCCCTGAGGCATGCCATAGCTTTATCAGACTTAGTCCACTTGGCTGCTTCACTTTCTTTCGATGTATCATACCAATTTTGCATTATGCAGTAATCGATCAAATCTTCGATGTAGGTTTCCAGGTCGTGCTTGGTTCAAACCGGTTCAAACCGGAGAGAACTTAGTAAAATTTCCGCACAGCCTCATACTATTGTAAAACAAATCTGTTTTCCCAATGGCAATGTATTGTTTTAGTCATTGTTTTCGCTATCCAAGAACTGAATGCATAATGAAGTATGGGGCTGTGCGGAAACTTTACCAAGAACTTGGCTGGTTGGTCGTTATATGCAAATATCCGTTGAGAAATAATCAACCAGAACCGCTGCCACCATGTTACTTGCTCAGTTCCATGTTAAAACTGACAACTTTTATTCATTACGAGATCATTATAATTTATACAAAGTGCGGTGTTCTTGCTTATGCTAATCGCATGGGTGTGCGTGCTGTACGAGTACGATGGTGACAATTACATAGTGCAACTTTTTGCATAATCATTCACTGTTTATGCGTCATGCTCTTTTCGGCATGGTAACTCCATTTAAACAGGCCCTTAATTAAGGAGTGTCCATACCGAGCTAAACTGTCTGTTTGTCTACCATCTGTAGTTCATTTCTGTTTGTCAGCTGCAGTTGTTGTTCACACTGCTGAGAGGTAAGAATTCTGTTTAATATAGATAAGAATTTAGCTCACTTGTAAAGTGTAGCCTCGCTAGACTCCTGCAACGTGAACAAAGATAATTCAGCTAAGAACTCACACTCTCCGCTCGATCGAACTGAAGTCATTTGCCCTGAAGTGCCTCTGCCGTCATTTCTGTCAGCTCACTCAAACTCTCTGATATCTTCAATATTCGCTGGTTTCCCTTTGTATTCTAAGTTTTTGGGTTTTTGATCTATTACAACTGTAGCGACGCCCGTCAAATGCTGAGCACAAAGACTCAAAACGATTTTGATAAAGTTAAACAAAGGCGCGTTCAGTCGGCCTTCTGCAACAGACGGGTTTAGGTTAAGCACTCTCAGCAACAGGGAAAAGGAAATCAGTGATTGTAAGTTAAGATGGCCTTAGCGGGAAGTTTTGAAAGAAGATTCTCGTTAGAATGGAAAGAATAAAACAACAACCTGTTTATGACCGTGCTGATGTCTATCAGCTCTGATCGTTAATCATTCTGTCTGGTAGTTATTCAAAGTCGATCAGTTTTCAGTTTTTCACGTTAAGCAATGGAAGTGTTTGAACTGATGACAAAATACTCGCTTAATTCCATGGATTGTACCTAATTTCATCTGACAAAAGTTAGAAACGAACTCAAAACCTCTTAAATCTGTAAAGTAACCAAATTAATGCTTAATTCATTTGATCTAAATGCAGGTATGTTAGGTGTTTGATAACATAAATTAAACCTGCTCGCTATCTACCTCCGTGATTGACAAGAGGGTTCCCTATACTTTTTACGCGAAGCAAGCTTGGGCGATATTTTCCCTTGTGGATCGTGATTTGATTTTTTCCTTATTCGAAAATCGTGATTCGTCCACTTGGCTGCTTCACTTTCTTTCGATATATCGTACCAATTCTGCACTACGCTGTAATCTATCAAATCTTCGTTGTAGGTTTCCAGGTCGTGCTTTTCACCTCCCATTGCTTTGAATTCTGGAAACGGTGTATTCGAAGTCGTCTTGGTTTAAACCGGAGTGAACTTGGCTAGTAGATCGCTTTATGCAAACATCCGTTGAGAAATAATCAACCAGAACCGCAGCCACCATGTTACTTGCTCCGTTCCAAGTTAAAACTAACAAATCCTATTAATTACGAAATTATTATAAGTTATACAAAGTGCGGTGTTTGTGCTTATGCTAATTGTATGGGTGTGCGTGCTGTGATAGTGCGATGGTGACAATTACATAGAGCAAATTTCTGCATAATCTTTCATTTTTATGCGTCATGCTCTTTTCGGCATGGTAACTCCATGTAAACAGGCCCTCGGTCGCATAACATGCGAGAAGCCTGAAGTATGTAAAAAGGCCCTTAAGTAAGGAGTGTCCACACCGAGCCGAGGGGTCAGATTGTCTACCATCTGTATTTCGTTTCTGTTTGTCCGCTGCAGTTGTTGTTCACATTGCTAAGAGGTAAGAATTATGTTCAACATAGATAAGAATTTAGCTCACTTGTAAAGTGTAGCCTCGCCAGACTCTGCAAGGCGAACATAGATAATTCAGCTAAGAAGTCACACTCTCCGCTCGATCGAACTGAAGTAATTTCCCTTCAAATGCTTTAGCCGTCATTTCTGTCAGCTCACTCAAACTCTCTGATATCTTCAATATTCGCTGGTTTCCCTTTGTATTTTAAGTTATAGGTTTTTAATCTATTACAACTTTAGCGACGCCTGTCAAATGCAGAGCACAAAGACAAAAACAAAGGCGCGTTCAGTCGGCCTTCTGAAACAGACGGGTTAAAGTTAAACACTCTCAGCAACAGGGAAAAGGAAAACAGTGATTGTGAGTTAAGATGGCCTTAACGGGAAGTTTAGAAAGAATACTCTCGTAGAAATGGAAAGAATAAAGAAAAAAACTGTTTCTGATCGTGCTGACGTCAATCAGCTCTGATCGTTAATCATTCTGTCTGGTAATTGTTCAACGTCGATTATTTTTCAGTTTTTCACGTTGAGCAATGGAAGTGTTTGAGCTGATGACAAAGTACTCGCTTAATTCCATGGATTGTACTTGATTTCATCTGACAGAAGTTAGAAACGAACTCAAAACCTCTTAAATCTGTAAAGTAACCAAATTAATGCTCGACTGATTTGATCTAAATTAAATGCAGGTATGTCAGGTGTTTGACAAAATAAATTAAACTTGCTCGCTGTCTGCTTCAGTGATTGACAAGAGGGTCCCTTATACTTTTTACGCGAAGCATGATTAGGCGATTTTTTTTCTCTCGTGGATCGTGATTTGATTTTTTCCCAATTCGTGAATCGTGATTCGTCCACTTGGCTGCTTCACTTTTTTTCGAAATATTGTACCAATTTTGCATTACACAGTAATCTATCATATCTTTGATGTAGGTATCCAGGTCGTGCTTTTCTTCTCCCGTTGTTTTGAATTCTGGAAACGATGTGTTCGAAGTCGTCTTGGTTTAAACCGGAGAGAACTAGGCCAGTAGATCGCTTTATGCAAATATCCGTTGAGAAATAATTAACCAGAACCGCTGCCACCATGTTACTTGCTCAATTCCATGTTAGAACTGACAACTTTTATTCATTACGAAATCTTTATAACTTATACAAAGTGCGATGTTCGTGCTTATGCTAATTGCATGGGTGTGCGCGCTGTGCGAGTGCGATGGTGACAATTATATAGTGCAACCTTTTGCATAATCAGTCATAATTTATGCGTTATGCTCTTTCCGGCATGGTAACTCCATGTAAAACAGGCCCTTAGTCGCGTGACGTTTCAGAAGCCTGAAGTATTTTGTGGAAGTTAATTAAGGAGTGTCCATACCGATCCGAGATTGTCTACAGTCCTTATTTGATTGCTGGTTGTTCGCTGCACTTGTCAGTTGGTAAGAATTATGTTCAATATAGATAAGAGTTTAGCTCACTTGTAAAGTGTAGCCTTGCGAGACTCCTGCAACGCGAACATAGATAATCCAGCTAAGAACTAACACTCTCCGCTCGATCGAACTGAAGTAATTTCCCTTGAAGTGCTTCAGCCGTCATTTCTGTCAGTTCACTCAAACTCTCTGATATCCTCAGTATTCACTGGTTTCCCTTTGTATTTTAAGTTATGGGTTTTTGATCTATTACAACTTTTACGACGCCCGTCAAATGCAGAGCACAAAGACAAAACGATTTTGATAAAGTAAAACAAAGACGTTCAGTCGGCCTTCTGCAACAGACGGGTTTAAGTGAAACACTCTCAGCGACAGGGAAAAGGAAATCAGTGATTGTAAGTTAAGCCTTAACGGGAAGTTTTGAGAGAAGATTCTCGTTGGAATGGAAAGAATGAAGCAACAAACTGTTTATGACTGTGCTGATGTCAATCAGCTCTGATCGTTAATCATTCTGTCTGGTAGTTATTCAAAGTCGATTAGTTTCTCAGTTTTTCACGTTAAGCAATGGAAGTGTTTGAACTGATGACAAAATACTCGCTTGATTGAAATACAGGTATGTCAGGTGTTTGATAAAATAAATTTAACTTGCTCGCTATCTACCTCCGTGATTGACAAGAGGGTTCCCTATACTTTTTGCGCAAAGCATCCCTGGGCAATTTTTTTCCTGGTGGATCGTGATTTGATTTTTTCCTTTATTTATTTCTTTATTTATTTATTCGTGAATCGTGATTCGTCTACTTGGCTGCTTCACTTTCTTTCGATGTTTCGTACCAATTCTGCACTACGCAATAATCTATCAAAACTTCGATGTAGGTTTCCAGGTGTGCTTTTCATCTCCCGTTGTTTTGAATTCTGGAAATAGTGTGTTCGAAGTCATCTTGGTTTAAACCGGAGAAAACTTGGCTTGTAGATCGCTATATGCAAATATCCGTTGAGAAATAATCAACCAGAACCGCTTCCACCATGTTACTTGCTTAGTTCCATGTTATGACTGATAAATTCATTACGAAATCATTATAATGTATACAGAGTGCGGTGCTTGTGCTTATGCTAATTGCATAGTTGTGCGTGCTGTGCGAGTACGAAGGTGACAAATAAATAGTGCAACTTTTTGCATAATCAGTCATAATTTATGCGTTATGCTCTTTTCGGCATGGTAACTCCCTATAAACAGGCCCTTAGTCGCGTGACGTTTCAGAAGCCTGAAGTATTTTGTGGAAGTTAATTAAGGAGTGTATTTGATTGCCGTTTGTTCTCTGCACTTGTTACTTGCTTTGCTAACATGTAAGAATTATGTCCAATATACATAAGAATTTAGCTCATTTGTAAAGTGTAGCCTCACTAGATTCCTGCAAATCGAACGTAGATAATTCAGCTAAGAACTCACACTCTCCGCTCGATCGAACTGAAGTCCTTTCCCCTGAAGTGCTTCAGCCGTCATTTCTGTAAGTTCACTCACTCTCTGATATCTTCAATATTCGCTGGTTTCCCTTTGTATTTAAAGTTATGGGTTTTTGATATACTACAACTTTAGAGACGCCTGTCAAATGCAGAGCACAAAGACAAAACGATTTTGATAAAGTAAAACAAAGGCGCGTTCAGTCGGCCTTCTGAAACTGACGGGTTAAAGTTATACACTCTCATCAACAGGGAAAAGGAAAACAGTGATTGTGAGCAAAGATGGCCTTAACGGCAGAAGTTAGAAACGAACTCAAAACCTCTTAAATCTGTTAAGTAACCAAATTAATGCATGATCTAAATGCAGGTATGTCAGGTATTTGATGAAATAAATAAAACTTGCTCGCTGTCTGCTTCCGTGATTGACAAGAGGACCCCTATACTTTTTACGTGAAGCATGCTTGGGCGAGTTTTTTTTCCTCGTGTATCGTGATCTGAATTTTTCCTTATTCCTGAGTCGTGATTAGAGATAATAAGATTTTTTCATGTTCGCGTGAAGTAATTGTTTTTTATTTAAACGTGACTCGAGTGTGAAGAACTGAATTAAACGTGACTCGTGAACCATTTTGTTTTCCGTGATGAATTCCCGGCTTTTTAATTGTTTTGAAAATGAATTGTTCAAGAACGGTTGTGGTTTAGTTTTGACCTGGGTTTGGACAGGACATGAACTTTATATGGATCAATAGAAGTCATAAACCAGACCTCTAATGGTCCTTGAACAAATAATGTAAGACATTCTGTCATCATTTGTTATTTAAAACTCGTCAAGACTAGGAAAATTGAAAATTTAGTTAGGGAATTCGGCTTTTTACTTTCATGTGAAATGTCTCAAATGCGTGAGCGTGAAAAAACTTTGATATTTTTGTGATGTGTGAAAAGGCCAAATATTCTTATGTGACTGAGTTTATCCAAGGGGTATGGCTGGGGAAACTCTGACAAAGAAAAGATACATGCAATTCAAATTCTTAGAAACCTTTGAGCTCAGTTGTTTGCGATTCATTAACAATCGTTCTCAGTAAGATCTATAAGTAACCACATCATACTTTTAATGTGCATTTCAAGCCAAAAAATTTCAATTCCAGTATTAAATGGCCAGTTGTCTCTTGTACTTTCCTGTACATATTCAATAATTTTGATCATTATACATAAGATTTACAATGAAAGAGCTGATTGGTAATGTGCATTCAATCAATATACAATAGTGTGTGAAGTTGACATGATAAAATGCAATATCTGAGGCTTCTACTGCATTTATCTTCTCAAGATCAATGTCTGCCTAGTTTCCAAGACCTTAGAGTTTAGTGTTCTCAACCTTTTGCAAACCTAGAGAGATGCTCAAAATAGCTGAATACCTCTAAAAAAATTGTAATAAAACAATTATTTGATTCAGTTTTTTGATATCATGCTCAACCTCATTCAATAATCGCTTATTACTCTAGCGTCAAGACCATGGATAGACCATGGCCATCCATGTTCCTGCCATGGTTGTTCACAGGACTTCCTGTTGTCCAATTCTGTTTGTAATAATACTCTTGATTAACAAACCAGACAACTGTTATCAATTAATTACAATATAATAAAATCTGAGAAAGAAACTAGAGACATCCATTATACATTTTCATAAAAAACAACAACAACAACAACAATTAAATCGGCAAAATGCAGGACAACAGTGTGCGCACATCACACATTCTGTCCCCTTCCACAGGCATGACATGATAATTGTCCCTTTAATGGTCCTATAACACGGTCCAATTACAAGCATGACACATACACTGTACTATAAGTGCTCAAATTGGGCTGATGATAACCAATCATGTTCAAGAATTTTGTGATAGTTTTGATTAACAGATGGATTTAGTTATATTTTCAGATGAAAGTTTTTCTTCCTCAACATTTTTTAATTCTGATATTTGCAAATTATTGAGCCCTGAAAAGGAAGTAAGGATTTTTTTTTTATTGCACTAAAACAGGGTAGCCTATATTAAAGATTCATGGTTTTTAAAATTATTGATTTTTTTTTTTGCAAGTCAACCCTGAGTTTTTTTTTAACCATTACTTGTTTGTTTGAAAAAGAAACAAATGCATTCAGTGCACATTTGGGGACATGAATTATTTTGTTCTTAGGTAAACACTCTCATTCCCTTGACCCTTTCACTCCCAAGATCTCTTTAGTAATTCTCCCTACTGTTTGCCGTACCATTCTTATGATGTAAGTTTGGAGAATTTAGTACTGGATCAACTAATAATCCTCTAACTGATATTTTCCTTTGTTCATATCACTTACAATATCTGCTTGATGTTGTGTTAATATTTTGTAAGGAGAATTCCTGTATTGGTCACTCATGCAAGGTGAAGGGTTGAATAAATATGTTATACATGAGTTTTGATGTTGGTTAATGATTGCAGTTGTAAAATTTTTAACTTGAATTCATTAAATATTCAAGAAATGATGCACAATTTGTAAAGATTTGGAGACAGTCCTTGATAGATTTGTTAATTAATGAAGGATCTTAATTTATTTTACAGTCAACTCTCTGCTAATGGACACTCTCATAGGTGGCCAGTTCTAATTATGGACACTTTTTTCAATTCCTCATTTTTCTGCTCAGTACCAATTGAGTTCTTTATCACTATCCTCAGTTAATTGATATATACTTTTTCTTTTCACATTCCCTTCTTAGTTAAGCTTTTATTGATAAACATGAATAAGAAATTAAAACCAGTTTTCTCTACTCTTTGTTATTTTTTATTTCATCAACAGCATTCAATACATAACATAATGAGTACAGCAACTATGGGTGATTTGGATGATATTTCATGCAAAACATGTCTTCAATTGAAAATTGTAATCTTAAAACCATCATGCTGCTAGACAAACTCTGTAAAAAAAAAAAAGCAAACAAAACAAAGAGCTGTCATTCTGATTATTTTTGTATCAAAACAGTGAATATGTCAGTGAGAAAAACTTATCCAATCAGTCTTTATTAAATGACTAGGATCATATTCTGATGAATTCACTCTGTTAATTGCAAGTAATAATAGCTTACAGAGGATAAAATCAAACAACAGGTCTGAAAATTAGCAACTTGGTCTGATATCAACAGCTCAGAAATCATTCATGCTTTGGTTTATTTACAACTGTCTTAGGTTATCACATGAAAACAAAACCAACCATAGATTTGCACTAATTATTTCTTTCCTGTTGGATATTAATTTTGAAATGGAAGTAGTAATTCGTATGTTTTTGGAAAAACAGCTTGGAAAACTCAGTGTATTTAAATTCAAATATCTTTCTTGTTCATAATTGCCTTTTCGTTAACATCTATAACTCAAGCAATTGTTTATGAACACAAAAATTATACAATTAGATTTAAGTTGAAATGTTTCTGATGAATATAAATAACTCAAGACCCTTTACGCATAAGCATCCGGTCCTTTACTCAAAATGTTTAAAAGAACACTGAAGGGTGGATTGCTTCCAAAGATAATGTATTACGAGGAATAAATCATTACCTTGGTTCAGTAGATGTTAAATTATAAACCTCATTCTTGCAAATTTTTGGTTCGATTGTTATTATAAATGCCACAAGAAAGTTAGTTCAAGTTACTCACCTTTAATGACAGCTTGTTTTTTTCGTTCTGACAGATACATTACTAAGACATGGATTCCCATATTTCTAAAGAAAAGCTGAGAAGTAAGATTGGAACACATTATTTCGGAACAAAAACATTAAATCTGTCAGAGTGGGATTTGCTGGAACTGCCTGAAGCGGTGCAGGAATTAACTGAGTTGGACAAACTTGACCTGTCACGGAATAAACTTAAAACAATACCTGAAAATGTTGGAAAACTAAATAATATTACGGTACTTCATGTAAATGGAAACCAGCTGTCCATATTCCCTGCAAGTTTGACACAGCTGAAGAAACTCAAATGGCTGAACATCTCACATAACAGACTAACCACCATCTCTGATGCTATTGGTGAGATGGTGGCACTGGAGAGACTGGTACTGAGTTTCAACCAGTTGACTGTGTTAAGTCCAGCTATAAAACAGCTGAAGAAACTCAAAGATCTGGACATCTCACATAACAAACTAACCACCATCTCTGATGCTATTGGTGAGATGGTGGCACTGGAGGGACTGGTACTGAGTTACAACCAGTTGACTGTGTTAAGTCCAGCTATAACACAGCTGAAGAAACTCAAAGATCTGGACATCTCACATAACAAACTAACCACCATCTCTGATGCTATTGGTGAGATGGTGGCACTGGAGGGACTGGTACTGAGTTACAACCAGTTGACTGTGTTAAATCCAGCCATAAAACAGCTGAAGAAACTCAAATTGTTGTTTGTAAATGAAAATCCTTTTACAGTTGAAGGAATGAGAAGTGTTGCGGAGCTAGAAGATAAAGGAATAATTGACCGAGTATATTCATATCTCCAAGGTGAGTAAAGGAAATTTCTGTTCACATTATTGTTGTGACGTGTGCATTTACTAAATTGGTTCTAATGATTGACTTGCAAGTGGTTATTCTGCTTGTTACTGATTATTACAGGTAGCTGGCGATAGTTAAACTGTAAATACTGTCACAGTTTTTGTGTGGTTTAACAAAGTTGGTATCACTTGAGAAATACATGACATTTGTAATGGAAGTTTTTGTTCTATATTGAAAAGCTTTATTTTAACAATTTGGCTGACATTTATTCATTCATGAAATTTAAGTTCATCGATAAGGAAATATGATTTGATGTGGAATCAAGAGAGAAAATGTTATTACAAATCATTCTATGCAGTTAGGAATTATTGTTTTGAGTTTTGCTTTCTATTTGACTGGAATAAAGGAAGGATAAAGTGTATCCCAAGTCATTTCACTGTTAGGAATTGTTGTTTTATTTTTGCTTTCTGTTTGATTCTTTGAAAGTGTTTAAAAAGTTGAATAACTTGTGGCTTATCAAACAAAATTTATAAACTAATACGATTTGTGAATTAAGTTACAGGAATAGAACTTGAATTTGTTTTTAGCGTTGATGAAATTCTGATTGTTGTTTCTATATAATTTACACTAGTGATTTTTGTGCATTTTATTCTTTAACTTACAGTTGTTACCTTTTGGATATATGCACGTTTTCTTTCTCTTTTACAAACAATGAATTGGTTATTGACTCCTCACTACTTAGCAGAATTGATTTAAGTCATTGCCTCTCTCTTGTGTGATCAGTCACAAGTGGTTCAGTTTAGTTTTGGTGTGCATGTTCACCAAATTCATCACTACATTTTATGCCTGAAGAGTTATTTTGATTGACTGTGTAACTTTTATGTAAGAGTGGAATAAATTTGTTTTCCAAACTCACTAATATATTAACATCAGAAAAAAAAAGAATTTTGATGGTTCAGTTTTTATATACTGGCTTTTGACTCCACCATTGTTCATGTTAGGCATTTATACTAGTTTTTTTTTTACTTATTTTTTACAAATTTATCAATGTACAAATTACTATTTTCTTTGTGTTGCAAAACCTTTTTCTAATTAGGCCTAATACCAGATAGACTTGAAGCACAGCTGGCTTATGAAAGGGCTTTGAAAGATGGATATGTCACGGTTAACCGCGGTAGAATATTACTCATTGGTCAGGATCGCGCTGGTAAAACCAGTTTAAAGAAGAGTCTCCTAGGCCTTCCATTTGACTCTAAAGAACAGAGCACTGAGGGGATTGAAGTGGATCCTTCAAAGTGCAAAATTGATGTTGACCAAGCTGCAAGCAACTGGCAGTCCATTGGTGAGAATAAGCCAGGACTGTTGGAATGTTCTGAAGATGTGGCAAAGATTATGGTAGAGAAAAATTTTCCACAACGTAACATGTATATTGATGTAGAAGATACAGATGAAAGTTCAGATGAAGATTTTGAAAAAGATTCAGCCTACATTTCACCTGCAGATTTTGAAGAGGGATCTATTTATGGTTACAGTTATGGCAGAGAAAAGGTGATGTAAGAATTCCAAAAAGGTTCTTCACAAACTTGCTTAAGGCAATTTTTAATGACAGCACAGTTTTTAATGCTTAATGTCAACTGAAAATTATGTGAACCTCAAAGTGAGGAGAAAATCTAAATTGTTAAATCTTTTTTTAATTGATTTTTTTACTTTCTAAAGGTCTTAGCCAAGAACCAGGAAACTGCTTGTGGTCTAACAATAATTTCCCTCCCACTTATTGTACTGTCATTTGGTCTAATTTACATCAAAACTTTGACATAATTATTTCAAATGTGTAGTGAAGTTTCTGGCTAAACTGAATTACTGTGGTACTTAGGGTAATTAATTTGAACCTATTTCATACTTTACTCAGGTTGAGGATACAGGAGATTACTGGCCAGTAGGTGGTTTCCATAACAGTGGCATTGAACACTCAGAGGACTGCATCTTAGATGAGCCCAAGGTAATTATTGATGTTGCTCAACCCCCTGATACTGCGAAGCATGTTCATCAGTTGTTGAAGTATATCAAAGGCAAACGCATCAAAAGTGGCTTATTCAAAGAAGAATCCTATGTTTCAATGGATATATGGGACTTTGCAGGGCAGCACCTGTACTATGCCAGCCATCCTATCTTCTTATCACAACGAGCACTATATATATTGGTGCACAATCTCAGCAAGCCTTTGGATGCTGCAGCTGAGCCCTGCATGAGACAAGGGAGTAATGTTGTGAAATTGGAAAACCCTAACAATGACACAAACATGGAGAATTTGCTGTCATGGCTGGCAACAGTACACGGTGTTGCCCTGGCAACTGATTACCCAGATGATAATGCACAACATAAGCTACCCTACCTCCGTCCCCCAGTGTTTATTGTTGGAACACATGCTGATAAACCAGTTGGAGACATAGCAGTAATAAAGAATCAAATACAGGAGAGAATTTCTGGTATGGAATATGAGAAGCATGTGGTCAGACCCTTATTCTGCATTGACAACACTGAGAGACCAAACTTGATTAAGAAATCTATCCAGAAGATTCGAAAGCAGAGAGAGAAACATAAAACAGGTAAGATATCTCATGTCATATTGTATCCTTTACAATGTGTTACTTGCAGTAATTGATGGTTTTATAATTGCTTAATAGCTTGTCTTTGTGTCAATTCCAAGTACACTTAATTTGTGGCCATTTTTTTTTAATCAAAGGCCCATTTGGTAGATGGTTGGGAAGTGTTAAGCATACAATAATTATTATTTGACTCACATTTACATGTCATCAAGCAGTTCTGCTGTGTCATTATAATTTTAAAAGCTTGCTAAACATATAGAATGTTTTTGTGGGAGTGATGAGCCAAGGATACTGCCCTGGTTGAATGAGTTCAGGCTAATTAAGTGCAAGTGAAAATTTTATTTATTTATTTTTTTATCAGCTGCACTCTTCTTAGCTTTCAGTTTCTTTATGTACCAGTGTTTCCATACTTGGGCCTATAAATGTTTGCTGACAGATCCATTAATTTCAGAGTTTGAAATAAGGAACAGAAAATGATTTGAAGAGTTGAAGAGTTTATCATCTTAGCTATGTTGTCAGTGGTAAAATATGTATGATACAAACTGTTCTCATTGTAAGGACATGTTTCTGTGTTACATTATGCTTTGAATTCGTTTTCTAAACATATCCAGCCAAGGAAGAAGGAAAAGCAGATAGAATAAAAGAATTGCAAAACAAAATTCTGGAGGTGTTGAGGCAGGAGCCTTATATGGGGGAGAAAATACCAGTCAGGTAAATGAAAATAACATTTTATCTGGCAAACCTCACTTCATGGAGTACGGAATCAATTTTTGATTCAAACAGTCATGAATAGTACTTTGAAGAGCAGTATAACTGTATATGCATGTAAATTTATATGAAAACAAAATAATCTTACATCCACTAGTTTGAAGTCCATCCAAATTCTTAAAACATCAGACTGTACAAATACACGGCAGTCATTTAAGTGCAAACAGACAAAACTCTCATTCATGACATTGAGACAATACTGTCTTTTGAAGAGGTGTGAATGTGAGATGGATATTTGAAAAGGCACAGCTTTGAGTTGAGATTGTTTATGGGAAAAATATAACCATATTTGAATTGTCCAAAAGTCTGGGGAAAGCTAGACCAAGGAAATAGATTAATTAACACTGGAAGACTACAAATAAGTAAATGTCTGACTGAAGTCAATACCCAATTTTAAACCCTTAACATATATTTCAAGTATTCTGTTTCCTTTTAGATGGTTTTTGTTTGAAAAGGTGATTGAAGCTTTGGTGGATAAACAGATTTATCACAGAAACCTGCAACAACTTAAGCACTATGCAAGGAAACATTGTTTCATGAAAGATGTGAAAGAGTTTGAGTCCATGATCAGTTTTTACCATGGTCTTGGGATGATAATCAAACACCGCAGTACAGTTGTACTGAAGGCTCAGTGGTTGATTGATCTGTTCAAACAGCTGATAACCATTCCACCTTTCAATAAACAGGTAGGAAACAAATTTCATTTTAGAAAGGCCTTACTTGGAAAATGTTCATTAATTTAGACCAACAGAAAATGAGAGTGACACTTTCTTTTTTTAATAAATAGGCAACTAATGCAACAGCTGTGACTCTGATCTTTACAACTGCTGACCTTAAGTTATTTCATGTACCTTTGCAGCTTTTTAGGTCATAAATTAATTGAGCCTTTTTACTTTACAATAGACTTGCATTGACTTGCTACCGCTCACAATTACTGTATTCGCACAAGCGAATAGTTCTTTTTGCATGTGCTAATTGGCTTCTGTGGTGGTGAATAACAACTGATAATCACTTCTGAGCAGCCCAAGATACAAAATTGGCCATTAAGAGTATAATTTCTGACCATTTCGGTACATTGATTGAAATAAACTTTTTCTAGTTCCTTTACATATACGTGGAAAAAATTCAAAACAAACTTGTAGTGAACTTCCCTAATCTGGAATTGCTGTCATTTATATATTTTGTAGACTCCTTTATTTGCCAAGTACTGGCAGGAACTTGAAGCAAGTGGCATCCTTAGCATGGAACATGTTGATCATGTGTTCTCCAGCTTTATTACGGGAAGAATCGTTAAGGCAGACATCCTTGACATGATGGAGCGATTTGGTTTGATCGCTAAGTTCTCAGCTTCCCCAACTGACAAGAAGTACTTTGTACCAGCTCAGTTGAAGTCATCACCTGTAGAACTCTGTAACATGGAATTATCATCAACTGATCCATGTCCATTGTATCTCCTCTTTGTCCATGGCTTTGTCCCCCATGGTCTTTTCTTGCAGCTTGTCTCCCGATGCATTCGTTGGTGTTCAGAGACATGGGCCACGCATCAACCCACCCTGTACCAAAATGGAGCATGGTTCATTATTGGGAAAGATATTCATGATTTTGTCCTCATATGCAAAACAGGATTTGTGAAGGTAACCTTGAGACAAAGAGAAGCACAAAGTGATCAGGTTGAAGGACAGAACTCCATCGAACTAGCAACTCTTGTTCGTGAATTTCTTGAAGACACCCTAAAGAATTTGTCACAAGAAATGCCATACCTGAGAGGAATGAAGTATAGGCTGTGTGTTGCATGTCCTTACTGTCATCAAGGGGCAGAAGAAACAGGTCGTGCATGCTCAGATCACGTGAAAACCACTTGTACACACAAGGACTGCTTCCACCTCATTGATGCAAACGAAGGTCAGCTGGACATCTGTAAGCGAAAACCTTGCAATAAGGTAGCACCAGTTTGTGGATTAAAGAAATGGTTCTTGAAAAGAAGAAGCCAGGTATGATTGATTATAGTGATTTTTCACGAAAAGATTTCTGGCCTCAGTTTCATCTTTGCTTTGCTCCCCTAATTTACTTGATGTGAATATCAATTGGACTGTTATCAGTGGTGAGAAAGGGAGCCTTGATAGGTTGTCTTCAGTTTTAAATATAAGTCGGAGAATTTCTAACAAGATGAAATTATTTTTGAATTTTATACTCTTTTGTTTTTCTTTGGTAAAGTATTGATTAATAAAAATTTTGTATGACCACACCAAAAGTTTTTTTTTTTATAATCCCATATGACCTTTTTTCTTCAGGTGTTGTCCTCTTCAAATGTAGTTGCTAGATCATATGATGAAGCAAGTGAAATCAATCCAAAGAAGTCTGCCACAGCATTGAAGGTGACTCTCCTTGGCAGTGAGTGGAGTTCGTCAATGGGAGGCTTGTCCACCATCAACAGACAGCTTGCCATTCTGTTGGCCAAACACTCTGAACTGGACGTTACTCTCCTTGTCCCACAGTCTGCCTGTACTGATAAAGAGAGGAGAATGGCATCCAGTCACAATGTTTCCATCCGGGAAGCCGAGAAACTTGAAGGCTTCAGTGATCCTCTTGAATGGTTGAGTTTCCCACCAAGAGACCTTGACATTGACTTTGTGCTGGGTCATGGTGCAAAGCTTGGTAAGCAAGCCCAAGTTATCAGAAAGTCTCACAATTGCAAGTGGATTCAGGTGGTGCACACAGCACCCGAAGAACTTGCAATGCACAAAAACTATCCCAAGGCTATTTCCAAGGGTCAAGAGAAGAATTTAACTGAAGTGGCGTTGTGTAAGTTGGCAAATGCTGTGCTAGCAGTTGGACCAAAGCTAACAGACGCTTTCTCCGTTCAGCTCGGCTCATGCAAGAGTGAGGATGACATCCTTCAACTGACTCCTGGAACTTTCCCTGAGTTCTGTGATGTAAAACAAGCCTCAAAGGAGCGTAACAAGTTCAAGGTCTTGACGTTTGGCCGTGGTGATCTAGAGGACTTTCGTCTGAAAGGCTACGATATTTCTGCTAGAGCAATAGTTGAATTAAAAGACAAGTCTTACCGCCTTATCTTCGTGGGTGCACCTGAAGGTAAACAGGATGAGGTTGCAGACAATTTACTGAAGAGTGGAATTGATAAAAGCCAGCTGACCGTGAGAAAGTTCGTGCAAAGCGAAGAAGGATTGAAAGAATTATTTTATGAAGTTGATCTCTGTATCATGCCCTCCAGAACAGAGGGTTTTGGTTTGACAGCGCTAGAAGCGTTCTCTGCTGGTCTTCCCATTCTTGTCAGTGGAAACTCAGGATTTGGTGAAGCACTGTGCACTTTATCATCAGGCAAATCATTCGTGGTGGAGTCTGAGGACCCTGAGGAGTGGGCAAAGGCAATTGCCGGTGTTCGACAGAAGAAAAGATCAGATCGACTTCAAGATATTCAACAACTGAGGAGTTCATATGAAGAGAAGTTTAGTTGGGAGAAGCAGTGTGACAGTCTTGTGGAGAAGATGTGGGACATAGTTCATGGTGAGGATGTTTTGAACTTCCTTCAAAAAGTATTTTAGGGGGCACCTCGGCTTTCGGTTTCTTATTAACTGTGACGGAAGGCATGAACCCCTCGTATAAAAAAAGATGTTGAACATGAATAGTAATCAATCGTTTTATCCTCATGTTGTTTACTGTGTTATTAAAATAAAAGCTTCTTTCTATCTTTTTAGCTTCTAAAAGACGAGACACAAGTTTCAGAGCTCGGCAGGTCGACGTTATTGACACGTCAACTAAACAACCAACAGTTGATTCATTACTGATTCCAAGTGAGTAAATAATTTAATAACTCCTGATAATTGGCATCCCCAAAGAAGTACAGACAAGTTACAAGGAGATCGAGCAATTTTCTTTTCCTAATTTTTGACTTCAGGCCAGCTATGCTTCGTAAAAACTTAGCACGATGCTGTTTACTTCTGAGACATGTTTTTACTTATACCCCTGCACTCTTCAGTCACAAACGGAAGACGTGTACAAACAATTTGGATTTTATTTTACCTCCTGATCCGGACGGACGGCTTAGTGTTATTTATTTCTTTGAGTCATTTGAAGTTTTCATCCAATTGGAAACTACCAGAAATTGTCTGAAACCAGGCCTGAAACAAGGAGACATGGGAACCTCTTACTGTTTCTATCAAAATAAGTTTATGTTCTATTCACGATACAGTTGTTTTTTGAAACAATATTGAAGTAATCACATATCCATACGGCAGAGGGAATACATCGGTATATTTATGAAGCCCGTTCTTTTTTTTCAGGATTTATTTTCCAGTTACGCAGATATGTCAGAGTGTAGACCTTAATTTTTCTTCTCTGCTTCTTCTCTCTTGATTATTGGTGTATTCATTCGCAGACAGAAATCGAACTCAAAAAGTAGCTGGACAAAACAGCGGAAGTCTGGTGGTTGAAGCTCTTTTCCTTTTTACCCTAAAAGTTTCTCTTACTAGATTGGGAGTTGTTATTTTCCAGCAGACGATAGTTTCGCTTTTTTACTGTAGTGAAATTAATAAAAACCTTGTGTTTTCAAGGTTCTCTTGACCGAATCATCCAGGAACTTCAGCAGATGCAACTGGATGCAAGCAAATTCAAGAGCAGAACAAATCTATCATTGGGGCTTCAAAATATTGCATCAGACAGGGGCTTCAGAATATCTGATAATCAAGGATCAGGAAATTGCATGTTCTATGCCTTGTCCGAACAACTGGTAATTGTTAAGGGAATCAAAATCTCACATGGCAAATTAAGACGAACCTTGGTTCAGTACCTCAGGAGTAACCCAAAACTTGTAAGTTGATGTTAGTATGTTTAACAGAGTATGTCACGTGATGTTATTGTTTGGGTATGATAAAGGTTAGGTGATAATACAGGCCACTTGGCCAACACCACCAGAACCTATCCCAGCGTTCACAGCGTGAAGTGACCAGGAGTATTGTTACTCCTTCGTTATGGAATGATGGTCTTTTTTTTTCAGGGGCTCTGAAACCAGCTTATAACCCTGGTGGAAAGGGGAACTTGAGATATTTAACTTTATTATTTAAGAAGCCACACAGTGACGTTGGTGACAAGTAAATTCATATGTTACTTAATGTGGTGTCCGGAGAAGCAGGCCACCACGGTTTTAGTCATTTGAATATTTCAGTTTCAGAAGAATTTCCTTTAAACCTCCATCAGATGACAGAATTATGGTCATTCTCTTAATGATGGATCTTTCTTGTTGTTTTCCTGCTGTTTGCAAAGCAGAAAACTTGTTACCATACAGTACATCACCAATTTAAGTTCGTCTCGTACCATTCTGATAAAATTACTCCCTGACTCGTACTCCACGCGCTCAAGTTCCCATCAACAATCCTTTTAAATTTCCTTCTTTAACTGATCTTTCTTACAGCCGGATGGAACAGATCTGTTTGACTTTGTCCATGGACATCAAACATGGACTGAATACCTAGTACACATGGAACAAGATGGCGCTTGGGGTGATCACGTGATTCTGTGTGCTGCAGCAAACTGCTATGAAACGTGCATTTGTGTGGTCAGCAGTCTATCCCATAGCCATGATGTAATCATTACGCCACATTTTTCAGTTGACGAAAGCAAACCTCTTGTGCTGGGACATATTCATGAGGTGCACTATGTCAGCCTTCAACCCGTGCAAGGTACAGCTCATTGTTCTACTCCAATTAACTGAAATTTCTGTTTTGCAGTGATATTTGTGGGAGGGGCAGGTGGGCAGTCGCCCATATACTGATATTGATCCATATTTGTCAGTAAGGATCCTTAATATTCTTTTTAATGTCGATTTGACAACAGTCACCCTGTTTGTTGTTCGATCTAGTGCTTTGCTCCTTTAACACACATCATAAAGTTTATGGTTTTCATATTTCATTCTTCATCGCTGGCTCCCATCTCAATAATCAAACGCAATTCATGCACTCTATTGTTCTCCCTTGTCGTTTAATCACAGTGTTCTGATTATTGTGTTTACAGGTTAGAGCGGCAGGCCCCAGCAGTCACGTTGATCGGCCTTGTGAAGAGCCCGGCCTTACAGAGTGACTTCATGGGCATAGAGACTATTAATACAAATTGGAGAACTAGAGCTTTCTTCCGTCGATTTTTCCAATGTGAACTTTAAAATCTTAGATTTAATTAGAGTTTTCAATAATTTTTTCAACAGAATAAGAACAATAATAAGGCCCTATAACGAGAATTTTATTTTTTTGTAACAAATGGCTTTGTAATGTAATCGAAATAAGCTTTCGAGGGAGATATAATACAAATATTAGGAAAAGATAACGTAGTAATATTCTCAAAAGTTTACAAATATTTGAATAAGTGAAGAATGTGATAGCCGATAAAGAAACTACTTCCAAACCTAAAAGAACTCTGCCAACGATTTCGTTTTGTTTAATACTGTACGACGTGGGGATTCTGATGAAATTACAACGCAACAGCAATTCATATCGTTCCCCTGATAGGACTGACGTCAGCTGTTTAGATATTATGAGAATCCCGTCAGTTATTTGCGGGCAAGGCTCTTCGCATATCTTTTGTTAAAACGAGGAAGGAACTTATCAGGATGCCAGAAGAGTGCATGCAAGCTCCTTAGTAATCTCCGGATAATTATTTTCTGCGTTATTGCGAGTATCACTGCGGCCATATCTTTAGAAGTATCATCGCCAGGCAAGGGACGTCATCATATTTTATTGTTCGAGGAGTTGTCTTGAAAAAATCTCTTAATTAGATGCGATATTCGAATCTACCCCTCACTTTATTAACTGCTTCATATGGATGTTTTAATTTTGGAAGCAGCTCAGTGCATTTTTTTGGAAATAAACGGTGTTTAACCCTTTAACTCCTTGAAGTGATTAACATGTAACTTCTCCCTTTAATAGCCATACATTATTCAGCAAACAGACAATGAGAATACTCAAACTTATCAGGTAGAAGTTGTTATCTTGATCTAACTCCAAATTCTCATAATTAATTAATGAGGACATGTCTAGCAGCTTGAGGGGAGAATTAACAATCAGATCTTGGGAGTGAAAAGGTTAACACCTTGTCCTCACGTAGCGCTTTACCCACAACTATATCATAGTCACAGCTTTCCCGTTCCATGAATAGGAACTTTCTTGCTTCCTCGGCGAATTCCTCCAAAATATATCTGTAAAAGGAAAATTATAGCTTTAACCGAAAGTTCGATTTTTCTCGATGTGGCGCACACATATCCCTACCGCTCTTTTGTTGTGTTTTAAAGGCAAAGAACAACGTTTTAAAAAAGAACGTGAAAAAACTTTTCGTTAGATACACAACCGCTTACTTAACCTAACCTACGTAACGTGCACAACTGAATATATTTTTACCGCTTGTTACATAACGTTGCGTGATGAAAGTTGATTACACTAAATTCTTCGGAGGTCAACAATACGAAATGAACACTAAGTTCGGGTCCTATTTACAATCAACAACATGCATATCTTTGTTTTGTATT
Organism: Pocillopora grandis; assembly: GCA_964027065.1. Taxonomy (NCBI): domain Eukaryota; kingdom Metazoa; phylum Cnidaria; class Anthozoa; order Scleractinia; family Pocilloporidae; genus Pocillopora; species Pocillopora grandis. Next base: position 27,234,037 of record OZ034731.1, read on the forward strand.
TCAAGTGACATAGAATCTTCAGAGTCTTGCTTTGCCCAATATCTGAGCTTATTTGAGTTGCTCTCTCAAGAGTTGGTCTCGGCGATTGAAAAAAACCTCGCAACATCCTCCAGTCATCAGAACTAACTACTGATCTCACACTATTCAACACGCATAGAAAACGTACATGTCGAGAAGATTGACTTCAATTCCTGCACTCTATCTGAAATGGTCAAATCAAATTACGAACGTCTACACAATGTGAAACACACTTACCTGCGTTAGACATGATTAACAGGTGATCAGAGAGAGGTAAAAGCGATTGATTTATGAGGACAAGGAAGTTACGGAAATATTACAACCTCTTGATCAACATAATACACCTTGCTTCCTTGAGTTCACGACACGCTTAGTTTGTTCCGAAAATGTTTTACATGCAAGCATACCTAGCTCCCGAGCCGAATTTTTCACGAGTACGTCTCTTTCCAAAGGTTTTGACAATAGTTAAAGCACTCTGATGTTTTCATCGAAATTTCTGAGAAAACGAAAGGTAACGACCTCGCGCTCGAACGCTTATTCAACATCCTGAACCCTTACGCTATCCTTAGACTCGATTAAAATTGATCTTGCTTCGCTTTTGGTAGTTATTAGAATTACATACCACTGTATACACGATGATAGATATACTGAAGCAGGTTGTTCGGGGGCATCTCTGCTATTGAGGGTACTGCAAACAACGACTGTCATCAAAATATCTTCTAAACTGCTGCACTTAGTCTAACCTGGAACACAGAGGTAAGGATTCAACCAATCGAATTTCTTGGGAAAATTCACTCGCAGCGAAACTTCCTTTTTTTGGCTGAGGCGTAAACTAAATGATTTTTAGATAACTGTAGAGCACTTTTACAAACGGGGAACTCAACAAGTCGAGAAGCGAGAGACGAATGATCTTCGGATATGTAATCGTGACATTCGCTTAATTAAAATAATCACGTTCTTGACGACAGAAATCAAGTGTGCTTATAGTTGTTTGTTTTTGTTATTGCTGTTTTGTTCAAAGGTAGATGGGTCTTTAACAGTTCATTTAATAGTTCAAAAACAAGCCACCAAACGATAAAACTTGACTTTTTCATGATCATATACCCTACAATCTTTTCAAAGCCTGATATTTCTATGGTAGAACACATTCATGGGTTCAACTACCCAACACATTGGCTTCTATTTCAGTTCTAAAATAAAGTCTCACATTTTAAAAGCTGAAAATGTACACAGGAAATGTCATTAACATATGTGAGGTGACTAAAAATGGAATCACAGAATGGTCACCATTTTAGAATAAGCTTTATACTCAGTATGAGTAAGTCTAACACAGTTCACATTAGCCATAATTTGCTTTTAATTTATCCATTCTACAATGATGTTAGCTTTTCCAAGTACCTGAAAAAACAAAACAAATTTAAAAACTATAAAAATCGTGGCAATCAAACTGAGCACAGGGACTTCCATAACATTCTTTCTAAGTTTCCACAAGCCTAAATGTCTCCTTACAACATTTTTTTATCCCAGACAAAAAGTGAGTGGGTTCCCTGTGACATCTTCTGTTCCTGAACTTTGCAGCAACAGGTGCAGTTGTTCTCTCTTTTCAAGTCTCTACACTTTAATTTTCTTTGCCTGCAACAAAAATACATCATCAAACAAGAGGAGATCTTTAGAGAGATAAAAAATTAAAATAGTACATGATAAATTTCTTATTGATAAGAATTCCTATTTTTACTAACATCTTGTTGCAGAGTAAACAAAAAGGCCAGGCACATCAGGTTTTCTATAATTTGAACATCAACTATCTCTAATTCTCAAACCCCAAATAGTGATAAGGAACTAATTTCACCTTGCAGTATCATCCCTAAATTAAACATTTAGGTCATGAGAATAGATGAAATGATCACTAACAAAAAAAAAGCTCTTGATTGTTGAGCAAATTCTCCTTGTCAGAACACAGAGAAAAGTATGGAGAATATGCATATATATTGATGTTAGAGTGTAAAGGGTTAAAAACAGACAATAGGGAATGCATGCGTATAGATTAAGGATTCTAGAATATCATTGTGCTTCTACGATTTCCTTGGCTGACAGAGTGTTCTTGCTGGAATTGGCACATGTGAGCACAAGGGGAGCAGATGGGAAATGTATGTAACAGCATAACAGTTACATGAGCATCATCTTCCAAATATGATGAATTTTTTTTTTTTCTATCAATCAATTCTATGAATCTAATTTACTTAACCCTTAACCCTTTCACTCCCAGATCAAATTTGCCAAATTTTTACTTAATAACACATGTATTTGTGAGGGAAATCTCATGAGCTCAAGTACATCTCTTAATTAAAAGGCACCAGTGATGTTTACAAAGCTTTGGTGAATGAACCAGCCATTGGAGTGCTTTTTGGAAAACTTTATTTAAACATATAATGAGTAACCATAAATTATGAAATGAGCTGTTTGATATGTTTTTATGCATGATATGTTTTTCTGCTCTTTGTACATTCCTGGTGCACATTTCTCAAAACATTTTCAACCAGTTGGAAAATGCCTTAAGATAATTATATTGTTTGATTTGATCATTCATTAGAATGCAGAGGAGGATGAACACATCAAATTTTAATGTTTTCTTTTAACTACTAAAAAGTTTATTGTTGTTTAGTTATCTTTAACCCTTTAACTCCCAGAAGTGATTAACATGTAACTTCTCCCTATAAAATCCATTCATCATCTAGCAAAGAGGTAAGGAGAATACTTAAACTTATCAGGTAGAGGTTGTTTTCTTGATTTAACACCAAATTCTTGTAACTTATTTAAAAGGAAATATGTAGCAGCTAGAGGGGAGAATTAACAATCAGATCTTGGAAGTGAAAGGGTTAAAAGCTTTAATTTCAAGCCAGTGTGTAGTATGGAAATCCTGTATTGCACTTAATAAGTTATTTTTTAGTTCATTCACAACAGACTAATCAGGAATGAAACATTTTGTTTCAGTATATAGCGATCATTATTACATTATTTTAGGTAGATAGTATTTGAACTTATGTAGAAAAAGCACAGCAGTCCTGTCTGAGTGACTTGTTGTCGTCTCTTATTTATCTTCAGTCCCTAATTTTTGCTGATGACTGTTAATTAAAATCAGGAGGAAAATTGTTAAAAAGGACACCAACAATTTGAGAATGAAAAGTTAAACCCCATCCCTCTCTCACTGTAGGACAGTACCCACTGATAAAAGGATGAACCTGATTAATTCTGATTAAAGCTGACTAATTGGAGAGTATAAGAGTTAGTTTGAGAGTACATGTTTAAGTATGTAAGTACTACAAATTATTTTGCAATTGTTTAAAATCATGATGTTATATCTCCCAACTCAAAAGCCATTTTTTATTTGACCCTAATTGTTCCCTTTCGCTTCAGTTCAAGGAACATTTGAGAGTCTTGGGAAAAGAAAACTCACTGTATCCCTTGAAGCCAGTCATTAACTGCTTATGTTTAACAAAGTTTGAACTGAAACGAACTCTGAATGCTGTATGGCAAAGAATGTGTTGCATGAGAAAGCCAAGACTCTCTTTTTTATCACCTCACTCTCTGAAAGGACACTTTTGTGCCCCCATTTGACTATCTAGTTGTGACAATTGCATTTGTGGTTTAAAAACTAACATGATATCCAAGCTAATTAAACACAGAAAGAAAAGAGAAACTGATCAGTCTACCAGAAAACTTACTGCTTGTCTTATACAGTCTTTGAGTGCTTGAAACTCCTTATCACAGGCATGCTTGGTAATGTTGTCTTTCTGGGACACACAGCTTCCATAAAGAAGGGCCTGAAAAAACAACAACAACAATTAGGAAAATAAAATATTTAAAAGAACTTGAAGACAAATTTTTGTTTGAGCATTAACCCTATAACTCCCAGGATCTAATTGTTAATTCTCCTCTCTAGCTGCTACACATTTCCATGTAAATTAGTTGTAAGAATTTGGTGTTAGATCAAGATAAAAACTTCTACCTGATACATTTGAGTACTCTCATTACCTGTTTGTTGGATAGTGGATGAATATTGTAGGGAGAAGTTACATGTGAATCACTTCTAGGAGTTAAAGGGTTAAAACAATCTCAGGCATATTCCCAGCAACACCTAAAACAAACTGAGTAAGGTTTTCAGTTGAGTGAGTCAACTCTCAGATCTTGGAGCTAAAAGGGTCAAGATTTCAGGTAGTTGATTAAGAGGAGACAATTTGGGACAGATTTGAATGCTATAGTGATCTTTTTACTCATTATACACAGAGCTATTTATAAATTTGATTGAACCTAAAAACAATATAACATTTCTAAACTTTTCCATGACCTTGGTCTGTGATTGACTAAATATCAACACTATCTAATCAAGCAATTAGAGACAAAAACACAATTTAATTTCTTGTATTTTGCAGTGGCCTAAGTTGGTTTCTGTCTTTGTTTCTCTCTGTTTTTCATATTTTATAAACTCATAATTACAACACCACACATTATACTTACAATACTTCAGCTACCTTACTTTTACAATAAATTATTCATGATCAATAAATACCATTTTAATCCAACGCATATATTTGCTTGTCTGCAATTGGTCTAAACCCATCACATGACAGAATATCCTCTACCTGAAAACTGGGGGATGTCCAAGGATATACCTCAATAGATATTTCCCAATTTCCAAACCTTACATATACATCCAATATGGAAAACTCTGTGTTAAGGATTTAATTCAGGATGAAAAGCATTGTGTGGTTGTTATAGAAGAGGTTACATGTTACTTTTGTTCATAAAATCATTTCAGAGAACACTGAAAACTAAACCTTCCACACCATAAACAGTAAGCTGTTCATAAACATTTTTCCCATGTGTTGAAAAGTATTTAAAGGATAATAAACTGTAATAAATAATAATAAACTGTAAGCTGTTATATAATTTATAAAATAAACCTCTCAGGCATATGCATTCTTTTCTCTAACAAAAGCCACGGGTTGTCAAAGGCTACCAACTGGGTTTCATCCATTATATACTGACCAAAAGAAAATCAGAATTGTAGGCAACCAGAATTAAACATAGCTTCAACACAGATTAATTGGGCAATATCTTATGATCAGTACATATCAAGAAACTGGCATGCAGGTGAAGGGGAAAATTAGAGAGGGGAACTGCATGATGTCTGAGACTTGCTCAGCAAATGTTGATAAGTGGAAGAAAACAACAGCATCATTGGTTTAAAAAGATAAATATAAAATAAGAGAAAAAAAAGGCAAATTTTGTGGTTAGTGGGAATCACAGTCTCAGAGGTGCTTGTGATGGCCAAAATTACTTGTAATGGTACAAAAAGAAACACACTTTTTAACCCTTCATCTGCCATTAGTGACCAAGACAGAATTTCTCCTAACAATGTCATTACAATATCAAGCAGACAAGTGATGAGAATAAAGAAAAATATTAATTAGGGGATTATTAGTTGATCCACTACCAAATTCTCCAAATTAACATCACAAGAACTATATGGCAGACAGGAAGGAGAATCACTACTGAGATCTTAAGAGTTAAAGGATTAATATCCTTCCAAACAAAACAAAAAAAAGTGAAGAATCAAAGTAAGGTGAATAATTGAAGTGGTTGCAAAAATAAAACTACAAATAAAAAGTTTTTTCAGAAATAAACAAACAAGAAAACAAAATAAAGGAGAACAAAAGACACAAACAAATGTTGTACAAGATCCTGATTAAAGACAATAGAGAACCATTTAATGAGATTCAGAATAATAAGCCAGCAAAGTTTAACTATAAATCAGAATAAATAAAATTTACAGTAAAGAACTTATATGAATGATACAAACATAGGTAAATTGAGCAGAAAAAGTAACAGAAAATCAAAGAAAGTAACAGACTTGAAAACAAAAAAACTTAATGAAAATGCAATGGAAACACAAAATGTATACAAATTTAATTAAGTCAATGAGATTTTTGGCAGCAACAGTACTTTTCATTTATTTCTTATAGCTTCCTTCTTTCCTTCAACCCTTTAAACCCTTGGAGTGACCAGCATCTAATTTCTCATTACAAAATCACTCCTGAATCACACATCAAGGTCATGAGAATAAAGGAAATGATCACCAATGAAAGAAACTTTTGATCAGTGACCAAATTCTCCTTGTCAGCACCTTAGGAATCATATAAAGAACAGTAAGGAGAATATGCATACTGATGTTAGGGTGTAAAGGGTTAAGTAAGTCATATTAGGAGGCAAAATTGTATCCTTTGCCAAATTTGAAACTCAGAAGAAGACACTTATTGAACAGTTAAGTTACTCTCTGTAATCCTAAAGTGCAGCGGCAAAGAAATCTTCCCAGAGATCACACCACCTTAGTGCTTTGACAACTGACATGTGGCTGATCTTCAACAATACTTTTTCAAACCTTTATCACACTGATCATTTGCTAAGCTGTCATCAAAAAGAAATATGTCTTTCACTAAAACTTTGCTTATTTCCTTTTAGTGGTGAACCAAAGAATCTATTCTACACTTGATTAATTTAATCATAAGTTGCACTTTGCTGGAAAGTAAATCGAAATACAACAGAGCAAAACAAGGCAAAAAACGATAACAAAAGAAACCTGAAGATAATTTTGTTCTGAAAAATTCATTTTAAGCAGCAACTATGTGTAATCGCTATTTTGCCGCGGAGAAAAACAAACGTAACTCCTTAGCATTATTTAAGCTTAATTAAAAATAAACAAACCAAACCTTATGTGCCTTCCATGCAATTTTTATTCTAGGTTTCAAATAACTTTCCGATTGGGTAATTTGTCACGGCTAAGATTAATACGAGCAATGCTTACAGAAATAAATGTGAGTATACACTAGATGAGTCCCTAGCTACAAACCTTAGCAACTACATGTACCGGCATTACATAACCAAGTCTTACAGGTTGAACCTGACTTTGTTAAAACGAACTTACTTGTGTTAACTACACGTGCTACTTAGGTGTACTGAACACAATGTGTCGCTTAAAATCTCACCTCTGTTTTACATTCCACAAGAGGCTTCGTCAAGCCCGAGATTCTTCATTAATCATTTCCGTTTGAGCTCATTATTTCAGATGCACTTTCGTCTTGCTTTATGCGCCATTCTTACAAGCGCACTATGCATCCTGGGTACTAATTGGCTACAAAGCGGAAATGAACTGGGCTAAAACCGGAAGTCCCGGATCCATCGTCTTAATTTTATACGTTTTTGTATACGCAATTAAAAAAAAACACCGACATTGGTAAACAACGATTTGAGCGCTGAAGGCCTCTTCAGTGTTTATCCGATTACGTTTTGTTGTTCCTCAAGGATTATAGACCTAATTCGTTTCTAGACTGGTGAAACTCGTCTGGACTTTATTTGGATTTTCTCTGAACGATTACGATCGCCATGTGTGTGCGACAGAGAAAGAGATTGCTCCCAAGACCGAAAAATGACGGTGCCGATTGCGTAGGAGAAACGAGACGTACCTCGGGTTGCGACGCTGGTAATATTCCCCTTGGCATGGAGTGTAGTCGAATACAAGATTCGTTCGTAACGGCTTTACAATCAGGCTTATATTTTTTTTTTTGTTTTTTTTGTTCCCGGTTCTTGTTTATTTATGTTGATCTCGAACTTTTCTTTTGCCTTTCAATTGTTTTTTGTGTCTAATTCTGGTTTTGTTCTTCGCTTGCTTTTGGTTTACAGTGTGGTTCTTGGTTTTGTCTCTCACTTTAACGTTTAACAATTTCTGCTACAACAACGGAAGCTGAAGACACCATAGCTGTACCGCGTAACTGTTTGTAGTGTTTACCGTTGTGCTGAAAGTAAGTTGACGTTAAGCTGCAACGATTCAGTAAGTCTATAATGTGTTCTGTCGATAGCGGTAGTGGCTCGGCTCGATACAGACTAATAAAAGGAGGTAACCAAGATTCTTTTTTTACATCTCTGGGTTAAAATGAAGGGTGGGAGATATCAATTCAAATAAACTTTTGAATTTAGCTAGAAGTTTAGTGCAATTGAGTGCGCTATTTTGACCAATCATAGCACACGTACTAACTGACCGATATTATGAGGGGTATTCATTCTAGCATTTCTATGGCACACAATCTGAAAAAAGCGGTAAAACTGATCTAGAGTCGTGCATCTTTTCCACCGATGAGAAGTCATTTTTCAGATATCTCAAATTGGAAAAATTACTCAGCCCCTCAATAAAAAGTTATGTCAGTGAAATCGTCACCGACTGACTCCGAAATGAATCCGTTCTTACCATCCGTGGCTTCATGAGGTGTAATTTAGGGGAGTTGCTGTAGAGAGGGAGGGGAGGGTGATTCTGGGTGGTGTACGACTGACTTCCTTTAAGATAGAAAATAATAATTAATTGGGATCGATGATAAAATAAATCTGCCAAATTTTTGTTCAGGCCATTATGTTGAAAACTGGACCGAGAGTGTCACGTGGATTTTTGTATGTTTCTTACCCCCACGAATTGAACTTTGAACTCTTGATGAAAACTCTAAAAAGGAAAATGAAAGGAAATGCGTGAAAGCTGTCTTGTATATTGTTATTCTAGAATACAGTCTTTATTCGAAGTTGTCCTATTGTATACGTTTTATACACATTACAATGCGACATGTGATGTCTGGATTTCATTTTGTGCCTGCAGATTTTCAGACTTGAATACCGTGGTACAGCACACACTGAACAATCCAGTCCATGCAAGGTTCATTCGCTTTTATCCTGCCACTTTTGCTTATTTCCCTTGTATGAGGGTTGAGGTGTTTGCGCAGTGAATACAAAATCATCTCGAGTGATTTTTTTTTCTCGAAAAAATTACCGTTTCCAGTAGCTATGAAATACATTTTTTTTCACCTTCCTTGGTTCATTAGCGAGAAGTTAGGTCTTGGTGCTTATTAGAGGAGAAAGTCTTGCTTTTTAGAAGCGAGGTTGCCAATTTAACAAAAACCCTTCGTGGCCCACACGGTAACGTGTCATCTCAGACTGTTGTGTCTGTTTAAATGCCTAAATACGGTCTTGAAAACCTCTAGTAAGTCTCAGAATTATAAGGATATGACTCTCTTAACCTGTTGAGTTGCTGAACTACGCGACAAACTTCGGAAACGCAGCCAAGGAAGGATTACAGAGGGCAACCCATCGGGCGGCCTACTATAGTCTCGGTATGCTGTGCTCGAACGTACTATGATCCTGTCAGCCATATCAGTAATTAAACCGTTACCACCTGTACCGATGGCACCACAAAGCGTACAGAAGATGAGGGACTAGGCACAAACATTTGGTGCTGCAGTGGGCCAGCGTTCTGTCAGACAGGAGAGCTGAAACTCTCTCATCGTACCTCTATCAGAGAGAAATTCAGCCGGGTGAGCCGGTCAGCCTCGAACGCCCTGACCTCGAGAGGAAGATGGGATGTCAGAGTACGATTCCTCAAGTAGTGATGAAGAGTCGGCCGACAAGGAGACCGCATATGATGTTGACGAGATTCCATCTTTAGAACGAGAGGCGAATTTTCTCCTCAGAAGAGTTTCTCGCCTCAGAAGAAGTATTCTCTTCAACAGCAGTTAATTTTTCTTTATTTTACTTGTTATGAAACTGTGGGATTTCCGTCACCTTTTGTTTTTTTATGCTTTTGTTGACATTGCCATTCGTTTCTTTAATACTGACCTGTCTTTACTAATACGCTTTTCCGTGATCGAAGTTAAACAGATGGAAGTCGTGACTGTGACTAGCGTACGTTATTCGTGCAAAACTTCTAAAACTTCTAAAACGAACAGTAACACCGTTTTAGTGAAAGAACTTACGCCTGACGGTGAGCAAAGATTTCAACCGATCAATACTGGTTGAGAAAATCATCACTCACCAATAAGGCCCCTTTAATGACTGAAAATATATGAAAATCATATATACCAGTATGTGAACTGCGGTTGAAGAAATGATTATGAAAGTGATCCTCGCAGTTATGAATACTACTTAAATAGCAGTAAAAATAAGACCTGAGAAAAATTCAGGCCCGTGCGGGATTAGAACCCATCACCTTTGCGATACCGGTGCAGCGTTCTACACACTGAGCTGGTCATTCTCTTGGTTTTAAATAATTCCTCTAAGTGGTGAGTAAATGACTGCAAATATATGAAAATCATATAAATATGAACTGCGGTTGAAGAAACAAATATGAAAGCGATCCTTGCAGTTAAGAATATCACTTAAGAGCGCTTGTCTGTAAAAATCAGACAAATTCTAAATTTCGCGGCAAGGGTGAAAAATTCGATTTCTTTCTTATTTTAATATTAGATAGGCTAGACTATAACTAAAATGACTGGATACTTTTTTCGACAAAATATCTTTTTATTTCAGAGAAAATACAAATAACAAAATTCCGTTAAAATCGTCATTTTTAGCAGCAAATTATTGCACAAGTTTGAGGGCTTTGCATTCAAAAACGAATCACAATCTCGTCTTTTCAACACTCAAATCTTTTTTTTAACCTCATAAGATCTCACAAAACGATTTTTGTAAACACTGCGTTCCTCTTTGCGTGTAAAATAATTTAATTTCGAAAGCATACATTTCTCTTCAGTAAAAGTACTTTGTGAGTAAAGTTCATTTTCAGCATGTGCTAAACCTTCAAATGGATTAAGCTTTGGGCGGTAGAATTACGAAAAGATGTTCTCAATATTACTGTAAAAATTTCTTTGGGCAAATGATTGAGAGCGATACGAAAGCTTTTCAAAGTCCGTTAAAATGCAGTTATTTGACCTTTCGCGGTCAACATTCCAGTTGTGAGTCACACACATACTTTAATATGATTCAACCCATATGAGGCCGGAAAATGTACATGGGTACACATTTCCAAATGCTCTAACCTCATTTACCGTAGAAGAAAGATCCAAAGACCATTTTACTGTGGTTATCTTGTCGCTCGTCGTATTTATAACATCCGATGAAACTGCCTGTCAATCTGCGAACTGTCACCAACCTTCGTTGTAAAACTTTTGACATCTTTCTGCACTGTGGCATCTTATCCAGCGGTTCAGTTAACTGTGAGCGTTGTTCGGTTTGTGGTGCAGTAGATCTGAGCGATGCTTTTAAAAGTGGCACTACACATATGTTGCAGTCAGCGTAGTTTTGTATACGGAGAGTCGTCACGCAATGCAAATCATGCAATGGAAAGTTATTTTTTAGGGGGTAGGGGAAGGGGAAAGTAAAAAGACGTCACTCTGCTGCTAAGCTTCTTTATTGTTGTGAACATCAAAATCTCTTCATGTAAGTCGCGGAGATCGGGCCTTTGGCCAATACTCGTTGAAAAGCTAAATTCAGTACCTGCCAAAAATAGTAAGCCTAAGTAAACAAAACCCGGTTTATGATAATTACACGATGCCTTTTCTTCGCTCAGAGGCGGGGCTTCGGACTTTGTTCTTCACAAATACACTAACTTACACCGTCAACTTTGTTACATAAAAAATGGAAGGTTGTTGTTCGTTCAAGTCGCTTATTGGCGGAGTTTGTGGTCACAACACTAGAGATCGAATGTGTGAAACGGAAATTGTTCCTTTACTTTCATGCACCAAGAATATCGCAAGTCATGAGTTGGCTTTCAAATTTACCGGTCCTGAAGATGAGATCGACCTTATTTTCTGCCGAGCGCACATATGTCGGCCCCTCTGTAGTTTAAGGTTTTAAACGGAAGTTGGTCTGTTAACAGTGGTTAATAGTACCACTCCCTTATGCAAGCCCCACCCATTGGCCACGGAACATAGCACCCCAGCCTCACATAAGCCACACATCCCCACCACTGCGTTTTGTAACATGGTACAAATGTACAAAAGGTTCTCTTTCATGCTATTAGGGTATTCCTTGCAATTTTAGTGTAAAGAAAAACACCCCTAATAGGTACGACAGGCACAGAGCGCCAAAAAAAACAAGAATAATTCCCTGCAATAAATAAATGTATTTTACTGTTTGTCACCAGACAAAGATGACACTATTACAAAAATGTTTACGGAATAAAATATTTTTTAGGTTCCAAGAGTTCAATTCTGATAGTGCTTAATTATATGGAGTTTTACCCTTCACCTATCCCCTAAAGTTCCTGTCACCGGTATTGCGTGACAACCCAAATACTCAAAGGCGTACATGTTTGTAGTCAACTCAGTTTAGCATTGAATTGGGCTGTCAGATGTAATCTTTTAGTGCATTGTAAACTGAGCAATACTCGCAGTCAACTGAACCGTTGAATAAGATGCCACAGTGAAGAAAGATATCGAACGTTTGACAACAAGATGGTGTTCGACAGGGTTGGTGGTTTCATCGGACGTTATCATTTATACAGACCTAAAACGACGAACGACAAGATAATCACTCTAAAATGGTCTCTGGTTCGGTCTTCTGCGGCAAATGAGGTTAGAGCATTTGGAAATATCTTCTATGTACATTTTTCGGCCTCCTATGGGTTGAAACATATTAAAATATGTGTGACTCGCGACTGGAATGTTGACCGCAAAAGGTCAAATACTGCATTTTAACGGACTTTGAAAAACTTTTGTATCGTTCTCAATCATTTACCCAAACAAATTTTTACGGTTATATTGAGAAAATCTTGTCGAAATTCAACCACCAAAAGCTTAATCCATTTGAAGGTTGAGCACATGGTGAAAATTAATTTTATTCACGACGTATTTTTACTGAAGAGAAATGCATGCTTTCGAAATTAAATTATTTTAAGCGTAAAGAAGAGCGCAATGTTTACGAAAATCATTTTGTGAGGTCTTATGAGATCGAGAAAGAAGATTTGAGTGTTTAAAAGACGAGATAGTGATTCGTTTTTGCACGCGAAGCCTTCAAACTCGTGCAGTAATTTGCTGCTAAAAATGACGATTTTAACGGAATTTCGTCATTTGTATTTTTCTCGGAAATAAAGAGATAATTTGCTAAAAAATGTATCCAGGGATTTAAGTTATAGCCTAGCCTATCTAACATTTAAATAAGAGAGAAATCGAATTTTCCACCCTTGCCGCGATATGTTTGATTTTTACAGACAAGCGCTCTTAAATAGTAGGCCCTTTTAAGTTGAGGTATTGGACTCAGAAAAAAAATTATGAACGGGATCGGGATTCGCCGGTATAAACCATCGGGATTACGGGATTGAGAGGAAATTTTAGTCGGGATCGCGGTATTGAAGAAACCTATTGGAGAACCTCTTTTCTTGTGTACGTAGAAAACCTCGAAATAGATAACTCGCTAAAATGGGTTCTCTCCAACGTAGTAAGCGGTCAGATAACAGGCAATGCACTGTGGAAGTAAGGTGAGGTATTTTTTGTGAGAATTTGACCTATTTTTTTATTCCCTAGAGTGGTCGTAAATATTCCCATACAGACTCTTACAATTTCGCCATGACGGTTATTTCGCAAGATGATCATCTCACAGCTGGAGCTTGGGTTGCCTGTGTCCGACCCAGACTATATTTGTACACTGTTCTAATCGCAGGAGATAAAGATGCCCTGAGGCATGCTATAGCTTTATCAGACTTAGTCCACTTGGCTGCTTCGCTTTCTTTCGATGTATCATACCAATTTTGCATTATGCAGTAATCGATCAAATCTTCGATGCAGGTTTCCAGGTCGTGCTTGGTTCAAACCGGTTCAAACCGGAGAGAACTTGGTAAAATTTCCGCACAGCCTTATACTATTGTAAAACAAATTTGTTTTCCCAATGGCAATGTATTGTTTTAGTCATTGTTTTCTCTATTCAAGAACTGAATACATAATGAAGTATGGGGCTGTGCGGAAACTTTACCAAGAACTTGGCTGGTTGGTCGCTATATACAAATATCTGTTGAGAAATAATCAACCAGAACCGCTGCAACCATGTTACTTGCTCAGTTCCATGTTAAAACTGACAACTTTTATTCATTACAAAATCATTATGATTTATACAAAGAGCGGTATTGGTGCTTATACTAATTGCATGGGTGTGCGTGCTGTGCGAGTGCGATGGTGACAATTACATAGTGCAACTTTTTAATCATTCATTGTTTATGCGTCATGCTCTTTTCGGCATGGTAACTCCATTTAAACAGGCCCTTAATTAAGGAGTGTCCATACCGAGCTAAACTGTCTGTTTGTCAACCATCTGTAGTTCATTTCTGTTTGTCAGCTGCAGTTGTTGTTAACACTGTTGAGAGGTAAGAATTCTGTTCAACGTAGATAAGAATTTAGCTCACTTGTAAAGTGTAGCCTCGCTAGACTCCTGCAACGCGAACAAAGATAATTCAGCTAAGAACTCACACTCTCCGCTCGATCGAACTGAAGTCATTTGCCCTGAAGTGCTTCAGCCGTCATTTCTGTTAGTTCACTCAAACTACATTGATATCTTCAATATTCGCTGGTTTCCCTTTGTATTCTAAGTTTTTGGGTTTTTGATCTATTACAACTGTAGCGACGCCCGTCAAATGCTGAGCACAAAGACTCAAAACGATTTTGATAAAGTTAAACAAAGGCGCGTTCAGTCGGCCCTCTGTAACAGACGGGTTAAAGTAAAACACTCTCAGCAACAGGGAAAAGGAAATCAGTGATTGTAAGTTAAGATGGCCTTAACGGGAAGTTTTGACAGAAGATTCTCGTTGGAATGGAAAGAATAAAGCAACAAACTGTTTATGACTGTGCTGATGTTTATCGGCTCTGATCGTTAATCATTCTGTCTGGTTGTTATTCAAAGTCGATTAGATTTTCAGTTTTTCACGTTAAGCAATAGAAGTGTTTGAACTAATGACAAAATACTCGCTTAATTCCACGGATTGTACCTAATTTCATCTGACAGAAGTTAGAAACGAACTCAAAACCTCTTAAATCTGTAAAGTAACTAAATTAATGCTTGATTGATTTGATTCAAATACAGGTATGTCAGGTGTTTGATAAAATAAATTTAACTTGCTCGCTATCTGCCTCCGTGATTGACAAGAGGGTTCCCTCTACTTTTTACGCAAAGCATCCCTGGGCAATTTTTTTCCTGGTGGATCGTGATTTGATTTTTTCCTTATTCGTGAATCGTGATTCGTCCACTTGGCTGCTTCACTTTCTTTCGATGTTTCGTACCAATTCTTCACTACGCAGTATTCTATCAAAACTTCGATGTAGGTTTCCAGGTGTGCTTTTCATCTCCCGTTGTTTTGAATTCTGGAAATAGTGTGTTCGAAGTCATCTTGGTTTAAACCGGAGAAAACTTGGCTTGTAGATCGCTATATGCAAATATCCGTTGAGAAATAATCAACCAGAACCGCTTCCACCATGTTACTTGCTTAGTTCCATGTTATGACTGATAAATTCATTACGAAATCATTATAATGTATACAGAGTGCGGTGCTTGTGCTTATGCTAATTACATAGTTGTGCGTGCTGTGTGAGTATGAAGGTGACAAATAAATAGTGCAACTTTTTGCATAATCAGTCATAATTTATGCGTCATGCTCTTTTCGGCATGGTAACTCCCTATAAACAGGCCCTTAGTCGCGTGACGTTTCAGAAGCCTGAAGTATTTTGTGGGAGTTAATTAAGGAGTGTCCCTACTAATCCGAGCAGTTAGATTGTCTTCAATCCGTATTTGATTGCCGTTTGTTCTCTGCACTTGTTACTTGCTTTGCTAACATGTAAGAATTATGTTCAATATACATAAGAATTTAGCTCATTTGTAAAGTGTAGCCTCACTAGATTCCTGCAAATCGAACGTAGATAATTCAGCTAAGAACTCACACTCTCCGCTCGATCGAACTGAAGTCATTTCCCCTGAAGTGCTTCAGCCGTCATTTCTGTCAGTTCACTCACTCTCTGATATCTTCAATATTCGCTGGTTTCCCTTTGTATTTCAAGTTATGGGTTTTTGATATATTACAACTTTAGAGACGCCTGTCAAATGCAGAGCACAAAGACAAAACGATTTTGATAAAGTAAAACAAAGGCGCGTTCAGTCGGCCTTCTGAAACTGACGGGTTAAAGTTATACACTCTCAGCAACAGGGAAAAGGAAAACAGTGATTGTGAGTAAAGATGGCCTTAACGGAAAGTTTTGATAGAAGATTCTCATAAGAATGGAAAGAGTTAGGGGACAAACTATTTCTGCTAGTGCTGACGTCAATCAGCTCTGATCGTTAATCATTCTGTCTGGTAGTTGTTCAACGTCGATCAGTTTTCAGTTTTTCACGTTAAGCAATGGAAGTGTTTGAACTGATGACAAAATACTCGCTTAATTCCATGGATTGTACTTGATTTCATCAGGCAGAAGTTAGAAACGAACTCAAAACCTCTTAAATCTGTTAAGTAACCAAATTATTGCATGATCTAAATGCAGGTATGTCAGGTATTTGATGAAATAAATAAAACTTGCCCGCTGTCTGCTTCCGTGATCGACAAGAGGACCCCTATACTTTTTACGTGAAGCATGCTTGGGCGAGTTTTTTTTCCTCGTGTATCATGATCTGAATTTTTCCTTATTCCTGAGTCGTGATTAGAGATAATAAGATTTTTTCATGTTCGCGTGAAGTAATTGTTTTTTATTTAAACGTGACTCGAGTGTGAAGAACTGAATTAAACGTGACTCGTGAACCATTTTGTTTTCTGTGATGAATTCCCGGCTTTTTAATTGTTTTGAAAATGAATTGTTCAAGAACGGTTGTGGTTTAGTTTTGACCTGGGTTTGAACAGGACATGAACTTTATATGGATCAATAAAAGTCATAAACCAGACCTCTAATGGTCCTTGAACAAATAATGTAAGACAGTCTTTCATCATTCGTTATTGAAAACTCGTCAAGACTAGGAAAATTGAAAATTTAGTTAGGGAATTCGGCTTTTTACTTTCATGTGAAATGTCTCAAATGCGTGAGCGTGAAAAAACTTTGATATTTTTGTGATGTGTGAAAAGGCCAAATATTCTTATGTGACTGAGTTTATCAAAGGGGTATGGCTGGGGAAACTCTGACAATGAAAAGATACATGCAATTCAAATTCTTAGAAACCTTTGAGCTCAGTTGTTTGCGATTCATTAACAATCGTTCTCAGTAAGATGTATAAGTAACCACATCATACTTTTAATGTGCATTTCAAGCCAAAAAATTTCAATTCCAGTATTAAATGGCCAGTTGTCTCTTGTACTTTCCTGTACATATTCAATAATTTTGATCATTATACATAAGATTTACAATGAAAGAGCTGATTGGTAATGATCATTCAATCAATATACAATAGTGTGTGAAGTTGACATGATAAAATGCAATATCTGAGGCTTATACTGCATTTATCTTCTCGAGATCAATGTCTGCCTAGTTTCCAAGACCTTAGAGTTTAGTGTTCTCAACCTTTTGCAAACCTAGAGAGATGCTCAAAATAGCTCAATACCTCTAAAAAAGTTGTAATAAAACAATTATTTAATTCAGTTTTTGATATCATGCTCAACCTCATTCAATAATCGCTTATTACTCTAGCGTCAAGACCATGGATAGACCATGGTCATCCATGTTCCTGCCATGGTTGTTCACAGGACTTCCTGTTGTCCAATTCTGTTTGTAATAATACTCTTGATTAACAAACCAGACAACTGTTATCAATTAATTACAATATAATAAAATCTGAGAAAGAAACTATAGACATCCATTATACATTTTCATAAAAAACAACAACAACAACAATTAAATCGGCAAAATGCAGGACAACAGTGTGTGCACATCACACATTCTGTCCCCTTCCACAGGCATGACATGATAATTGTCCCTTTAATGGTCCTATAACATGGTCCAATTACAAGCATGACACATACACTGTACTATAAGTGCTCAAATTGGGCTGATGATAACCAATCATGTTCAAGAATTTTGTGATAGTTTTGATTAACAGATGGAAAGTTATATTTTCAGATGAAAGTTTTTCTTCCTCAACATTTTTTAATTCTGATATTTGCAAATTATTGAGCCCTGAAAAGGAAGTAAGGATTTTTTTATTGCACTAAAACAGGGTAGCCTATATTAAAGATTCATGGTTTTTAAAATTGTTAATTTTTTTTTTGCAAGTCAACCCTGAGTTTTTTAACCATTACTTGTTTGTTTGAAAAAGAAACAAATGCATTCACTCCCAAGATCTCTTTAGTAATTCTCCTTACTGTTTGCCATACCATTCTTATGATGTAAGTTTGGAGAATTTGGTATTGGATCAACTAATAATCCTCTAACTGATATTTTCCTTTGTTCACATCACTTACAATATCTGCTTGATGTTGTGTTGATATTTTGTAAGGAGAATTCCTGTATTGGTCACTCATGCAAGGTGAAGGGTTGAATAAATATGTTATACATGAGTTTTGATATTGGTTAATGATTGCAGTTGTAAAATTTTTAACTTGAATTCATTTTGCTGAAAATTAAATATTCAAGAAGCCAGGCACAATTTTTAAAGTTTTAGAGACAATCCCTGATAGTTTTGTTAATTAATGAAGGATCTTAATTTATTTTACAGTCAACTCTCTGCTAATGGACACTCTCGTAAGTGGCCAGTTCTAATTATGGACACTTTTTTCAATTCCTCATTTTTCTGCTTAGTACCAATTGAGTTCTTTATCACTATCCTCAGTTAATTGATATATACTTTTTCTTTTCACATTCCCTTCTTAGTTAAGCTTTTATTGATAAACATGAATAAGAAATTACAACCAGTTTTCTCTACTCTTTGTTATTTTTATTATTTCATCAACAACATTCAATACATAACATAATGAGTACAGCAACTATGGGTGATTTGGATGATATTTCATGCAAAACATGTCTTCAATCAAAAATTGTAATCTTAAAACCATCATGCTGCTAGACAAACTCTGTAAAAAAAAACAAAACAAAACAAAACAAAAAGCTCTCATTCTGATTATTTTTGTATCTAAACAGTGAATATGTCAGTGAGAAGAACTTATCCAATCAGTCTTTATTAAATAACTAGGACCATATTCTGATGAATTCACTCTGTTAATTACAAGTAAAAATAGCTTACAGAGGATAAAATCAAACAACAGGTCTGAAAATTAGCAACTTGTTCTGAATATCTACAGCTTAGAAATCATTCATGCTTTGGTTTATTTACAACTGTCTTAGGCTATCACATGAAAACAAAACCAACCATAGATTTGCACTAATTATTTCTTTCCTGTTGGATATTAATTTTGAAATGGAAGTAGTACTTAAGAAGCCAGGCACAATTTATAAAGTTTTGGAGACAGTCTTTGATGGATTTGCAAATTAATGATGGATCTCAATTCATTTTACAGTAAACTCTCTGCTAATGGACACTCTCACAAGCAGACAGCTCTATTTATGGTTACTTTTTTCAATTTCCCATTTTGCAGCCTAGTCAAACTCTGTATTTACACATTACTGTAAGCAGACTGCACTCTCTTGCAAGTGGAAGCAGACACTTTTGAAAGTGTAAATAAGATTTTCCTTTTTTTTTTGCACTCTCTTGTAATTGGACACCCCAAGAATGATAATTGACTTCTGCGAATGTAACTTGTCTGTAATTTGCAATTCAACAAAAATATGACCTTTGTTGGAGCAATAGAAGAGTGGGAATACCCATATGAGATGGGTAGGCTATATTAATCCTTTAACTCCCAAGATCTTTTTAGTAATTCTCCTAACTGCCTGTCATACAGTTCTTGTGATGTTAGTTTGGAGAAATTGGTATTGGATCAACTTATAAATCCCTAACCTTTATTTTTATTCATTCTCATCACTTGTCTGCTTGATATTGTATTGATATTGTAAGGAGAAATTCTGTCCTGGTCACTCATAGGAGTTAAAGGGTTAAAGAACCACAGTTTACTGTTTGCTATACCATTCTTATGATGTAAGTTTGGAGAATTTGGTATTTGATCAACTAATAATCCTCTAACTGATATTTTCCTTTGTTCATATCACTTACAATATCTGCTTGATGTTGTGTTGATATTTTGTAAGAAAAATTCCTGTATTGGTCACTCATGCAAGTTAAAGGGTTCAATAAATATGTTATACATGAGTTTTGATGTTTGTTCATTATTGCAGTTGTAATATTTTTAACTTGAATTCATTTCGCTGAAAATTAAATATTTAGGAAGTCAGGTACAATTTGGAGACATTCCTTGATAGATTTTCCAATTAATGAAGGATCTTCATTTATTTTACAGTCAACTCTCTCCTTATGAACACTCAACACTCTCATAGTTGGCCAGTTCTAATTACAGACACTTTTTCAATTCCCCATCTTGCTGCTTAGTACCACTAGTGTTCTTTATCACTATCCTCAGTTAATTGATATATACTTTTTCTTTTCACATTCCCTTCTTAGTTAAGCTTTTATTGATAAACATGAATAAGAAATTACAACCAGTTTTCCCTACTCTTTGTTATTTTTTTATTTCATCAACAACATTCAATACATAACATAATGAGTACAGCAACTATGGGTGATTTGGATGATATTTCATGCAAAACATGTCTTCAATTGAAAATTGTAATCTTAAAACCATCATGCTGCTAGACAAACTCTGTAAAAAAAAAAAAAGCAAACAAAACAAAGAGCTCTCATTCTGATTATTTTTGTATCAAAACAGTGAAAATGTCAGTGAGAAGAACTTATCCAATCAGTCTTTATTAAATGACTAGGACCATATTCTGATGAATTCACTCTGTTAATTGCAAGTAAAAATAGCTTACAGAGGATAAAATCAAACAACAGATCTGAAAATTAGCAACTTGGTCTGATATCAACAGCTTAGAAATCATTCATGCTTTGGTTTATTTACAACTGTCTTAGGTTATCACATGAAAACAAAACCAACCATAGATTTGCACTAATTATTTCTTTCCTGTTGGATATTAATTTTGAAATGGAAGTAGCAATTCGTATGTTTTTGGAAAAACAGCTTGGAAAACTCAGTGTATTTAAATTCAAATATCTTTCTTGTTCATAATTGCCTTTTTGTTAACATTTATAACTCAAGCAATTGTTGATGAACACAAAAACTATACAATTAGATTTAAGTTGAAATGTTTCTGATGAAAATAAATAACTCAAGACCCTTTACGCATAAGCATCCGGTCCTTTACTCAAAATGTTTAAAAGAACACTGAAGGGTGGATGGCTTCCAAAGATAATGTACTACGAGGAATAAATCATTACCTTGGTTCAGTAGATGTTAAATTATAAACCTCATTCTTGCCAATTTTTGGTTCGATTGTTATTATAAATGCCACAAGAAAGTTAGTTCAAGTTACTCACCTTTAATGACAGCTTGTTTTTTTTGTTCTGACAGTTACATTTAGTAAGACATGGATTCCCATATTTCTAAAGAAAACTTGAGAAGTGAGATTGTAACAGATCTTTTCGGAATAAAAACATTAAATCTGTCAGAGTGGGATTTGCTTGAATTGCCTGAAGCGGTGCAGGAATTAACTGAGTTGCACGAACTTTACCTGTCATGGAATAAACTTAAAACAATACCTGAAAATGTTGGAAAACTAAATAATATTAAGGTCCTTGATGTAAGGGGAAACCAGCTGTCCATATTCCCAGCAAGTTTGACACAGCTGAAGAAACTCAAAGTGCTGGACATCTCACATAACAAACTAACCACCATCTCTGATGCTATTGGTGAGATGGTGGCACTGGAGATACTGGATCTGAATTACAACCAGTTGACTGTGTTGAGTCCAGCTATAAAACAGCTGAAGAAACTCAAACGGCTGAACATCTCACATAACAAACTAACCACCATCTCTGATGCTATTGGTGAGATGGTGGCACTGTGGGAACTGGATCTGAGTTACAACCAGTTGACTGTGTTGAGTCCAGCTATAAAACAGCTGAAGAAACTCATATTGTTGTGGGTGCATGGGAATCCTTTTACATTTGAAGGAATTAGAAGTGTTACGGAGCTAGAAGATAGAGGAATAATTGACCGAGTATATTCAGATCTCCAAGGTGAGTAAAGAAATTTCTGTTCACATCATTGTTGTGACATTTGCATTTACTAAATTGGTTCTAATAATTGATTTGCAAGTGGTTATTCTGCTTTTTACTGATTATTACACGTAGCTGGCGATAGTTAAACTGTAAATACTGTCACAGTTTTTGTGTGGTTTAACAAAGTTGGCATCACTTGAGAAATACATGACATTTGTAATGGAAGTTTTTGTTCTATATTGAAAAGCTTTATTTTAACAATTTGGCTGACATTTATTCATTCATGAAATTTAAGTTCATCTAAATATGATTTGATGTGGCATCAAGAGAGAAAATGTTATTACAAATCATTCTATGCAGTTAGGAATTATTGTTTTGAGTTTTGCTTTCTATTTGACTGGAATAAAGGAAGGATAAAATGTATCCCAAGTCATTTCACTGTTAGGAATTGTTGTTTTATTTTTGCTTTCTGTTTGATTCTTTGAAAGTGTTTAAAAAGTTGAATAACTTGTGGCTTATCAAACAAAATTTATAAACTAATACGATTTGTGAATTAAGTTACAGGAATAGAACTTGAATTTGTTTTTAGCGTTGATGAAATTCTGATTGTTGTTTCTATATAATTTACACTAGTGACTTTTGTGCATTTTATTCTTTAACTTACAGTTGTTACCTTTTGGAAATATGCACGTTTTCTTTCTCTTTTACAAACAATGAATTGGTTATTGACTCCTCACTACTTAGCAGAATTGATTTAAGTCATTGCCTCTCTCTTGTATGATCAGTCACAAGTGGTTCAGTTTAGTTTTGGTGTGCATGTTCACCAAATTCATCACTACATTTTATGCCTGAAGAATTATTTTGATTGACTGTGTAACTTTTATGTAAGAGTGGAATAAATGTGTTTTCCAAACTCACTAATATATTAACATCAGAAAAAAAAAATTTTGATGGTTCAGTTTTTATATACTGGGTTTTGACTCCAACATTGTTCATGTTAGGCATTTATACTAGTTGTTTTTTTTACTTATTTTGTACAAATTTATCAATGTACAAGTTACTATTTTCTTTGTGTTGCAAAAACGTTTTCTAATTAGGCCAAATACCAGATAGACTTGAAGCACAGCTGGCTTATGAAAGGGCTTTGATAGGTGGATATGTCACAGTTAACCGTGGTAGAATATTACTCATTGGTCAGGACCGAGCTGGTAAAACCAGTTTAAAGAAGAGTCTCCTAGGCCTTCCATTTGACTCCAAAGAACAGAGCACTGAGGGGATTGAAGTGGATCCTTCAAAGTGTAAAATTGATGTTGACCAAGCTGCAAGCAACTGGCAGTCCATTGGTGAGAATAAGCCAGGACTGTTGGAATGTTCTGAAGATGTGGCAAAGATTATGGTAGAGAAAATGGTTATACCAGATCATTCAGTTAGAAAAATGTATATGCAGTCAGAAGATTTTGATGAAGAAGACAAAGATGAAAGTTCAGATGAAGATTTTGAAAAAGATTCAGCCTACATTTCACCTGTAGATTTTGAAGAGGGATCTTTTGATGATTACAAATATGGAAGAAAAAAGGTGATGTAAGAATTCCAAAAATCTTCTTCACAAACATGCTTAAGGCAGCTTTTAATGACGGTATAGTTTTGAATGCCTAATGTCGACTGAAAATTATGGGAACCTTAAAGTGAGGAAAAAATTAAAATTGTTAAATCTTTTTTTAATTGATTTTTTTACTTTCTAATGGTCTTAGCCAAAAAACAGGGAACTGCTTGGTCTAACAATAATTTCCCTCCCACTTCATGTACTGTCATTTGATCTAATTTACATCAAACTGTGACAGAATTATTTCAGATGTGCAATTAGTTTGCTGGCTAAACTGAATTACTGTGGTACTCAAAGTAATTAATTTCACCCTATTTGATTCTTTACTCAGGTTGAGGAAACAGGAGATTACTGGACAGTAGATGGTTTCCATAACAGTGGCATTGAACACTCAGAGGACTGCATCTTAGATGAGCCCCAGGTAATTATTGATGTTACTCAACCCCCTGCTACTGTGAAGCATGTTCATCAGTGGTTGGAGTATATCAAAGGAAAACGCGTCAAAAGTGGCGTATTTAAAGAAGAATCCTATGTTTCAATGGATATGTGGGACTTTGCAGGGCAACACCTGTACTATGCCAGCCATCCTATTTTCTTATCACGACGAGCACTATACATATTGGTGCACAACCTCAGCAAGCCTTTGGATGCCACAGCTGAGCCCTGCATGAGACAAGGGAGTAACGATGTGAAATTGGACAACCCTAACAATGCAACAAACATGGAGAATTTGCTGTCATGGCTGGCAACAGTACACGGTGTTGCCCTGGCAACTGATGACCCAGATGATGATGCACAATATAAGCTGCCCTACCTCCGCCCCCCAGTGTTTATTGTTGGAACACATGCTGACAAACCAGTTGAAGACATAGAAGTAATAAAGAAACAAATACAGGAGAGAATTTCTGGTATGGAATTTGAGAAGCATGTGGTCAGACCCTTATTCTGCATTGATAACACTGAGAGACCAAACTTGATTAAGGAATTTATCCAGAAGTTTCAAAAGCAGATAGGAAAACATAAAACAGGTAAAATATTCTATATCTTATTGTATCCTTCACAATGTGTTACTTGCAGTAATTGATGGTTTTATAATTGCTTACTAGCTTGTCTTTGCACCAATTTCAAGAACACTTAATTTGCAGCCATTTTTTCTTCTTTAATCAAAGGCCCATTTGGTAGATGGCTGGGAAGCATTGAGCATACAATAATTATTATCTGACTCACATTTACATGTCATCAAGTAGTTCTGCTTTGTGTCACTATAATTTTAAAAGGTTGCCAGACACGTGGAATGTTTTCGTGGGAGTGGTGAGGGAACGATACTGCCCTGGTTGAATGAATTTAATAGTGGAAGCTACTTAGAGTTGTTAATTTTTCTTATTGGCAACACTCTTCTTAGCTTTCAGCTACTTTATGTACCAGCATTACCATACTGGGGCCTATAAATTTTGCAGACAGATCCATTAATTTCAAAGTTTGAATTAAGGAACAGAAGATGGTTTGAAGAGTTGAAGAGTTTATCATCATAGCTTTGTTGTCAGCTGTAAAATATCTGCAATCACACATGAATGATACAAACTATTCTCATTGTAAGCACATGTTTCTGTGTTACATTGTGCTTTCAATTCATTTTCTAAACATATCCAGGCAAGGAAGAAGGAAAAGCAGATGGAATAAAAGAATTGCAGAACAAAATTCTGGAGGTGTTGAGGCGGGAGCCTTATATGGGGGAGAAAATACCAGTCAGGTAAATGAAAATAACATTTTATCTGGCAAACCTCACTTCATGGAGTACGGAATCAATTTTTGACTCAAACAGTCATGAATAGTACTTTGAAGAGCAGTCAGTGTTTTGAGTATAACTGTATATGCATGTAAATTTGTATGAAAACAAAATCATCTTACCTCCACTAGTTTGAAGTCCATCCAAATTCTTAAAATATCAGACTGTACAAATACACAGCATGTGTATCCTTCCTTCATGAAGCATGTGTATTCATCCTTCATGACATTGTGACAATACTGTCTTTTGAAGAGGTGTGAATGTGAGATGGATATTTGAAAAGGCACAGCTTTGAATTGAGATTGTTTGTGGGAAAAATATAACCGTATTTGAGTTGTCCAAAAGTCTGGGGAAAGCTAGACCAAGGAAATAGATTAATTAACACTGGAAGACTACAAATAAGTAAATGTCTGACTGAAGTCAATATCCAATTTTAAACCCTTAACATATATTTCAAGTATTCTGTTTCCTTTTAGATGGTTTTTGTTTGAAAAGGTGATTGAAGCTTTGGTGGCTAAACAGATTTATCACAGAAATCTGCAACAACTTGAGCGCTATGCAAGGAAAGACTGTTTCATGGAAGATGCAAAAGAGTTTGAGTCCATGATCAGTTTTTACCATGGTCTGGGGATGATAATCAAGCATCGTAATACAGTTGTACTGAAGGCCCAGTGGTTGATTGATCTGTTCAAACAGCTGATAACCATTCCACCTTTCAAGAAACAGGTAGGAAAAAGATTTCATTTTAGAAAGGCCTTACTTGGAAAATGTTTAATAATTTAAGTGAACAGAAAATGAGAATGATGCTTTTATTTAATATATTTGTAACTTATGCAATAACTGTGACTCTTTGATCTCCAAGTTATTTCATGTACATTTTGCAGCTTTTCAGGTCATAGATTGATTTAGCCTTTTTCCTTAATTGTATTTACGCAATTTTTTTCACTTGCACTTAATAACTTTTGTGGTAGTGAATAACAACTAATAATCATCTCTGAGCAGCCAAAGATACAAAGTTGTCCATTGAGAGTGTAATTTCTTACCATTTCGGTATATTGATTGAAATAAAAGTTTTCTAGTTCTTTTACATATGCATGGGAAACATTCAGGAGAAACATTTGGTGGACTTCTCTTATCTGGAATTTTTGTTATTTATGTATTTTTTAGAATGCTCGATATGCTTTTTACTGGCGGGAACTTGAAAGAAGTGGCATCCTTAGCATGGAACATGTTGATCATGTATTTTCCAGCTTTATTGGACAAAGAATTATCAAGGGAGACATTCTAGACATGATGGAGCAATTTGGCTTGATCGCTAAGTTCTCAGCTTCCCCAACCAATGAGAAGTACTTTGTACCTGCTCAGTTGAAGTCATCGCCTGTAGAACTCAGTAAGATGAAACCATCATCAACTGATCCATGTCCATTGTATCTCCTCTTTGTCCATGGCTTTGTCCCTCTTGGTCTTTTCTTGCAGCTTGTCTCCCGATGCATTCGTTGGTGTTCAGAGACATGGGCCACGCATCAACCCACCCTTTACCAAAATGGAGCATGGTTTATTATTGGGAAAGATATTCATGATTTTGTCCTCATATGCAATACAGGATTTGTGAAGGTAACCTTGAGACAAAGAAAAGCACAAAGTGATCAGGTTGAAGGACAGAACTCCGTCGAACTAGCGAATCTTGTTCGTGAATTTCTTGAAGACACCCTAAAGAATTTGTCACAAGAAATGCCATACCTGAGAGGAATGAAGTATAGGCTGTGTGTTGCATGTCCTTACTGTCATCAAGGGGCAGAAGAAACACGTCGTGCATGCTCAGATCACGTGAAAACTACTTGCACACACAAGGACTGCTTCCACCTCATTGATGCAAATGAAGGTCAGCCGGACATCTGTAAGCGAAAACCATGGGATATGATAGAACCAGTTTGTGGATTGAAGAAATGGTTCTTGAAAGGAAGAAGCCAGGTATAATTAACTGTAATGATCTTTCAAGCAAAGATTTCAAGCCTCGTTTTCATCTTTGCTTTGCTCCTCTAATTTACTTAATATTGATGTCAATTGGGCTGTTATCAGTGTTGAGAAAGGGAGCCCTGATAGATTGTCTTCAGTTTTAAATATAAGTCAGAGAATTTCAAACAAGATAGAATTATTCTTTAATAAAAATTTGTATAACCATACCCAAAGTTTTTTTTATGTAATTATCATAATCTTATATGACCCTTTTTTCTTCAGGGTTTGTCCTCGTCAAATGTAGCTGCCAGATCACATGATGAAGCAAGTGAAATCAATCCAATGAAGTTTGCCACAGCATTGAAGGTGACTCTTCTGGGCAGTGAGTGGAGTTCGTCAATGGGGGGCTTGTCCACCATCAACAGACAGCTTGCCATTCTGTTGGCCAAACACTCTGAAGTGGACGTTACTCTCCTTGTCCCACAGTTTGCCTGTTCTGAAGAAGAGAGGAGAATTGCTCGAATTCACAATGTATTCCTCAGAGAGGTAGGAAAACGTCCAGGCTATGCCGACCCCCTTGACTGGCTGAGTGCCCCACCGAGAGATCTGGACATTGACATAGTACTGGGTCATGGAGCAAAGCTTGGTAAACAAGCTCAATTCTTTAAAGAATCGCACCAGTGCAAGTGGATACAGGTGGTGCACACTGCGCCTGAAGAACTTGCAATGTACAAAAACTATCCCAGTGCCATTTCCAAAGGTGAAGAGAAGAATTTAACAGAAGTGGAGCTGTGTAAGTTGGCAGATGTTGTGCTAGCAGTTGGACCAAAGCTAACAGATGCTTTCTCCGCTCAGCTCTGCTCATGCAAGAGTGAGGACGACATCCTTCAACTGACTCCTGGAACTTTCCGTGAGTTTTCTGATGTAAAACAAGCCCCGAAGGAGCGTAACAAGTTCAAGGTACTGACGTTTGGCCGTGGTGACCCAGAGGACTTCAGCTTGAAGGGCTATGATATTTCTGCTGGAGCAATAGTTGAACTGAAAGACAGGTCTTACCATCTGATTTTCGTGGGTGCACCCGAAGGTAAACAGGATAAGGTTGCAAATAATTTACTCAAGAGTGGAATTGATAAAAACCAGCTGACCGTGAGGAGGTTCGTGCATAGCAAAGAGAGATTGAGAGAATTATTTTGTGAAGTTGATCTCTGCATCATGCCCTCTAGAACAGAGGGTTTTGGTTTGACAGCGTTAGAAGCGTTGTCTGCCGGTCTTCCCATTCTTGTCAGTGGAAACTCGGGATTTGGTGAAGCACTGTGCACTGTGCCATCAGGCAAATCATTCGTGGTGGAGTCTGAGGACCCAGGGGAGTGGGCAAAGGCAATTGCTGGTGTCCGACAGAAGGAGAGATCAGATCGACTTCAAGATATTCAGCAACTGAGGAGGTCATATGAAGAGAAGTTTAGCTGGGAGAAACAGTGTGACAGTCTTGTGGAGAAGATGTGGGACATAGTTCATGGTGAGAATGTTTTGAATATCCTTCAAAAAGTGATTTAGGGGGCTACTCTGGTTTCGGTCTTTTATCACCTGTGATTTAAAGCATAAACACCTATAAAAAAGATGTTAAACACGAATAGTAATCGGTCATTTTATCATATTGTTGTTTTCCGTGATATTAAAACAAAGTTTCTTTCTATCTTTTTAGCTTCTAAAAGACGAAACACAAGTTTTAGAGCTCGGCAAGGCACATCAACTGAACAACTTACAGTTGATTCATTACTGACTCCAAGTGAGTAAAAGAATTTAATAACACATGATAATTGACATCCCCAAAGAAGTACAGACAGATTACAAGGAGATCCAGCAATTTTCTCTCCTTAACTTTGGCTTCAGGCCAGCTATGCTTCGTAAAAACTTAGCAAGGTACTTTTAACTTATGAGACATGTTTGTACTTATACCTCTGCACTCTTCAGTCACAAACGTAAAACGTGTACAAACACATTTTATTTCATTTTACTTCCTGATCCGAACAGACGGCTGGGTGTTGATACAGTTGTCTTTCGAAGCAATAATGAAGTAATCACATATTCATACGGTAGAGGAAATTCATCAGAATATTTTTGGAGCTCGTACTTTTATTTCAGGATTCCTTTCTCCAGTTACACCGATATGAGTGTGGACCTCGTTGTTAATTTTTCTTCACTTCTTCTCTCTTGCTTATTAGTGTATTCATTCACGGGCAGAAATCGAACTTAAAAAGTAACGTAATTGACGGCTACAGCTTCCTTTTTAAGGATGAGTTGTTGGACAAAACAGAAGTCTGGTGATTGAAGCTATTTTCATTTTTACCCTAAGGTTTCTTCTATTAGATTGAGAATTGTTATTTTCCAACAGACGATTCCTCCGCTTTTTTCATGAAGTTAGATTACTAAAAACCTTGTCTTTTCTAGGTTCTCTTGACCGAATCATCCAGGAACTTCAGCAGATGCAACTCGATGCAAGGAAAGTCAAGAGCAGAACAGATCTATCATTGGGGCTAAGGAATATTGCATCAGACAGGGGCTTCAGAATATCTGACAATCAAGGATTAGGAAATTGCATGTTCTACGCCTTGTCCGAACAACTGGAAATTGTTAAGGGAATCAAAATCCCACATGGCGAATTAAGACAAAACCTGGTTCAGTACCTCAGGTGTAACCCAAAACTTGTAAGTTGATGTTAATATGTCTAACAGAGTATGTCACGTGGTGTTATTTAAAGAGTATGATAAAGGT
Organism: Pocillopora grandis; assembly: GCA_964027065.1. Taxonomy (NCBI): domain Eukaryota; kingdom Metazoa; phylum Cnidaria; class Anthozoa; order Scleractinia; family Pocilloporidae; genus Pocillopora; species Pocillopora grandis. The sequence goes on from OZ034731.1 coordinate 27,264,183, forward strand.
TTACCGATAATACAGGCTACTTGGCTAACACTATTAGAACCTATCCCAGTTTTCACAGCATGAAGTCAACCAGACCAGAAATATTGTTACTCCTCCTGTATGGAATGATGGTCTTTTTTTCAGGAGTTCTGATACCAGCTCGCACTCTTGGTGGAAAGGGGAACTTGAAATATTTAACTTTATTATTTAAGAAGCCACACAATGACGTTCGTTACAGTTAAATTCATATATGATGTAATGTGGTGTCTGAAGAAGCAGGCCAACCCGGGTTTAGTCATTTGAATATTTAGTTAAAAAAAAAGTTGGCTTTAAACCTCCATCAGATAACAGAATTATAGTCAAAGCGTTTTGAAACATACACGGACGTTTTGAAAGACGTTTCAATCACAAAAATTTGTTACTATGCAGTAAATTGCTACTCGAAGGTTGTTTCGTACCATTCTCATAAAGTTACTACCTGACTTTTACTCCATGCGCTCAAGTTCCTATCAACAATCATTTTAAGTTTCCTCCTTTTATTGATTCTTCTTACAGCCGGATGGAACAGATCTGTTTCACTTTGTCCATGGATTTCAAACATGGACTGAATACCTGGTACACATGGAACAAGATGGTGCTTGGGGTGATCACGTGATTCTGTGTGCCGCAGCAAACTCCTTTGGAACGTGTATTCGTGTGGTCAGCAGTCTATCCCATAGCAATGATGTAATCATTACGCCACATTGTCCAGTTGACGAAAGCAAACCTCTTGTGCTGGGACATATTCATGAGGTGCACTATGTCAGCCTTCAACCCGTGCAAGGTACAGCTCATCACATTACTCCAATTAAATGTAATTTCTGTTTTATAGTGATATTTGTTAGTTAGGATCCTCAGTCTTCTTTTTAATACCTAGTTGACAACAATCACCCTTTGTGGTTTTCATATTTTAGGCTTCATCGTTGGCTCCCATCTCAACAATCAAACGCAGTTCAAGCGGTCTCTTGTTCTCCCTTGCCATTAAATCACGGTGTTCTGATTATTTTGTTTACAGGTTAAAGTGGCAGGCTCCTACAGTCACTTTGATCGACCCTTGTGAAGAGCCCGGTTTAGAAGAATGACTTCATAGCCACACAGACTATTGATGGAAATTGGCCAACCAGAGCTTTCTTCAGCCTGATTTATCCAAAATGAACTTTACAATCTTAGGTTTAATCGGAAGTAGTATAGTATTAGTTTGCTAATGTACTGCATGTAAAGGAAAACAACCCAAATGACATGGGGTGTATATAGAAAGGACATCACATCGTGAAAAGTTATCGTAACTATTAAAAAGTATACATGTCTACGGGGAACACAAACTATTACCAATGTTAAACTTTATTTAGGGGGTTTGAATAATGAACTCGATTACTCTTAATTTTAATGGACAAACGAAAACATTCCTTGCAACGTACCATCTGTATGTAGAGCTGAATAACAACTTGCATTCTTCATATATCGATATTTTAAAACGTAATCGAGGTAATTCTTATACAAAGAAATAATAACACATTTGATCGCGGTTTAAATCATACTGTTCGATCAGAATGCTGCTTTAGGCTCTACAGCACCATGATCTCAGCAATGCATGGAATAAACAGCACTTACAGTAATATGCTTTCTTCCCACATTTAGAAGGCAATCGATAAATGAGATAAACTGCAGAAGTCCGTTGGCTTGAAGTGCCTATACTGATTAACATGTAAAAATTAGAAAATCGAGGTTTTTAAGGGTTCAAGACTCCAGTCTGAACTGATGAGTTGGAAACGTTCCAAATAATAGTACTTTGATGGAGTTTAGGCCGGAGCTATTTTCGGATCTAATTGATGTCAAGTTTAATACCGATTGAATTTCTTTTCCTTACGTTCAGCTTCAAACAGCATTTCAGAGTATTTACAGCCATAACTCAACATAGCGTCATAGAACACTCCAACAAAATTTTGCACTCTACGGCTAATTTCGATACTGGCGCTGACGAAGCGACCTCCATTATTGTTTAACCCTTTAACTCTCAGGTCAAATTTGTAATTCTCCTTACTGTCAACGATACAATTCTTAAAATATTAGATCGGAGAATTTGATATTGGATCAACCTATTTTCCCCAAATTGATATTTTTCTATATTCTCATTACTCATCTGGTTGATATTGTATTTATATTGTAAGGAGAAATTCTGTCTCGGTCACTCATGGGAGTTAAAGGGTTACGATCACAAGGTTTCTATCGAGAGGAAGTCATCGCACCGATAAACATTGTGTGACCCCACAAAGTTGACGACAGGGTATGCCACGACTTGTTTCCTTACAGTCACAACTATACTGCAAACCCCTGAGACAGTCATAAAGTCATACTTAGCTTCTTGCATGCCTTGTCGTGTCTCGCGACCCGCTCCCCGTCTCTCGCACGAGCGGTTCCATTTCTCGCTCATGTGATATTTTTGGTGCGTTGTGCCTCGTTTGTCGACATTGGTTTTCCCAAGGGAAGATAAGATTTCATATTATTGGCTTCTTCATTGTCACTTACGGAAAAAAAAAGGTTCATTGGAGATTAACAGCAATCCTTTCGGAATCCAGTTATGAATCAAATAATAACAGTTATTATCGGTTAAGACGGTCAGGAACTTAGATATTTCACTAAACATCATAAGTCGTACAAAATCAGATTTGATCAGCTCCCTATGCGACCTCCATTCGCTTTGCGGTACTTGGATCTAAGCTAATTAATGAATGGAATAGTTTGTCTAATAACATTCGAGAATCAAATAGTACTGCAGCCTTTAAAAGGAATGTTTTAAATTTTATTGAGGATAATTAGAACTTTTATTTCTATATTTGTATATATTATGTATTATTTATTCATAATCTAGTGGAGTGAATATCAAAGAGAACAAATGAACAAAATAATAGCGAAACACGTGTGTTTTATAACTTTGTAAATTTCCTAGCTGTCCCATATAGAACCAAAACGTGAAACACCGACTTTTACGTCCTCTTAGCAATGAAACCTCGACAGCAATTTAATCGCGGTTTTACTTTGAACTCAACAAGACGCCAACGTTTTACCACACGTCGCCGTAAAGAAATCTTAACTCCCTCAGTTCAAGCGCGACAACAACCTCGAAAAACTTCACCCCGGGATCCCGGCTTGTAAGAATGAATGTAAACACGGGCTATTTTCGATCATGGCCAGGCAGGTTACCTCACCTACCTGGAGTCTGCAGAATGCCGAATAGAGCACCGTGCCGAAAAGAGCACAACGCATAAATTATGACTGATTATGCAATTGAAGCCATCTGGCTACTCAGTATTTGTCGTGCAAGATACGGCTTCGTCGAATTGCTCCCTTTGTATAAGCTGTCCTTTCGGTGACATACTTTGTTTGGTGCTGGATTCTTGTGTAATCTTTAAGTTACTTATTTTACAAAAAGTCAAAACAGCCCACAAGACGCTTACATCCCCAAGTGTTACGTTGCGTAAATTGAGTACTGCGGGTCTCCCAATTCTCACTTAGTTTAACCATTACTTAAGTAGCATTATTTAAATTTAGGCAGCGAGACTTTTTCCATGTATATTGATGTCTGATATTAACCTTTGTTCCCTTAAACCCAGTCTTTCGCGGTTTTTTTTTCTTCGTCAGTGGCTGTGTTATCAATGAATCCATTTTTTAGTCTTTAATCACAAATCAGCGCTGAGCTCTAAATTCCCATAGCAGTTGTGATAGCCTCACTGAATCATTTGCAACTTATTGTGCTTTAGTGAAATAAAGGCAAATAAAAACGTCAACCAAATTTGTAAAAAATATATTTTTACTTGAATAATGCAACTGGCCGCCGGTTGTAAAACCTGTAGCTGCTATATAAGGTGAAACGGAGGCAAGGTAACACGTCCCCTCGCTTCCGTTTCACCTTGGTGGGGGGGAGGGGGGGAGCGGGTGCGTCAATCAATTTTGTGCTCTCTGCGACATCTGCTCACCAGGAATTTCCTTTCAAATTATTCATCACTACGGTAAAACAGACTAAACGTGTGAATTCCGCGTAGCGGTATGTTGTCCTGAAAATTTACTATGATTTTCATGATAATTTGGTTCTATCAACTGAGTTGATAACTAAGATGGCCGCTGTAAAGAGTTACTAAAGCTGACCTCTTGATTGCTAACCCTTCGTTAGAGCGAATGACGATGGGCTATCGCTCAAAACGTCAGCTGTAAAAACTATTTACGATGGCCGATTTATATGCGCTATCAAATCAGTTGATAAAATTAAGTTATTTTCTAATACCGACGCAGTCTTACAGTTTCTTTGGAAACTTATCCTCTTTAGGATTTTCACTGTCTGTTTACGAACAAGATTTAGTCGCTCAAGATTAATTGGTGTCTATTCTAACCGTCTTCGAGAAGAGCCTTATCTAAAAATAAAATGATGAGAATAAAAACGTTGTTTATGGTTTGATTTATTTTCTGGTTCTAACAGGTACTTCAGAGGAATTGTAATCCTAATTAGAAATTCTTTAAAAATTGCTTTGGTAATATTTCAAATAAAGATTTATTTTGAGCTCACCTCTCATGCATTGCATGGCCAGAGTTCTAAAGAACTGTTTGGTTTTGGTCTCAAAATAAAGAATTCAAAAGCTTGAAGTCAACCTTTACGCGCTCTGTGTAAATTTTATTACAAATGGGACAAAGAATAAAGAGCTCAACTGCAAAGAGAATTTTTTAGTTTTAGTTTCAAAAAAAAGTATTCAAAAGTATGAATAATTTAACATGTAGGTTTATTGTGTAAATGTTGTCACAAATTGAACAAAGAAATTAAAGCTTTATACTGCAAACAGAATTCTTTAGCTTTAGTTTATAAAATACAGTAGTCAAAAGATTGAAGACAGGCCTTTAGTGTAACGTGTAATGAAATGTTACCATAATTCGGAATTCTTTTTAGCGTTTTGTGCAAGTTTTGATATAAATTGGACAATGAAGAAGAAGCTGTAATGCAGATGCAATTCAAGTTTTGGTTTCAAACTAAAGCTAAACTTAATGAGAAAATTTTGTCACAATTTGGACAAAGAAGAAAAGAGCTATGATACATATAGCTCTACAAGATATATATATACACTATATACATACATACATATATACTAGAAGTTCTCAGAGACGTTCATTACGAATGTTTCAGGTATATGGAATGTTTTGGGTTCTTCGTGAATATTCTATGGCGTTACGTTCTCGTCTGCAAGAGACGAATGTGCTGGAAATTTCTTTTGCCTGTGTATCAAATAAGTAAAACACAACATCAAACTTTCTTCAGTGCCAAGTTCATGTCACAATTCTGTCCAATGTGGACACCAAATGATGTTTTACTTTATCAAATGAAGAATATGTAAGCGATGTTAAACGTTAGAAACCTAGAAACTGTAAAACTGCTGCTTTTACGAAAAGTAAAAAAGCAACTTTTTTGCTGCATTTGCCATAAGATTTTAAGGCATCAAGAAACAGTTAAATTTACGATTTTAAAGAAAGACCCAATTTATTAAAAAAATTTCGCGTTGTTCTTGACGAGATGTGAGGGCCACTAAACAAACAAGGTTTATTTGGTAAGTTGAAAGTAAAAACGAAAGGTAGTTAATGTGGTTAGAAGCCTTCCAATCACCCGGTTTGTAATATTCAATACATCTCCGAATACTTTTTCCAGCAACTTACTACATACGATATGTTCTGCTCTCAACGATAAGTCTCTCCAACACAGCTCTAGCTTGGGTAAAATGATAATGTTTATCCTCTGTTGTTCTTAAAATTACATCCACACAATCAATAATTAAAGCAGGTCACAACAGTTTTCAATACTCTCCTCCATACAGGATCTCAACCAACCTCACTGAGGTAAGGAGCAAACTAAATTAATTTACCTGTTATCTTTCGATGGAAATATCACGTACAGGATGTGATATTTTTGTAGTCCTCTTTTCGTCACTAACAAAAAAAAGTACTACTTAGCCAATGTTCCTGATAAATTACGTTAGAAATGAAGATTGTAAAAAATGTTTACACAGAGACCTCTTGACTAGTTAAGAGTAAATGTCAATAAAAATCACAGATTATCGAAAAAGTCGCGGACACGGTCAAAAATTGATTTGGTTTATTTTTTGCTTGTGGGTAGCCTTATCTAGTAAACAAACGGAAATGGGGTTAGATTTTTGAAAGATGCACTTTAACGGGAATAATTTGTTTTAACATTTCCGGGGGTAAATAGCTCAAATTTCATCAAGTGCGATCCTGAAATTATGCACTTTTCGGGCACTTGTCATGCTAACAAAAATGTAACGGAAGGACTTTTCTAGTTATAGTTTTATTGAGTTGGACTTGCATTATCGAGAAAAAGTGATAGTTTTTGTCTCATGTTATTCTTGGAGGAGCTACGTCCCTATTAAGAGACGACATCTTCGGTCTTTTGAAATTAAGGCAAAGGTGGCCTAGAATAGCTTGGCAAAAATACATGTGGTAGTGTCTCAAAGTTTACAATAACGCTACCAAGAAGCCTTGAAAGATAGTTCTTTACGATTTGGGTTTTATTTCTTTGGGACCTTTGACTATCAAAAGATGACCACCAGCCGAATTTCGGTTAAATTACCATGACGCCATAACTAGATGCATAATAACAAAATTAAACGTGTCGGACACAAATAACTGTTTTGGTCAGTTATATCTTCACTGGCCGTTAAAATGACTGGAAACATATTAAAATGTCTAAAACTACACTTGATTTTTATATACGGAGACAGGAGAAACAATTCTCGACTTTTGCTTTCAGGAGGTTTCACAAGCAGTGGTGAGCTCGAGTGACTGAAATCCGAGATGTAGGACTCTGCTGTCACGCAACGCCTTCATGTAAATAATAAACGCACCGCTTTTATAATCAGCGGATCAGTTACTCGTAAAATGTTCAGTGCTCAGTTACTTGGAAGAGCATGTAAACTCCTGGACTAATTGTGTGAGTCGTGCGATGAATGGCTTTTTCCTCTTCTGAGGTGAAATGTCAGAAATATCCAGCCCAAGGTCGATGCACATGTCTCTTAGCTTATCCACTCTTAAAGTTGAGAGTGTACGTTTTTTGTACAAGTTCGCAGATGCTTAGATCGAAAGATACAATCGGATGTTGAATAGCCACATCTCTCATCACATTTGCACACACTGCAGATAGATAACTCTCAGCTCCGGCGGAAAATTCGTCCTTGTCGACGCTCTCCATGTCCACTTCTGAGACTTCACTAGCTTTTGCTTGGTTACAGGCGGCTGTAACTTCTAATCGCTTCTTTGCTAAAAGACGGCTGAAGAAGCCACTAATCTGCTGCGACGTAAGGACTTCATCAGGTTGAAATCGGCGTCCCCCCGCTTGGTCTCTTGCTAGGCTTATGGTTTTCGAAACTTCCTGTGGATCGCTTTTCCGTCCACTGTACTCCCCTCTTTGAAATTGGTCAGTTAAGAATTGGGTCTGTTTTCCTGTAAAACGCACCTTTTTCTTAATTGTCTTCAGGGCCCAACCCCCTGGAAGAGGCGGCAAGCCGTCACTCTTTGATTGTGCAGCAACTTGAACATTGGTATTCGACTGCGTCCCTCCATCAGCTTGGAAGAATATTCTCTTTTAGCTTTATCGTAGAGAGTTTCCTGTTCGAGCATCATTTGGTGTTTTCCAGTATCTAGGTGTGTCTGAAGGTTTGCAAAGCGACTGTAGGCTTTTACACATCCTTCTTCTGGACATGGGAAAAGCATGTCAGCTGGCTTATATTCCCCAATACAGCTTCGATCTTGGTTTTCGCTTTCAGTTGAGAAATTTGCTTTAACACAGCTTTCCTTAATATGTCGGTGTCTCACAATCTTGAACGTCGGTGCAATTTTTCGGGCTACTTCATGACTCCTTCGAACTTGGCCCATGGCACTACTTTACTAGAACCCACAGTGAATGCTCTCCACACTCGTGCGCCACTTTCATCGTACTCAAAATTGTTGAGTAAGCTTATGCCATCCCATTTGATATTAAACTGAGGTGCTTGACGGTTTGGCAGCAACATGACTTGCTTTCGCTCCTGTGGTTTCTTGGCCAGATTTAATGGCTGTTTTGAACTGTAGAGTGTTGATGACATCATTACCTTCGTTTACGTACCTTCCAACGCACCTTCCCTTGATTGTTGCCGCTTTGCGATCACATACCCCCTTCCCACCTTAAGAGTCCGAAAGGTCGTTTCTTACAACAGCCACTCCGATGGCATCACCGGCCAGCTTAGCTGAGATGATTGAATTTCCGCTGTGATAACAGCCAGTGTTATCTTGTTTGTAATAAGCCATTTCCAGCTCTGGAATTTCCTTTTTCAGGGTAGTGAGGCAGTCAAGCATTATCGAAGCCACAGTCACACTGTCTTGGATGGAGCTTTGAAATACGTGAACAGGTGTCTGCGATTCACCTCGCTTCGCAAACCAATCTGACTGTGCCTCTCGATATTTTCGGGGCATATATTTCATTGTCGAGTCCTGCACTAACAACACCGATCGGCTGTCGAGTTTGGCTAAAACTGAATGCTTCGCCTCAGTTTGGTGGACTGAACGTAGCTGATGGGCTTCCCAGCTAATGATATCATCCCTTGCCTGTACTTGAACACTCATCTTCTATGGTACACAATACTTCCTGTAATTCAAAACACTGCTCATATGACTCATTGTCGAGATGGTCGCAGGAGCCCCGAAATTCAGCATTGCTTGGGTCACTTAGCGCGTAAATTCGAATTTCGAGGCCTCCACTGCATATACCTAAAATAAAAAGTAAAATGACAAGCGCGTGATTCAGTGTATATCTGCAAAGCATTGCATGCGCATCTGATCGACATTTCAAAAAGATTACTTAACCGATTCTCAGCGTTGTACGCATGTGTGAAAGCGTATTACTGTGAATTGTAAAACTGTTTTGTTTGTGTAAAACTGTTTGAACTGTGATGTTCCCTCCAAGTCTTCTTCATAAAGAAGACTTGGAGGGAAAGAAAGAGGTAGCTGTGAATCATAGTAAGAAGTTTACTGCATCACTCTGCGAAGGCAACGCATAATTATAAAATATGCACCCACCTTGTAGTCGCCCTTTAGGTACTGCTTCGAAAAACGAAATTGCTGCTTAATTTCCCTTGCTCAGTGCTGAGTCTTGCCACAGTCAACAAGCTTGTCTACGAGTTTTTCTAAAGCATCAACTGCTTCCATTCCTGATGCTGATGCTGAAAAGTTATCAAGTCCTTGCAGAGACTTGCGAACAGATGAAGAACACACGGTCCAAACTCTCTGTAGAGTTCTCTTACTCATAGGCTCAAAGTTGGTTTCACAGCAGTATTGTTGATACTGTTGGACAATACGCTCTGGTATAATTGTTCTGATAACATTGGGTGTTTTTATGATCTCGCCAGTCGACAATTTTAGAAGTTTTTCCCCAAAAGGAACATCTTGAAAAACGTGTGGACTCGTTATGAAAGAAACAAAATGCTCTAATTTTACAGGTTCAATTCTCATTCTCCTTTTCTCCTGGTTTGGGAGAGGAGCGGCTCTTCCGTGTATCAGGCTTCACGAAAATCCCGCTTCTTGCTAAGATAAGTTCAATCTCTGTCTCAACACCTGAAAATTGTAAAAAACGCTTGTGGCTTCCTCTGCACTACAAACGCCACCTACAATATCAAGTAAAGAACAAGACATTCCTTTTCTGCTGGAGTTAAAGCAACCATTGTATTTATTCCCTTCACGGATGATTATTACGCTTTTGTTTTGATCACATTTGTTTTCCGCGGGAAAATTGTAACGGTATTTTCGTTCCATAGGGTTTTCACTGTACAGTTTATATTTGTGAAATTTTGTAAAGTCTATTTCTTTGTTGTATCGTTTTCGTTCATGATGGCAATATATATGTTTAGATTTCTTATGTGAGGCAGAATGAATTGTCTGTTGATCTCGTTACGTGACAGATTATCATATGTCACGCAGAGTGACAGGAACCTGTGAAAAATTAAAATCCGGCAAATCCCTAGCGTTACCTGCCGTTTTGTACGGGACCCTTTTTATGTGGGACTTCAAAAAAACCAAAATTAGGATCAAATTAGACTAAACGTAACTGGGTTGTGACACGCTGTAGAAAATAACAAGAACAAGTAACTTTATTTTACTCATCCCGGCTCAGTGGCTTCAATGAGTTAGCTGGTCGGCCCCCCCGCACCAAATTGCAAAGGACAGTATTTCGAAAATATCTTCCAAGCGAAATAACAAGGGCCTATAAAGGGCCTATTTCTGAGGTAAGGAATTATTGATGTCAAAGCAAACATAAAAAGCTGAGTGCGGCTGCGACTCAAACAATGCTTTGCTTGTGTCAATGCAATGTTGATTTTGTTCAGTTCAATATAGCGCCATTTACAATTTTGGCGAAGTTTGGTTGGTTGGTATATCAAAACAGCAGAAGATATCAGAAAAATGAAACGATGAATTTGAAGACCCACCTTATTAGCCCTCGTGATAGTATTGCTGGAGATTTTGAGAGACTACCACATTCATTTTTGCCACACAACATTAGGCCGGGTTTGGCATGAATTAAAAATGGCGAACACGTCCACTGGTAATTAACCCGTGGTTTCGTCAGGAAGGATACGATACAAAAAATATCACTATATCTTGGTAATGGAAGGCCACATCTATATATTTATACCTAGAGAAGTCCTGCTGTTGCATTTTAGTTCATGCAAGGACGGCCTGAAAACTGCATAATTTAGAGCTCGCACGCACTCATTTTCGATCATGCAATTAGTAACGGTTTATTTCCGTTAAAATGAATATTTACACAAACTAACCTCACTTTACTTTAAGTAGTACCTATAGCTACCTGTAGACAAAAAATGGGACGAAACGATTTTTTAACCATGTCCGCGATTTTGTTATTTTTCTTTGATTTTTAGAGACATTCACTCTTAATGCTCTTACCAAATAGGGGGCAAAATTATTTGAAATTGAAATTGAACACTTTACTTAAAAAAATGACTAATTTATTTTTAACAGAGATGGTTTCTTTGCTTTTGCTTTTTTGTACAGAAATAAGATTTCATTCAACTGAAATACGAAATTGCGCAACAGCGTGCGCATTAATTACCAGAAATCTTGGTCATTTCGTTCGCGTGATACTTCTTGCCTGCGGTGTACTCAAAGTTCTACAGAGCATGTCCGAAGGCGTTAATTGGCAAAAACAACAAAGATTGCTTAGATTATGTTGCACTAAAAATAGTCTTTCTTCAGCGAATTTTGAAATACATTTTAAAGGCAAAAGGAAATATAAACCCGGGGAAAAATTACATCAAGTGGAGAAACTTGTCAGCGGGCACAGTGATGAGGGATCAAATCATTATCAAGAGTGATGTAGTTGGGAGCGCTTGCTACTAGGATCGCTCTTGTTAACTCTACCATGCCATTCGTTTAGAAGATAATATGGTATTTCAACCGACAGGGCGATCTGAGAGTCGTCAATATCTTCAAGGCTGCGATATTTTTTTGCTGAGCTGCTAATTCAAAGATTATCCCGAACTTTTTGCCTCTCACAATCGCTTACTAAATCAGACATGGTTTGAACTTTAAAAAACTAGTAGAGAGATGCGTTGCAGATATTGTAGCAGTGTTTTAATATGTAAATTGTAATTGCCAAGCGGAAAATATCACAACTACTCACACGACCCACGCACACACGCTTACACACCCTTCGGAGGAGTTCTGCATAGTATATTTTCTAGCGTTGTAAACAGTTGACTGCTGATTTGATGACCAACGTATTTGCGTATACACTATAATAAATCAATCACATAAAGTACCTTCCATAAAAATGTCCGGCTACATTTCCAAAATGGCTTCCAAAACAACGACGGAAAAGTGCCAATACGACGAGCATTTTCTGTATTTTTTGCCTTGTTGTCACACCTGTCTACTTAACAGCGCATTAGATGAAAAGTGAATCGTTGCTCTTCAAATTTGTTGATTTGTTCGAACTTTTAAGTCGATCTACAGGAAATTTCTGGCGGTTCTTAAACCATGTATTGGTCCAAACCTTTAAGATGTTTCTTTTTCTAACCACTTCTCATTCCTAAAAATTAAAAATTGTGTATATCACAGATGCATCCTATTTTCGTTTATTTTTTCGATCATTTTTTCACGACAAAGGAAGACATTTTTATACAGAAATCATAATAAATCACTGGCTTGGTGGAGAGCTTTTAAAGCAAATACAAAATCTATGATTTGAGATGACAAGAACATTAATTCTCATGTTTACGTAAGATTAACATAAAACAACAAATGTAACTGTTTTACACGCGACTTGCATCTCATGCACACATTAGGTTCGGGTCCAGGGGCCTGTTTCTTGAAAGTTCCGTTGACGGACTCGAGCCAATTTTTTTAATCAGAATTTTAAGATTAGCACAGCAGGTTCTGGTACTCTAACTAATCCATTTTGTTTCTTTAGATAATATGTTTATTGAATAATTTAAAAAACCCCCATCTTGAATAAAAACAGAACAGCACTGCGGGCCCGTTAAGTTATCGGAACCTTCGAGAAACGGCCCGTAAACTACGCAGGAAACGGTTGAAAACGTTTCAATACTTCCACAGTTAGGCCATGTCTGACTGTTTAAAGCCTTCATCAACGCTTGTACCATTCCATTATACAAGACTAAGGAGGGTTTATGCAGAAACATTGCCCTGTTGTTGATTTTCTCAATCACTGCACGAACACTTCGATCCTCATACAAGGGTACCCAGAGAAGGTGACCAGATAAAATCGAGTGTATCTTGCTTGGACTGGGTTATTCAGTGTATGTTTTACTATGGTACTCAAGTCTGAATTCGCTTCAAAGATCTGCAATGAAAAAAAGGGAGAAACCACTTAATCATCAGGTAAAAATTAGGTAAGTAGGTAAGCTACTTAAATGAGATTTCCCCCCCCCCCCTCCCTCCCTGATATAATTTATTTTCTAGATATGTAATGAGATCTCATTTAACCCCTTCGCTGATATCACTGGACGAAAAAACAAAATTCCGGTCACGGAAGTGTTGCTAAAACTTGTGTTTCCATTGCGGAAACGTAACGGCTAACATGTGTTTACGTAGACAGAATCATGTCATCTACTCAAAATCCGTTGCTCTGGACATAGCGGAACCGGACCAGTTTTCTACATGTTTCCGATGGAGAAGAGGACAAGATTTTTTTATTTGAAAAAATGTGAAAAACTCCAGATTTTGGAGATCACTGAAATTACTCTTTATCCTGAGCGTTATTTATTATTCTTACATCAATTTTAACTATTACTAACCAGTAAATCCTCTCTCAGCCTGCGCATGCACACAGAAGAAACCTAAGACTAGAAAATGTTTAAAAAAGAGATAAAATTGACAGCGTACTAAAAAGTGACCGTCACGCGTTGTACCTTTTCGACGTTTTGCTCTTATATGCAGTCCAACTGGTGCCATCAGTAGAAAACGAGACCCTATAGCTTTTTAGAAACGATCCGTTTGCCTTTCCTTGTGTGGCGACTCCGCATACTGTGCGCCCTGCTCCCATATTAACCTGTATATAGTCATCGGTGATTTTAGAAGACTGCTGACACCAACCGCTGTCTCCATTGAGCCGTCCTTTGCGTGGATAATAGCTGAGATAATTGGAACTCGCAGTGATTTGGGCGTCAGGTACGATGTTTGGATCCTCTACTCCTAACGCCTCATAAGATGGTACAGCTGGACGAAATGTAAATTCAGAACTTTTGTATATATTATTTCAACACGCTCGTTGCGCTGGTAATCAGATCTTTGACACATGAAAATTAAACAGAAACAGAGCAGTCAAAGCTTCTCTATTTGTTTTATAATAAAGAATCCCTCAATTTCCCCAAGCAAACTCCCAAGCATTACTTTCAATTTTCAAAAAAATTTTATTTCCAAAGCGAACGACAGTGTCGTCAGCATGCTCTATACTCTCATAAAGCACGCTACATAAGCCAATCAGAATCCCTGTTAGAATGGTTCAAATAATCTGATTGGCTGTACTAGACTAAAGCTGTCAAAAATGGCAAACCATCAAAGTTCCAAAACCATCACAGTTCACATTCTGCAATAGTTTAAAAACTTGAATAGTTCGGCAGGTCGTACTTAACACTTCTGCCTGAAGTTTTTTAGTCTCTAATACAGAATCTGAAGGTGAAATGTTCTGCGAAACTTGGCAGAATTGTGGCTCATAAAAACACGCAAGTTTTTCATATGACAAGTAGAAAACAAACCGTTCAAGGCGAGTGTTTTATGAATGAACGACAGCCGAATTCACCGGAACATAAGAATCGCTCGGGATGACAATACCGTGACACTCGGCTGCAGTGATTGATGTGGCCTTCCACTCAACGCATCGAAAAGGACATCAGAGCAAACTCTTATTTTTTCACTCGAAGGGCGGCCGATGTACTTCCTGAGGCTTGCTTCACTACGATGACCGAAGATCGTCATGATGAGCTAGCCGCGATGGACCTCAGCGTGATTAGTATGAATTTTAACAGTAAAGCCAGCTTGGCTATATTTTTCATCATTCTTGTTTTGTTCTGTTTTGTTTTTGATCACGAAATTTTACTTACTATTTGAGTGTTAGCTGCATCTGTTTGATTTTTATTACCGTATATAAGCTTGCCATCTAACTAAGCGTGAAAACCTCTAAAAATTGGACTGTCCGTTTCGTTTTCTCCTTGAGGATTTTCGTCTCTACTCACATTACAATAACGTAAATTACGGCGCCCGGCCTGTTTAAAAACCTTTTTTTTGGTTCTTCTGTTGCTACTTGCCGGCTCGATTGTTCCGAAATTTCAATTTCAATAAACGAAAAAAAGTCAGAAAGAAGTCCCGGAAAAGGTCAAACACAGCAAAATTTGGCAGATGGCGTGACAGCTTTAGCTCAGCTCTATGCTCTATACTCTCATAGAGCACGTTCTTCCAACCAATGACAGCACGCGTTATATCCGAACTTTATTATAAATTAATTTAAACTTTTCAAGAAAAAGCGAACTGTTAACCCTCTTACCAGTGCAAGTTCTCCCATCTGCAATAACTCCAGGTTTGCAAGCACAAATATACGAATCAAGGGTATTCTGGCAAATGGCATTTGTGTTACAGACAGGTAACGAGGCTTTGCATTCATCAGCATCTAGCAACAAATAATTGGATATACTTTACAAATTTGAAACTAATTGATAATAGGCCCTGTGCATGTTTACGTCAGAATATCCACTCTCACCCCCAAACCTCGTTTTCACGGTGTACTCTCATGAGTCTGAATGCGGAAGTATTTCCTAACCACTGAAATCAAAGGTTGCCCACATAAAAACAATAAGGTGGGGTAAAAGTTCCTGGAAATTTTAGACCGTTAGTTTTTGGTAAATACAGGAGCCCATTACTTAATGGGCTCCTGGTAAATAACATAATCGTGCACAATAGCTACTCTACTATATTTATCATATTTTTAGATGAAATATCAAAAACTTCCAGTACATAGACAAATTAATAAGCGGATAAATAATTAATCAAATAAGTAAATTTAAGCGAAAACAAGGAATGGAAGATTTTTGATGATGTTTCTCCCATTTTTGGTAGTTGGGATTAGGATCTCATTGAAAGGGATCAAATGTTGTAGGATAAAACAACTTGACATGGATCTACTTTACCAAAATTATAAAGTGCTTTATCAAGTTTTATTACACTGATGTCAACAAATACCAGCAATCGAGTTTTCTTACCCGATGTTTCCATATCGCAAGGAACAAGAAGTGTTTTTCCCTTTATAATGGAATCAAGCCAATAACTGCCACTGGTCGCTTTCCCCTCTTCGCTTGCTTTTATCTCTTTACACGTTTCCGCTGGAAATTCAGGAACGGAGCCAAGAGGAACTGAAGACAGAGAATAGTTGTATCAGGTTCAAATTCCTTCAATGAACACCAACACTAAGGCTATTTCTCGTTCAATCTCACCTCTTTTCTTTTTACTCCTAACATAATATCTCTCAAAATCTGGCACGAAGTTCTCTGGTCTGGCCTCCTTAGTCCGGTTGTTTAGTTCACATACTTCCTCTGAAATGACGTAGTTGAAGCTGTGACATCTGAAATCATTGTAATATGCCTGATGGCATTCAAATGCAATCGATGATCTCATTGTCCTGAAGGTGTGTCCTCGAAGCATCATACCGGAAATGGCATGCTCATCCTCCTTGCACTGTTGAGCGAAAACTTCGTACACGTAGCACATGCACAGTACAGTTACAATGCAGAATCGCATCGTCATTAGCATCGGCTCATCCTTTTCTGTAAGAGAAATTTCATAGACTGACATTTGGGTGATTTGGGTGGGAGAAAGAACTATAATGTGAAATTTTTTCAATCATGGTTGAAAATTAACCAGAATTAAAGAAAAAAAAGGAAGAAAAATATTCCAGTCAAAGTGGGGATGGATATTGACACGAGATGCAGTTTGGACGACAGCTGTGTTTTTTGTAAATCCAGCGAACTTAAAGAATTCACCTGTTTATCGCACAATCCATGCTCTTTTCGTTTTTTGAAAAATTCATCATAACTTTCGAAGTGCGATATATCTTTCCTTTAAAAAGTATTTCTGCCCGCCTTAGGACAGCAACTACCTGGAAACTTTGATTTAGGCGCACCACTACAGGATTATTTTCAATTTTTTTAACGATTCAGTAACGGTTAAAATTTGCCAACTTTTACGCCTAACGTTTAAATGTTAAGGCCGTTTTAAGGCCAAAAAAGAGATCTTCCTCTACCCTAGCCTAGTGTCAAACAGAAATTTTATTTTCGCAGATAAAGTCATTTTTTACAATCTTAGAACATGTTTCCGCGGAATACGGTTGTCTTTGTTGACATATTCATTCATCCAAGATCAATGTTTATAATTGACTTACACAAATCTCTAAGAGAGAATAAACACAAAACAAAAAGAAATCTTACTGTCCCATCCTTTAGGAGGACGTGCTGATGCAATATTGGGATTTTCATACGATCATAGATAAAAATAAAATAAACATGACAACTTAGAAAATCGGAGAAGTTCTGCAAGCATTTTATAGTTTACATGCTTTAGACTTCTCTTTACATATTTTTTATTTCTTTCAAAGGAGTTGTGTGGAGCTCATTAATCATTAAGCAGCTAGCACAGTCCTCAAACACTTAGATGTCTATTCACGCTCAACCAAAAAGCAACTGTTAGATTACTGAAATGATTAAGAAGACTTGACTCAATAAACTTAGGGTTTTCGTAGTTCAAGGTCAAAAGTGGTTTATAGATATAATTGGTAATCAAGGAATATATAAGACACGTTCATTACCGCTTCTAATGGGTGAAATTGTCGTCCCAAATAAGAACCTTGTGATAACTGACTCAAAATGATTGCTGCGGACGACTAACGGCTTATTTTGATGTTGGGACAACATGCCGCTATTCAAGCCTTAAACAAAACAGTGTCAGTCTGTGGTCGCCGGGAAACAAGAAGGGAACCAAAATTAGAGCCAGAGACAATTTTAATGTATTTTTACCATCTTAACGAAAAATGTTTCGTTTGAGAAGAACGAAGATAACAAAGACCTGAAGCACCTTTGCCCTTTGGAAGAAATACAATGTTCAGTTTCCTTTAAATGACATCTCTTCGAAAAAAAAAAGTCCTCATCTCAGGGTAAATCGTTGATTTTTAATTCTGCACGTCGCCATTATCTTCTCCTGACGAACTAGTACGATTTAGTTTAGATTGATAAAAGTCGGTTTAAGGTTACTTCCTACCTTCGCGGGTGTCCTTCGAACGTGCGCTAGTTTCACTAAAGTTCTAGCAAACTATACATCAGAAGAAAGCTTAAAAACTGCAGTTTACGATAAAAATATAATTTAAGCGACTTTTTTTTAAGGAAGTGTCAGGAGCCGGCAAGGCGTGAAACGATCGAGCGTTCTTCTATGGAATCTCTACTGGTTGTATTTCTCCCGAAACCAAATGCGAGATTTTAGCTCATAAAGATTCACAAACAACTGGCACTACGACTAGAGATTATCCCGCCCACTGAAACCGCACATCAGTGGAACAACGTACAGGACAACGGGACCTCCTCCTTTCATTTCCGTAATGGCACTCAAATCACGACCATAAATGAGAGAAACTCAAAAATTCTTCTAACTGGTGTACATATATATATGTATTACATATATTAGGAATATTAAACGTTGAACAAAGAGAGAACAAATATTATCGGTCAAGTGGAATATTAAGCTGTACTGTTTTAAAATTAAATATTCAAAATATGTGAATTTTGAACTTTGCATACCTTGTACACGCCTTGTTTCCTATCCAAGCAATGTGATGCCCTTTCTAGTGGAAACTGTTAATAACTTTGTTCAGGAGAGAAATCAACTGTAAGATATTTGTATTACGTTTGTTCAGCTCAGAATTTAAATTGTGCTACATTTCAATGGGAAACACCAGGTCTTGTTTGATTTTTCAATCCTAATTTCCTCTGTGTTTGAATAGTTTTAACTTTGCGTTTTAGAATTATCTTGAACTTCATTTTAAAGCTACGCCTTTGTCGATGCTCTGAACACACAGAAAACGTTTAGCATCACAAAATAGGGGAAATTCGGGGAGGAAAACTGTTAATCAGCAAGTCCTAAACAGATTTTTTAGTCAGATTCTTTAGGCGATATAAATCCATATTCCGTTGAGCAATACAGGAATATAAAACTTTAAGAGCCCCTTTCCAACATACTTGATATACAGAATCCCTTTGACTTCCAAGGATATTTACAGCTTTTAGGTCAAGTTCAGTTCTGTGCGATATCTTGCAAAGCGCAGTGGGTCATGAATAAGTTGGAGCCCTTGATAGTGACATCTAAAAATCAGTATTGTTTACCCAAATAACAACGCTGCTTAATTATTCATTTAATATTAATTATTAATATGCCACTGACAAAGATCCATGTCCAACTGGCAGATTTCAAACGCTGAAGTTGGAAAATGAATTAATATCAGTCCATCTCGGTCATCGATACGCAAGTCGACCAAGTTACTGAGATGTTTGCGACGATATAACTTTCGCTAACACCTTTCCTTGAAATTGAATCAAAATGTTGAGATATTCATACAAATTTTTCATCTTTGTTATTCTATTTACATCATTTATACTTGTCATTTTAATTATACTCTTGAAAAAATGTCAAACCATCCTCCTCCTATGAAAAAATTTTGGAACGAACTGGACTGCTTGTAAATTTAGAGTTTCTAGTTGTCGGTAAAAGATAGCGGGGAAATAATACAGTGACATGATGCGAATAAAGAGCTCTCAGGTCTTAAGCGTAAGTTACATTACAGCCGCCAATTTTATTAGAAAAAATACTGTGATTTAGGACAGAGTTGATTTGGGAATATTAGAAAAGTGAGGAATTAGAATTAATTTTTGTCTCGTAAAGTCGCAAACGTCATGCTTAAAGTCACTACCTAAATTTTCTTATTTTTCAATGAAACGAAACAGTCTGAGATCATTCTACCATAGGATATTGTTAAATAAAGATTCCCACAGATAGATGGAGTCAAATAAAACTTTTTCATCGTTTTGTTCAAGCAAGGATATTTATGAAAATTTTCAGAAAGTTTAAGGGGGCGCGGGGGGATAGAAATTTGCCGGATTCTCGCTCTGTAGTATTCTATTGATCCCCCACTGGTAGCCGCGTGCTGGTAGCCAATCAAAATGAGGATGATAGCACGAATGCATGATAACTAACGTCAAATTACCGTCTCTGTTAAAGAATTGCTTCTTTATTCTTGGTGTCTCCCTTATTATCCATGTTAGTGGTGTAGATGTGAAAAAGGAATAAAAAGGAAAAAAGAAAGAAAGTAAAAAGGAGGAAAAACATGCCGTCCTTCTCAAAGTTGCCTACTAGAAGATTACAGGAAGTGAAGGGTAAAACGTTAATGCGTTAGCACATAAAGATAATTCATATTAATGTGAATAAGTTGTTTAGATCAAGTAGTCAAAATAAATTCAGTAAGTCATCCCACTCAATCTGGACTCAGTGTGCGCAGCTTTTTGTCAGAACCTTGGACTTGCATCCTCATGTTGAGGAACACCTGCTAAAACTACTTGAACAGCGATCGAAATTATCTCCCAGAGTAAAACATATTGCCAGTGCATTAAATATAAGCTATGGAAAGAAGACTACTCTATTGTCCTAGATATCTCCCTAAAAGCCAAAGGCGACTGATAATTTTTTCGGACGCAGACAATAGTCGTTTTGTTTTAGGTTTTGCCAGGAGAGTTTATAATCTCTTGGCTTTGCCTTTATGTTGTTTAACAAACGAGAGGACGCGGGGTGGGGTTAGATTTTTTTAAAATATTAATCCCTGGAAAGTTTCCGAAAGGACCAGTTCAGGATTCACCTGACTAAGATCATGAAAATAAGAAGTTTTTGGGTGGCTCACATGATAAGCGAGCTAAATTTAAAAGGAAACGTCTTTGGGCTCTACCGTGCATATGTTTTCAGCTGTGCTTCATCTGCTAAATTACACGATACTCTCTATACGTTATATAAAATGATTTAAGCGGACAGTAAAAAACACATTCAGATAATAGGAGACTAATATTTCGTACGTTTTCGGGGTGCCTGAAAGAAACCATGTAAAAGCTGTCTGGATATTTCGCCACATAGTATATTTTCCCCTGACTAGTTCGCCCCCGCCTCGAGCAATTTGCGCCATCAAAGAAAACGTCGTCATCCCCACTTTTAGGGGTTCACCCTCCAAATCATTCATCTGATTTCCTTATGGCAGAACGTATTTCATTTCAAACCGTTTCGATTAACTTGAAAGCACACAGCATTTTCTTACTCTCACTTATAAAATCAGCCTGTTGTTGTTAGTTCGAATCCCCCTCACAATCGACTTACAGGTTGACGAGCAGGTCACCTGGTACTGGCCCTAGTCGCAAGTTTCTTCATTTAATCTCTTCATACTTATTGCATCTGCAAAGCTTACATCAGTTCAAGTATTTCTTAGGATAGAAGTAGTTACACTTTGTTCGCTACGGAAATTGAAAATAGCCGGAGTTGCAGCTTGTGTTCCACTTTAACTGTATTTAAGTGACGCTATATTGGGAGGGAGGGGGTGTATCTAGAGGAAGAGCGTTATTGCTTTAAGAAGTGTTAAAAGCTAATTATTGAAATAACCATTAACTAAGCGCCCGGGACATTTATTATTCAGAGTATAGTTTTAAGTTAATTAATCTGTCTGGTCTCGAATGCAAGGATCTCTCATTTGCGACCTCTTGTTGGGCGTTAACTCTTTGGCTCCTGACAGTGATAAGCGTCTGAATCAAATATTAAGGTCATAAATAAAGAAAATGATCAGTCACGAACTCAAGAAGCTCTTGATTGTTCGACAAACTCTCCCCGTAAGTACTTAAAGAAATGTCTCGAGGGCAGTATGGGGAATATGCATCCTGATTTTAGGGTGTAAAGGGTT
>OZ034731.1:27285974-27410974 GCA_964027065.1 Pocillopora grandis
CAGAATTTTAAAAATGTTCCTCACACACATGTTTAAGGCAGCTTTTTATGACAGTATAGTTTTAAATATTTAATGTCAAATGAAGATTATGTGAGCCTTAAAGTGAAGCAAAAATTAAAATTGTTCAATTTTTTTAAAAAAAAAAACAGGGAACCGCTTGAAGTCTAAACAATAATTTCCCTCCCAGTACATGTACTCTCATTTTATCTAATTTACATCAAACTTTGACACAGTTATTTTAGATGTATAATGAGTTTGCTGGTGAGACTGCATCAGTGTGGTACTGAGAGTAAATAATTTCCCCTTATTTGATACTTTACTTAGGTTGAGGATAAAGGAGATTACCCATCAATAGATGCTATGGACAACATTAGCACTGAACACTCAATGGACTGCATTTTAGAGGAGCCCGAGGTAATTATTGATGTTGCTCAACCCCCTGATACTGAGAAGCATATTCATCAGTGGTTGGAGTATCTCAAAGGCAAAGACATCAAAAGTGGTTTTTTCCAAGAAGAATCCTATTACACAATGGATTTATGGGACTTTGCAGGGCAGCACCTGTACTATGCCAGCCATCCTATCTTCTTATCACAGCGAGCACTGTACATATTGGTACACAATCTCAGCAAGCCTTTGGATGCTACAGCTGAGCCCTGCATGAGACAAGGTAGTAATGATGTGAAATTGGAAAACCCTAACAATGAAACAAACATGGAGAATTTGCTGTCATGGCTGGCTACAGTACACAGTGTTGCCCTGGCAACTGATGACCCAGATGATGATGCACAACATAAGCTGCCCTACCTCTGTCCCCCAGTGTTTATTGTTGGAACACATGCTGACAAACCAGTTGAAGACATAGCAGTAATAAAGAAACAAATACAGGAGAGAATTTCTGGTATGGAATATGAGAAGCATGTGGTCAAACCCTTATTCTGCATTGACAACACTCAGAGGCCAAACTTGATCAAGAAATTTATCCAGAAGATTCAAAAGCAAAGAGGAAAACATAAAACAGGTGAGATATTTGATGTCATATTGTATCCTTGACAATGTGTTACTTGCAGTAATTGATGGTTTTATAATTGTTACTAGCTTGTCTTTGCACCAATTCTTGGAACACTTAATTTGTGACCATTTTTTTGTTTAATCAAAGACCCATTTCTGACTCTCCATGGGAAAATGGACATTAATGCTTTTCATTTAAACTGCAAAACCGTTTACTATCTGCTTAAATCCATTTAAATGGTTCATGAAAGTGTTTAAACGATTTGCTCATCCATTTCAAAAAATTTGCATCTGTCTAACCCTTTTGCTAAAACATTTAAGTGCTGTGCTTGTCCATTTAAGAAATTTTGCGTCCGTTTAAAAAAATTTGCATCTGTTTAACACTGTAGCAAAAACGTTTAAACAGTTTCCTTCAGTTGTCTGTTTTAAGAAAAATCTATCTGCTCAACATTCCAGAGAAACTTTAAACCGTTTGTTTACCATTCTGTTATGAGCAGTTTGAAGTATCAATCCCACGTTTGGTTGATACTTGCCAGTTCTTGAAATGCAGAATGACCATATCTTATTTTGGTTTTATCTCTTCCAAGATCATAGAAAGTGAGTAATTGTCCCATTCTTGGACAAACGAGTTAAAATATCTGGTTGTAGAAACGTAGAGCATCAAGAGCCAATGAAGCCATTCATTTAAATATGATACTGCCATCAATCTTGTTTGATCAGAACAGTGCACCTGATTTTTGTTGACATATTTGGAGAAGGAGGGGGAACTCTTATGAAAAAGCTATTGTTTCTTAATGTCAGTTCATCTACCCTGTCTATTTAGCAGGCTTAACATGTACAATTATCACAAATTCTCATCTGGAAAGCTATTTTGTTGTGGTAAATTCATATCAATGTTTATAGATTGATGTAGATTGTTGGCAAGCATTGAGCATGCAATAATTATTATTTGACTTACATTTACATGTCATCAAGCAGTTGTGTTGTGTGTCATAATTTTAAAAGGTTGGTAGACACGCAGAATGTTTAAGAGAGAGTGGTAATTAAGGGAAGGATACCGTCTTGGTTGAATGACTTCAGGCTTATAGTGCAAGCTTAAGTTAGAGTTGTTTAATTTTTTATTAGCTGCAGTCTTCTTAGCTTTCAGTTACTTTATGTACCAGCATCACCATACTAGGGCATATAAATTTTTGCTGACAGATCCATTAATTTCAGAGTTTGAAATAAGGGACAGAAGATGTTTTGGGGAGTTGAAGAATTTATCATCTTAGCTATGTTGTCAGCAATGAGATATCAGCAATCACAAATGTATGATACAAACTATTCTCATTGTAAACACATGTTTCTGTGTTACATTATGTTTTGCATTCATTTTCTAAACATATCCAGCAGAGGAAGAAGGAAAAGCAGATGGAATAAAAGAATTGCGGAACAAAATCCTGGAGGTGTTGAGGCAGGAGCCTTATATGGGGGAGAAAATACCTGTCAGGTAAATGAAAGTAACATTTTATTTGGCAAACCTCAATTTGTGGACTTTGGGATTAATGTTATTCATTTATTCAAGTGGTTATGAAAAGTTTTTTGCAGAGCAGTCAGTGTTTTCATTATTAATGTATCTGAACACAAAAATACGAAATACACAGCAGTCAATTATAAGTGCAAACAATTAAAACTCTTATTCATGACATCATGACAATATTGTGTTTTTTAGAAAGGTGTGAATGTCTGATGGATATTTGAGAAGGTACAGCTCTTTGAATTGAGATTGTTTATGTGAAAAATATAATGATTGAATTCTCCTAATGTGTGGAGAAAGCTAGACCAAGGAAATAGATGAGTTAACACAGGAAGACTACAAATAAGCACATGTCTGACTGAAGTTAATATCCAATTTTAAACCCTAAAACATCTTAATTATTCTGTTGCCTTCTAGATGGTTTTTGTTTGAAAAGGTGATTGAAGCTTTGGTGGCTAAACAGATTTATCACAGAAATCTGCAACAACTTAAGCACTATGCAAAGAAAGATTGTTTCATGAAAGATGCAAAAGAGTTTGAGTCCATGATCAGTTTTTACCATGGCCTGGGGATGATAATCAAGCACCGCAGTACAGTTGTACTGAAGGCTCAGTGGTTGATTGATCTGTTCAAACAGCTGATAACCATTCCACCTTTCAATAAACAGGTACGAAAAAATTTCATTTTTGAAAGGACAACTTAGAAATGTTCAATAATTTAGACCAACAGAAAATGAGAGTGATACTTTTTCTTAATAAATCAGCAACTAATGCAACAGCTGTAACTCTTTGATCTTTACAATTGTTGGACCTCAAGTTATTTCATGTACCTTTTGCAGCTTTTCAAGTCATAAACTACATGTTGAAAACATACAAAAGGAACATTTAGTGGACTTCTCTTATCTGGAATTACTGTCGCTTATTTTGTAGAATGCTCGATATGCTAATTACTGGCGGGAACTTGAAGGAAGTGGCATCCTTAGCATGGAACATGTTGATTATGTGTTCTCCAGCTTTATTGGGCCAGGAATCATTAGAGAAGACATCCTGGACATGATGGAGCAATTTGGTTTGATTGCTAAGTTCTCTGTCTCCCCAAATGATGAGAAGTACTTTGTACCAGCTCAGTTGAAGTCATCACCTGTAGAACTCTGTAAGATGGAACCATCATCAACTGATCCATGTCCATTGTATCTCCTCTTTGTCCATGGCTTTGTCCCTCATGGTCTTTTCTTGCAGCTTGTCTCACGATCCATTCATTGGTGTTCAAAGACATGGGCCACACATCAACCCACTCTGTACCAAAATGGAGCATGGTTCATCATTGGAAAAGATATTCATGATTTTGTCCTCATATGCAAAACAGGGTTTGTGAAGGTAATCTTGAGAAAAAAAGCACAAAGTCATCAGGTTGTAGGACAGAACTCTGTCAAGTTAGCAACTCTTATTCGTGAATTTCTTGAAGACACCCTAAAGAATTTGTCACAAGAAATGCCATACCTGAGGGGAATGCAGTATAGGCTGTGTGTTGCATGTCCTAACTGCCATCAAGGTACAGAAGAAATGCGTCGTGCATGCTCAGACCACATGAAAACCACTTGCACACACAAGGACTGCCTCCACCTCATTGATGCAAATGAAGGTCAGCCAGACATCTGTAAGCGAAAACCTTGGGATAGAGTAGAACCAGTTTGTGGATTGAAGAAATGGTTCTTGAAAAGAAGAAGCCAGGTATAATTGACTGTAATGATCTTTCAAGCAAAGATTTCTGGCCTCAGTTTCATGTTTGCTTTGCTCCTCTAATTTACCTCATGTGAATATCAATTGAGCTGTTATCAGTGTTGAGAAAGGGAGCCCTGATAGGTTGTCTTCAGTTTTAAATATAAGTCAGAGAATTTGTAACAAGATGAAATTATTTTTTAATTCTATACTTTTTTGTTTTACCATGGTAAAGTATTGATCAATTAAAATTTGTATGACCACATCCAAAGTTTTTTTATGAAATTATCATTATCTTATAGGACCCTTTTTTCTTCAGGGTTTGTCCTCATCAAATGCAGCTAAAAGATCACATGATGAAGCAAGTGAAATCAATCCAATGAAGTCTGCTACAGCATTGAAGGTGACTCTTCTGGGCAGTGAGTGGAGTTCGTCTATGGGAGGCTTGTCCACCATCAATAGACAGCTTGCCATTCTGTTGGCCAAACACTCTGAAGTGGACATTACTCTCCTTGTCCCACAGTTTTCCTGTTCAGAAGAAGAGAAGAGAATGGCATCTAGTCACAATGTTACCATCTTGGAAGCTGAGAAACTTGAAGGCTTCGGTGATCCTCTTGAATGGTTGAGTTTCCCACCAAGAGACCTTGACATTGACTTTGTGCTGGGTCATGGTGCAAAGCTTGGTAAGCAAGCCCAAGTTATCAGAAAGTATCACAATTGCAAGTGGATTCAGGTGGTGCACACTGCACCAGAAGAACTTGCAATGTACAAAAACTATCCCAAGGCTATTTCCAAGGGTCAGGAGAAGAATTTAACTGAAGTGGCGTTGTGTAAGCTGGCAAATGCTGTGCTAGCAGTTGGACCAAAGTTGACGAAGGCTTACTCTTCTTACCTGCGCTCATGTGAGAAGCACCAAGATATAATTCAACTAACACCAAGCACATTTAGAGAGTTTTCCGACATTAAACAAGCTGCAGTTGACATGGACAACTTTAAGGTTCTAACGTTTGGCCGTGGTGACCCAGAGGACTTCAGCTTGAAGGGCTACGATATCTCTGCCAGAGCAATAGTTGAACTGGAAGACAGGTCTTACCATCTGATTTTCGTGGGTGCACCTGACGGTAAACAGGATGAGGTGGCCAAAAATTTACTGGAGAGTGGAATTGATAAAAAGCAGCTGACCGTGAGGAAGTTCATGCATAGCAAAGAGGGATTGAGAGAATTATTTTGTGAAGCTGATCTTTGCATCATGCCCTCCAGAACAGAGGGTTTTGGTTTGACAGCGTTAGAAGCGTTCTCTGCTGGTCTTCCCATTCTTGTCAGTAGAAACTCAGGATTTGGTGAAGCACTGTGCACTGTACCATCAGGGAAATCATTTGTGGTGGAGTCCGAGGACCCTGAGGAGTGGGCAAAGGCAATTGCTGGTGTCCGACAGAAGAAAAGATCAGATCGACTTCAAGATATTCAACAACTGAGGAGTTCCTATGAAGAGAAGTTTAGCTGGGAGAAGCAGTGCGACAGTCTTGTGGAAAAGATGTGGGACATAGTTCATGGTGAGAGTGTTTTGAATATCCTTCAAAAAGTGTTTTAGGGGGCTACTTGGCTTTCAGTCTCAAATTAACTGTGATGATCACTGTGTTATTAAAATAGAAGTTTCTCTCTATCTTTTTAGCTTCGGAAAGACGAGACACAAGTTCTAAAGCTGGGCAGGTCGAAGTTATTGACATGTCAACCAAACAACGAACAGTGGATTCATTACTGACTCCAAGTGAGTAAAAGAATTTAATAACACATAATAATTGATATCCCCAAAGAAGTACAGACAGGTTACAAGGAGATCCAGTGATTTTCTTTCCTTGACTCTTGACTTCAGGCAAGCTATCTTTTTTAAAAACTTAGCAAGGTACTTTTTACTTTTGAGACATGTTTTTACTTATACCCCTGCACTCTTCAGTCACAAACATAAGACATGAACAAAAAAAATTTGATTTTCTTTCACTTCCGAATCTGGACGGATGGCTTAGTGGTATTTATTTCTTTGAGTCATTTGAAGTTTTCACCCAATTGGAAACTACCATGAAATTTCTGAAACCAGGCCTGAAACAAGGAGACATGGGGAGCTCTTACTGTCTCTATCAAAATCAGTTTATGTTCTATTCATGATACAGTTGTCTGTTGAAACAGTATTGAAGTAATCACAAATTCAAACTGTAGAAGAAATATGTCAGTATATTTTTGAAGCCTGTACTTTTTTTCCAGGATTCCTCTTTCCAGTTACACAGATATGTCAGAATGTAGACCTCATCGTTAATTTTTCTTCTCTGCTTCTTCCTCTCTTGATTATTGGTGCATTCATTCACAGGCAGAAATCGAAGCTAAAAAGTAACTTAATTGACAGCTGCAACTTCCTTTTTAAGGCTAAGTTGTTGGACAAAACAGCGGAAGTCTGGTGGTTGAGGCTCTTTTCTTTTTTACCCTAAAAGTTTCTCTTACTAGACTGAGAATTGTTAATTTCCAGCAGACAATTGTTTTGCTTTTTCCATGCAGTTAGATTAATAAAGACCTTTTATTTTTTAGGTTTTCTTGAACAAATCATCCAGGAACTTCAGCAGATGCAGCTGGATGCAAGCAAAGTCAAGAGTAGAACAGACCTATCATTGGGGCTGAGGAATATTGTATCAGACAGGGGCTTCAGAATATCTGACAATCAAGGATTAGGAAATTGCATGTTCCATGCCTTGTCTGAACAACTGGAAGTTGTTAAGGGAATCAAAATCCCACACGGTGAATTAAGACAAATCTTGGTTCAGTACCTCAGGGATAACCCAAAACTTGTAAGTTGATGTTAGTATGTCTAACATAGTATGTCATGTGATGTTATTTAAAGAGTATGATAAAGGTTAAGAGATAACACAGGCCACTTGGCCAACACCACCAGAACCTATCCCAGTGTTCACAGCGTGAAGTGACCAGGAGTACTGTTACTCTTCCTGTATGTATGGAATGATGGTCTTTTTTTTCAGGAGCTCTTATACCAGCTTGTACCCCTGGTGCAAAGAGGAAACTGAAATATTTAGCTTTATTATTTAAGAAGCCACACGGTGATGTTGGTTACAGTTAAATTCATGTTACTTAATGTGGGGTCTGAAGAAGCAGGCCACCACAGTTTTAGTCATTTGAATATTTCAGTTTTAAAAAACTTTCCCTTTAGACTTCCATCAGATGACAGAATTCTAGTCATTCTCTTAATGATGGATCTTTCTTGTTGTTTTCCTGCTGTTTGCAAAGCATTTTGTAACTTACACAGATGTTTTGAAAAAGTAACAAAATCTGTACTATGAAGTAAATTGCCATTTAAAGGTCATCTCAAACAATTCTCATAAGATTACTCCCTGACTTGTACTCTATGCACTCAAGTTTGTATCAACAATCCTTTTATGTTTCTTTCTTTAACTGATCTTTATTACAGCCAGATGGAACAGATCTGTTTCACTTTGTCCATGGACATCAAACATGGAGTGAATACCTAGTACACATGGAAAGAGATGGTGCTTGGGGTGATCATGTGATTCTGTGTACCACAGCAAACTACTTTGAAACATGCATTCGTGTGGTCAGCAGTCTATCCCATAGAAATGATGTAATCATAATGCCACATTGTGCAGTTGACGAAAGGAAACCTCTTGTGCTGGGACATATTCATGAGGTGCACTATGTCAGCCTTCAACCCATGCAAGGTACTGCTCATTACATCACTCCAATGTAATGTAATTTCTGTTTTACAGTCATATTAGTTAGTTAGGATGCTCATTTTTCATTTTAAGACTGAGTTGACAACAGTCAACCTTTTTGTTGTTTGATTTGTGACTTTGCTCATTCAACACACATCATGAAATTTGTGGTTTTCATAATGTCATGCTTCATCACTAGCTCCCATCACAATAATCAAACACAATTCATGCACTCTATTGTTCTCCCTCGCCATTTATTCACAGTGTTCTGATTATTGTGTTTACAGGTTAAAGTGGCAGGCCCCTACAGTCACTTTGATTGGCCCTTGTGAAGAGTGTGGCCTAGCAGAATGACTTTATAAGCTTACAGACTATTGATGCAAATTGGACAACTAGAGCATTCTTCATCCTGATTTATCCAATGTAACCTTCAAAAATTTAGATTTGGTTTTAGAGGTTCTATAATATTAGTTTTCAAATATATCATATGAAAAGAAAAACAATCCAAATGACAAGGGATGTAAAGAAACGACATCATACTGTTAAAAGTTATTGTAACTATACAAAAGTGTCTACAGGAAACAAAACACTATCACCAATATGAAATTTTATTTAGGGGATTTGAAACATGAACTCAGTTACTCTTAATTTTAATGGACCAACAAAAATATTTATTGCTTTATACCATTTGTATGTACAACTTTGAATCTACCTCTCACCTTTTTAACTGCCACAGATAGGCAATGGATCAGTGCTAATTGATGATCTTACATTAAATTGTATATTAGGGTAAAATCGTAAGACTCTCCATTTATTGTAATTGTTTTAGTGTAGTAGTAGATGTTTTTGTAAAGGGTAGTTGTTTATGAATATATATAATGATGGATTGTAATGAAATCTGTATTTTGCACTGAAACTTTGCAAAATTCTTACATTTAACAACAGTGATTCCATATAGTTTTTAATCATCTGTCACCTTATATGAGCACAGAAAATCAGCTTTAATAATAACTGAATACATGTGATCACTGCAATATTCATGATGAAGTTTGCCACGAAAAAAGCAATTTATTGATACTTTTAAGCTTTCCTACAATTGACCCCTCCCTCTTCCTATTAAAAATGGTGATATCATTATCTGTTACTTAGGCATTAGAAGACCAACATATCAGATATACATATTTTTAAATCATCTAGTGGTATGAAATACTTGAGATCTCCTCACAAGTGTTACTTCAAGACAAAATATTGTAAAAATGGAAGTTAGCAAAAATAAATATGTCTTTACAAAGTCTGTTAATATTTATAGGTTGCAGTTTGTGATAACTTGTATGTATTAGAGCCCTAATTACAGCGCGGTTGTTGTAAAGGTTTTTCATGAGGATCAATGGTTGTACTGTATTTAGCTCAATACTCTATCTTTGAAAATGTATTGACCACAATAATTATTTCACCTTGTAATTTACACCTCTAACCCCCAGAGTTTGTGCCGCTGCATTTGGTTAAAGAATACGTTCCCACATTTTATCCCTGGGTGTTTTTTGGGTTTTCGTATCAGGTGCGTATAAAGCGAGTCCTGCATTAGTAGTCTGTTAATTATTTCAAATGCAATGTAGTCTGTTTTCATATGCGCCGCAGCCGCATTGTATTTTAGTAAGTTTCTGGCTATCTCTAAATATGAAGGGTTCTAGAATCCAATGTACTTCTTTTATTGACTCTCATTCATGACCTAGGAACTGTGTAACTTTTGACTGACATACTTATTTATAGTTTTTTGTTTAACCTCAAAATATTTTTGAATTGTGTTGTTCCATCAGATATTGATATTGACTGCAACTGGAAAAATCTCGAGTGCACAACTGTCGCTTATATCGATAATCTGGCTAAACTAACTCCTTACTCTTGGTTTTCATTCTTGTACAGTTTATTAGGATACATGTATACACCATTCACAGCCTGGCTGCCACAGGGTGACTTCAATATTTCCTGAGACAACACATGTCAATATTCCTTTACTTTAAGAAACTAAGAAGAGATGTAGGTCTCAAATTTTGCGACCTGGTTTAGGCGAGTTAATACTTGGTAAAGAATTGAAAAAATTTTCTTAACTTACAGAAGTGGTGCCAATAAATTACGCTCCGGAGATAAAATGCTTATCCATGCGATGCTGTTGCAAAATATCCGCATCATATGTTTATCCATCAGTTGCAGGCGAAGTAAATACACGAGTAACTATTGTCCCTCCTGCAGTATTCCGCCGCAAAGGTTAGAGGAGTTCATTTTCGTAACCATGGTTATGGACACACCTCCGTCACACCTCCTTATTGCTCCAATGAGAGTTTGCGTTCAGCTTTCCCAGAATGCCCGGGCAATCATCTACTCAGAAATCTAACTTTACTTCGAAGTTTTCCTGTAAATCGCATATGCTTTATATTTCCTCTTCAGTTAGCCGTAAAAAGTATATTTTGTATTGGAGATCGTGTGCTAGCCTTTCGTAGGATGGAGTTTTCTCTTGCAAGTCTTGACGACCGATTTTAACTCATTCAGAAGAGGTAAGTGCAAAGTAGTTCGCAGCTTGGTCAGCGAGGAATCGTATGTAAATTATTCCTTCGTTGCCTTGGTCAGTTAGCCTCTCTCGCTTCTCGTTTCTTTTTGTTACTGACGCGTATTGATAAAAACTGTTAATGACGATGAAAAAATTCACGTTTAAATGATTTGCCTTCGATACTTATTTGTATGTTCATCCTCGGAACTGTCTTAAAGTAATCGTTCCATGTTTTCGCTATCGAGGGCTTCTAACAATTCAATAAAGAACAGAGTTATTGTGGAAACTGTGAGATAGCCGTTTTGAGGGGAGCTGTTGGGCAGTACAATGTAATACACACGCTACCCTACGAGTCAGTGGCACCGATGCATAAATCAGCCCATGTGGTGGAATGTCCACAGGCATTATCACTAAACATGTGTATGATGATTGATGGTTTTCAATCCTATTGAAATTTATCCAAGCTAGTTCTTTTAGGTGAAAGATTTAGGATAACTGACTCAATTAGTTATCAATTGTTTGCTCTAATACTCTCAAAATTCTGCAAAAACATCGGGTTTTGTAATGGGTTATATCCTCCATACTAGGGGCAATACCATTTTTTTAACAGTTAGGAAAATCAACTTTGGGTTGCACTATGTCAAGGTAGGCTTGAGGTAAATACTGATTTGGTTCTTACTTGTTTGGTAGTTTTCCATGCAAATGGTGGTTTCCACTAAAACGACCATAACCCATGCATTTCTGTCTTGAAAGGGACCAAATTACTAAAATTAAAAAGTTTAGTCCAAGTGCAATACAGTAAACCACTTGCTAACATTACTTACTCTTGTTCTACAGAGGAATATTGGTCATGAGTTGTTTTTGTAAGGACCTCAGGAAAAAGTTCTCTAGTACTGCCCTCAGGCTTGGTAAGAAGTTATTATTTGCAGTTATAGGTGAATTCATCTGCTGCAATGACAGTTATAAAACGAATGAAAGACAGTTGATTTCATTTTGATGTTTTAAATAAAAATTTCAGATGACGTGGTGGGCATGGCCACCATGTCCACTGCCCTGGCCACTGCCACCATGCTCCCCTCTTCCTCCTCCCTTGCCTCCTCCTCTTCTGTAGAGAGAGGCACACTCCTTGTAAGAGTGGCCTCTCTCTCCACAGTTGAAACATTTTTTATTTCTTTGAGATAATATTAAGAGAAAAAAATTTGATTAAAAGTTGCAATAGGACAATGCTCTTACAAGGAAATGTTACCCAGCTGACAACTATACTCACAAGATCTAAATTAATAAACCTGTTACCCTAAAATCCCTATTTGTATTATCCTAGATTGTGATCTTTCCTACAATGCTTGCACACTGCAGCTTTTTTCGTAATTGAAATAAAATAGTCCTTGTGTATGTTTATGTGTTGGAAACTGTTGCAATGGACCTTCAAGGGTTTTTTTAATTTGATCTATATTTAATTTTAATTTCTTTGTCAACAGTCTAAAATAATCATAAAGTGTTACCTTTCTTTTTCTTCTCACCTTTCAATCTTTTAGAAATAATCTTTTCTATTTGAGAATTGTTTTGAAATAGAATTTGTTTTTAATGCAAATAGGGATTTACATTCATTTGTTGGGTAGTATCATTTTTGGCTCTAATCAAATGAACAATGTATTTTCACAGTTGTTAGCTTTCAGTCTCTGTTGGACAGTGAGTAAAATACTTAGTTATTGTATGAAATTAAAACATACCAAGAAAAGTGCTTGAACAATTTTTATCCATTTGTGCCACTGACTTAAGAAAAAACTCATTAGTTCACTGCACTCACTCATTTATTTATTTTCTCTTTTAATGTAATAAAACTCATTTGTGCACACTTTTCATGGAATAATCTATATTTATTACTGATTGAAAAATATTTCTTGGGCCCTGTATTGTTTCGAAAATTTAATTTCTTTTTTCTTGAGCATGATAAATTCAAGATTTTCTGAATTCTGTGGAAAATGACATTTAAAATAAATGGTAGCCTAGTTTATTGCAATGTCAGTTGTTGACAATTCAATTGGCCATTCCTCTCTTCCACCCCTTCTCTTTTTTACTATTTTTCTTGTCCACATCTCTTTTATGAAAAAAAAAAACTCCAAATTTTCATATGCCAGTGGTTCATTCTCTGGAATCTCAAAGGTTATTCTGGTCAATGGAAATAAAGACTGCTTGCTCTCTTTTAGGTTCTCAATATTAGCAAGTATTTTGGCATGGCTTAAAAAAGACAACTTGACAATGAATTTTTGGTTGAGCATTAAAACAATCTTAAGCATATTCTCAGTACTACTAAAGAACAAACTGTAGTGTTGTCAGTTGAGTGATCAGTCAGCTCTCTGATTCTGGGAATCAAAAGGCTGCACCATGATTCAATGTAGTTGGCTGTTAGAGAAGACAAGCTGGGATAAATTTGAACACAGTGATCTTTTTTTTTTGTCATAGACAGCACTATTTATAGTTTTGATTGAGCATTCATTAATCTAATATTGCTAAGTTTTAGCAGCTTGGTCTTGGTTTTGGTTTGAAAATTACAAATGAAAAATAGAAACAAACAAATGCACATTTTGAGATTAGGGAGTATCACAGTCCCAACAGTACTTTTAAATTATTTCTTTGAGTTTTTTTTATTTTGTATTTTTATTTTCAGTAAATCACACTAAGGGCAAAAGGGTGCCCATTGCCAAATTTTTGACTCAGCAGGAGACAATCCTTGAACAGCTAAGGTTACTCTCTGTAATCCCAAAGTGCAGCAGCAAACACAATTACTGCAGTGTATTTTCACCACTAATGCTCTAAGGGCTGACAGAAAAATAGAGATCTTTGGATTGTTGAGTTCTATACTTCTCTTTTCAGGCTACATTCTGAGCACCCCTTTGAATGGAGCTCTTAGAGTCTAACAGAAATATTACAGCAGATCACACCACCATAGTGCTGTGACAGCTGACATTCGGCTGATCTCTGGTAAGACTTTCATCACACCTTTATTTCACTTTGATCATTTGATAAGTTGTCATCACAGACATATTTGACTTGCCTATCCATTTTTTTCCTGACCA
The DNA here is from genome assembly GCA_964027065.1 of Pocillopora grandis. NCBI lineage: Eukaryota > Metazoa > Cnidaria > Anthozoa > Scleractinia > Pocilloporidae > Pocillopora > Pocillopora grandis. The sequence continues at coordinate 27,299,573 of OZ034731.1, forward strand.
CTAGATTTTTTCTTTTTTTTTTCTTTTTGATTCATGCATCAAACAGCCCATTCTACATTTAATTTAATCATATGTTGCGTCATGCTGGAGAAAAAACAAAACAAAAGGAGACAAATTAACATAAAAAAAATAATAATCTGAAGACAAATTTGTCCTGAAGAATTCATTTGAAGCAGCAACTACATATGATCGCTATTCTACCGAGGGAAAAAGCCTTTGAAAATCGGGAGTATTATGTAAGCTTTATTAAAAATAAATTAACAAACCAAACCTCATGTGCCTTATTCTTTCATTCGTGATATTCTATAATTCAAGGTTTCAAATAACTTTCCGATTAGGTAATTTGTCAGGGGTACGATTAATAAGAGCAATGTTCAGGAAAAATTGTAGGCTTATTTTTTTTGGAACACTTTTTGACTATTTTTTTTTTTCTTCATCCAATCAAAAGTACTTCATGGAATCCAACTTAAAACAACTATTCAACGAAGTGAAGCTGGCGAGTGGTTGATAATAATATTCCTGCAACGATTACAATATGTTCGGGGGCAAATCCAGCGCGAGTTGTTGGGAAGTAGCTGGCAAAGGATATTCAGCGTTTGAGTAGCCACTCAGAGCTCATATTCATCTTTTTGTACTATAGCATGTCAAGAATTTAAAGAAAGCGACAAAGCTTTTAAGTCTGTAATACATGTTTCAACAGAAACTTCTGTCATCTTCAGTTAATTAATGTTCAAAGCGTTGGAAGTTGAATTATGTAGTGCGTAGAACAATGCTAATTATGATAAATAGTGACAACAATAAAAGAGGTAAAGTATGAAAGTGTGAGAATTAAAAGGATAATTTTAGATTTACATGGTGTAATCGTGATTCATGGATGGTTGTTCTCTTTGAATATGAGTAGCCTCTTTTATCTTGAGTTGAAAACCGGTAGAGGCGTGATCTACAACATGGAAGTTATCTGCTGAACGCAAAGCGCGACAACGTGCAGAATCTTTCAGATGCTTGAAAATGTGAGAGGTCCTGTCACTGACTAAGTGCTCTCTAACACTTGTGGAAAAATACTGGCAGGTTTCACTGACGTATCAGGCATTACAGCCAGCACATACAAACTTATAAACCACACGTGAACGGAGCCCGTCAGCGAAAGGGTCTTTTACACCAAACAAGAAGCCGATTTGGAAGGAAGATAAAACCAGTTTCATATCCAAGTCATTGCAATAGCGCTTAATAAAATGGCGAATCTTTTTTTTGATTGATAGCAAAAACGTGGCCCATTTAGGGTAGCTTAAAGTAAAACGTAGGTGAAGTGGTAGGAAGAGATCCCCGGGGATGATGATTGCTTTGGGTCCCAGTGATGTAACGGTTTATAATCTTCTCGATTAAATGAGGAGGGAAAAGATTCATTTTTAGAATATCAATAAGTTTGTTAATGTCCTCGTGAAACCCTAACCAGGTGTTATTAATCTTGTAGGCCCTATCAACGAGAGTCTTAATGAGACCCACTTTGTAAGAGTTCGAGGTGAAGCTGAAATAATTAGTTAGTAACCCAGTGAGTTAGTAACCAGACTGAGTTTCTTATCTGTGCATTGCCTCGATGTGACCGCGAGATGTCTCAATCGTGAATGGTACATTTTAATGTTGGATCAAATTAAATCAGTTCTCCTTTTTATCTACTATTTTTTTCAGGTTTTCTACTTCCGTATGTATGTTGGCACTGTAATACTGGGTGCTCTTCACGGGCTGTTACTCCTTCCTGTTTTGCTAAGTTACGTTGGCCCAGCTCCCCGAAAAATTCCTCCCACAGCGACTTCGTCAGATCACACCTCGGCCGTTTCCGAGCGCACGCCTTTAATCAAGGCGTAACTGAGCATCAATGTAAAATAAATTTTAGCCGTAACTTTAACCTTTTTCCGCTTAGGTATTCAAATTTCGCGTGCATCTCGGCGTTGTTTTGATCGGCGCGTAGCATGGTCTCTTGTTTCTTCCTGTACTTCTGAGTTATGTGGGCCCGATGTCTTCAAAGGCAGTGGCGGTGTTGGAATACGAGTCATCGTTAAGGCAACGATGATGAAAGGAAACTTGCTCTATTCTGAACTAGTGGAATCCAGTGACCCTGGACTGTTAAACTGAAATTGTCATTGCACATGATATTTTGTCTTTTTATGTTATTTAAAGCCTATTATAATAACGCAAAATCAATTTAAGAATAAGAAAAAAGAATGGAAAATTAACACTGATCTTAAAGCGAAGAAGCTTTTGAAAGCTGTGTTTTGTGAGTGGTGTTTGTTGCATTTGATGAGAAAAATAGAGTTCCTAGCCTACTTCTGTTGTTTCTGTTCCCATGGAACAGAACATGATAGCTTATGAACAGTCGAACGAAAGGAATGAAACAAATCTTTTTATAACATAGCAAGTAAATTTGTGTAATCAAATTCAATTGCGCGAGTGTGCGTCACATTCCTATGGTGCACGTTCATGACGTCAGCAAACAAATCCCTCGAGAAGAAGATTTTCCATTGGGTTGAAAATTTTATAAAAAAATTGGTTCATTCGTCAACTGTGCGTTCATCGAGATATGAAGCACTTGGGAAGTTTGGAGAGCACTCAAGAAGCTAAAGTTGCTCTCGGCTACGCCTCGAGCAACTCTTACGCATCTTTCGTGCTCTCCAAACTTCCCGCGTGCTTCATATCTCGATGAACGCACGCTGACGTATGAACCAATTGTTAATGGCGCCGCTCACGTTGTTGTTGTTTTATTTTTTCTGTTTTAATTTGTTGTCCTTTTTTTTTCTCTCCATTGGATTTATTGGTAAAAATAATGTCGTTGATTCATAGGTTTTTTTTTAGGACCTTAACCCTTAAACTCCCAAGATCTCATTATTAATTCTCTTTACTATCTTTCATACATTTCTCATAATGTCAATTTGGAGAATTTGGTACTAGATCAACTAATAATCCCTTAGTTGATGTTTTACTTTATTCTTATGCTTAATATCTACGCTTGTTATTGTATTGATATTGTAAGGAGAATTTCTCTCTTGGTCGCTCATGGGAGGTAAAGGGTTAATAATCTTGCTTTGAGAAGCTTTTCTCCTGCTGTTCGTTTGTTGCATCGCAAAGAGCTTGGAGGATGGGAGAGTCGGTGAAAGAGATCAAGTTGGTCAGCGGTGATAAACTACGTATTCAAACCTCCTCCACCTAAGAAAAGACACTATTCAATAGACTAATGAGTGACATCTCGCATCCTGTTTAAGAGTCAATTTCCGATAAACACAGCGTGTTGGCTGAATACACGTAAACACATGCTGCAGTACTTTTTCGATGTACCTAATATACTGTTAGCGCACAGCCATCGCACGCAAAAAACTTTCGCCTCAAATACATGACACGTCGTATCGTCGAAATTTCGAGGAAAAATGTCTTGCGCACAGGCGTTTTTTCTTATTAAAACGTGTCCGCAAATTTGCAAGGCTCCAGTCGCATGCAAACATTTGAAGCTGAAGCGATTATTGTGAGCAAAACCATACGATACTCAAGTAGACTTTAAGAATCAAACATTATATTTCATAAAACAACCTTTTTGTTTGTAACCTCTTCGCACTCAATTGTTCATAAAAAATATAAGTGGTAACATGACAAATCGATGTAGCTATTCTACGGTGGGTAGATCAGGTCAAATTTTTTGATACGCCGAAAATGTCTGAGAAAACGGGGAAGAAAACTTAGTCTAGCCATAAACTAGGGAAATTATTACTTTTGGCTCCAATATCTTTAAAATTCGTCCTGTGATATAACAAAGTTGACCACAATCTTAACGCAGCTAGGGAGAGGTAATGAAAACTTTTTACTCACTCCCTCTGGTCGTGTTTAAATTTATTAATAGAGATGTACCGCTAAATAATTTACCAGGACAGAAGAAACCAATTTAGGAATGAAGAAGGGACTACTGGTAACATGGTGGGTCAGGAATACGTTCTAAATCTATTTGGCGCATTTTGGAGCACTGATTGGGGAATGAAAATATTGTCACTTCCAAGCAACCTTGGGGCTAGTTCATTTTTTTTCTTTTTTATGGTTATTTCTACTGTAACAGCCTCGTACACCGGGGCTAAGGCATTTTTCTACTTCCTTTTTGCCAATAAAGTGCGTAAGGAGGATGGGCCCCAAGCTCCCTCGGACCCCTTTTCCTACGGAAATGATTTACACAGCCGCTGTTTTAACTAGCAGGGTTTGGTCATACTGGTCATACTGTTAGAGTTTCCTGACTTTTCGGGTCTGGTTAACTGTCTTTTAAAAGCAAAGGACTCGCACTTCGCGCCACTTTGAGCGCTTGCCTCTGGTCGATTGCAAAACGCAACTGAGATACGCCTGTTCTGCAGGCCAGATTTAAAATCGCTTAAAATCCAAGCGACAGCGCTGTCCTTACACAGGTCTCTTCCAGGTTCATCCTTGGTTCACCTATTTTTCTACGTCGTGTTTTATCGGTTTTTTTTCTTTTTACCCTTTAAAGCGCCACCTTCTAAACACTGTTTAGATTCCAAATCTTGCATGTCACCTCATTAAAGGCCGGTCCATGAGTTTAACGAAAAGTTCAGTCTTCTGTCACAGATAGCCTTCGGTTTAGGCATTCATTAACCCTTTAACTTCCATGAGTGACCAAGACAGAATTTCTCCTCACAATATCAAGACAATATCAAGAAGACAAGAGAGGACAATAAAGAAAAGTTTTAATTAGGGATTATAGGTTGATCCAAACCCGAATTCTCCTAACTAACACCAAAGGAATTGACTGGGAGACAGAAAAGAGAATTACTTATAAGATCTTGGGAGTGAAAAGGTTAACGAACAACACCTAAGCGCGCGCTATTCAAAGTGATCATCGCCAGAAATTTTCTGAATTTTGTCATTGACTTACTCCTCCCTTCCAACAAAATGTCAAATGACTTGCCTCATTTTTGACATTCAAATGCTTCTTTATTGAACTTACGAAATAGGTAAACAACTAATTAGGAGTGACTAAGTACATCACTAGGCTTCAGCTTTCTCGCACAGTTTGAACTTCTATCGATGCCTTGTATAATGCACAATTGTGAAATCGGCCAATAGATGGAAACATAACCCTTTTTAAATCCTCGTTTCGCTGTTGTGCTATTAATTTTAACAGTATATCTAAAATGCATCGTGATGCTTGAACAATGAGCATAACTTATCGCATTCAAACGTAAAGGAAAACTTAGTCTAGATATTGGTGAGAGAAAGATTAAATCCGGGCCATAAAGGTAAAAATCTGTTATTTAAGTCCTGAAAAACAATGTTTCCGATACAAAAAAAAGAGCTTTGATAAGCAATGCCTAAGTAAAAATCCTCAAAAAAGGTTATGACAGAAAACTAACTAACATACTCGAGCAATCAGACAACCTATTATTCTCAAAGGTCTATGGATATGGTTGTAATAGCTTTATATCAGTCATCTGGCAAAAACCGATCGAGAGAAAATCTGTAAAAAAAATCTCTGGAAATCACCTTAAAGAGTCTCAACTTTGACGTTAATGTGACGCCCACATTAACGTCCATGTTAGATTAAAAATATAACTTTCTATATTGCTGATCATGATAATTTCAAGACATCTCATTAAAAGAAAAATTACACGAAAATCAGTTTGAGTAAGATATTAAGGATCAAAACATTTGAAAGTTCTTTTCCTTTAGAGTATCCAAAATCCTTCAAGCTCGTAAGAACAGTTCAGACGGGTGACAAGTCAAGTTTTGACTCTCTGTTGACTCTCCCTGCTTTAAAAAGAAGACTCTTGACAAAGTTTTCATCAGTAGCTTACTGCTTTCTGATCCAAATATCATCGTTAACTTCCTCGGGTTTGGTCCTTGTTCTGATATAGTTGCAATGCTCACTGCCTCAGCTGAAAAGTAAGAGTAAAATTTTAGGAAGGATCGTTGAGTTGCCATCGAGTGTTTTCCTTGGCTATGCAAAATTAAACAATACACCGGAAAACTGGATAGTTATAGAGAAAATCTTATCTTTTTTTCATTCTTATCATGGTTATCATCGTAAATGTTGCAGCGACTGCATTTCATCTCAATTTGCTCGAGCAACCAAAAATTCCTAACTCCATTGAAAGAAAAACAACATACAACAACTATAATTTTGATTTATGTCACTTGGTATTGAAAAAATGTTATAAACAGAGTAATTACATGGTTCAGAGTCTGAATTTCCTTGAAATCCAGGTTGACGTCATCACCAATGAGTACAAATGGTGCCCAGTACTTCACCTCCTCGTACTTTTCGATTTCTCTCATACACTTCATGGCCTGCTGGAGAGCTTCGCTTGCCTTCTTGCCCTTAGCAAGTGCATCGTAGAAGAAACTCATGAACTCCAGGGTTCCCTCGTCATCAATTGCCCATAAGGTTGCCACAACAGATCTGGCACCGGCACCCAAAAATGCTCGTGCGATGCCGACCACACCCTCGGCCATGACCTCCCCACGAGCACTGTGAGGACAACTCAGTACAACCAGTCGAGCCCGCAGCCCAGCTTCTAGGACATCTTCCATCGTCAGTAGATAGTCTTTTTCTTCTGGCTGAGAGTTCTTCCTTGTAGTGTTTGGTGCCAAGATAACTTCCCCAGTTTCCATTTTACCGTGCGCTGCAATGTGCACTAACGCCACTGATGACATTCGTTTTAACACCTCATCTTTTGTAGCCTTTTCTCCAGTGAGAGGGGAATGATTGAGGATGCGTCCAATCATCTCCACTTCTTTTCTTGCTCCCGGAAGTTGCACTAAACGTCTTCCCTGGTAGATGATATCTCTGAAACATGGGTCGCCAACCAGCAATGCACCACTCTTCGCGTGGAAGTCAGCTGGGCAATCATGTATTTGTTGTAAGGTCGTCAAGGACGGAAGCACACGAATTGTGAAAGAATCATTTAGACACGATGACCTCGAGTCCTCCAATGCGGCATAAGGTACAAGGCAAAATGGCCCCTCTGGAACGACAGTTAGCTCGTTGCCTTCGATCAGATCAGCGATAGGACTAACGATGATGTCACGAAGCTTCTGCAGAGCACTTGATTGTGAGTACCTCACATCATCTCGGATCATATCTTTGGTCACTTGATCCTCTTTTGGCGAATCAGCTGAAGGATTTCCGCGTGTGACAGCATCTCCCCTAAAATTCTCTATAAGGGCAGTTTTGTTCAGTAGCTGGATGAAAGATTCCAATTCTTCCTCACACTTATAATTGTTCACGTGAATCTTTCTCATTTGGATATTATCTTCACTGAGGCAAACCCAGAAGTAAACGCACGGTCCACTGATAGCTATGAAAACTGTGCTTGATGGAACAGAACTCAGGGAAAGGTACGAACCGCTCCTCCTGGAAGTATCTTGAGGCTGATATCTTGCGTCCATGAGATCTCTCAGAGCTTGAGCACGTCCTTTTTCTGCGGCAAGAAGAGCGTTCACAACTTTACCTTGAATGAGGCTTATACGCCACAAACCTTTGTATGCACTTTGGTGCTGATTACGATAGCAAATCTTCCACGTATCTTGAAATTGAAGACCGGCCCTGATATCATCATACACCTCTACACTCGAGTAATAGTAGGTAAAGGCCCTCATGGGATCTCCTTGGCACTCGAAACTTATACCGAGGGAACCGAGTGAGCATGCCTCTCCAGCCTTGTCTCCTACTTCTTTGGATATTTCTAGGTGACGTTGGTACGACTCAATTGCCCTTTTAAACTCTCCTTGACCGAGAAGAATTCTGCCGAGATGGCAATAACTGATTCCCTCTCCAGCCTTGTCTCCCACTTCTTTCACAATTTCTAGATGACGTTGCTGATACTCGATTGCTGTTTTAAACTTCCCTAGACCTTGATAAGCGATGCCGAGATTGCCATAGCTGATTCCCTCTCCGGCCTTGTCTCCCACATCTTTAGCAATTTCTAGATGACGTTCCTGGTACTCGATTGCTATTTTGAACTGTCCTAGACCTTGATAAGCGTTGCCGAGATTGCCATAGCTTCTTCCCACTCCGGCCTTGTCTCCCACTTCTTTTGCAATTTCTAGATAACGGTTGTGATACTCGATTGCTGTTTTGAACTCTCCTAGACATTGATAAGCGTTGCCAAGATTGCCATAACTGATTCCCTCTCCAGCATTGTCTCCCACATCTTTAGCAATTTCCAGATGACGTTGATGGTACTCGATTGCTGTTTCGAACTGTGCTAGACCTTGATAAGCATTGCCGAGATTGCCATAACTTTGTCCCTCTCCAGCCTTGTCTCCTACTTCTTTAGCAATTTCTAGATGACGTTCCTGGTACTCGATTGCCGTTTTGAACTGTCCTAGACCTTGATAAGCGTTGCCGAGATTGCCATAGCTTTTTCCCTCTCCGACCTTGTCTCCCACCTCTTTAGCAATTTCTAGATAACGGTTGTGGTACTCGATTGCTGTTTCAAACTCTCCTAGACCATGATAAGCATTGCCAAGATTGCCATAACTGATTCCCTGTCCGGCCTTGTCTTCCAGTTCTTTAGCAATCTCTAAATGACGTTGCTGGTACTCGATTGCTGTTTTGAACTGTCCTAGACCTTGATAGGCGTTGCCGAGATTGCCATAACTTCGTCCCTCTCCAGCCTTGTCTCTCTCTTTCTTAGCAATTTCTAGAGAATGCTGATGGCACTTGATGGCTGTTTTGAACAGTCCTAGTCCTTGATAAGCGTTGCCGAGATTGCCATAACTTCGTCCCTCTCCAGCCTTGTCTCCTACTTCTTTAGCAATTTCTAGATGACGTTCCTGGTACTCGATTGCCGTTTTGAACTGTCCTAGACCTTGATAAGCGTTGCCGAGATTGCCATAGCTTTTTCCCTCTCCAACCTTGTCTCCCACCTCTTTAGCAATTTCTAGATAACGGTTGTGGTACTCGATTGCTGTTTCAAACTCTCCTAGACCATGATAAGCATTGCCAAGATTGCAATAACTGATTCCCTGTCCGGCCTTGTCTTCCAGTTCTTTGGCAATCTCTAAATGACGTTGCTGGTACTCGATTGCTGTTTTGAACTGTCCTAGACCTTGATAGGCGTTGCCTAAATTGCCATAACTTCGTCCCTCTCCAGCCTTGTCTCTCTCTTTCTTAGCAATTTCTAGAGAATGCTGATGGCACTTGATGGCTGTTTTGAACAGTCCTAGTCCTTGATAAGCGTTGCCGAGATTGCCATAACTTTTTCCCTCTCCGACTTTGTCTCCCACCTCTTCAGCAATTTCTAGATAACGGTTGTGGTACTCGATTGCTGTTTCAAACTCTCCTAGACCTTGATAAGCGTTGCCGAGATTGCCATAGCTTCTTCCCTCTCCGGCCTTGTCTCCCACCTCTTTAGCAATTTCTATATAACGGTTGTGGTACTCGATTGCTGTTTTGAACTCTCCTAGACCATGATAAGCGTTGCCAAGATTGCCATAACTGATTCCCTGTCCGGCCTTGTCTTCCAGTTCTTTGGCAATCTCTAAATGACGTTGCTGGAACTCGATTGCCGTTTTGAACTGTCCTATACCATGATAGGCGTTGCCGAGATTGCCATAACTTCGTCTCTCTCCAGACTTGTCTCCCTCTTTTTTAGCAATTTCCAGAGAATGCTGATGGCACTTGATGGCTGTTTTGAACAGTCCCAGATCTTGATAAGCATTGCCGAGACTGCCATAACTGATTCCCTCTACGGCGTTGTCTCCCATTTCTTTAGCAATTTCAAGATGACGTTGATGGTACTCGATTGCTGTTTCAAATTGTCCTAGACCTTGATAAGCGTTGCCGAGATTGCCATAAATTTGTCCCTCTTCAGCCTTGTCTCCCACTTTTTTCGCAATTTCTAGATGACGGTTGTGGTACTCGATTGCTGTTTGGAACTTTCCTAGACCTTGATAAGCATTGCCGAGATTGCTAGAACTTTGTCCCTCTCCAGCCTTGTCTCCCACTTCTTTCGCAATTTCAAGATGACGGTTGTGGTACTCGATTGCTGTTTCGAACTGTCCTAGACCTCGATAAGCATTGCCGAGATTGCCATAACTTTGTCCCTCTCCAGCCTTGTCTCCCACCTCTTTAGCAATTTCTAGATAATGTTTCTGGTACTTGATTGCTGTTTTGAACTGTCCTAGACCATGATAGGCGTTGCCGAGATTGCCATAACTTCGTCCCTCTCCAGCCTTGTCTCTCTCTTTCTTAGAAATTTCCAGAGAATGCTGATGGTACTCGATTGCTGTTTTGAGCTGTCTTAGACCTTGATGGGCGTTGCCGAGATTGCCATAACTTTGTCCCTCTCCGGCCCTATCTCCCACTTCTTTAGCAATCTCTAGATGACGTTGCTGGTACTCGATTGCTGTTTTGAACTGTCCTAGACCATGATAGGCGTTGCCGAGATTACCATAACTTCGTCCCTCTCCGGCCTTGTCTCCAACTTCTTTAGCAATTCCTAGATAACGGTTGTGGTACTCGATTGCTATTTGGAACTGTCCTAGACCATGATAGGCGTTGCCGAGACTGCCATAACTTCGTCCCTCTCCAGCCTTGACTCCTTGTTTCTTAGCAATTTCCAGAGAATGTTGATGGTACTTGATTGCTGTTCTGAACTGCCGTAGACCTTGATAAGCCTTGCCGAGATTGCCATAACTTTGTCCCTCTCCGGCCTTGTCCCCCACTTCTTTTGCAATTCTTAAACAACGGTTGTGGTACTCGATTGCTGTTTTGAACTGTCCCAGACCTTGAAAAGCGTTGCCGAGATTGCCATAACTTCTTCCTTCCCTGGCTTTGTCTCCCACTTCTTTAGCAAATTCAAGACGACGTTTGTGGTACTCGATTGCTGTTTTTAATTTTCCTAGACTTTGATAAGCGTTGCCAAGATTACCATAAGTGATTCCTGCTCCGGTCTTGTCTCCCACTTCTTTAGCAATTTCTAGATGACGTTGGTGGTACTCGATTGCTGCTTTGAGTTGTCCAAGACCATGATAAGCGTTGCCGAGATTGCCATAACGTCTTCCTTCTCCGGCCTGGTTTCTCAGTTCTTTAGCAATTTCTAGATAACGAAGCAGACCTTTACTATTCTTATCAATCTCAAAACTTGTCAAGAATATAGAAAACATGATTAAATGTACAAAAATGGAACGAAAATGTTTGTTTCAACAATGATTAGAATATTAGGCAGAACAATTAAATTCGGTAAAAAGTTTTGGTTTTCACGTCCCTTGCAATTAACATTTTCGTGGTGACCAAATCACCTTGGTTTATGTTCGACCAAGAGTGCTCTACTTGCAAAGATAAACTTATTAACTCTCAGCAAGTTATTCCCAGAGCGGTAGAAATTTTTTATATAACTATTTCAAAAACTACACTGGGTCGCCTTAAAAAAATTATTTCCCCTTTTTGTCTCACCTCTTGAAGGGTCATCGTATATCTCCAGTTTTGAATCACTTGACGTAAATTGGCTTTTCTCTGTCGCTGAAATTACCAAGCGGAAAATATATCGATCTTTTCAGTGATCACAACTATGAGCAATTCCAACATGCACAGTATCCTCGTCACCCAGAATACCAACCTATTTAATAGATTCCGTAATACCTTTAAGTGTAAATGTTTCAAAGATAAGTGCACATGATTAAAGATATACTTAACTATTCGACCAAAAGGCCTAACAACCACTTCAAAACTATCATATAACGGTCTTCTTCTCTCACCTGTGACTGGAGGCTCATTGTTCAAGTCCAGTTCTTCCCCCGTTGTTAGGAGATTACTTTCTGCCATAGCTGGAGATAAATGGAGTCGATTTTAATGCGCTATAAATCATGGTTACAAATCAAAGAAGGAGACTGAAATGAAGGTAATCTAAAGAGAACGTTGAGAAAAAATAAAAGTCCCAAAGTTTCCTCTGTCACACTATCGTGATGGCGTGACAGCTCGAGTCACGTTCCGCTGTTTTGACTTAATTGGACGTAGAAGGAAAGCCTTTCGACCAATATTTCAACCGATAAACTCAAACTGGTGATGATTAAAGACACCTAAGACTCCTTACAGTTAGTATATTTTACTTAAACATAATGCATAGATAACCTTTTTTTTTTTATTTTATTATCATCATTAAAGTTTTTTTTTTTTGCGAACCACTAGGCTCTTTTAACCTAAAAGTTCGTTTTAAGTAGAAAGTTGGCATTAACTGTCAAGGGTCCAAGTACTCACTACTGAATCATTAAGGCAAACACAAGCGAGGTTTTGCGTAACCGTCACGAATTCTTTCAACACCCTTCCCCCCCGGCCTATTACGTAAAGAACTGCTTTCATATACCGTCACTCAGACACACCTATCCACCAAAGGTTTCAGTTACTTCATAAAGCGCATGTGTAACAATTTCCACAAAGCTACAGAAGATTCCATAAATTTTCTTTTGAAGGCGCTTATAAAATATGAAAAACTGAAAGTGGCTGGCCCATAAACAATTATGTCGGAGAAAGTAAATAATAAATAGTCTGTTCCTGTACGATTTTGAAGGGGATATTCGGGAAATATCTACTAAAACCGATTTCTGACCGAAAATCGGCTAGAAATAACACGACTAACCACCAAGAGGATACGTAACTTGAATTACTCAAGACCAAAAAAATTTACTTCCAGTCAAGGTCTATGTTTTTATTGTGCCAATTTTCGAAGAGGAAGTCGAATGATGCTCCCAAGCTTTCAAGAATCCAAAATAATTAACCGTGACGTTGGCGAGGTTTCGTTTTCGTACATGTTCAATAATTCGTATGAGTAACCACCTTGTGGATATATAGTTTGAATAGTCGAAGACAAATATTTAGTTCCCTATGAATGTCTACAAGTTTTGCGGAGGAGGTCGAATAATGTTCGCAGGACTTCTAAGAACTAAAATAATTAATAGCGACGTCGGCGAGGTTCCGCTTTCATACGTAATAAAGAATTGGTTGTCATGGTGGTTCTATCCTTAAAATTTCACTTTTTTTAGCTTTTTATCACGATACTCCAAATTTCTCGACCCAAGAGTGCGAAATGTGTTGTTTTTTAATTCCCGCTAACATCCCACAAAAAAAAACAAAACAAAACAAAACGATTGAAGCCGATTAAATATATCCCGTACACCGACATAGACCATTTATTTTTGTCACACGAGTGAAGAGTCGGATTTTTCCGGCGGTTTGGCTACACCGGAGTCAAAGATACGTCTTTGGTCAAAACAAAGAACAGCTCGAGGAGCATCTTGTGTTGCATGTAATACTTTTTTTTTCCCATGTAACAATTTCTTATTCTCAAGGTCCTTAAGAATGCAGAGAAGAAACTTGGCCATCTCTATCTCATGCTTAGTCAGTAGTGCACATATCTATTGGGGTTTTACATACCCGCGCGAGGATACGAAATTTACCATCGAGTGTTGATGATATCGCTCACTCTTTCGATGAAATATTAAAACTCAAGAAGATCATAGATAAATTTTTATCAAGCAGTGAATATGTATCATCCTATTTATGATATATATAGATATCGAGATTAAACTTGAAACATATATAATTTTGAAACACATTTTAAAAGCACCGAACAGCGCGGGAGAGATCTACCGCACTGAAACTCACCTCGCCGAAAAGCTACCTCTAATTCGGACATTAAAATTTGACAAAATCTTGTTACAAGAAATACTTCTCTTTATTTAAAGTTGAATTCAATCTTAGAAACGTTCGTAGATAAAAGCAGTTTCGGAAAGTATTACCGTAATGTTTATAAATCCGATTATCATGACGTTGATATCTTAACATGTGAAGACGTACATGTAAATGACACGTGCAGTATAGATGTAATTTTTTTGTTCCATGCGAATCTATAATACTATCACAGTTACAATAAATAGCGAATTTTGCGACATAAAAATTGCTGCCGCGATCTAAAGATCTTTTTCATGGAAATGCATTGCATTTTTGTTTGTTTGCTTTGTTTTGTTTTATTTTACTTCGTTTCGTTTTCGAGAAATATTGGCTGGTTTCGACATTGACAAGAGCTATAAGTACAACAGGTCATCCAGCTCTGTCACGCTCTCATCACGTGCGATCACACACTGTTAACTTTTTAACTCCCAAGATCATACTCGTGATTGACAAATCTGACTCTCGCATCGCAGTCGTCCGATTTTGTGAGATTACAGACCGAATAGGACTCCACTCAATCCTATTACCATTATTAATCATATGAGAGAAATCAATGAAATTTTTTAACGTGATGTAAGTGAAATATTTCATATCTGACAGCAGTAAATCAAGAAAACTCGATTGAAATTAAACCTAATTGTTTCCAGGCGCAAGGAACATTAGATTACGCGCTTTCATTTTGAGAAACATGAGCTCTAAACAGCTGTCATAAACTGGAATTTAAAAAATTGAATCGTACCTGTTAAACTGTCTTCCTCTGAAGCTCCCTATTCTCCAAACGATGCTTTTTGTTATTTCTAAATCCCTGAAAATACCAAGAACAATGTTTTGTTTTACAACAATATCGATGAAAACATGAAATATTCTATATTCACTCGTTTAAAACATTTACTAGTCTCTTTTCATGCCCAGTGTCGTGAGTAAAAGTTCCTTTTCTATTTCAAGAAAGTTGTTTGTTTGTTTTTATTTTTTATTACTATTTGTTTAAATGTTTCTGCGTGACGATTATTTCATTCCGTGATTAAAATTCAGCTATTTCCCTCTCAGTGGAAAACACTCGCAATTCCTTTTTCTCCTCAGAGCAGGACACTCTCTGCCATTACTGGATCAAAAAGAATGATTTCAAACCGTGAGTTACATATCGTACCAATATCATTTTTCTTCGAGTGATCACCACGAATCTTACTGGTTTGATATCGAGGTCATAACGAGAAGGGTAGCTCCATATTTACAAGAAACCATGAATTATTTTGTTTATTAGACAAACACTGTAGTCCTTTACTTGCAAAAAAAGTGGACTATACTAAAAAATGAGAATTTGATATTCCTTCATCCCCCTGACAAAGTGGCGCGAAAGACGAGTGACGTGTAAGCAGCTGATTGGCGATATAAATCACTGCAGTTTATATGACAAATGTTTTTTTATCAACTTTCCTTGAAAAAAGCGTTACGATTTTCTCCAATTTTCATTTTCCGCTTTTGCCGTGACAACTTCGTAAAGTTACTAAAAATAAGAACTGTGAACTTATACCTTCTTCCCGCCAATTCTGCACTTAGGATGTTTGCAGTCAAAAGTGAAAAAAATCTGTAGTCAAATATGATGGTGCTATATAGATCTCATCCCAATACGATTATTTTTCAAACAATGAAATGTGTTCCTTCCTTCCAAGAAACAGATCCTGATTTGCATTTGATTTCACACGCAGTTGAGTCCCAACAAGATTAAAAGGACACCCATCACTAACTGCCTCTCACATGAAGGAAGTATTTTGTTTACATCAAGAGACTTCCTTTTATGAGATACATTTTTCTGTTCTGAACGATTATAATTTTTTTTGGCTGAATATTGCATTGCAATCTACTTTGTGAGAACAAGTTGCATATCATGGTTTATAATCGGAGGCAGATATAAATTTGAAGAAATGCCATAAGTAATACAGTAGTCTGTATATTTTTTTCAGAATTTTCCACTTCTCTCGATTACAATATGCTATTTATTACTTCATTGGCTTTCCTCACCTTAAGAATGCCGCATTAAATTCCAATAAAGCTCTTTTCCAGGACTTCTCGTCGTAACTAACGAAGAAGAGAGTCAAATCGTTTCGCATTTTGATTACATTAAACTCAGAATACCATATGTACTCTTCCTAGAGAAACATCTGCTGAAGTTATACAAGTATTCTCTACTTGGAAATTCCATGCATCTCTGTGCATAGAAAAACCTCAGTGCATATTACAGGAATTTTATGAATTAAATGTTTTTAATCAGTTTTTCCTAGCTCTCTCTCTCTCTGAGCCCAGCATTTTCTGACGCGTTCGAATTCATTAACTGAGGCTATTTACTGAGGTGCATGTGAGACAAACGGCACACATGATATTGGAATCAGTAATATCAATAGAATATCAGTTGATAAACTCGTGGTAATGTTTAGTTTCATAGATTCTTCATGGGTATGTAAATAAACTACCTTAAGATCTCTTCATGATGATAATCTATATGTCAGCATTGAGAAATAATTTTGTAGTTTAGACTGATAAAGAGAGGGGCTTAATTTTTTTTCTCGGTCGTCGGAGAAAGAACGATTTTGATTATTTTCACGTATGTGTAAAAGAGAAAAAAATATAGCCTGTTCGGAGGAATTTATGTCTAGACCTGCAGATTTAGATTTTTGAATATTTTTCATTCGACAATGGAGCTCAAAATTCACTTTCTTTCTTTATCTATTTTCAAACATGACACTTAACCACATTTCAGATCTTAGCATTGTGCGTATGTAAACAGAGCGTATGTCCTGGCTCATTAACAAGAGCTGTAAGGCTCTGAGGTCAAACTTTCAGATCGTAAAATCCTCGAGTGAATTCATTCTTTCTCCCACGTTCGTGATGAGTAAGTAAGATCGATATTTCTTTCATTCTTTAGACTCATGTTTCAAATTATTTATATTTGTATCTTTAGTCAATACCCGTTTATCTCATTCATTGCATTGGGTCGCTATTAACTTATTCTGTCCTCACCTTAACTCCTGTAAAAATGTGACTTGCCCCACACGTGTGTAACAAAACGGTGCACTTGGTAACACCAGCAGTTTTAAAGAAGCTGAATACCAGCTCATCTCACCCGAAACAGAAAATCATTTGCTTATTTCGTGATACATGATCCGATTTGGGGCTATGCTATTTCGCTATTAGAACGCCAAGTTGAGAATAGGCGTCACATAACATTTCTTAGTTTTTCATTTTCATTAATCCAGAGTATCGTACAATGATATAAACTTCCAAATTTTTTTCCGCTGGTGTGGTGTGTCGTTAAACTGCCGCCTCATTGGGTTGTATGTCGCCGAACTACCTTTCAGGAGGTCGAGGGTTCAAGCCTAAGACTGGATGTGGGAAGATATTTAAGAGCTGCGAATTTCAGGGCACACCACACAAATAGAATGACTGAACAGAAACGATTAGAGACAAAAGAGAGTACGAAATATTCAGTACTAGAAATAGCGACTTCAACTTTATTCCGTTTAACATTTTCAGACAACTTACAGGACTCTTCTGTAATTTAATCATTCATACAACGTGCCACAGCTGAGAGTTCTTTGGCCGAACTAAGAGTCCTTTTACAGCCAGTTAAAAAGAACATCGTAAAAATATCGATCAATCACCTTAGAACTTCGATCAGGAGTACAAGTGGGAAGGGGGTTTAACCCAATAACTCCCAAGATCTCATTAGTAATTCTCCCTACGGTCTGTCATAAAATGCTCATGATTTCAATTTGGAAAATTTGGTATTGGATCAACTTGTACTCCCCTAATTTAGTTTTCTTCTTTATTCTCCCAACTTGTCTGCTTGATTCTGTGTTGATATTGTAAGGAGAAGTTCTGTCTTGGTCACTTATAGGAGTTAAAGGGCTAATCGGACAAGGGACGAGAGGGTTCACCCTTTTTTGTCGAGGGACAAAAAAAATATTAAGAATTGTAATACGACAGTAGTAGCAGGTGCATTTTCACGCCGTTATAAACTCCTTCCTATATATGACACTATAGACAGATGTGAACCTCTCATACAAGACTACAACAGGGTTGAAAGTTTTGGAATAGAAGATTGAGGCGAGCAAGGCTAATAACCCTTCGAATTGTTACCTCAACAGGCATTTCTGATTTTATTACTGGGTGAACTGATTTGAAAAAAATATTATCTGGATCAGGTCGGTGTAGCGAATCTATGGTTTGCATCCTCAAGGGAAACACAACTTTTTTTTTTGGCTTCTCTGGCACACCGCGATATTTGACGAGAGAGAGATTTTGAAAGAGCGTGACAGCAAGGAACCAGCGGTTGATCGCCTGGTGAGACATGCGTGGTAGCCGGAATGCATGGGCCCAAGGGCGACTTTTAACAAAACAAGAAAAATCAATAAACAAACAGACAAAAATTAAGTAAAAAGTAAACAAAACAAAGCAAACACGACGATGAGATTTCGGTCCGTATGAAATATTCGGTCAAACCAACTAAAAACCCCCTCTGTGATTCAACTAGGGAAGCTGGGTGCTAATGTAGGTCGCAGCCGTCGTTTGATATCGTAACGCAACGTCCTCTTTCCCCTCCAAGAGATGGCCCAAGAGATGGCGTTGCGGGACGTGACAAAAAACGGCAAAGGAGACCGGGTAGATGCTCCTTCACACTTCTTAAACAATTTCACCTTTTTTCACCTGCGTCGAATATGCTCTAAATGTGTTTAGCGTGGAATCACAAAATGAATCCGAAAAAAAGACGAGTGAAACAAACTTCAGACATTACAAACTACACTTTCTCAAATCGTAAAACAAGTTGGGCAAGCTAGACATAATGTTCTGTATTTTTGAGAAAAGACAAACAAACAAACAAACACGGAAGCAAAAACAAAAAAGTGACAGCTTGTCACTACATGTTACACTGGTAGCACACTTAACCACCTAATATTTTATATTTCTCGAAAAAAAAAGTACAAAACCAAAGCGAAAAAACTCACCAGCAGAACTCTGATCCTCTGGATGCGCGTTTTATACACATAGTCCCGATGACTCTGGAGAGAACAAAATAAAAGATGATCCTTTAATCGACAAATAACTACCGAAAGTAAACAATTTCTATATTCCCGCCATTACGAAAATGACTGGTTCGAACTGATAGGGGTAAAGTGTAGCAATATTGTGGAAACCTAAATGGCGAATGATAAAATGACTAAAATAGCCACCAAATTTACCAGAATGTTTTGTACTTCATTCTCATCATCTTCTGATAGGCTTCAGTATCTTCAATATGCAACTTCTTTACTAAAATTGCCAATGCCATCGATATTGCTGACCTCGGTGCGTACCATATTTTTTACAATTACTGACGCGATCTCTTTGCATGATTTTGACAACAATCATCAACTATTATGAAACGTTTTAATGCAAACATGATAATAAATGATAGTGAACCAAAGTTAAAACTATCATCAACTATCACGACTGTTTGAACAGGGCTAACATCACATTGCATTGATATCATTAGGAGGGCATTTCGCATCGCAAAAAAAAGTTTTGCCTCAAACTTTGCCTATTACCTGTATTTGGTAGTAAATAAATAAAACCACATTGGTTTCTGGAAATACGTTAAGGAATTTTTTTGAGACCTCTCAATAATCAAAGCTGCAAAAGGCCCTTGTTTGACCTCATGCGACATCGAAAATTTTAAAAGTCGACAAGCTTACTTCTCGTAACATCACATGCAGCAAGAAATCGTTTGTATACCTAATTTTGATATCTAAGGAGTTTGGAAAGTATGATTTTGATATTTTTTTATTCAGAGGTTCGCCATAATTTATTAAAAAACACCCGTTAGACAGCTTTCTGAAATTGGTCAAAAGTACTCTTTCCTTCATGGATGATATTTCTCAAGTCCAGAACAAACCATTAAAAACTCCGGTTGATTTCTTCTAATAAGATGTTCGAAAGCATAGAAATGTAAAACATCTTGCATTTATCGATTTCCTTCGCCGTAATGACTTCAAACTTTTTATGATTTTGCTAGACAGCAGTGTTATGCAAATTAGTCTGTTGGGAAACTCCGACCGCTCTATTGGTAGCTTCATAAATCTTAGATTTTAATCATTTTAAAAAGAAAAGGTAGTAGGGCAAAGCTTTTAGAACACACTGACTGGCACATTTAAACATTTTAACGGGCTAAAATCTGGAGAATGATTCTGTCTTGTGACGGAAAAGATGAACAAAACGTATCGAATATCATATTGATTAGCGTTCGGTCAACGTTTTAAGGAGGAACTCTTGTAAAAAATCGGTTTCTGTTCTTTTAAATTTGACTTAAGAGAGCATATTAAAACCTGTATGAACATTTAAAACCAAACACAGCATTTTATTTAGTGTAACCGGCGATAACAGCACTAGGCTACGAGCAGTCCCTCTTTTTCGGCGAAGTCCGTCGCGCAAGTCGGAAAATTCAGTGAAGAAAAGATTGATGTTAGTACCTCACTCCGTTCTCGGCAGCGCGCTCACATCTTCACGTAATTCAGGTGCGTACTTCTCCAGTCAAACTAAGGCAAAGATAACGTGATTTCTGGCTCGGAATTCTATTCCAGTTCTTCCAAGCTTATAGCTGTGTTTTAATTTTTTTGACTCGCACGACGGGCTTCGCCGAAAAGGAGGGACTACTCATAATCTATAACAGTACATACTTAAATTCACCGTGACCAGTGACTCATTCACGTAATTCAGGTGCGTACTTCTCCAGTCTAAATAAGGCAAAAATAACGTGATTTCTCGCTCGGAATTCTATCCTAGTTCTTCCAAGCTTATAGCCGTGTTTGCGTTTGATGGGAGCAGAGAGATATCGCACTTTAGATCAGCGAGAGGAAATGTCAAAGATCCAGTGCAAGTTTTCAGTGCATGCATTTTCAGCATCGCTTCTTTGCGGCTTCTTGTTTTCCGGTATGACATTTCACATCAAGAGGGACGGTTTATTCAGATTTTCGGTATCACAAGACTACTTAACCGCGAATTGACCGAATTTCTCTCGATGCAAGAGTTATAGCAAGCTAAGACAACATTCCAAGATTTGCCAGATATAATTTTTTACCCTGTTTCTTGTGGGAAATTAAGAATCTTAGCCGACTAAACAGATCATCACTGCAGCATAAAATAAGCTTTTCGGTAAAAGCCACTGAGCTACTTCGTTCTATTTTTCCCAGAAAGAGGCCAGCGTATAAGTGTGTTTTGAACCAATGCCTCTGGGAAGAAGACCCCTCGATTTTCATTGCACTTCAATAGTTTGAATGTAGTATGTTGTTCATACATAACCGATATCCCAGACATTCACTGCTACCAAGATACTTACCCTAACTCGTAGTAAATTTCTGATAACGTTGTTAGAGTCACCGAAGTAATAGGAAAATTTCCCCCACACATGCACACTTGGCAAACAAACCTTCGACAAGTCAGACAGTTGATTAGAGCCAATCGAAAGTACAAATTTTCACTTGAAACTGCTGACTGATCGCTGTCTCCAAGATGCTTTACAACAAATGAACACTTTTCTTCACCAACCACAATCACAATCTCAAGTGCGAGAATTAACTTTGGATAATACTTTTATTACGTTTGCACACAATTATTTTTGGTCCACGACAAATTAAATTCTGATGCCATGTTACTTGTCCCAGCCTCCTGATTAATTCAGTTTTAGTGTTCTGGGTGTCGCCAGAAGGGATACTGCAATCACCAGTGTTTTGGGTACGGGGATACCCAAAACACCGTGATACCGCGCGCCGCTCTATGATACTGTGGCCTGGTTCAAACTCGATCCATTCCATTAACTGAAAAGCTGCTCATTTCTCTCGAGCCATTTAGTTTGAACTTCATGTTATTAAAAACGAGTAACGGTGAGAAAATAAATACGTCAAGCTTCATTGACTAATTTGTACTATCAAATAAAAAAAAACAAAACAAAAACAAGACAGCGACAACAACAGCAAAAGAATACGTCAAGATAAATAAACGTTTAATTGTTTGACTCACGATGAAAGAGTCAGGCTAATCAGTCGTGTATTTATCACGATCTTTCGGCTCCTGTGCTGCACGTCCTTGTCAGCATTTATCTATGAACCACACTGGGCAAGAACACAATTGGAAGTTTTGACTTATTTAAATACTAGAATATTATAACCATGCCATGGGTGCTTAGTGTTAAGGGGGGTAAGTTTTAAAAGAAACTCTGGTGCTACGTAAATGGGAAAGTATAGCAGGTAATTTAGTGTTAAAAACTGAGTTGAAAACGTAAATTGGCCACCGTAAAGAGTTAAAAGGCTGACGTTTCGAGCGTTAGCCCTTCGTCAGAGCGATTGGAGGAATTATGGGTTGAAGTGACGAGAAAACAATAATAAATTAGTTGAATGAAAAGCGCTCGTTGATACCGCGGGGATTAAGAGTGCCGATTTGGAAGATAAATTTTTGTTCTAGCGTTTTGCGGCTTTCTGAATTGCCTAGATGTAAGGAAAGGCCGCAAACTGCCATATGTTGATTAGAATGATTAGGGAGATTGAAGTGTCTAACGACATGTGTGGATGCGTCCTTGTCATTTAATTCTACGTCGCGAAGGTGTTCTCGGAATCGGTTACCTAGTCGTCTTCCTGTTTCACCAATGTATAACTTATTGCAATATTGTAATATATTGCGATGTGTGCTTAGTTTTAGTTATAAATTCAGTGCACTTTTAGAGAAATTCAGATATACGTTTTCCCTGTTTTACCCCGGGGCAAAAATAACCGAAACTGTACCGAGATAAAAAGCCCCTCCCTGTTGAGATATTTTAGGGAATTTTTTTATTACCTTAATATTTTTTTCAATCTTTTCCTAGTTTTTGCCAATTTTTTGTTTTGTCTTTTTCCTCCTTTTCGTATTTTTATTTTTTTTGTTTTTTTGTCTATGATTTTGTCTTTTCGTTTTAGTTCTTGGTTTTTGTTTATTTGTTTGTGTTTTAAATTTCCTTTTTCTACCATTTACTCGTAGTTATTTGAAAGCCCTTAAACACTCGCTTCACGTTAACTCTAAGTAAATTTTGCCTCTCATCAGATTATTATCTATGACTCATTAATTTCAATTACCTTCGTCTTCCGTAAATTTATAATAGCGTCGTTTATTCTTTGTTTTCCTTTGTCAATCAACATTCATCTCCTTCACCTAGATTAAAATCAGCTACGAGTTACACACCGATATAGAGGCACCTGCTTTCCTTACCAACAAAATGATGGCCAATACTGGACAACTTTCACTTTCTTTGCAGCTCCTTGTCCTCCACCTAGGCATTATGGGTCAAAACTTCCGACAAACATGTATATTTTTGTCATAGAGCTGAACAACTTTTGCACTTGTCACGAACTTGCATTAGCCTGGATCTGAAACCATAACATCATCTTAAATAAATTGAAGAGCGGCGCGGTTCGATGATGTGTACATGTCTCAGTGAAAACAAGTAGATAGTGCAAGCTTAAAAGTTTCGCCACAGACCGTTCCATAAATGGATGCCAAAATACTCCATGAACACCATATTTCATCACTTCCTTTTTCTCACAGCAATACCAATTTGAGCCGATTGCGCTTCCATTGTGTGGAAATTTGTGCTGCTCGGTGCCAAGAGATAATCGTCTTCTTAAAAGGGATCCAACTGATGAGTGTTTAGCACAACGTACCGAAAATGTTTAGTTGTCGCCATTTTAGCAAGCGTCCACTGTTGCTATGAATTCACGAGCGAGCTGGAGGCATCTCCAAACGTTATTAGGCTCTGTCTCCTCTCTTGATTTCTCAAATTAGAGCGTGCGGACTACAAAGTTCTGGACAGTACTGACAGAAACATTAATTACGAAGCAGGGTGGGAATGTGACGACGATATCGTCCGAGGATGGTTCCGTTTCACCGGAGCAGCAGGTTCAAGGATGGCTACCAGATCGTGCATCGCCGGGCAGGTGTAACTCGCAAATTTCGGTCTGGTTAAATGGCAAAGATCCATCTGTTGCCGACGGAGTGGTGATAAGTAGCTCTGCTAATACTTTCTTTATTCATTCTTGGGCTTTTCTTTTTGGTAGCGAATTCACAAACAAAACGATGTTTCGATTTTTCCGGAAAAAAAGGCTGTTTCTGCAGATTAATCAACTTGCAAAAAAAAAAAAAAGGAACGTTGTTCTTTGCTTAAACACAACAAAAGAGCGGTAAGAATACGTGTGCGCCACATCGAGAAATATCAAACCCTCGGTGAAACCGATAACTTTCCTTTCACAGGTAGATTTTGGAGGTACTCGCCGAGAAGCGACAAAGTTCTTATTCATGGAACTGGAAGGCTCTGTGACTATGATATAGTAATGGGTAAATCGCTACGTGAGGACAAGGCGTCAAACACCGTTTATTCCGAAAAAATGGAATGAGCTACTTCCAAACTTAAGACCTCCATCCGTGGCAGTTAAAAAAGTGAGGGGTAGATTGAAATATCATATCAAATGAAGAGACCCTCGAACGAGTAAGACTTGTGAAGATATGGTCGCGGTGATACTCGCAATAAAGCAGAAAATTAATATCAGGAGATTATTGAGGAGCTTGCATACACTCTTCTGGCATCCTGATGAGTTCCTTACTCGTTTTTGACAAAAAATATGCAAAGAGGATCGCCCGCAAATAACTCATGGGATTCTCATTATATCTAAACAGCTCAAGTCAGTCCTATAAGGGGAACGACATGAATTACTGTTGAATTGTTGTTGGGTTCAAATGTCATCAGAATCCCGACATCGTGCGGTATTGAACAAGACGAAATCTTTGGTCGAGTTCTTTTAGGTTTGCAAGTAGTTTCTTTATTGGTTATCACATTCTTCACCAATTCAAACATTTGTCAACTTTGGAGAATATTACTACGTTATGTTTCCTAATATTTGCATTATCTCTCCCTTGAAAGCTTATTTCGATTACATTACAAAGCCATTTGTTGAAATAAATAACATTTTCAGTACAGGAGCTTGTTATTGTCCTTGTTCTGTTAGAAAAATTGTCGCTACCTAAGTTTAAATAACGCTACTTGAGTAATACATAAACAGGGTAAGAATTAGGAGAGCCGAAGTACTCAATTTATGCAACACTTGGGGATGTAAGCGCCTTGTGGGCTGTTTCGACTTTTTGTGAAATGAGTAGCCTAAGGATTAGACAAGAATCCAGCGCTAAACAAAGTATATCACCAGAAGGACAGCGTTTACAGCGAGAACAAGTCGACGAAGCCGTATCTTGCGTGACAAATACTGAGTAAACACGTGGCTTCAATCACTGCATAATCACTCCTAAATTATGCATCGTGCTCTTTCGGCACGGCAACTCCATATGTAAATTTCCCTTAGTCATGTGACGTTTAAGAAAGTTAAACGAGTTGCTTGAATTAAGGAGTGTCTATATCGAGCTCAGTGGTTAGATATTGTCTGCAATCTGTGTTAGATTTTTGTTAATTCGCTGGAGTTGTTGGTTACTTTACTGAGAGGTAAGAATTATATTAAATATAGATAAGAATTTAGCTCACATTATAGTGTAGCCTCGCTAGACGGCACGTACTAAAACCCGAAACAGCGAAACGAAACCACCGAAACGAGCGAAACTACCGAAACGAAACCACCGTAACGACCGAAACGAGACCACCACAATAACCAAAACGAAACGACCGTAACGACCAAAACAAACCACTACAACATGGCAATCGAAAGAACGATCCTCCCGTGAGTTAGATCAGGATTAGACCATAATCGATACGAGACGAATGGGTTTCATTTTTATTATCATTGCTGTCAAAGCAAACTTTATTGTGACGTAGGAAATCTATATACTAGCCACCTGAACTACATGATAAACTGATAGCTTCGTGTTATTCCTTGAATTTTCTTTCAATAACATCGTATACTTTATTTAAATACTTTATTTGAAAAGTATTTATGTCTATAACCTTTAGATCTCTGATTCAATTCCGGTCTAGCTGTCCTTTCAATGATGAAATTTCAAAGTTCACTGATATATCAGTTTATAACCTTTGGATTTTATCAATGGTTCGCTTCATATATTTCACAGATATATATGTTTGTATTAATGTTTGAATTTATTTATTATGTATCAGTCATATGGTGGGTCGAACTTGATTTTGATGTGGGGCTAAGTTACTGGGTCGAAAATGAAATGGAGTGAAACTGGCGGATACCAATTCATGTGTAATCGATTTTTGAGATTATTCGTGATGTGTGAAAAGGCCAAATATTTTTATGTGACTGAGTTTTAGAGAGGGGTATAAGGGAACCTCTGACAATGAAAAGATAGAATTTAAATTCTTAGAAACCTTTGAGCTCAGTTCTTTGTGATTCATTATTAATCTTTCTCGGTAAGATATAAAAGTAACCACATCATACTTGTAATGTGCATTTCAAGCCAAAAATTTTAATTCCAGTATTTGGCCAGTTGTGTCTTGTTTGCGGAAAGAAGAAAAACTTTCCCTTCTATATTCAATAATTTTGATTTTTCTACATAGGACTTGCTATGAAAAAGCTGATTGGTCAAGAGAATTCAATCAATATACAGTAGTGTGTGAAGTTGACATGATAAAATGCAATATCTGAAGCTTATGCTGCATTTATCAAGATTATCATTTAGAGATCAATGTCTGCCTGCCTATTCTAAAACTTTTGAAAACTCAGAGAAGCTCGAAATAGCTGAATGCCTCTAGAATATGTATAATAAAACAATTATTGAATTCAGTTTTTGATATCATATCAACCTCATTCAAAAATTGCTTATTATCCTGGTGTCAAGACCATGGATAGACCCTGGTCAATCATAGCTCTGCCATGGTTGTTCAAAGGACTTCCTGTTGTCCAATTCTGTTTGTAATAATACTCTTGATTGACAAATCAGACAACTGTTATCAATTAATCAAAACTATGACAAAATTGGAGAAAGAAACTAGACATCAGTTACATGTTTTCAATTTTTTACGCCTAACGGCTAAATTTTTTGGCCGTTTTATGGCTAACGGTTATCCCCATTGAACATTCTTTCTACAACTGTTACTTTAAAGCTTGCATCAGGTAAAAGTAAAAGAGAGTTTAAATCGATAAATTATTCATTCTATGATCCAGATCGTTTTAAATTATCTCCTTCTGTTTTTGTAGAGATACTTCGTAAATGCACGTCCGCTCCAATGTAAATCTTGCATCGGCTCATCATACTTTAGGTTACCTAAATTTCAGTCTCATTTTACTACGCCTCTTAATAAAGTAGATACATATCAACCTCTTTCCCCAGCGCGACGAACATTTGTTTTTCTCGGTTCCAGGTGTACGCGACCACTAAGCCTTCATGATACACAAACATGCTCTCTGTTGCGAATTTTCAAAATGGCGGACAGGCCAAAGAGGGAAATAAAAAAAGCAAAGCGATTTTTCAACAAATACTTGACATAAACCCCCGTTAGAAAGGCGAATCCACAATAGAAAGATACAAAACTGTATGATATTGAGATCAGGGAGGTTGACAAAATCAACAAGAGAGGTTGAAAATTCATGACGTTGGCTATAGCACATGCTTCGATGAATGGACACCCTTGAGGGCCGATAGAGGATCTGGATATTTTCCGTTTGTTCGCAGCGAAAAGCTGTTCATTCCCTCGGAAAACTCTCTAGAGGATAGAAAAGAATCGTTCCATGGCCAACTTGCTCGTGAAATAAAGAAAAAGCTTTGGTCTGGACGGCGAGAGGACCCTGATATAAACATAGACCTTAATGTTGACCAAGATGTTTTCATGGAAGGTGTTGGGGGTGTTTTGCCCGGCGTTCTTCAACGAGGGAAGATGGTTATGGAAGATGGTTTTCTCCGTCTTCGTCTTTACATTGCTTTGAAATAGTATAAATTAGTAAGCTGAAACGAAAAATTAATCGGGGAAGTTTACGAAAAATACAGCCAACAAGCTTAGAAAAGGCATTTATTTAGACTTCATACTGCGACAAACTTCACAAATCTTACTTGTTTATCTCGTAAGTAAACGATGGCAGCTTAATTCCCGAAGCGCTCTCTGATTTTCCAGATCCCTCTCCTACTGCTTTCACGCTTACAAAACAGGAAAAAATCAAAAGGAGGAAGATACAGCTGTTTTGAAACGCCATTTGACGAGGGTAAATCTGCTTTTTGTTCGACACTTTACATATCAAAACAGAGGAAATTTGTTACTCTTTTTGATTCTGGCGGTACATTTTTAATTTGCGCCTGCGTAAAAGAGGTATCGTTTGAAACCCTTCGCTTGGTTGTGTTTTGATCAAAAACGCCTTGTTAATTTCACGCAACCGCTCGGAGAAAAGGTAAAAATGACGGGGGTAAATCTGCTTTTTGTTCGACACTTTACATATCAAAACAAAGGAAATTTGTTACTCTTTTTGATTCTGGCGGTACATTTTTAATTTGCGCCTGCGTAAAAGAGATATCGTTTGAGACCCTTCGCTTGGTTGTGTTTTGATCAAAAACGCCTTGTTAATTTCACGCAACCGCTCGGAGAAAAGGTAAAAATGACGGGGGAAAAACTTTACCTTCAAGTTAGAAAATTAGCGAAATAGAAAGCCAAAATATTATAGTTTTTGACGCGTATTCACAGTGTACTCGCGTGTTAGGAAGTTCGCGTAGTGCGTCTGAGCCAGTTTCTGCCAGATTTGAACAGAAAAACAGGTCCTTTGTTGGACTGTAATGATACTTTGATCGATAGCGCTGTTAACGAAATGTTTGGCCGGTTCGTAAGTTGTCAACCTGGTTTAGGTCGATCTCATACAAGATGCCGCTGATACGTTGTGGGCTCGTCTGGTTTAGGACGATGATATATATTGCTTTCCGGCCCAAACTCGATCCATTCCAAGCCATTTCATTTGAACTCCATGTTATTAAAAAGGAGCAATGGTGAGAAAAGTAGATACGTCAAGCTTCATTGACTACCACTATAAAAAAAAACACAAGACAGTGACAACAACAAAAAAAGAATACCTCAAGATAAATGAACGTTTTTAAATGTTCATTTAAACGATTAAAATCGTTTGTCTCACGATGAAAGAGTCAGGCTAATCAATCGCGTATCGGATCACGACATTTCGACTCCTATGCTGCACGTCCTCGTCAGCATTTATCTATGAACCACGATAGGCAAGAACACAATTGGAAGTTTTGACACATTTAAATACTAGAGTATTATAACCAACCATTGGTGCTTAGTTTTAAGGGGGGTAAGTTTTAAAGGAAACTCTGGTGCTACGTCAATGGGAGAGTATAGCAGGTAATTTAGTGTTAACAACTGAGTTGAAAACGTAAATTGGCCACCATAAAGAGTCAAAAGGCTGACGTTTTGGAGCGTTAGCCTTTCGTCAGAGCAATTGGAGGAGTTGTGGGTTGTAGTGACGAGAAAACAATAATAAATTAGTTGAATAACAACTCAGGGAGAATTGTGCTAATTACGATTACTTTTGGCTCCCAAAAATTAACACTTTGTAACATCTACGCACCAACCAACCAAACAAATCAACTCGAGTTTATGCAGGAGATAAACAACTGCATAATCGACAAAACAGAACTGACAAATTTAATTGTTGGAGGGGACTGGAATTGTACGCTGTCTAAAAAAGACAAAATTGGAGGAACGGTATGGGCACCAACGAATTACAGGAACTTGTTAGTGACTACAATGGATATGTTCGATCTAATAGACATTCAGAGAGTACGCTATCCAAAGTCACGAAAATTTACGTATGAATCAAAAGCAATAGGAATGAAGTCCAGGATAGACTTCTTTCTTTTGGCCAAAAACCTAACAAAAAGTGTAAAGAAAACAGAAATCTATCCATCAATTGCACCCGACCACAAAGCAATTTATACGTCCTTGTCTTGGTCGTGTGAAACCCCGAGGGGACCCGGACTCTGGAAATTCAATAATACCCTTTTAAAAGATGAAGAATACGTGGAGTGGGTTCGTAAAACCTATTCAAACACCGTAAGATATTACCGTCAAGCAATAAGCAAAGGTCTCCTGTGGGAGCTAATCAAAATGGAAATTAGGAATGCGACTATCTCGTATGCGAAATACAAAGCAAAAGAATCCAGAGACAGGGCAGAAGATATTAAACGCCAGCTCGAACAGTTAGACGACACTATTTGTAATAACTTTTTCTCGCCAGATACTAATCAAATCTTGCTGCACTATGACAACCTTAAATCCGAACTTCAGTCTCTGTACGAAAATAAAGGAAAGCAAGCGATGTTTAGAGCGAAATGTCGTTGGGTAGAACAGGGCGAACGACCAACAAAATATTTTTTCAATATGGAAAAAAGGAATTATAATAAAAAGACCATAAGGGAACTTCGCCTAGAAGATGAATCCACTACAATCAATGATAAACAGATCCTCGACCAAATTGAAGTTTACTTTAGAGACTTGTACACATCAGCAAAAACATTCTCTCAAGAGGAATACGATGAATTTACACAGCATTTGCAAATACCAAAACTTTCAGATGAAGATCGGGACAACTTGGAAGGCCCTCTAAGTTATGATGAGTGCAAAAATGTACTGGAATCTTTCCAAAGTGATAAGGCGCCAGGTGAAGACGGATTCACCGTGGAATTCTATAAATTTTTCTACGACCTATTAGGTGAAAATCTTCTGGCATGCTTAAACGAGGCTTACGAGAAAAATGAACTTACCATCTCGCAAAGAAGGGGCATTATTACTTTATTACCAAAGGAAAACGGCTCTTTACTCGACCTGCATAACTGGAGACCGATAGCCCTACTGAATGTCGATCAAAAAATCGCTGCGAAAGCAATAGCCAAAAGATTAGAAACGGTTTTGCCGAACTTAATACACCCAGACCAAACAGGCTTTGTAAAAGGACGCTACATTGGGGAAAACATTAGACTTATAAGCGATGTTCTAGACCTAACAAAAGAGCAAAAAATTCCGGGCATTCTTACAGCTCTTGATTTTCGTAAGGCTTTTGATTCTCTCGAATGGCCCTTTATTATGAGAATTTTAGATGCTTTTAATTTTGGTAGCAGCATAAAACGTTGGATAAGTACATTCTATACGAACGTGGAGAGCGCGGTATTGAATAATGGGTATCTGTTCATCCTCTCAGCCGAATTAATGTCCATAAAACTACGCTACGACTCGGGGGTCAAAGGCATTAATTTATTTGGCAACGAACTTAAACTGTCACAATTTGCAGACGACACAAATCTGTTTTGTGCAGATTTAAATTCCGTGGAAAAAGCTTTAAATACAGTCAATGACTTCGGTAGGATAGCTGGTTTACAGCTAAACATGAAGAAAACAAAAGCGATTTGGCTTGGGAAGTGGGCTAACAATAAAACCAACCCGTTGGGCATGAAGTGGACGCATACCCCAGTTCGGATCTTAGGAATTCACTTCTCGTACGATAAGAAGGGGAATGATGACCTTAACTTTAGCCTGAAATTAAGGAATCTACAAACAAAATTGGATATGTGGAGTGCTAGAAGCCTCACGCTATTTGGAAGAGTTTTAATAACCAAAACTCTAGGTATCTCACAGATCATTTATTCCGCTTCAAATATTGAAGTTCCTGATACAATCACAGACACGCTGAAAAGAAAGTTGTTTAACTTTATATGGAAAAAGAAGAAGGATAAGATCAAACGAACCGTGCTTTACCAAGATTTAGAGGAAGGTGGGCTACGCATGACAGATGTAGATCTTATGTTTAAAGCCTTGAGACTTGCACGGATCCCTAGACTTTTGAATGCTGGAGATAAAAATTGGTGCTCTGTGCCAAACCACTATTTCAGGAAAAAGGGGGGCTTAAATTTTCTTCTAAAATGCAACTACGACACAAAGTACTTCCCTCAATTGCCAGCCTTTTATAAGAACATTCTCAAATTCTTTCAAGAATTAAAAATACTTTACGGTTACGACCAGGAAAGTGATGTAGTACTGTATAATAATAAAGAAATTCTAGTAGATGAAACACCCGTTTATCTCAGCAACTGTAACTGTAAACAGCTGAAGTCAGTCCTATAAGGGGAACGATATGAATTGCTGTTGCGTTGAAAAGTCATCAGAATTCCGACGTCGTGCGTGGTATTAAACAAAACGAAATTGTTGGTCGAGTTCTTTTAGGTTTGCAAGTAGTTTCTTTATCGGCTATCACATTCGTCACTTATTCAAATATTTATCAACTTTGAAGAATATTACTACGTTATGTTTTCCTCATATTTGTATTAACTCTCCTTTGAAAGCTTATTTCGATTACATTAAAAAGCCATTTGTTACAATTAATAATATTTTCATTATAGGACCTTGTTGTTGTCCTTGATCTGTTACTAAAAGTGTCGCTACCTAAATTGAAATACTCAAATACTGAAATACTCAATTTACGCAACGTTACACTTGGGGATGTAAGCTTGTTGGCTGTTTTGACTTTTTTTTTTTTTAATTGGTTGCCTAAAGATTACATAAGAATCCAGCACCAAACAAAGCATGTCAACGGAAGGACAGCGTCTACAGCGAGAGCACTATTCAACGAAGCCGTACCTTGCGTGACAAATACTGAATAACCACATGGCTTCAATTGCATAATCAGTCATAATTTATTTACCGTGCTATTTTCGGCACGGCAACTGAATGTAAACAAGCCGTTGGTCGCGTGACGTTTGAGAAGCCTGAAATATTTTTGGAGGGGGTTAAATAAATTGTGTGAATTAAGGAGTGTCCACTTGAGCAGAGACGTTAGATTGTCAGCGATCTGTATTTGGATTTTCGTTTGTTCACTGCAGGATTTGTTCACACTGCTGAGAGGTAAGAATTATGTTCCATATAGATACGAATTTAGCTCACTTGTAAAGTGTAGCCTCGCCAGACTTCTGCGACGCGAACAGAGATAATTCTGCCAAGAACTCACACTCTCCGCTCGATCGAACTGAAGTAATTTCCCCTGAAGTGCTTCTGCCGCCATTTCTGTCAGTTCACACAAACTTTCTGATATCTCCAGTATTCGCTGGTTTCCCTTTGTATTTTGAGTGTGTGGGTTTCTGATCTATTATAATTTCAACTTTAGCGACACTCGTCAAATGCAAAGCACGAAGACATAACGATTTTGACAAAGTAAAACAAAGGCGCCTTCAGTCGTCCTTCTGCATGAGACGAGTTAAAGTTACACACTCTCAGCAACAGGGAAAAGGAAAACAGTGATTGTCAGTTAAGATGGCCTTAACGGGAAGTTTTGATCGAAGATTCTCTCAGGAATGGAAAGAATAAAGGGACAAACTGTTTCTGATCGTCTTGAAGAAAATCAGCTCTGATCATTAATCCTTCTGTCTGGTAGTTGTTCAGTTTTCAGTTTTTCGCGTTAAGCAATGGAAGTGTTTGAACTGATGACAAAATACTCGCTTAATTCCATAGAGTGTAGTTGATTTCATCAGACAGAAGTTAGAGACGAACTCAAAATCTCTTGAATCTGTAAAGTAACCAAATTGATGCTTGATTGCTTTGATCTAAATGCAGGTATGTCAGGTATTTGATAAAATAAATTAAACTTGCTCGCTGTCTGCTTCAGTGATTGACAAGAGGGTCCCGTATACTCTTTATGTGAAACACGATTGGGCGATTTTTTTCCTCGTGAATCGTGAATTAATTTTTTTCCTTTTCTTGAATCGTGATTAAAGATAATAAGATCTTTTTAGGTCCACGTGAAGTAATTTATTTAGTTAGACGTGACCCGTGAATGAAGAACTGAATTAAACGTGATTCGTGAACTATTTTGTATTGCACAATGAATTCCCAGCTTTTTGATGGTTTTAAAAATGTATTATTCTCGAACAGCAGTGGTTAAGTTTTGACCAGGGTTGTGACAGGACATGAACTTTACATGGATTAATAGAAGTCATAAAACAGACCTCTAATATTCCTTGAACAAATAATGTAAGACATTCTGTCATCATTTGTCACTTAAGACTGTTCAAGACTAGGAAAATTGAAAATTTAGTTAGGGAATTTGGTCTCAAATGCGTGAACGTGAAAAAACTTTGATATTATTCGTGATGTGTGAAAAGGCCAAATATTTTTATGTGACTGAGTTTTACAAAGGGGTATAAGTCCGAACCTCTGACAATGAAAAGATAGAATTCAAATTCCTGGAGACCTTTGAACTCAGTTGTTTGTGATTCATTAACAATCTCTCTCATTAATATGTATAAGTACCACATCATACTTGTAATGTGCATTTCAAGCCAAAAAAATTCAATTCCAGTATTAAGTGGCCAGTTGTCTCTTGGCTGCAAAAAGAACAAAAATTTCCTGTACATCTTCAATAATTTTGATTATTATAAATAAGATTTACAATAAAAAAGCTGATTGGTCAAGAGCATTCAATCAATATGCAATAGTGTGTGATTAGTTAACATGATAAAGTGTAACATCTGAGGCTTATACTGCATTTATCTTCACAAGATCAATGTCCGCCTAGTTTCCAAGACCTTACAGTTTAGTGTTCTCAAAAGTTTGCAAACCAAGAGAGATGCTCAAAATAGCTGAATGCCTAAAATTTATAATAAAACGATTATTTAATTCTTTTTTTTTATATCATGCTCAACCTCATTCAATAATTGCTAATTACTCCGGTGTCAAGACCATGGATAGACCATGGTCATCCATGTTTCTGCCATGGTTGTTCACAGGACTTCCTGTTGTCCAATTCTGTTTGTAATAATACTCTTGATTAACAAATCAGATGACTGTTATCAATTAATCACAATATAATAAAATCTGAGAAAGAAACTATAGACACCATTATACATTTTCATAAAAAACAACAACAACAACAATTAACTCGGCAAAATGCAGGACAACAGTGTGCGCACATCACACATTCTGTCCCCTTCCACAGGCATGACATGATAATTGTCCCTTTAATGATCCTATATCATGGTCCAATTACAAGCATGACACATACACTGTACTATAGGTGCTCAAATTGGGCTGATGATAACCAATCATGTTCAAGAATTTTGTTATAGTTTTGATTAACAGATGAAAAGTTATATTTTCAGATGAAAGTTTTTCCTCCTCACCACTTTTTAATTCTGATATTTGCAAATTATTGAGCCCTGAAAAGGAAGTAAGGATTTCTTTATTGCACTGAGACAGGGTAGCCTATATTACAGATCCATGGTTTTTAAAATTGTTGATTTTTTTTTTTGCAAGTCAACCCTGAGTTTTTTTTAACCATTACATGTTTGTTTGAAAAAGCAATAAATGCATTCAGTACATATTTTGGGACATGAATTATTTTGTTCTTAGTTAAACACTCTCATTCCCTTGACCCTTTCACTCCCAAGATCTCTTTAGTAATTCTCCTTACTGTTTGCCATACCATTCTTATGATGTAAGTTTGGAGAATTTGGTATTGGATCATCTAATAATCCTCTGACTGATATTTTCCTTTGTTCATATCACTTAAAATATCTGCTTGATGTTGTGTTGATATTTTGTAAGGAGAATTCCTGTATTGGTCACTCATGCAAGGTGAAGGGTTAAATAAATATGTTATACATGAGTTTTGATGCTGGTTAATGATTGCAGTTGTAAAATTTTTAACTTGAATTCATTTTGCTGAAAATTAAATATTCAAGAAACCGGGCACAATTTGTAAAGGTTTGGAGACAGTCCTTGATACATTTGTTAATTAATGAAGGATCTTAATTTATTTTACAGTCAACTCTCTGCTATTGGACACTCTCGTAGGTGGCCAGTTCTAATTATTGACACCTTTTTCAATTCCTCATTTTTCTGCTCAGTACCAATTGAGTTCTTTATCACTATCCTCAGTTAATTGATATATACATTTTCTTTTCACATTCCCTTCTTAGTTAAGCTTTTATTGATAAACATGAATAAGAAATTACAACCAGTTTTCTCTACTCTTTGTTATTTTTTTATTTCATCAACAACATTCAGTACATAACATAATGAGTACAGCAACTATGGGTGATTTGGATGATATTTCATGCAAAACATGTCTTCCATTGAAAATTGTAATCTTAAAACCATCATGCTGCTAGACAAACTCTGTAAAAAAAACAAAACAAAACAAAACAAAGAGCTCTCATTCTGATTATTTTTGTATCAAAACAGTGAATATGTCAGTGAGAAGGACTTATCCAATCAGTCTTTATTAAATGACTAGGACCATA
This sequence comes from Pocillopora grandis, assembly GCA_964027065.1. Classification (NCBI taxonomy): domain Eukaryota; kingdom Metazoa; phylum Cnidaria; class Anthozoa; order Scleractinia; family Pocilloporidae; genus Pocillopora; species Pocillopora grandis. The sequence goes on from OZ034731.1 coordinate 27,335,574, forward strand.
TTCTGATGAATTCACTCTGTTAATTGCAAGTAAAAATAGCTTACAGAGGATAAAATCAAACAACAGGTCTGAAAATTAGCAACTTGGTCTGATATCAACAGCTTAGAAATCATTCATGCTTTGGTTTATTTACAACTGTCTTAGGTTATCACATGAAAACAAAACCAACCATAGATTTGCCCTAATTATTTCTTTCCTGTTGGATATTAATTTTGAAATGGAAGTAGTAATTCGTATGTTTTTGGAAAAACAGCTTGGAAAACTCAGTGTATTTAAATTCAAATATCTTTCTTGTTCATAATTGCCTTTTCGTTAACATCTATAACTCAAGCAATTGTTTATGAACACAAAATTTGTACAATTAGATTTAAGTTGAAATGTTTCTGATGAAAATAAATAACTCAAGACCCTTTACGCATAAGCATCCGGTCCTTTACTCAAAATGTTTAAAAGAACACTGAAGGGTGGATGGTTTCCAAAGATAATGTACTACGAGGAATAAATCATTACCTTGGTTCAGTAGATGTTAAATTATAAACCTCATTCTTGCCAATTTTTGGTTCGATTGTTATTATAAATGCCACAAAAAAGTTAGTTCAAGTTACTCACCTTTAATGACAGCTTGTTTTTTTCGTTCTGACAGTTACATTACTGAGACATGGATTCCCATTTTTCTAAAGAAAACTTGAGAAGTAAGATTATAACAAATCGTTTGGGAAGAAAAACATTAAATCTGTCAGAGTGGGATTTGCTTGAATTGCCTGAAGCGGTGCTGAAATTAACTGAGTTGGACAAACTTGGCCTGTCACGGAATAAACTCAAAACAATACCTGAAAATGTTGGAAAACTAAATAATATTACGGTACTTGATGTAAGCAGAAACCAGCTGTCCATATTCCCAGCAAGTTTGACACAGCTGAAGAAACTCAAATGGCTGTACATCTCACATAACAAACTAACCACCATCTCTGATGCTATTGGTGAGATGGTGGCACTGGAGGGACTGGATCTGAGTTACAACCAGTTGACTGTGTTAAGTCCAGCTATAAAACAGCTGAAGAAACTCAAATGGCTGAACATCTCAGATAACAAACTAACCACCATCTCTGATGCTATTGGTGAGATGGTGGCACTGTGGGGACTGGATCTGAGTTACAACCAGTTGACTGTGTTAAGTCCAGCTATAACACAGCTGAAGAAACTCAAATGGCTGTACATCTCACATAACAAACTAACCACCATCTCTGATGCTATTGGTGAGATGGTGGCACTGGAGGGACTGGATCTGAGTTACAACCAGTTGACTGTGTTAAGTCCAGCTATAAAACAGCTGAAGGAACTCAAACGGCTGTACATCTCACATAACAAACTAACCACCATCTCTGATGCTATTGGTGAGATGGTGGCACTGGAGGAACTGGATCTGAGTTACAACCAGTTGACTGTGTTAAATCCAGCCATAAAACAGCTGAAGAAACTCAAATCGTTGTTTGTAAATGGGAATCCTTTTACAGTTGAAGGAATGAGAAGTGTTGCGGAGCTAGAAGATACAGGAATAATTGACCGAGTATATTCAGATCTCCAAGGTGAGTAAAGGAAATTTCTGTTCACATTATTGTTGTGACGTGTGCATTTACTAAATTGGTTCTAATGATTGACTTGCAAGTGGTTATTCTGCTTGTTACTGATTATTACAGGTAGCTGGCGATAGTTAAACTGTAAATACTGTCACAGTTTTTGTGTGGTTTAACAAAGTTGGCATCACTTGAGAAATACATGACATTTGTAATGGAAGTTTTTGTTCTAATATTGAAAAGCTTTATTTTAACAATTTGGCTGACATTGAAATTTAAGTTCCTCAATTAGGAAATATGATTTGATGTGGAATCAAGAGAGTAAATGTTATTACAAATCATTCTATGCAGTTAGGCATCATTGTTTTGAGTTTTGCTTTCTATTTGACTGGAGTAAAGAAAGGATAAAATGTATCCCAAGTCATTTCATTGATAGAAATTGTTGTTTTATTTCTGCTTTCTATTTGATTCAATGAAAGTGTTTAGCTTATGAAACAAAATTTATAAACTAATACAATTTGTGAATTAAGTTACAGGAATAGAACTTGAATTTGTTTTTAGCATGACTAAATTCTGATTGTTATTTCCATATCACTGGTGATTTTTGTGCAATGTTTTTTACACTTGTAGTTGTTACCTTTTGGATATATGCACTTTTTCTTTCTCTTTTACCAACAATTAATTGGTTATTGACTCCTCACTACTAAGAAGAATTGGTTTAAGTCATTGCCTCTCTCTCTTGTGGTATCAGTCACAAGTGGTTCTAATTCTTAATGTTATAAAACATTGAGTCAGTTTAGTTTTGGTGTGCATGTTCACCAAACTCATCACTACATTTTATGCCAGGAGAATTATTTTGATTGACTGTGTAATTTTTATGTGAGAGTGGAATAAATGTGTTTTCCAAACTCACTAATGCATTAATATCAGAAAAAAAAAATTGTGATGGTTTAGTTTTTATATACCAGCCTTTAACTCCAACATTATTCATGTTGGATATTTATAGTAGTTGATTTGTAAACTTTTAACTTTGCTTTTTTTTAAATTATTTTGTACAAATTTTTCAGTGCAGAAATTTCTTTTTTCTTCATGTTGTGAAAACTCTCTAATAAGACCAAATAGCAGATCAACGCAAAGTACAGCTGGCTTATGAAAGGGCTTTGAAAGATGGATATGTCACAGTTTACCGCAGTAGAATATTACTCATTGGTCAGGATCGAGCTGGTAAAACCAGTTTAAAGAAGAGTCTCCTAGGCCTTCCATTTGACTCTGAAGAACAGAGCACTGAGGGGATTGAAGTAGATCCTTCAAAGTGTGAAATTGATGTTGACCAAGCTGCAAGGAACTGGCAGTCCATTGGTGAGATTAAACCAGGACTGTTGGAATGTTCTAAAGATGTGGCAAAGACTGTTGTGGAGAAAATTTTTATACAAGATAAGACTTCAGAAGAAGATTTGGAGAAAGATTCAGTCCACATTTCACCTGCAGATTTTGAAGAGGGATCTTTTGATGGTTACAAATATGGCAGAAAAAAGGTGATGTCAGAATTCTAAAAACATTCTTTACAAGTACAGCTTTTTAATGACAGTATAGTTTAAAATGCTTAATGTCAAATAAAGATTATGTAAACCTTAAAGTGAAGCAAAAATTAAAATTGTTTTATTATTTTTTTAAATTGATGTTTTTTTACTTTGCAATGGTCTTAGCCAAAAAGCAGGGAACTGTTCATAGTCTAAACAATAATTTCCCTCCCAGTGTAGTACTTTCATTTTATTTAATTTACATCAAACTTTGGCATAATTATTTCAGAAGTGTAATTAGTTTGCTGGCTAAACTGAATCACTGTGTTACTTAACTCTTTCACTCCCAGATCAAATTTGCTATTCTCCTTACTATAAACCACACAATTTGCATAACAGTAGTTCAGATAATTTAGTATTGGATCAACTTATTATCCCCAAATTGTTATTCTTGTATATTCTCATCACTTATCTGGTTGATATTGTATTGATATTGTAAGGAGAAATTCTGTCTTGGTCACTCATGGGAGTTAAAGGGTTAAAGTAATTAATTTCACCTTCTTTGATACTTTACTCAGGTTGAGGATAAAGGAGATAACCTGTCAGTAGATGCTATGCACAACATTAGCATTGAACAATCAATGGACTGCATCTCAGATGAGCCCAAGGTAATTATTGATGTTGCTCAACCCCCTGACACTGTGAAGCATGTTCATCAGTGGTTGAAGTATCTCCAAAGCAAAGACACAAAAAGTGGTTCATTCAAAGAAGAATCCTATATTATGGACATCTGGGACTTTGCAGGGCAGCACCTGTACTATGCCAGCCATCCTATCTTCTTATCACAGCGCGCACTGTACATACTGGTGCACAATCTCAGCAAGTCTTTGGATGCTGCAGCTGAGCCCTGCATGAGACAAGGGAGTAATGATGTGAAGTTGGAAAACCCTAACAACGAAACAAACATGGAGAATTTGCTGTCATGGCTGGCTACAGTACATGGTGTTGCGCTAGCAACTGATGACCCACATGATGATGCACAACATAGACTTCCCTACCTCCGCCCCCCAGTGTTTATTGTTGGAACACATGCTGATAAACCAGTTGAAGACATAGCAGTAATAAATAAACAAATACAGGAGAGAATTTCTGGTATGGAATATGAGAGGCATGTGGTCAGACCCTTATTCTGCATTGACAACACTCAGAGACCAAACTTGACTGGGAAATCTAAAAGGAAGATTCAAAAGCAGAGAGGAAAACATAAAAGAGGTAAAAATAATATTTTATGTCTTAAATTGTATCCTTCACCATGTGTTACTTGCAGTAATTGATGGTTTTATAATTGCTTACTAGCTTGTCTTTGCATCAATTCCGAGAGCACTTAAGTTGTGGCCAGTTTATTTTTTCAATCAAAGGCCCATTTAGTAGACGTTGGCAAACATTGAGCATTAAGAACAATTATTATCTGGCTCTCACATTTACATGTCATCCATCAGTGGTGTTGTGTGTCATTATAATTTTAAAAGGCTGGTAGACACACAGATTGTTTAAGTTGGAGTTGTAAGGGAAGGATACTGCCCTGGTTAAATGAGTTCAGGCTAATAGTGGAAGCTAGTTATAGTTGTGTTTTTTGTTGCTTTTATCGGCTGCATTCTTCTCTTTATGTACTAGCATCACCGTACTGGGGTCTATAAATTTTTGCTGACAGATCCATTGATTTGAGAGTTTGAAATAAGGAACAGCAGATGATTCGGGGAGTTGGAGAATTATCATCTTAGCTATGTTGTCAGCCATAAAATATCTGCAATCACACATGTATGATACAAACTATTCTCATTGTAAGCACAAATTTCTGTGTCACATTATGCTTTGAATTCATTTTCTAAACATATCCAGAAGAGGAAGAAGGAAAAGCAGATGGAATAAAAGAATTGCAGAACAAAATCCTGGAGGTGTTGAGGAAGGAGCCTTATATGGGGGAGAAAATACCCATCAGGTAAAGGAAAGTAATATTTTATCTGAGAAACCTCATTTCACGGACTTTGGGATCATTGTTTTACATGTATTCAAACATTCATGAAAAGTTCTCTGAAGAGCAGTCAGAGTTTTCATCCTAACTGTATATGCATATAAATGTATATAAAGACAAAAATATTTTACCTCTACTAGTTTGAAGTTCATCAAAATACGTTAAACATGCGACTGTACTAATACACAGTATACACACTTTACATATATTCTTAACCGTCTAGTCATATAAATGCAAACAAACAAAACTGTTATTAATTCATGACATTGTGACAATATTGTGCGTATAAAAAGGTATGGATGTCTGATGTATATTTGAGAAGGCACAGCTCTTTGAAGTGAGATTGTTTAAGTGAAAAATATAACTATATTTGAATTTTCCTAAAGTTTGGAGAAAGCTAGACCAAGGAAATGGATGAATTAACACTGGAAGACTGCAAATAAGTACATGTCTGACTAAAGTTAAAATCCAATTTTAAACCCTAAAACATTTTAATTATTCTGTTGCCTTCTAGATGGTTTTTGTTTGAAAAGGTGATTGAAGCTTTGGTGGCCAAACAGATTTATCACAGAAATCTGCAACAACTTGAGCATTATGCAAGGAAAGATTGTTTCATGGAAGATGCAAAAGAGTTTGAGTCCATGATCAGTTTTTACCATGGTCTGGGGATGATAATCAAGCATCGCAGTACAGTTGTATTGAAGGCTCAGTGGTTGATTGATCTGTTTAAACAACTAATAACCATTCCACCTTTCAATAAACAGGTAAGAAAAAAAGTTCATTTTAGAAAGGCCTTACTTGGAAAATGTTTAATAATTTAAGTGAACAGAAAATGAGAATGATACTTTTGTTTAATATATTGGTAACTTATGCAACAGCTGTGACTCTTTGATCTCCCAAGTTATTTCATGTACCTGTTGCAACTTTTCAGGTCATAGATTGATTTAGCCTTTTTCCTTTACAAGAGACTTGCATTGGCTTACTACTGCTCACAATAATTGTATTTACACAATTTTTTTTCACTTGCACTAAATAGCTTTTGTGGTGGTGAATAACAACTAATAATCTTCTCTGAGCAGCCAAAGATACAAAATTGTCCATTGAGAGTGTAATTTCTTACCATTTCCGTACATTGATTGAAATAAACGTTTTCTAGTTCTTTAACATATGCATGGGAAACATTCAGGAGAAACATTTGGTGGACTTCTCTTATCTGGAATTTTTGTTATTTATGTATTTTGTAGAATGCTCGATATGCTAAGTACTGGCGGGAACTTGAAGGAAGTGGCATCCTTAGCATGGAACATGTTGATCATGTATTTTCCAGCTTTATTGGACAAAGAATCATCAAGGGAGACATTTTAGACATGATGGAGCAATTTGGCTTGATCGCTAAGTTCTCAGCTTCCCCAACCCATGAGAAGTACTTTGTACCAGCTCAGTTGAAGTCATCACCTGATGAACTCTGTGAGATGAAACCATCATCAACTGATCCATGTCCATTGTATCTCCTCTTTGTCCATGGCTTTGTCCCTCATGGTCTCTTCTTGCAGCTTGTCTCGCGATCCATTCATTGGTGTTCAAAGAGATGGGCCATGCATCAACCTCGCCTGTACCAAAATGGAGCATGGTTCATCATTGGTAAAGATATTCATGATTTTGTCCTCATATGCAAAACAGGATTTGTGAAGGTAATCTTGAGACAAAGAAAAGCACACAGTCATCAGGTTGAAGGACAGAACTCCGTCGAACTAGCAACTCTTGTTCGTGAATTTCTTGAAGACACCTTAAAGAATTTGTCACAAGAAATGCCATACCTGAGGGGACTGCAGTATAGGCTGTGTGTTGCATGTCCTTATTGTCATCCAGGGGTAGAAGAAACAGTTCGTGCATGCTCAGATCACGTGAAAACCACTTGCACACACAAGGACTGCTTCCATCTCATTGATGCAAATGAAGGTCGGCCGGACATCTGTACGCGAAAACTTTGCAATATGATAGAACCAGTTTGTGGATTGAAGAAATGGTTCTTGAAAAGAAGAAGCCAGGTATAATTAATTATAATGATCTCTCAAGCAAAAATTTCTAGCCTCAGTTTCATCTTTTCTTTGCTCCCCTAATTAACTTGATGTTAATATCAATTGGGCTGTTATCAGTGTCGAGAAAGGGAGCCCTGATAGATTGTCTTCAGTTTTAAATATAAGTCAGAGAATTTCTAACAAGGTAAAATAATTTTTTAATTTTATCCTTTTTTGTTTTTCTTCGGTTAAGTATTGATCAATAAATATTTGTATAACCACATCCAAAGTTTGTTTTATTTAATTATCATAATCTTATATGGCCTTTTTTCCTTCAGGGTTGGTCCTCGTCAAATGTAGCTGCTAAATCATATGATGATGCAAGTGAAATCAATCCGATGAAGTCTGCCACAGCATTGAAGGTGACTCTCCTGGGCAGCGAGTGGAGTTCGTCAATGGGGGGCTTGTCCACCATCAACAGACATCTTGCCATTCTGTTGGCCAAACACTCTGACATGGACGTTACTCTCCTTGTCCCACGGTTTGCTTGTTCTGAAGACGAGAAGAGAATGGCTCGAATGCACAATGTATCCCTCAGAGAGGCACAAAAACGTCCAGGCTATGCCGACCCCCTTGACTGGCTGAGTGCCCCACCGAGAGATCTGGACATTGACATATTACTGGGTCATGGAGCAAAGCTTGGTAAACAAGCTCAATTTATTAGAGAATGGCACCAGTGTAAGTGGATTCAGGTGGTGCACACTGCACCCGAAGAACTAGGAATGTACAAAAACTATCCCATGGCCATTTCCAAAGGTGATGATAAGAATACAACTGAAGTGGAGTTGTGTGAGTTGGCAGATGCTGTGGTAGCAGTTGGACCAAAGTTGACGAAGGCTTACTCTTCCCACCTGCGCTCATGCGAGAAGCACCAAGATGTAATTCAACTGACGCCAAGCACGTTCAGAGAGTTTTCCGACGTAAAACAAGCTGCAGTTGACATAGACATCTTTAAGGTTCTAACGTTTGGCCGTGGTGACCCAGAGGACTTTAGCTTGAAGGGCTATGATATCTCTGCTAGAGCAATAGTTGAAATGAAAGACAGGTCTTACCATCTGATTTTCGTGGGTGCACCTGACGGTAAACAGGATGAGGTTGCAGAGAATCTACTCAAGAGTGGAATTGATAAAAACCAGCTGATCGTCAGGAAGTTCTTGCAAAGCAAAGAGGGATTGAAAAAATTATTTTGTGAAGTTGACATCTGCATCATGCCCTCCAGAACAGAGGGGTTTGGTTTGACGGCCTTAGAAGCGTTGTCTGCTGGTCTTCCCATTCTTGTCAGTGGAAACTCAGGATTTGGTGAGGCACTGTGCACTGTACCGTCAGGCAAATCATTCGTGGTGGAGTCTGAGAAGCCTGAGGAGTGGGCAAAGGCAATTGCAGGTGTCCGACAGAAGGAAAGATCAGATCGACTCCGAGACATTCAACTACTGAGGAGTTTCTATGAAGAGAAGTTTAGCTGGGAGGAGCAGTGTGACAGTCTTGTGGAGAAGATGTGGGACATAGTTCATGGTGAGAATGTTTTGAATTTCCTTCAAAAAGTGTTCTGGGAGGCTACTCGACTTTTGGTCTCTTATTAACTGTGACGTGAAGCATGAACCCCTCATACAAAAAGAGATGTTGAACATGAATAGTAATCAATCGTTTTATCCTCATGTTGTTTACTGTGGTATTAAAATAAAAGCTTCTTTCTATCTTTTTTAGCTTCTAAAAGACGAGACACAAGTTTCAGAGCTCGGCAGGCCGAAGTTATTGACACGTCAACTAAACAACCAACAGTTGATTCATTACTGACTCCAAGTGAGTAAAGAATTTCATAACTCATGATAATTGACACCCCCAAAGAAGTACAGACAATTTCCAAGGAGATCGAGCAATTTTCTTTTCCTAACTTTTGACTTCAGGCCAGCTATGCTTCGTAAAAACTTAGCACGATGCTGTTTACTTCTGAGACATGTTTTTACCTATACCCCTGCACTCTTCAGTCACAAACGGAAGACGTGTACAAACAATTTGGATTTTATTTTACCTCCTGATCCGGACGGACGGCTTAGTGTTATTTATTTCTTTGAGTCATTTGAAGTTTTCATCCAATTGGAAACTACCAGAAATTGTCTGAAACCAGGCCTGAAACAAGGAGACATGGGGACCTCTTACTGTTTCTATCAAAATAAGTTTATGCTCTTTTCACGATACAGTTGTTTTTTGAAACAATATTGAAGTAATCACATACCATACAGCAGAGAGAATACATCGGTATATTTATGAAGCCCGTTCTTTTTTTCCAGGATTTATTTTCCAGTTACGCAGATATGTCAGAGTGTAGACCTTAATTTTTCTTCTCTGCTTCTTCTCTCTTGATTATTGGTGTATTCATTCGCAGACAGAAATCGAACTTAAAAAGCAACTGGACAGAACAGCGGAAGTCTGGTGGTTGAAGCTCTTTTCCTTTTTACCCTAAAAGTTTCTCTTACTAGATTGGGAATTGTTATTTTCCAGCAGACGATAGTTTCGCTTTTTTACTGTAGTGAGATTAATAAAAACCTTGTGTTTTCAAGGTTCTCTTGACCGAATCATCCAGGAACTTCAGCAGATGCAACTGGATGCAAGCAAAGTCAAGAGCAGAACAGATCTATCATTGGGGCTTCAGAATATTGCATCAGACAGGGGCTTCAGAATATCTGACAATCAAGGACTAGGAAATTGCATGTTCTATGCCTTGTCCGAACAACTTGAAATTGTTAAGGGAATCAAAATCCCACATGGCAAATTAAGACAAACCTTGGTTCAGTACCTCAGGAGTAACCCAAAACTTGTAAGTTGATGTTAGTATGTTTAACAGAGTATGTCACGTGATGCTATTGTTTGAGTATGATAAAGGTTAAGTGATAATACAGGCCACTTGGCCAACACCACCAGAACCTATCCCAGTGTTCACAGCATGAAGTGACTAGGAGTATTGTTACTCCTTCTGCATAGAACAATGGCCTTTTTTTCAAGAGCTCTGAAACCAGCTTGTGACCCTGGTGGAAAGAAGAACTTGAGATATTTAACTTTATTATTTAAGAAGCCACACAGTGACGTTGGTGACAATTAAATTCATATGTTACTTACTGTGGTGTCCGAAGAAGCAGGCCACCACGGTTTTAGTCATTTGAATATTTCAGTTTCAGAAGAATTTCCTTTAAACCTCCATCAGATGACAGAATTATAGTCATTCTCTTAATGATGGATCTTTCTTGTTGTTTTCCTGCTGTTTGCAAAGCAGAAAATTTGTTACTATACAGTACATTGCCAATTAAAGGTCGTCTCGTACAATTCTGATAAAATTACTCCCTGACTCGTACTCCACGCGCTCAAGTTTCTATCAACAATTCTTTTAAGTTTCCCTCTTTAACTAATTCTTCCTACAGCCGGATGGAACAGATCTGTTTCACTTTGTCCATGGACATCAAACATGGACTGAATACCTAGTGCACATGGAACAAGATGGCGCTTGGGGTGATCACGTGATTCTGTGTGCCGCAGCAAACTACTTTGAAACGTGCATTCGTGTGGTCAGCAGTCTATCCCATAGCAATGATGTAATCATTACGCCACATTGTCCAGTTGACGAAAGCAAACCTCTTGTGCTGGGACATATTCATGAGGTGCACTATGTCAGCCTTCGACCCGTGCAAGGTACAGCTCATTACATTATTCCAATTAAATGTAATTTCTAAGCTATAGTGATATTTGTTAGTTAGGATCCTTAATCTTCTTTTAAATACCGAGTTGACAACAGTTACCATTTTTGTTGTTCGATTTGCTCATTTAACACGCATCATGAAGTTTGTGGTTTTCATATTTCATGCTTCATCGCTGGCTCCCATCTCAATAATCAAAGCAATTCATGCACTCTACTGTTCTCCCTTTCCGTTTAATCACAGTGTTCTGATTCTTGTGTTTGCAGGTTAAAGTGGCAGGCCCTTCCAGTCACTTTGATCGGCCCTTGTGAAGAGCTCGGCCTTGCAGAATGACTTCACAGGCATAGAGACTATTGATGCAAATTGGACAACTAGAGCTTTCTTCAGTCGATTTTCCAATGTAAACTTTAAAATCTTAGATTTAATTAGAGCTTCCAAAAAATGTTTACAACAGAACAAGGACAATAAAAAGACCCTATAATAAAAATTTTATTTCTTATAACAAATAGCTTTGAAATGTAATCGAAATAAGCTTTCAAGGGAGAAATAATACAAATATTAGGAAAAGATAACTTAGTAATATTCTCCAAAGTTGACAAATGTTTGAATAGGTGAAGAATGTGATAACCAATAAAGAAACTACTTGCAAACCTGAAAGAACTCCGCCAACGATTTCATTTTGTTTAATACTGCACGATGTGGGGATTCTGATGAAATTTTACAACGCAACAGCAATTCATATCGTTCCCCTGATAGGACTGACTCAGCTGTTTAGATATTATGAGAATCCGTCAGTTATTTGCGGGGGAGGCTCTTCGCATATCTCTCGTCAAAACGAGTAAGGAACTTATCAGGATGCCAGAAGAGTGCATGCAAGCTCCTTAATAATCTTCTGATATTAATTTTCTGCTTTATTGCGAGTATCACTGCGACCATGTCTTCAGAAGTATCATCGCCAGGCAAGGGACGTCATCATATTTTATTTTTCGAGGAGTTGTCTTCGAAAAATCTCTTAATTGGATACGATATTCGAATCTACCTCGCTTAATTAACTGCTACAGGTGGATGTTTTAATTTTGGAAGTACTTCATTCCATTTTTTTGGAAAGAAACGGTGTTTAACCCTTGAACTCCCTCAAGTGATTAACATTTAACTTCTCCCTTTAATATTCATACATTATTCAGCAAACAGGTGATGAGAATATTCAAACTTATCAGGTAGAAGCTGCTACCTTGATCTAGCACGAAATTCTCATAATAAATTAATGAGGACATGTGTAGCAGCTAGAGGGGAGAATTAACAATCAGATCTTGGGAGTGAAAGGGTTAACACCTTGTCCTCACGTAGCGCTTTCCCCACAATTATATCATAGTCACAGCTTTTCCGTTCCATGTATAGGAACTTTCTCGCTTCCTCGGCGAATTCCTCCAAAATATATCTGTAAAAGGAAAATTGTCGGTTTAACCGAAAGTTCGAGTTTTTTCGATGTGGCGCAAATATGATCATCCCTACCGCTCTTTTGTTGTGTTTTAAAAGCGAAGAACAACTTTTTAAAAAGAACGTGAAAAAACTTTTTGCTAGATACACAACTACTAACTTACTTAACGTTACCTAACCCAGGTAACATAACCCAGGTAACATGCACAACTGAATATTTTTTTTCTGCTAGTTACATAACGTTGCGTGATGAAAGGTGATGACGCTAAATTCTTCGGAAGTCAACAATACGAAATGAACACTAAGTTCGGGTCCTATTTGCAATCAACAACATGCATATCTTTGTTTTGTATTCCAAGTAACATAGAATCTTCAGAGTCTTGGTTTTCCCTATATCTGAGCTTATTTGATTTGTTCTCTTAAAAGAGTTGGTCTCGGCGATTGAAAAAAACCTCGCAACGTACCTTCCAGTCATCAGAACTAACTACTGATCTCGCACTCTATTCAGTAAGTAAGATTGACTTCAAGACTTCAAAGTCTGAAACGGTCAAATCAAATTACGAATGTCTACAAAATGTGAAACACACTTACCTGCGTTAGACGTGATTAGCAGTCGATAAGAGAGAGATAAAAGCGGTAGGTTTATGAAGACAAGCAAGCTACGGAAATATTACAACCGTTTGATCAACATAACACACCTTGCTTCCTTGAGTTCACGAAACGCTTAGTTTATTCTGAAAATTTTTTTACATGCAAGCACACCGATTTAATTAAAACAATCACGTCCTTGACAATGGAAATCAAATTTCCTTACTGTCACCCGATTACGTGTTGAGGTCTTCGCCTTACTTTACAGTTGCATTCCTCTGATCCCTATATCTGTTCGGTGGGTAAATTTGATTCTTTGTATTTAACTTTTCGTTGTCATTTTCATGATTGTCCGAAGATAAGTCAAACGGACTAATTTTCCCCAAAAAAGAAACCTGTTTAAGACTCTCAGTCAGTGGATTAGAGACAAGCGAAGGACCGGGCGAGTTAAAGTCGGTGGTCAAGATTTCCTGATCCCACGGCAGCTCATTCATTCATTTCCATTAACCGAGAGACAGCATGACAAAAATTAAGGCTAACATCAGCCCCGCTCCCCAAACAAGAAAAGCGAGGCGTAGGCTTATACTCGAGGGGGGGGGGGGGGGGGGGCCCTTATGATTGTCTTTTTCTGTTTTGTTTTCTTTAAAGGTAGATGTAGGGCCTTTAACAGTTCAATTGAAAGTTCAATAACAAGCCGCCAAAGGATAAAAATTGACTTTTTCTTGATCATATAAATGGTAATCTTTGTCAATGCCTGATATTGCTGTGGTAGAACATGTTCATGGGTTCAACTACCCGGCACATTGGCTTCTATTTCAGTTTTAAAACAAAATCTCACTTTCTAAAAGCTGGAAATATACACAGGAAATGATATTACCATATCTGGGGTGACTAAAAATTGCAATCATAAAATGGTCACCATATTAGAATAAGCTCTATACTCAGTATGAGTAATTCTCACACATTTCACATTAGCCATAATTTGCTTTTTATTCATCAATTCTACAATCATTATGATATTAACTTTTCCAAGTACCAGAAAAAACAAAACAAATTCAAAAACTACAAGAATCATAGCAATCAAAATGAGCATAGTGACTTCCATTACATTCTTTTTAAGTTTCCACAAGCCAACTATTTTGTCATAAAATTGAAGTTCGTGGTTTAAAATTTGAAATATTATCCAAGCTAATTAAACAGAAAACTTACTGCTTGTCTTATACAGCCTTTAAGTGCTTGAAACTCCCTATCACACGCATGCTTGGTAATGTTGTCTTTCTGGGACACACAGCTTCCATAAAGAAGGGCCTGAAAAAAAACAAAAGCAACAATGAATATAGGATCTCTAAAAGAACTTAAAGAAAAATCTTTGTTCGAGCATAAACCCTATAATTCCTAGGAACTAATTGTTAATTCTCCTCTCTAGCTGCTACACATTTCCTTGTAAATTAGTTGTAAGAATTTAGTGTTAGATCAAGATAAAAACTTCTACCTGATACATTTGAATACTCTCATTACCTGTTTGTTGGATAGTGGATGAATATTGTAGGGAGAAGTTACATGTGAATCACTTCTAGGAGTTAAAGGGTTAAAACAATCTCAGACATATTCTCAGCAACACCTAAAACAAACTGAGTAAGGTTTTAAGTTGAGTGAGTCAACTTTCAGATCTTGGAGCTAAAAGGATCAAGATTTCAGGTAGTTGGTTAAGAGGAGACAATTTGAGACAGATTTGAACTATGTAATGATCTTTTTACTCCTCATACACAGTGCAATTTATAAATTTGATTGAGCTTAAAAACAATCCAATTTTTCCAAGCTTTTCCAAGATCTTGGTCTGTGATTTGCCAAAATATTAACACTATCTAATCAACCAATCATAGACAAAAACAGCAATTTGGGTTTCTTGTAGTTTGCAGTGACTTAAGTTAGTTTTTTCCTTTGTTTCTCTCTGTTTTTTTTGGTCATTTTTCATATTTTAAAATCCTAATTTCAACACCACACAAAGCAATATAAAAGCTACCCTACTTTTAAAATAAATTACTCATGATCGAAAAATTCCATCACTCTCTAACAAATATCTTTGCTTGGGCCTATTGGTCTAACCACATCACAAAACAGAATATCCTTAGGCTAAACTGGGGGATATCCAAGGATATACCTCAAGTGATATTCCCCAATTTTCAAACCTTACATTCAATATGGAAAACTCTGTGTTCAAGATTTAATTTGCGATGAAAAGTGTTACGTGGTTGTTATAAAAGAAGGAACATGTTTCTTTCCTTTACCAAATCATTTCAGAGAACACTGAAAAGTGAACCTCCCACGCCATAAACAATAAGCTATTCAAAAATATTTTTCCTGCATGTCAAAAATATTTGAAGGATAATAAACATAATAGCCTCAATTTGCCTCAGAAACAGGGAAGCTGTTATATAATTTACAATGTACATCTCTCAGGCATAAGGTTTTTTTCCTCCAACAAAAGGCATGGGATGTTGAAGGCTACCAATTGGGTTCTGATTTGTTCTATACTGAGCAAAAATATCAGAATTCTAGGTAACCAAAATTAACATCACTTCAGGACAGGTTTATTGGGTAATGTCTTGTCATTAGTATAAATCAAGAAGCAGCTACACAGTTGAAGGGGAAAATCATAGAGGAACTGTAAGATGTCAGAGACTTGCTCAGCAAATATTGATAAGCTAAAGAAAAGTGCAGCATCATTGCTTCAAAAAAAATTAATGAAAGAGAAAAACCACACATTTTGTGGTAATTGGGAATCACAGTCCTAGAGGTGCTCCTGATGGCCAAAATTACATATATTGGTCCAAACAAAAAAAACTCTCTTTAACATACTTCCACACAAAACAGAAAAAGGTGAACAATCAAAGCAAGGTGAACAATAGAAGGGGTTGCTACAATTAAATAAAAAAAAAATAAACAAAAACAAAAAAAAAGAGAGAGAACCAGAGACACTACCAAATGTTGTACAAGGTCCTGGTTTAAGACAATAGAGAATGATTTAAAATGATCCAGCAAAGTTTAACTATAAATCAGAATGAATAAAAGTCACAGTAAAGAATTTATATGAATATAAATTGAGAAAAAATAAGTAATAGAAAATCCATGAAAGTAACAGACTTTAAAACAAAAGAGCTTAATGAAAATGTGATGAAAAGAAAAAAATATACATGAATTTGAAAGAATTAAATTATGTTAACTTGATTTTTGACAGCAACAGAGCTTTTCATTTATTTCTTAAAGTTTCCTTCTTTTTTAAAGGCAGGTCACAATAAGGGCCAAGATGGCACTCTTTGCCAAATTTGAAACTCAGAAGAAAACACTTATTGAACAGTTAAGTTGCTCTCTGTCATCCTAAAGTACAATAGCAAACAAATTTTCCCAGAGATCACACCACCATACGTAGTGCTTTAATGGCTAACATGTGGCTGATCTGTGATCATTTGATAAGCTAACAGCAAAAAGACATATGACTTTCATTAAAGTTATTTTTTTTTAGTTTTAGTGGTGAATCAAAGAATCAATTCTCCACTTAATTAACGTAATCATAAGTTGCACTATGCTAGAGGGTAAATCGAGTCAAAACAAAGCAAAACAAGACAAAAAATAATAATAATAAAAAACCTGAACATAAATTTGTCCTGAAGAACTCGATATTAAACAGCAACCACATGTAATCGCTATTTTGCCGTGGAGAAAAACAAAAGCCTTGGCATCATGTAAGCTTAACAAAAAATAAACAAACCAAACCTCAAGTGCCTTCGATGTAATTTTTTCACTCTAGGTTTCAAATAATTTTCCTTTTAGATAATTTGTCACGGGTAAGATTAATACGAGCTATTCTAAGGAAAAAATTAATGTGGGTTTAAACTGGAACAGTCCCCAGCTACAACCTATAGCAGCAACAAGTACCGGCATTTCATAACCAAGTCTTGTACAATCTTGAACCCGACTTTGTTAAAACGTACTTACTTGCGTTAACTACACGTACTACTTAGGCGTAGTGAACACAGAGGGTAAAATCTCACCTCTGTTTTGCATCTCGCAGGAGGCTTAGCCTAGCCTAAGATTCTTCTGTGACATTTCCCTATGAGCTCATTACTTTAATAAATTTTCATTTAACCTTCTCCGCCATCTTTTTAATCGCGCAATGTATCCTAGGTAATAAATGATTGGCTTCTATTTGGCTGAGAGCAACAGAGCGGAAATGAATTGGGCTAAAAACCGGAAATTCGCAATTACTTGTCTTTGTGATACGTACTAACTGACAAACAAACAGACCATAAGACTTTTTGAAACACGTTGACAAAATCTGCGAAACCCAAAATATAGGAAAATTAAGAAAGAAAACTCTTCTGAATGGTAAATTTTTTTAAGATTTTTATTTTTACGGCAACAAAAGACTAGGGAGAGAAAGAAATCTTTTGTAAGAAGAAGGCGAGCGTCGGTGAAAAGGAAGGAGAGGGGAGGGGGTCGGGCAATAGAAATTACCCGCAGTTCGTGCACTGAAAGTAGCTTTTAACGCGTCAGTCGCATCCGTTAGTGTCGGCCAATTTACATTACCAACTAAGTTGATAAAACCAAAATTATCCTGTCGTGCTCCTCCAACGACTCAGCACCACAGTTTCTATAGAAACCCACCTTCTATATAGAATGAAGCAAAGTTATCTAAGGGCATCAGGATCTGAAAGCACATCCAAAGAGCGAGATTGGCTGAGCAGCTGATTGTGTCTACATTACCATCAGATGCTCACTGAGTAACCATTCCAGGATATTCGGAAGCGAATCGCAAGTGACGTTCGAAGTAAATTTGCATTTGAATTGTAATCATTTGTTTGGTGATATTTTTCTGTCCCAAAAGCTAAGCATTTTTGAAGAGCTGCGTCATTATTCCTTAGTCTAGGATGTTTGTAAAAATTACCTTTAAAGCACGAGAAACCTCAAAAAAAAAATATTAGTTTTGTAAGATAGAATAATTGAACCGGAAAGAACTTACCCTTAATGGGATGAGGTCGGCAAAGGATGAGGAAGATTGACTAGAACTACAAATGAAAGATTACATCATACAACAGGCTTACCTGATGTACATGGAGGCGAAAAATAAATACTCGCAAATTCTTTATAACGCAACTTCTTTACTGATGGTGATGTTAAGTGCTCATGAAATTAATTTTATCCCCTTAACGGCCAGTGGAGCAAAGATATATGCAAAACTGCCCCTGTTTCAATCGGGTTTAAGCTATATTCCTAAGCTGTCTTTTAGGTGTAGCCTGCGCGTGCCTCGCTCTCCTCGTCGACAAGGATTCTCAGCCGTAAAGTTGTACTGTCTAATGCAATCAGTGAACATTTTAACATTTTATGACGCAAGTATAGGTTTTTCACCGGGCCAATATAAGGGGAGATCTCTCTACAAACGGAGATCTCTTTACAAACTCTTAAATGAGGGTCTCAATGGGGTGAAGGCTTTAACGGCCAACGGTTATAATGTTAGCCAATTAACGGCGAACGGTTAATATCTTTCCACTGCAGTCATCAGAAAGTTTTCAACAGGTAACTTTTTTTACGGCTGACCAATTAAAATTCGTCAATTTTCACCAACTGCTAATTTAATTTGGGCCTTTTTCCGGCTAACGGTTAAACCAATCTAGCTGACTCTTACATAACAAGTCAGTAGCCTCTTTCTTATAGAAGAGGCAAACAAATATGCGATTATCTGTGCAAGCAGAGTAACCTCCATTAGAATTTCACTGATGACTCACTTAATAAACTTGTATGCAAATTTTATAGTGTCGATTCACCAATGAAAGCCTATCACACCCAGTGCGACGTTTATTTTTTCCATTTACAGTTTAGAAAAATTACCCCAGTTACCCACAAACGGGTGGCGCAGAATCTATCATCTCCTCTACTCTTTTACCGTGATGCACACTGATTAAAGACAATTTCGGTAAGTTTTCTTTACTCTTGTGCATTACTCACTGCAGACTGACATTATAAATACAGTCTTAAAATAGAGGTATACTATGGAAACCATACAATTTCTTAACTCCGGATATATGTTTAACAAATAGATTCCAAGTTGCCGTGCGTCTGTTCAGTAATAGATCACAGGTGACGTCAAAATGGGGTAAGAACAAAAAAGTGGCACACGAGGCGCAGCCGCACGGCAACTTGGAATCTACTTGTTTTATATAATAATGAAGAAATGTAAAATGGTTCCCGTGTTTACATAGCCTGATGTAAACACGCGGGAGGTTGCGATAACACGAGATAAGCGTAGGAAACCACGACGCGAAGCGGAATGGTTTCCAGCATATCGAGTGTTCTCCCAACCTCCCAAGTGTTTACATCAGGCTATGTAAACACGGAAACCATTTTACATTTCTTTTATAAGATAACTAATGAAAGAGGAACGAAAACCGTGTTTACACACGCTCATGTAAAATGGTTTTATGGCCAATCAGAGTGCGCGTACTATTTGAATTATTTTATAAAGAATCAAAATATACGGAAAAAAGTTTTAATGATGACGTCATCTATACGTCTCTCGTCCAATAGATCATAAGTGAGAACCAATCAGAATGCGTGCATAACTGAGCTTATTATATAAATATATAGAGAGCATATATGAGATCTTGACGCAAAACGCCCATTTAAACCCTTAAGACTGACCCAAGCCTTCAAACATATCTCTAAATGTTCTTAAAATTCAATCAAAGACGCTTCGATTTTGAGTTTTATTTTCCATAACTATCAAGTCTTCAAGAGCACTTCCCGTGGGTTTAAATTTTTTCGATATAGGCCTGCAACTAATTTGTAAGGACGATTTACCGTGATAGATTCACTCCAAAGCTTAACTAATCTACAGATTCAAGGAATATGCATCGTTCGGTTTAGATGAAGTCTTAGCCTCATTTTTAAAGTCGTATTCAGTTTCATTTGCCTCCGTTGTTTTAACAAAGGCTGCTTGATCAGCCTCAGTTATTTCGATCCCGTCATCTGCACATGTGCAGCTGGTTCCCCCTTCACCAATCATCATCACGGTTCCATGACCGTGATCCCTGGTTCTTTTGCCTTTGTTCTCTATTGTTTTACATCAACTGTGTCTTCTATATCATGAGCCCAATGTTTCATCTCGTTTCTTGCATTCATAAACCATTTTTCAATTAAGTGTACAAAGAAACCCGGGTTTGTTTTGGTTTAACTTAACTTTGCTCTATGATTGGCTCAGAAAATTCGCCCATTTTCCTAACCAATCAAAAACAAAACTTTGCCTTTTCCCGTGCTTCAATCACTTTGAGTTCTCATTGGCTAATGATAATATAAACCTTTGTTCCAATTGGTCGCCGGGACTATTATGGTTAAGATTTTTAGACAATCAATTGAAAATTTGTCTAAGAGGCAAGGCAAATCATAAAACATTGGAGACATTAACGAATCCACAAATTCAATGAGTATCTTTCCGTTTTATCACCCCATGCACTGTCACCAAACTCATCTTCTCTTCTGCCATGCTCTTTTATTTTAAAAGAGGCAAGTTTCGCCTTCGTTATCGCAATTCCGTGATCGGCATCAGAACAACTATCTCCGCCTCCTCCAATCATGATCACAGAACCACCCCACTTCCAGCTACACCAGAAGCCGACCTCATCAGCACCTTGCAGGTTATCGCTGCATGAAGCCTGTCCGAAACCAATAGTTTCTTGGTAGTGTCCGCCATATTGAACATTGCACTTTCCTAGGCACTTATTTTGGGACCAAACTGAACCGTTTCTGAAGTCACCATAGCTGGTAATTTTGGAGCGAAATGTCTGCCTGCTCAAGCAGTTCCCCGTTGTTTGCAATAGAGGAGTGTGACTAGAGCCATCATTGCGCGTGATCTTAAGCTCACTGCCACTGACCAGCCAGAACGCCGGCGAGATCATGTCTGCTATGTATGACGGGTCAGCGGTTTCTCCTGCAGCTTGAGTACTGTCATACCACCAACCTCCTGAGTCATCCATCCAGTTTTTAGTGTCACTGTTTGAAAACCGAGCGAGGAGAGTCCAGGCCTGATCCGCTGATACCATGTCACAATAAACCTGGAAACGAATTAAGAATTCCATGCAAACTTACATTTTTTAATCCAATTTTTTTTTTCGTGAATTGCCTTCAAGAAAGAAATCATGAATTCCAAACATTCTTGCTTTTTACGATACAAATCTATCTTTTCTTGAATAACCCATGATTGAAGAATAATAATTTACTTACCAAAAACTTCTTGGATTTCATGTTTGTCTCCTGGGGCTTCAGCCAATATCTACCGCTGACAGCCATCCCTCGTTCGCTAGTTTTGATCTCTCCGCAAGACTCGGCAGGCATCTCGGGAAGGAAGCCTAATAAGCCTGTGGGAAAGAAACAGGAAAATGCTTCTCGTTCGACGACAATTACCTTCTTGATCCACTAACGTTCTATTTACAATCAAGCACTATTTTCAACAAAAAAGAGTCAATTGTGGTCATATCAAATCGCATAATATAGTTATGAATCTAACAATGCCTCGACTACTCTCTGCTTACAACTGATATGTCAAATTTCATTTAAAAAAAATTCCAGAGGGTAGCTCTCAAGCTAACATCTTTGAAAATACTGTAAGCCAACTTCATTAAGTTCTTATCTCTGT
This sequence comes from Pocillopora grandis, assembly GCA_964027065.1. NCBI lineage: Eukaryota > Metazoa > Cnidaria > Anthozoa > Scleractinia > Pocilloporidae > Pocillopora > Pocillopora grandis. The sequence goes on from OZ034731.1 coordinate 27,357,175, forward strand.
TCTGCACAACCTGCCCCTTCATTTGAACAGAGGACACGCCTACCTGAACCTCTTTCCCTCCTTTTCCTCCCCCCCCCCCCCCAACACTTTTACTATTATGAGGCTTTGTTTTGGTAAATTACACATGCGATGTGTGGATTATAAAGAAATTATGTTAAGGCTTTATCTCGGTCCATTGACAGTACTGACAGAAACATTAAAATTATAATCAGAACTACAGAGAGCTTCAAACCAAAGCTAAAATGCTGCCGAAGCTCCCTAATTTTCGGTATTCGTTGTATAAGATTTTTCCTCGGCAGCTGTGTCCATCCCCAATGAATTCCGGCTTACAAGAGCATTTGAACGATCCCTCGGTATTTTTACATGTGGCATTGTCCTTGTTACAGCTGTGGGGATCTTCAGCACACTCATCGATGTCTAATATGAATTTAATAGACTGTAAATATGACATTAATTGGGAATAACTATGGAGCTGTGGGAGTGGGACTTCAATCTGTGACTGACGGATTGATCTCAAAGGAACCTAACAACCACTACTCATTGCGCGCTTAGTCCGCCATTACTATGTTATCGAGATTTGTGAAATTTCCATTATGGTCTGTCATCCAAGTGCATCTGAGAGATTTGAATATGTTGAGATCTTAAATTGTCGTAGCAGTCTTCTGAAATTATCGGGGCTTTATTACGGGTAGTTAGTGATTTCTCGCAATTTTCTTGAGAAATTTTGGTTTGGAACCGAGACCGTCAATTACTTCTCGCGTTTCTTCACATGGAAGGCCTAAAGCCGGGAGGCAGACGAAAAAATTCAACATGTGGAATGACAGGAAGGTTGGTCCTGACATCGAAGGTCTAAGTAATATCCAATTTGCAGAAATTGGATATGCTTCGCGCAAGGTACAGGTCACAAGAGGCAAGTGACCAGTTAAAATTTGAAGTACCAAGAATCCTGCTCGACCCGTGATACTCCTGCCATCCGCAAGCGTTTTTAAACTTGTGTCTTCAAAGATTAGTTCTGACCAAGATATAATTTAATGACTTTCGTTTACGAATAGATGCGTTGATTTAAATATGAGGCCATTTCCTCATCAGTATTTTTTTGTGGTTAAGTAAAGCAATATTTTCTCCTCTGTGCTATTTCCTTTGTTTTAAAGTGAACCCTTCTCTACTGGAGCAGATAACTCTAGAGATGTTTCGCCAGGACTTTTTCAGACATCCTTTATTTCCTTTAGGCGTATTTTGAAGCTCTGTACGTTTTCATTAAGTGCGGAGCGCTTCGGATTTGTTCTTAGGTTGCAAAACGCTTCTCCTTTCGCGAATCCTTTCCTTGTACCTGGGAGAAGTGTTGACGGGTCAGCAATTAAATGTAATATCAACGATTTTCTTCTCAGTTGCCCGTATGTAAACAAAGACAGAGGCGTAGTTAATTAACCAGGATCTTTAAAGAACGTTTGACGTTAGCAGAGGCTATCCAAAAGTTAACCTAAGCTTTTTTTTTTACCCAGAGACATACCTTGATTTGATGAACAGCTTTCAAATCAACATCGAAATCAGTCAGTCGTCCAATAAACAAACGTTTGATATGCACCCTTAAGGAGCACACGAGGTCTTTTTCCTACGGATTTTATCCCCGAGACTATATTCATCCTAAGTGATAATAATCGCGGCAGTTAATCCAGGCAAAGCGATGGGTAAAAGGAGTTTAGAACTAGGACTAAAAAACCGATGTACCTATCGAAGAAACCCAAAAAATTTGACGTTGTCTTATGACGAAAAGAGAATGGTGAAAATATGAAGCGTGTGTCAGGTTATCCGTCAGTGGAAACAAGCAAAAAAGCAAGACGATGAAAATTGACAGAGCTTTGAGAAGATTCCCAGACAGAATGGATTGTTTGATAATACGATGTTTCGAGAATTCTACCTTGGCATTTCTGTCCATTTCCAGTAAATCCCTGCTTACAGGAGCAGTTGAACGATCCCTCGGTATTTGTGCATGTAACATTGTTTCTGCTACAATTGTGGGTATCTCCAGCACATTCATCAATGTCTGATATGAGATCAACAGAACGTACCATGACCATGATAATGAGTAACCGCGCTGAAGGGGAATTGGGGCTGGGGTAGGTCTCCAGTTTGCATTGTGAGAATGACAGTCACGCCTGTCAATCGAGTGTCTAGAATCTCAGGTCATTATGTATGTCGTATTATATATTAGTAGATCTGAATGTATAATGTACTGATACTACAGAACACCATGCTTTGATAATTTTCATCACCTTTACAGTTGTGTCCATCTCCGGTGAATCCAGGACTACAAGAGCAGCTGAACGATCCCTTGGTATTTGTACAAGTGGCATTGTCCCTGCTGCAGTTGTGGGTACTTGTAGCGCATTCATCGATGTCTGCAATGAAATCAACTGATTGTACCCAATCTCATACAAGTAAGGAGGCTTCAATATACAATGCAAAAATTGTAGTAAAGACAATTTAATCAGTCAAAAAAAATTAAAAAACATAAGTCATAATTAGGTTTATCAGATGTTGTGTCGTATAAGAAATCAAAAAGAGTAGGGCTCTTTTAAATTAATTGTGGACAAGAAGCTCAGGCCATTTATGTTTTACTTGCTGAAACTGGAGAGCAATCATACTTTAAAAAATTCTTACACCTGCACAGTTGTGTCCATCCCCGCTGAATCCAGGATCACAAGAGCAGTTGAACAATCCCTCTGTATTTGTGCAAGTGGCATTGTCCCTACTGCAGTTGTGGGTATTCTGAGCACACTCATCAATGTCTGCAATGAAATCAACTCAATGATATGTGCCACAATGATTGTAGGGAGACAATGGAAAAATATACATTTATTTAACAAAATAATGAAAAAAAAAACTGGTCGAAACGACAACAACGCCTGCTGATCAAGTTTAGCCGACAATAATTTCATATCCAATGAAATAAAAAGAGTAAAGTATTATCTGGATCATCATACCCGACTTCTGCCGAGATATTTAGGGTTCTTTTATTATCATAACAATAAGAACATCAGGCCATTATTTGTACTGCCTTCATTAATGACTGATATGGCCTGAGGAAAATTTATTTATTATAATTAATTTATTACAATTAATTTATTATAATTTACTTATAACTTATTATTTTCTGTACAATTGTGTCCATCCCCACTGAATCCAGGTTTACATATACACTTCGAAGATCCATCTGAATTTTCGCACATAGCGTATTCGTTGCTACTGTTGAAGGTATTTTCAGCATCTCCGCCGATGTCTGAACCCAATAGTGTGTACAAAAATTCGTGGTACACAATGTTAACACAGTAGTCTGCGGTTATGCAAACGTCATAAAGGCTATGTGGCATAAGATGTGATGTGTAAGATTTTACCCTGGCAGATGTGTCCATCTCCAACAAATCCAGGATTACAAGAACAGTTGAACGACCCAGCGGTGTTTGTACAAGTGGCATTGTCCTTGCTGCAGTTGTGGGTATTGGTGACACATTCATCGATGTCTAAATTAGAATCAACACACCGTGCTCATGATCATGATTACGAACACCTAAGCTGAATGGGAAAAGGGGAGAGAGGGCTCCACTATATGACCATCACGTTTTTAATAACAACAGGTTAGTATATACAATGACTCTACTTCGGCCAGTTGCGTAGGTTTTGTTGTGGTGAAATGACAAATTATCATGCTCTAAATACTGTTCAGTACCTGTGCAGTTGTGGCCATCATCACTGAATCCAGGCTTGCAAATGCACTTGAATGATCCATTGGTATTGGTGCAAGTAGCAGTTGTATAGCTGCAGTTATGGCTGTTTTTAGAACACTCGTCAATGTCTGAAATCAAATAAGGACTGTGTTTCAGGTATAGCGATAAAGAATAACTATGAGAAGGGGATGAGTCTCTATATCGAAAGTATGTCTTTTTTTTTTCCAGTATTTTACATGGGGCTAATAGGCGTTTTGAGGGAGTAAGGAATGTACGTGTAATTTTTCTGTTTAACAAGATCATGCTTTACAGGACGATATCTTTGCATTTATGAATATTGCTACGGTACAATCTGACCGACAGAAAGAACACCACTATCCTACAAAATCAACTAATATATTAAAAAAACTCGTGATGTTTTTAATAGAAGCGGTTCCTAAAGGCAGTACAAAAATAAACCTCACTTAAGCCCACTACAGTCAATATCACAGTTGTTTCCAAAGTTACTTGAAATAAACAATCTTCCACAATAACTTGGTAACTCTCGACATCAGCAACTACTACTACGACACGAATGAATCCTTATAAACATTTACAAAGTGTTCTAGAACATCCCGAAATCTTACAACACAACTATTTGGTAGTATTACATCATGACTACCTGACGTAATAGAATGTTATAGAAAGTTCTATGGCATGCATTGCAAGCATGACGAGGCATTCTAGAAATTTCTAGATATTTATCCAACAGCTCTTATCCTTAATACCGTCCCTGCTGAATCCAGGATTGCAAGAACAGTTGTAAGATCCCTCGGTATTGGTGAAACTGGCATACTCGCTACACTTGTGAAAATTTAGAACACTCTCATCGATGGTTGAAATTATATGATGTGTTATGCTATTTGGCAGCAGTTTCGAGTGAGGAGCTGTAGAAAGGAGAGGAAAATTCTTCGCCCCATTTTTCCCGGCGCTAAATGTCTATCATAGGCTAGAGTGAAACTGCAACTTGAAAGAAGCAGGATGGTCTTTGAAATAGAAAATGAATGCAACACCTACGGGAGGTGGTTCAAGTTCTTTCCTGTTCATCCTAAATAAGACACAATATCCTGAGTTGAGAAAAAGAGCGTGAAAACTGAATGTGCGCCCCCATCCTTTTTTCCTCCCACAGTGTCATAAGTACAACCGATTCTAGATATCGAACCCTCTGAAGACATCGACCATTATGTTAAAATTAAATACAGAATTGATTTCTATCATTTTAAGTGTTACCTTTTTCACAATCGTGGCCGGTGTATCCGGACGCACATAAACATCGATATCGTTTTCTTGTAAATCCCGACTGGCAGGTACCGTAGTTCTCGCATGGAGCTCGGGCGCAAAAATTCTTCCACGAAAACAAACAAACAAACAAACAAAAGAAACAATAGTAAAAAACTCGTCTGCATTAAACGCATTGCATAACTTCGAGAGCTAAATATACCACATTTTTAGCATAAGGCGACAAGAAGAATTGTGATTCCCTTGGATGCGATGTCACAAGTAACTGTTTAATATCTTGACAGCCCTCTTCGACATTTCGCCGAGAACCTGAGAACAACTTGGTGGAGAGAGAAATTTCGAAAGCCTGTGTGATATCACTCCCAGCACTTCGAAAATCGGAAAGGGGCGTCTGTAGACAGGCTGTTATAGCGCAAATCGTCTTTACCAAGAGCAGTACTTGATAATCCCTGTCACAGCTCAACTGTATTGTTATATCCATAGTCGGAACTACTCTTGAACCATGGTATGTATCTAGTTTTTTAGATTATTAAACCTGGTATACTCAGGCCTAAAAAACCAATTAAAATTAACTACATTTTGCAGAAATGCCTTCGAATAACTATTCCATCTATTCTTGCCCACGAAAAATATTTGAGATGAATTAAGTGTTTTTTAGTTGTGCTTTTTTTTATTAGATGAAAAACAGCGATCAATTGTTTACTCAAGGCCGGTGAACAACGTTCTGAAATGACTAAGAAAAATTACTTGCTTTTGCTAATAGAATTGGATGTCCTCAAGGCACTCAAAGGGCTTTTATTTTTTGTAAGTGCTTATCTACAAAAGATCCGTGACGTATCTGAAATTGTGTAAAAATAACAAATAATGGATAAAAGGCGTTTTTCAGACATGAATATAAAGAGTGCTCCTTTAACTCTTATGAATTGCTGAAGGAGAATGTGGTGCAATTAAAATTTAACAACTGGTACCTTAGTTCCGTGGTATACATAGTTCGCTGCTTTCACCAGATCCTTATCATACTCTTTACCCGTTGAGTTATTCAGTTCACAGTTGTGTGCTTTTACTCCGTTTTCTCCAAAATAAAAGTTAACACTGACGCAGTTGTGGTCCAAGTAGCAACGATATTCACACGTGTCCCTGTCAATCACACTGATGTTTGCTATGGTGTGGTTAACAAGACGTTCTCCCGCGAAGAACAAAGTGGATGGAAATGCCAATATACGGCATTGATCTAAAAATTCAAATCAGTACAAGTTAAAAAACCAAATGGGTCTTCAATTCTGAGGGTCTCAAGTAATTTTAACCTCGCTGTTTGATGCACGTGGTACCTATATCGATAATTATGACATATTCACAGAGTTACCGGAGATCAAGTTGTATTAACAGTAGCATCGGATAAGGTTTTTATCGAGCCATCCATCATGAATTTTTGTACTTTATTTCAGGTCATAGTTTATTATCAAAGTTATCATAGCAAAGCGGGCGTTTGCAAGTCCCACCAAATTTCTAATGAGCCATCATGGTGTCTCGAAGTAGGCCTAGCAGAGCATACATAATCCGAGGTTCGCAGTTCACTTCAGCAGATAAGTTCCCGTCTTTCCCATTCGAGTGGTTTCAACCCTCTCAAGACTCTTTAGAATAGTAAGTATTATTTAAGGTGATAAGCCCCAAAAGTGTTGTTGAATCGAAGGTTATGTTTCAAAATCTTATAGTTTTTTAACGCAAAGCCACACATTCTGGCCGTGAATTCTAATATGCGATTCCAGCATGCTGAATCGATTAAGCGGGTCTCGTAAAATGCAGGGAGTTCTTCCGTTCTCCGCTTCTAAGAAGCAAATTTGGTACTTCTTTGAGTTAAGCTTTGGTCTCTAAATATTTATTTGCCGTTTTCGCCTTGCCTCTTATTGATAGTTTTCTGCTGGTAGTAAGCGATTACCGGGTAAACAAGACCCAACTATGGTACAAATTTATCTTTGTGCACAAGTTATATCCGCTATGTTACAAGATAATTGGTTCGTGCTCTTAGCGAGTGTATATCGTGTTATGGATTCACACGGGAAGTTTAGAGAGCGCTCGAGAAGCTAAAAGTGCTCTTGGCTTCACCTCGAGCAACTCACTTCTTTTGTGCTCTGCAAACTGCCCTCGAGCATCAGTTTCACGATAAGCACACGCTAAGAACAAACTATGCGTAATTTTACATTGCGATTTTTTTATTTTCTTTTTGTTCTGTTTTGTTTCTCCATCATTCATATCAATTAGCCACCCGTCGAGTGAGAAGTTTTATTATCCCCGCTTTTTCGCACTCTGTACCCGTTTGCATTATTGAAAACATAACTGCTTTCCCTGCATTTCAACAATTTTAAAATTTTTATGACACAAGCGAATAATTATGTACCAAAAGAAAGATTCTTATTCCACGAGATAATCTAAAAAAATTAAGGAAATGGAAAACATTTCATTTCCAACTAGTTAATGCATCAATTTGTCTTTCCTTAAGTGCACGACTTCTCATAACTGTAGGATCTTTCTTGTCCTTATATTTAGATGGCCTCGATAAAACTTAAGTTTATTTTTATATTCTGAAGATTGTTCGGTCATAACTAAAAACACTTTGCAAACATACGTTCGCATGTAGTGAAAAGGAATCGAGAATATTTCTGAATGAATAAAAGATAACAATGCATTGAATTGGATTATGAATTTTGTAGTTATTTTGTTAGTTTAGGCCCCTACGCATGTATACGAGAATTTAAGTATTTCAGTTCTTGAGAATTCGCCTTTTCTTTTTTAACTTAGCAAATTGTATAGCTGAGAATTTTAAATGAAAAAAAATAAAATTTCCTCATTCACAAATGCAAGATTTGAAACCTACCGTCTGGGCATGATAGAACTTGTCCATGCGAGAGAACCACAGAGGTGAAGAACAAGTGGAGGAAAACTCCCATGTTCTAAAAAACCAGCTGAAAAGAAATCCTTTCGATGTTTTGTAGCTGTTGAGGAAATCGAGAAGCTTAACAGCAGTTTGTTGACTGCGATGTACCAGCAATTTAACGCTAAACTTCCTAGAGGCATGATAGCCAATCACATTTGGATATATGAAAGATGTCTAACAGCCCGTCACAAAGACGCTGTTAGATTAAATGATATGTACTAAAATAGATAATTTTGTTAGTTTTTTCCTCAGGCAGTTATTTCCATCTTTCTCGATAGAGGACCCTTCTTTATACGTTTCAGTAATAATAGGCAGCATCAAAAGAAATTAAAATATCTGTGAAACTCAGTAAAAATGTAGAGCGCACAAAAAAAGCCCACAAACCTTTTTTTTAAGATTTCAAATTGCTAACTGTGTGATATTCTGACCAAATTTTCCAGGAGATTTTAAGGCACATTTATTAAAAAAAAAATGGCTTGACTGAGGTAAACTCTGTTGTTCAGTGTCGCTCCCGCTAAGAGAGTGCTTCTCGACTTCCCGTCGAAAAAAATTTTCCCTTTATTTTTTTGGACATAAAAAAAGGAAAACCCTTTAAGAAATGTCTCATAAATAGTTTGGTTGTTCTCCAGTTCTCTTTTCTGTGTCACCACAAGCTAAAATTGATTTTTTTTGGCCAAACCGCTGCGACTGCAATAATATAGCTCACGGAATTTTCTCTTGCCACAAGTTACAGGATTTATTCAGTCAGAGTATAGATAAAATATGGAAACTTTACATGAAATCTTATTCATACCAGCGGGATCATAGGATACCATCTCTTCGGGCTAGGAAAGCATATCAGTAGAGAGTTTATTCACCAATTTGGTCACTGATAGCCTCTAGCTTTCATCTACCAACATCTTGAAAACAACGCAAATCAATGTGTTTCCTTCGATGCGCTAGTGTCAGACTCCTTAACAAAATTCTGAAAATCAACCAAGACATCTTTTTGACCGTTTAAACTTCTTTTATCTATCTTGTACATAAAGGGTTTTACGTTTTATTAACAGTTAGAAGGAAAAAAAATGCTGAGTTGTCCTGAATCGTTGCATAACCTTGATCAATCGTAAAGCCTGCATGACTTACAAGGTAGACGGTCATGGACAGGCGCCTCCTCGATAATTTTCGTTGAATCAGGTTACGAACCACACACAGTGTGGAGAAGATCAAAAGTAGCGAATAGAATTTGGCATTCTAGTCATTACAGGAATAATGCATCGCTAAAAAGGACACACAAACATATTAAAATGCGTGTCAGTCCAAGACTAGCACAGAATTTCGGCATTTTGATCAAGCGTGCCATCATTATTGGTATCCGGTCATTTTGTCCCATCACTCAGTTGCAATAAAATCCCCGGAGAACAGCTATCTACTGCTGCGTGCGACATTTCCTAGAACAAAGTAAATGTGACATTTTCAATAGAACAACCTATTGTTTATACTTTCTTAGCAATAATTGCTAATTAGTGTCTCGTGCAGGGTCAGTGGGATTTTTTTCTGTTTTTCTTTTTTTCCCTTTTTTTTTTTTGACGCTTAGACGCAATCAACTATACATTAAACATATTTAAGAGGGAAATCATACTTTTTCAGAATATATGAGTACTAGACGACCAAACTGGTTGGGTATGAATGGTCTTAGCCGGGTAAGAATCAAATGAGTACGAAGAATATCTCAAAGCACGTTATGGCTGAACCTCATCGTTGTATGATAATATCACATATTGTATCAGGGAGAATCATGATTCACGATCAGTGCAAATCGTAATGTGCTCGTTATTTTACGACAAGAAAATTGTTTGAACAGGATGTTCGCGCAATAATTTTCGTAATCGGTTTCAAATAAATCAACGTTTTCAGAGAAGTGATTTACTTTTACAGCCGGCCTCGTTTTCATTTAAGAAAGAATCACACGTTTACGCGTGTTTTCGGTTGATAAGAGCTTTGTAATAGCGATGAAAAGCTGAACAAACTGAAAAATATTTCTTAGACAGCAATTGTTCGAATTTTGTATCTCAAATTTAACAGCTTTGTAATGAGTTTAGGTTTTGGTCGAGGGTCGAGGGTCGACGGTAATATGTCGAGGGTCGAGGGTAATATGTCGAGGGTTCTTAAAAATGAAAATAAAATCATAAAAATACAAATAAAAAAAAATAAAAAAATAAAACAGTAGCACAGAGCACGTGTTCACTCGCTCACACTGATGTAAAACCAGGAAAGACGCAAGAAGTCTGCGAACGGAAATACTTTGTACCATATGAAGTATAGATAAGACACGTCAATGCGTCTAGACTATATTGTCTAGACTGATAAAGCTCTTTTGCTGTGTGGTGCAAAATAAACCGAAGACGAGCTGGTTAAAACCTGTGGCTAGTAGTTTCGTTAATTCTAGGGGGAATTTCTTATGATTTTTAACTGACTTTAAAAAGTGAGATTTGTAACGCCTGCATGTAATTTGTAATTTGTAACATTTGACCATGTGACGTATACTTCTATAAAAACAAACAAGCCCTCGTTATTGTCTAGAACGAAAAGGCTCTTTTGTTCTGATCTAAATCAAGATAAAACCAAAGACGACTGGCGAAAAACTCATTATTTAGTCAGTAATATTACGTTAACTTTTCGAATCAATTTTTTTTAGATCATTTACTGCCTTCAAAAGGGCAATTTAAAAAATGCACCCTCGAAACCGCACTTTTAACTAATGTATTTTGGAAGATTCGAACTGTATAACCTTAGGGGTACGGGGCATCTACCACATATCCCGACCCCAATCTAAAAAGTATAAGCAAAAAAAAAAAAATGATTGCAATATTTGCTCTGCATTTGCTAAAATAAAAATGTGTACTGAATGCTTTATCGTTTGGCTCGTGTACATTTATTTATTTCTTCATTTGTTTATTCTGATTTTTATTTATTTATTAGTTTTATCATGAACTAAAGGTACGTTAACACTCTTGTTAGCATAAAGACCAAATTCCAAACTCGTTTTTCGTTTTATTTTTATGATTTTATTTTCACCCTCGATATGTTACCCTCGACCAAAACCCAAACTCCTTTGTAATAGATCTGTTCACAAGCGACACCTGTTACTAATTTGTTATTTAAGTATCGATCGCCGAGGCAAACTAAAAAAGTGCCAAGAGAATATATACAATTCGCACTCTTTGAGTATAAAAAAAGAAAAAAAAGAAGATTTGGTGATCAGTTTTCTTTCGTGACCGCTAAGATTGTAAGCATTAAATTTTTTTCGGTTCGTGATCAGTTAGAACAATTTGCACCCATATGCATTCAGCTGAGTTACTACGTACCCGTAGTAATAAAACCTGTTGTTGTGCCACTTGAACCCGCCTGATCATCCACGCCAATATACCCACCCGGAGCACCCCCTCCTCCTCCTCCGGAAGCTAGTAGCAGAAAATTATCTGAAGCATAAACAAAACTACCTTCCTCTCCTCCAGTACCAGCATTACCCTCCACAGATTTTCCAAGTTGAGCTGCAGTCTGGCTTGTACTGTGTCCGCCTTCAACCTCCACCGAATCTCCTCCTCTTTGTTCCACCACGATATTTAGCATAGTTCCATCATTCAATCTGAACTTCCCTTCTTTAAATGCTCCCTTTCCTCCATAAAAATTATGTTCCTGGAAGGTATCCATATTTGTGTGAACGTGTTCCTCGTCGAGCTCTCCAGGCTTTGATGAGATAGCGGATGGTCCGCGTAACAGTGAACGTCTGTATATTACTAAAGAGTCTTCTTCGTCCACCGGTTTCAAATCCAGCAAAAGAAGTAAAAAGGAATTAGATCTGCTACTTTGAGTGACAAGATCCAATGAAAAATGTAAATTGACATCAAAATGTTAATAAAAATCAAGTTAATCAGTTGGAAAGTCAGTCAGTCAAGCAATAATTCCTTCTGTCTGTCTGCCTGTTTGTCTTTTTTTTTAGACAGATGTGCCCTTCCCTCACAACCCAAACATTCTTACGTTCACAAGATTGTCCATTTCCAAAAAATCCAGTTTTGCAGGCACAGCGATAAGAGCCTGGAGTGTTATGACATACGGCGTTGGTACCATACAGAGATGGAGAAGCGGTGCATTGGTCAATACCTGTGAAAAAAGGAAGATACCAAGAATCGCTTTTTTCTCAGACTATTTTAAGAACTTTCAACAAGGGCTCACTTCCTCAAAGGAAGGTGATTTTTTTGCTTCCTTTGAAACAAATTCTGTAACTTTCATAGGAAAATGTTTTTTAGCTGCCCTTTCATCACCTCAGAATAACAAAAGAAATGGGCAAAGATTTATTGTGGAGTACTCGTCCCTTACGTTTCAAGTATCGGAAAAGGTTTGCAAAACTGAAATCCTTAAGACCAAGGTTATCTCAGTAATAAGCATCTTATTATAATTATTTATGAAGAAAAAACGAGCCTACATAAATGATAGTTTCCACATGATATGGTTGGGGTGGGATGGGGAGGGTTGAATTAAAGACCCCTCCCCCTTTAGTTCTGCCGTCTAAGCTTACGTTCCCCTTTGCCCAAAAGCGACACTCCGACATTTGATCTACCGCGCAAGAGTCCAGCCACGCCATAAAGAAATTTTTGAAAATGTGCACGCAGGAAGTTGAATCGTGAAAGTTATGAATACTGCTGGCACACTCTTTAATATTTGTCGCTTCAAATGAGTAGGTTATTGCACATTATACAAAAAAGTGGGACAAAATATGTCGTGCTCGTTTTGTCCTAAACTGGCGAGGCCTAACGCTGTTTTGTGAAATGCCATTCCTTTTTGTCGTCCCAACTTAGCATCAAAGAGCGCCCATTAGCTGTTAAAAGAAGGATTGTTTTATAATATTTTGCTATTCTTTATAAAATATGTCAAAAAATGTTGAGAGATTACGGCAAAACTTGCGATACTTACTCGTTGTTGAGTCCGCCAGGTTTGTCTTGTTGGCGCTCACATCGCGAAGTCAGAACTTCTTCAAAACTCTCTTACATTCATCAAAACTCTCACAAAAATCACAGTATACTTAATTATAAATACGAGCATTGGCAATATGATATTATAGCTGTGAAAGAGAAGGATTAGGATTGATCTTAAGATCACTTTAAACGCTATTGAAAGACACGCTTCGATATAAAGGTAACAATTGGTTGTCATGCATTACGGAGAATAACTTGCCAGTCAGCATGCCGTTTCTCTGGGGAAATCGGTCACGTGATCAACTCATGCTAAAGGCCTATTGATTTGATATTCTTCTAAAGACATCTCACGGGTAGGTGGATGTGATAACCGTCCCCAACGGTGCCAATTGTCAGCTTCTAAAACTGGAGGTTGACCTTCCAACTAAAGGTGGTGAGAGAGGGTGGGCGCATTTTTTCAGATAAAGTGTTCCCTTCAATTTCGTTGCTTTTCAAATGGCAAAAAGAAGGTGAAGAAGAAGGACGATCTTACACCGCGACGGTATGGTGATATTAGTTTTGATTTACAGCTTTTCGGGCTTGTTAAAATCTGCAATAGTCCTGGCGAAATTTAATTTTTACGAATTATAAACTTTTCAGGTCACGTTCCTGCTCGCCCACACGCTTCGAGCGAAGCTGAAGGGGCTCATCGAGCAGGTACATACAAGTCTTTGATGTGCTTTAACGAGGAATTTGTGATTTGCTATGAGCATCCTGACAGTTCTAAGACGCTAAAATACGAGGACACACAAAATTGATCGTAAAAATTGCAAAAGAATCAGCGATGAGAGTGATAATTTGATAGCATCAGAAGTTATGCGTGCAGCCTTCAAACCATGAAACGTGATCAAACGGTACCCTTTGTATCGCCTTTTTCAAAGAATAGAAATGTTACTCACGCCATTGCAAATTGAAGTTACGACCGCCATGCTTACATGTTTTCTCGGCTTGACAGCGTGTTTTGGTCGCGGTCACGACCACCGGCAAGCCATCATCATCGTCGCGTCAAAAAATCAGGTGGAAGGGGAAGGTAGGGACGGTGCGCGAAGGGGTTAGGTTAGGTCATAGCTAGTAGAGGGGGTCCCCCCTCTACTAACTATGGTTAGGTTTAACCCACAATAACAGCATTAGTTAGAATAGTGAAAACGCTTTATATCCGCTTCAAAAAGTGCATACATTAGTCAGTATCACGCCAGTTAGTCTCGATTTTTAGTGCAGTAAAAATAATATTTCAAATTAGAACAGTTCAAGAATATATGTCAAGTACGAGTCCCTTTAAAGCACTGATTATGAAACGTTAAAATCTGGAATGGATGAAGTCGAACAGGAGGAGTGGGAGATCGAGTTCATTTAGGCATCTAATGCTTTGGATAATTATAAAAAAACAAGTATGCAGAACGGTATTTTGTATTTTAAACATTTTTTAATAAAATTAATTGTAAACAGTTCCATCTTGACGCAAATGTCAGAGAGAGTTCTAAAATAAGAAAGAAAATCCACAAATTTTCTGTCTGTACCGAGTCCCGATAGAGTGCGAGACTTGAGGTCAATCTTACTTAACATGTGCATTTTCTGTACTTGCCCAATAGAGCACGAGACTTGAGTGAAACTTACTTGACATGTGCGTTTTCTCTGCGTGCCGAATAGAGGATGAGGGTGCGTTTCTATGGGAGGATCCAGATTAGGATTTGTGATCCAAGATCACGGTGCAGAATCCAAGCAACACAGGTGCCAAGTTACGGTGTGTTCCTCGGCGAGGCTCAGTTAAAACGGAGGCAGGGTTACCAAGCTGATTTTTAACGGTCGTGTGTCAAAGTTGATGTGTACGCGGGCTGTTAGAAACCTATAAACTGGAAATTTTTGAAGCAAACTGCGGCTTAGTCGGATGCAAGGGGAAGATTGAGTTTGTAGTAAATTGAAATGAAACTGAAGTATGCGTGCTTGGATTCTGCGTTGGATTTGTGGCCGCCCGGTCATTTTGCGCTGGGATTTTTCGCTTCTCGGATCGGGCGTTTGGAAATGGAGTGTTCAGCCTTGGGCTTTTCTTATGTAAGTTGAAAACCTCGAAATGGACAACTCGCTAAATTGGGTTCTTTTCATCAAAGTAAGCGGTCAGATAACAAGTGATACGCTGTGAAAGTAAGGTGAATTATTTTCATTGAGAATTTGACGTATCGTTTTATTCCTTAAAGCGGTCGTAAATATTCTCATACAAACTCTTATCGCCATGACTGTTATTGTGCAAGATGATCATCTCACAGCTGGAGCTTGGGCCGCCTGTGGGTGCATCAAAGGAACGGAGCTTTAGTTCATCAGATCAGTTACCATGACAGCAGGCGCGCAATTGTAGAGCGCGTCAGCGGAATCGCGCGCTGAATTTAAAAACGAAAACAGGATGGCCGTTGCGGATAGAGCAGCTGTTGTTTCGTTAATAGAGGAACTTTCTGATGATTCAATACTACAAGAAGCGAGAAGTAGTTTTTTTCTTTCGATTAGGGAGAGGTAGAGCCATGTCCGCATTGAGAATTATTTTGAACGTACTAAACCACTCTACAGTGTTTCAGATTTCTTAAGTCATTTCGGATAGATACTTAGGAACCCTGAATGCCTGCGATCAGTGGCCGATCGATTTAACATTACAAAATCGAGTTTCTTCCGTGTTTACCGCAGAATTTGTTGAGCGATTGCCAACAATCTTTCCGGTCAACATATGAAGTACCTACTTGTTTGAAATTGAGCATCGCTGGGCAAAATGATAAGTTTCGGATCCTTCGCCCAAAGGAACACGTTGGATCAATGATCCAATGATCTTTCTTTAGATCTTGCACATTAGTGATCCGATGAATCCTTGTCCAAAGTCAAATCCAAAGTCAGATCCAAAGTGGATTTGATAGATCACTGATCTGAAAATGGATTTGCTCAAACGAAACGCCACATATCAGAAATCCTGATCCGGATTCTCCCAAAAGAACGCACCCTGAGACTTGTTGTCAACAGTAATTGAGATGTGCGTTTTCTGAGCGCACCGAGTAGCCTGCGATAAGTCATTCTCACTTGACATGTGAGATTTATGAGCGTTTTATGTGCGTGCCGAGTAGAGTTCGAGACCTGCGGTCAATCTTCCTTAACATGTGCGTTTTCTGAGCGTGCCGAAAATAGAGTGCGGGACTTGAAGTCAATCTTACTTGACATGAACGTTTTCTGTGCGTGTCGAATAGAGTGTGACATCAGTAGTTAGTTCTGATGACTGGAAGGTGTTGCAAGATTTTGTTTTTCAAACACCGAAACCAACTCGTTTGAGAGAGCAACTCAAATAAGCTCAGAAATAGGGCAGACCAAAAAGTTCTTTGACGTTCTTTTTCAGTAAAACGTTGTTCTTTACTTAAACACAACAAAAGATCGGTAGGGATATGTGTGCGCCTCATCGAGAAAAATCGGACTTTCGGTTAAACCGATAATTTTCCTTTTGCAGATATATTCTGGAGGTACTCGCCGAGGAAGCGACTGTGACAATGATATAGTTATGAGCAAAGCACTACGTGAGGACAAGGCGTTAAACACCTTTTATTTCGAAAAAAATGCACTGAGCTGCTTCCAAAATTAAAACATCCATCTGTGGCAGTTAAAAAAGTGAGGGGTAGATTCGAATATCATATCGAATGAAGAGATTTGTGGAGACAACTCCTCGAACGATAAGATATGATGACGTCCCTTGTGTGGGAATGGTACTTCTGCAGATATGGTCGCGGTGATACTCGCAATAAAGCAGAAAATTAATATCAGGAGATTATAGAGGAGCTTCCATGCGCTCTCCTGGCATCCTGATAAATTCCTGACTCGTTTTGACAAAATTATGTGAAGAGGATCGCCCGCAATTAACTGACGGGGTTCTCATTACTATGTTTTTCCGGGGTCGAAGCTTAACGGATGGAAGTCGTTATAGTGACTAGCTTATGTTATTCGTGCAAAACTTTGAAAACTTCTTGAATGAACGATATCGTTGGGGTGAAAAAATATAAACTTACGGTGACCAAAGACTCCAACGGATCAATGCTGGATGGAATAAAACAAAAATCTATGACCAGGATCGGGACTGGCCGGTATAAACCGTCGGGATTACGGAATTGAGATAAAATTGAAGTCGGGTCACGGGATTAAAGAACTCTTTTGGGGACCCCATATGAATTGCTGCTGCGTTGAAAAGTCATCAGAATCCCGATATCACACGGTATTAAACAAAAAGAAATCGTTGGTAGAGTTTTTTTAGGTTCGCAAGTAGTTTATTTATCGGCTATCACATTCGTCACTTATTCAAATATTTATCAACTTTGAAGAATATTACTACGTTATGTTTTCCTCATATTTGTATTAACTCTCCCTTGAAAGCTTATTTCGATTACATTAAAAAGCCATTTGTTACAATAAATAACATTTTCAGTATAGGACCTTGTTGTTGTTCTTGATCTGTTACTAAAAGTGTCGCTACCTAAATTGAAATAACGCTACTTGAGTAAGAGTTAAACAGTGTAAGAATTAGGAGACCCGAAATACTCAATTTACGCAACGCTACACTTGGGGATGTAAGCTTTTAGGCTGTTTTGACTTTTTTTTTTAATTGGTAGCCTAAAGATTACCTAAGAATCCAGCACCAAACAAGGTATGTCAACGGAAGGACAGCGTCAACAGCGAGCCGTACCTTGCGTGACAAATACTGAGTACCACGTGGCTTCAATTGCATAATCAGTCATAATTTATTTACCGTGCTATTTTCGGCACGGCAACTGAATGTTAACAAGCCGTTGGTCGCGTGACGTTTGAGAAGCCTGAAATATTTTGTGGAGGAGGTTAAATAAATTGTGTGAATTAAGGAGTGTCCACTTGAGCAGAGACGTTAGATTGTCAGCGAACTGTATTTGGATTTTCGTTTGTTCACTGCAGGATTTGTTCACACTGCTGCGAGGTAAGAATTATGTTCCATATAGATAAGAATTTAGCTCACTTGTAAAGTGTAGCCTCGCCAGACTTCTGCGACGCGAACAAAGATAATTCTGCCAAGAACTCACACTCTCCGCTCGATCGAACTGAAGTCATTTCCCTTGAAGTGCTTCTGCCGCCATTTCTGTCAGTTCACACAAACTTTCTGATATCTCCAGTATTCACTGGTTTCCCTTTGTATTTTGAGTGTGTGGGTTTCTGATCTATTATAATTTCAACTTTAGCGACACTCGTCAAATGCAAAGCACGAAGACATAACGATTTTGATAAAGTTAAACAAAGGCGCCTTCAGTCAGCCTTCTGAATGAGACGAGTTAAAGTTACACACTCTCAGCAACAGGGAAAAGGAAAACAGTGATTGTCAGTTAAGATGGGCTTAACGGGAAGTTTTGATCGAAGATTCTCTCAGGAATGGAAAGAATAAAGGGACAAACTGTTTCTGATCGTCTTGAAGACAATCAGCTCTGATCATTAATCCTTCTGTCTGATAGTTGTTCAGTTTTCAGTTTTTCGCGTTCAGCAATGGAAGTGTTTGAACTTATGACAAAATACTCGCTTAGTTCCATAGAGTGTACTTGATTTCATCTGACAGAAGTTAGAAACGAACTCAAAATCTCTTGAATCTGTAAAGAAACCAAATTGATGCTTGATTGCTTTGATCTAAATGCAGGTATGTCAGGTATTTGATAAAATAAATTAAACTTGCTCGCTGTCTGCTTCAGTGATTGACAAGAGGGTCCCGTATACTCTTTATGTGAAACACGACTGGGCGATTTTTTTTCCTCGTGAATCGTGAATTGAATTGGTTTTCCTTTTCTTGAATCGTGATTAAAAATAATAAGATCTTTTTAGGTCCTCGTGAAGTAATATTTTTTATTTAAACGTGACCTGTGAAATATGAAGAACTGATTTAAACGTGATTCGTGAACCATTTTGTTTTGCGCGATGAATTCCCAGCTTTTTGATGGTTTTGAAAATGTATTATTCTTGAACAGTAGTGGTTAAGTTTTGACCAGGGTTGTGACAGGACATGAAGTTTACATGGATTAATAGAAGTTATAAAACAGACCTCTAATGGTCCTTGAACAAATAATATAAGACATTCTGTCATCATTTGTCACTTAAGACTGTTCAAGACTAGGAAAATTGAAAATTTAGTAAGGGAATTTGGTCTCTTACTTTCATGTGAAATGTCTCAAATGTGTCAACGTGAAAAAACTTTGATATTATTCGTGATGTGTGAAAAGGCCAAATATTTTTATATGACTGAGTTTTACAAAGGGGTATAAGTCCAAACCTCTGACAATGAAAAGATACAAGTCAAATTCTTAGAGACCTTTAAACTCAGTTCTTTGTGATTCATTAACAATCTTTCTCATTAATATGTATAAGTACCACATCATACTTGTAATGTGCATTTCAAGCCAAAAAATTTCAATTCCAGTATAAAATGGCCAGTTGTCTCTTGGTTGCAAAAAGAACAAAAACTTTCCTGTACATATTCCATAATTTTGATCATTATCCATAAGATTTACAATGAAAAAGCTGATTGGTCAAAAGCATTCAATCAATATATAATAGTGTGTGAAGTTGACATGATAAAATGCAATATCTGAGGCTTACTGCATTTATCTTCTCGAGATCAATGTCTGCCTAGTTTCCAAGACCTTAAAGTTTGGTGTTCTCAAACTTTTGAAAACCAAGAGAGATGCTCAAAATAGCTGAATGCCTCTAAAAAATTTATAATAAAACAATTATTTAATTCAGTTTTTGATATTATGCTCAACCTCATTCAATAATCACTTATTACTCTGGCGTCAAGACCATGGATAGACCATTAAGTCAACCACGTTTCTGCCATGGTTGTTCACAGGACTTCCTGTTGTCCAATTCTGTTTGTAATAATACTCTTGATTAACAAATCAGACGACTGTTATCAATTAATCACAATATAATAAAATCTGAGAAAAAAACTATAGACATCCATTATACACTTTCATAAAAAACAACAACAACAACAATTAACTCGGCAAAATGCAGGACAACAGTGTGCACACATCACACATTCTGTCCCCTTCCACAGGCATGACATGATAATTGTCCCTTTAATGGTCCTATAACACGGTCCAATTACAAGCATGACACATACACTGTACTATAGGTGCTCAAATTGGGCTGGAGATAACCAATCATGTTCAAGAATTTTGTTATAGTTTTGATTAACAGATGAAAAGTTATATTTTCAGATGAAAGTTTTTCCTCCTCAACACTTTTTAAGTCTGATATTTGCAAATTATTGAGCCCTGAAAAGGAAGTACGGATTTTTTTATTGCACTGAGACAGGGTAGCCTACATTAAAGATCCATGGTTTTCAAAATTGTTGATTTTTTTTTGCAAGTCAACCCTGAGTTTTTTTTAACCATTACTTGTTTGTTTGAAAAAGCAACAAATGCATTCAGTGCACATTTGGGGACATGAATTATTTTGTTCTTAGTTAAACACCCTCATTCCCTTGACCCTTTCACTCCCAAGATCTCTTTAGTAATTCTCCTTACTGTTTGCCATACCATTCTTATGATTTAAGTTTGGAGAATTTGGTATTGGATCATCTAATAATCCTCTAACTGATATTTTCCTTTGTTCATATCACTTACAATATCTGCTTGATGTTGTGTTGACCCAGGTAAAAATATAAGGTGGGATCCCGCCAATCCCACCTGGGATCCCAGGTGTGTCCCGGGTGGGATCCCGCCTTTTTCAGGTGGGATCCCGGGTGGGATTATGGAACATCCCGCATGGGATCCCACCTGGGATTATGGAACATCCCGCATGGGATCCCACCTGGGATTATGGAACATCCCGCATGGGATCCCACCTGGGATTATGGAACATCCCGCATGGGATCCCACCTGGGATTATGGAACATCCCGCATGGGATCCCACCTGGGATTATGGAACATCCCGCATGGGATCCCACATGGGATTATGGAACATCCCGCATGGGATCCCACCTGGGATTATGGAACATCCTGCATGGGATCCCACCTGGGATTATGGAACATCCCCCATGGGATCCCACATGGGATCCCGCCAATTGAAGTTGGGATCCTGCCTTAAATTCCTAATAGAATCCCACCTGGGAAAGCACATCCTGGGCAGGATTAAACCTAGAATCTCACCAATCCCTCTTGGGATCCTGCCTCAAATTTCAGATAGTTTCCCACCTGGGAAATCATATCCCAGGCGGGATTGCATCTGGGATCCTGCCAATCCCAGTTTAGACCCTGCATAAAATTACAGATGGCTTCCCACTTTCAGAAAAATCCTTTGAGGGATCCTGTTTATCACTGGAGACCACAGATTTATAAAATGTACCAGATAGGATATCTTATCAAATCCTTTTGTAACCTAATCCATAAAATTAAGAGGATAAATATTTTCTAGGTGAGCTATGGACCCCATCAATCCACTGAGGGTCCAAAACTTTCCAACTATCTATAGAACATACTGACACCTCCAATGGGATCCCATTGTCTTACCAAGCTGTTGATCATAAATGATTCAAACAGTACATGAATACACAGACTATATGTGATAAAGATCTCATAATTTATTTGCAATGAACCAGCATGTGTTTGATATGTTTCATTAACAAATTTCTTAACCGAACATTGTTAAATAATAACAGCACAACTCAGCATATTACTTTTTCTTCATCATTTAAGCAGACCATCTACAGTGTAATAAGGCTCCACGTTTAAAAAAATTGGCTGATGTGTATCAAAGAATAGAAGAAAGACAAAACCTCAATAATTCATGTTATCAAAATTTTGACAAAGGTACTGATTGAAAGTCTGCTCTCTCTTCAGTCGAATTGTTCAAAGCAAAGCAAGGTCAGTATGTTCCCAAATGTGACTAAAGTAATCTTGAAACCTTACTCATAGATTTATTTCATTGTAAAGTGTAAGCTTAGGAAACTGCGGCATGCAAGTGACCAATTCGATTCTCAGAATTATTTGAGTTTCAGTTGCGCTGAGCGTTATGTAAGCTTAATCCAAGCCGTTATTTCTATTCTTTGATAAGATTTTGATCACGTAACGAATATGGCAATTTGTACTCACCACAAACTTCTAAATATCCTAGCTTTAAATGGCCACTCGATCGTTGTTTGAACCAGTCGATATGTCAACTGTTAATTGTCCCTTCTTTTAATTCCACGGCGCCAACGACTTTCTTTTCATTTAAAACACTCACGCTGTTCTCGTTTTCCCATTGAACCACAATAAAACTCATCTTTAGAAGTGTTATATTACGCAAAACAATTGAGAAAAGAAACAACTTCAACCAAGAGCGGTTAACCGATGAAAAGTACATTCAAAGATGAGCGCCAAATGGAGTTTTCTTTGTTTCCGATCACGGGCATGATCACGTGGACCTTTTAACAAAGAGAATCCGCTGGCTTGACCCATTGCAGTCTCAAGAGAAGCGCGCAACATTATTCTGTCCGGTTCTCCTCTCATGTTTTGATGATGACATAAATAATGATGTGAATTCACTCTATGTAGAAATAATCGACAAGAATCAAACAAGAATGCACGATTTGTGGCCGAAAGTTTTCGAGGAAAGAAAGACTCGAAACCCACTTGAGTTATGTTCACGGCGAAGGTGAGAAACAACACAAGCCAATCACATTAGGAAGTATAAGAGATACCTAGATGATCCCAGTGTACCAGTACCCAAATCAACAAGGCTTGACCACAACAAGCGTTCAGCAACACGTTCCAACACAGCTAGCCATCTCGATTCCTCAGTCGGTCTTTCCACTGAACTAGCAGTGGTGCCAACAGAGTCAAGTGCGTCTCATAACGGAGAAAACATTTGCACGAGAGACAGAAGCAACTACATGCGATTACAGAGGTGCATTGGAATTCTCGTCTGCAAATGGTTTTGCACAGTCCGAAGCGTTCCCGAGCTTGGAAAGGGGTGGAGAGGACGAAGATACAAGGTTGTCATTTTATACTACAAGTAAAATTTTATACCAGACCTACAAGGTATAGAAAAATTTTGTTGATCGCTGACTCAGAGAAGAACAACAAGTAAACTTTAGAGCTGTTATTATTGAACTGTGACTTGTACTTTTCATTTGTATGTAAAGAAGGAATTGTATTTTGCACCAAAAATATAAAGAAGTAATATTTTTTAGGAGGTCCAGTGATTGGGACATTTAAGAAATTAAGTAATGAAAAGAAAATCGGTTTGTACTTCTCACTACTAACAAGGCTTGTTTTAAAAATATTTTCAGATCAGAGTTTCAAATAAAGCAAATTGAAGAAGTCATTTAAAAGGTGTATTTTCTCGAAGGGAACAGTGACCACCTCTGTCTTGTCCAAATGCCAAATATTTGCGGAGTGTGTGGATGATCCATAAGTATTGGAACTCTCACAAAAATGTTTTGTAAGAATAAAAACAGCAAAACAATATTTTCGTGGGTGGGATAAAGAATCCCAGGTGGGATATGTAAATCCTGACCAGGATCCCGGGTAGAATGCATAAGTCCCACCTAAGATCCCGGGTGGGATGCAGGAATCCCGCATTAAATGCGGGATCCCAGGTGGGATCAAATTTTCATCCCAGGTGGGAAAGGTGGGATCCCACCACCTAGGGCGGGATCCCGCCATTCCCACCTGGGATCCTGGGTGGGATTGCCGGGATCCCGCCTATATCCCGCCTGACATTTTACCTGGGGATATTTTGTAAGGAGAATTCCTGTATTGGTCATTCATGCTAGGTGAAGGGTTAAATAAATATGTTATACATGAGTTTTGATGTTGGTTAATGATTGCAGTTGTAAAATTTTAACTTGAATTCATTTTGCTGAAAATTAAATATTCAAGAAGCCAGGCACAATTTTTAAAGTTTTGGAGACAGTCCCTGATAGATTTGTTAATTAATGAATGATCTTAATTTATTTTAAAGTCAACTCTCTGCTAATGGACACTCTCGTAGGTGGCCAGTTCTAATTATGGACACTTTTTTTCAATTCCTCATTTTTCTGCTCAGTACCAATTGAGTTCTTTATCACTATCCTCAGTTAATTGATATAAACTTTTTCTTTTCACATTCCCTTCTTACCCAGGTAAAAATATAAGGTGGGATCCCGCCAATCCCACCTGGGATCCCAGGTGTGTCCCGGGTGGGATCCCGCCTTTTTCAGGTGGGATCCCGGGTGGGATTATGGAACATCCCGCATGGGATCCCACCTGGGATTATGGAACATCCCGCATGGGATCCCACCTGGGATTATGGAACATCCCGCATGGGATCCCACCTGGGATTATGGAACATCCCGCATGGGATCCCACCTGGGATTATGGAACATCCCGCATGGGATCCCACCTGGGATTATGGAACATCCCGCATGGGATCCCACATGGGATTATGGAACATCCCGCATGGGATCCCACCTGGGATTATGGAACATCCTGCATGGGATCCCACCTGGGATTATGGAACATCCCCCATGGGATCCCACATGGGATCCCGCCAATTGAAGTTGGGATCCTGCCTTAAATTCCTAATAGAATCCCACCTGGGAAAGCACATCCTGGGCAGGATTAAACCTAGAATCTCACCAATCCCTCTTGGGATCCTGCCTCAAATTTCAGATAGTTTCCCACCTGGGAAATCATATCCCAGGCGGGATTGCATCTGGGATCCTGCCAATCCCAGTTTAGACCCTGCATAAAATTACAGAT
Organism: Pocillopora grandis; assembly: GCA_964027065.1. Lineage (NCBI taxonomy): Eukaryota > Metazoa > Cnidaria > Anthozoa > Scleractinia > Pocilloporidae > Pocillopora > Pocillopora grandis. The sequence continues at coordinate 27,381,854 of OZ034731.1, forward strand.
GGCTTCCCACTTTCAGAAAAATCCTTTGAGGGATCCTGTTTATCACTGGAGACCACAGATTTATAAAATGTACCAGATAGGATATCTTATCAAATCCTTTTGTAACCTAATCCATAAAATTAAGAGGATAAATATTTTCTAGGTGAGCTATGGACCCCATCAATCCACTGAGGGTCCAAAACTTTCCAACTATCTATAGAACATACTGACACCTCCAATGGGATCCCATTGTCTTACCAAGCTGTTGATCATAAATGATTCAAACAGTACATGAATACACAGACTATATGTGATAAAGATCTCATAATTTATTTGCAATGAACCAGCATGTGTTTGATATGTTTCATTAACAAATTTCTTAACCGAACATTGTTAAATAATAACAGCACAACTCAGCATATTACTTTTTCTTCATCATTTAAGCAGACCATCTACAGTGTAATAAGGCTCCACGTTTAAAAAAATTGGCTGATGTGTATCAAAGAATAGAAGAAAGACAAAACCTCAATAATTCATGTTATCAAAATTTTGACAAAGGTACTGATTGAAAGTCTGCTCTCTCTTCAGTCGAATTGTTCAAAGCAAAGCAAGGTCAGTATGTTCCCAAATGTGACTAAAGTAATCTTGAAACCTTACTCATAGATTTATTTCATTGTAAAGTGTAAGCTTAGGAAACTGCGGCATGCAAGTGACCAATTCGATTCTCAGAATTATTTGAGTTTCAGTTGCGCTGAGCGTTATGTAAGCTTAATCCAAGCCGTTATTTCTATTCTTTGATAAGATTTTGATCACGTAACGAATATGGCAATTTGTACTCACCACAAACTTCTAAATATCCTAGCTTTAAATGGCCACTCGATCGTTGTTTGAACCAGTCGATATGTCAACTGTTAATTGTCCCTTCTTTTAATTCCACGGCGCCAACGACTTTCTTTTCATTTAAAACACTCACGCTGTTCTCGTTTTCCCATTGAACCACAATAAAACTCATCTTTAGAAGTGTTATATTACGCAAAACAATTGAGAAAAGAAACAACTTCAACCAAGAGCGGTTAACCGATGAAAAGTACATTCAAAGATGAGCGCCAAATGGAGTTTTCTTTGTTTCCGATCACGGGCATGATCACGTGGACCTTTTAACAAAGAGAATCCGCTGGCTTGACCCATTGCAGTCTCAAGAGAAGCGCGCAACATTATTCTGTCCGGTTCTCCTCTCATGTTTTGATGATGACATAAATAATGATGTGAATTCACTCTATGTAGAAATAATCGACAAGAATCAAACAAGAATGCACGATTTGTGGCCGAAAGTTTTCGAGGAAAGAAAGACTCGAAACCCACTTGAGTTATGTTCACGGCGAAGGTGAGAAACAACACAAGCCAATCACATTAGGAAGTATAAGAGATACCTAGATGATCCCAGTGTACCAGTACCCAAATCAACAAGGCTTGACCACAACAAGCGTTCAGCAACACGTTCCAACACAGCTAGCCATCTCGATTCCTCAGTCGGTCTTTCCACTGAACTAGCAGTGGTGCCAACAGAGTCAAGTGCGTCTCATAACGGAGAAAACATTTGCACGAGAGACAGAAGCAACTACATGCGATTACAGAGGTGCATTGGAATTCTCGTCTGCAAATGGTTTTGCACAGTCCGAAGCGTTCCCGAGCTTGGAAAGGGGTGGAGAGGACGAAGATACAAGGTTGTCATTTTATACTACAAGTAAAATTTTATACCAGACCTACAAGGTATAGAAAAATTTTGTTGATCGCTGACTCAGAGAAGAACAACAAGTAAACTTTAGAGCTGTTATTATTGAACTGTGACTTGTACTTTTCATTTGTATGTAAAGAAGGAATTGTATTTTGCACCAAAAATATAAAGAAGTAATATTTTTTAGGAGGTCCAGTGATTGGGACATTTAAGAAATTAAGTAATGAAAAGAAAATCGGTTTGTACTTCTCACTACTAACAAGGCTTGTTTTAAAAATATTTTCAGATCAGAGTTTCAAATAAAGCAAATTGAAGAAGTCATTTAAAAGGTGTATTTTCTCGAAGGGAACAGTGACCACCTCTGTCTTGTCCACATGCCAAATATTTGCGGAGTGTGTGGATGATCCATAAGTATTGGAACTCTCACAAAAATGTTTTGTAAGAATAAAAACAGCAAAACAATATTTTCGTGGGTGGGATAAAGAATCCCAGGTGGGATATGTAAATCCTGACCAGGATCCCGGGTAGAATGCATAAGTCCCACCTAAGATCCCGGGTGGGATGCAGGAATCCCGCATTAAATGCGGGATCCCAGGTGGGATCAAATTTTCATCCCAGGTGGGAAAGGTGGGATCCCACCACCTAGGGCGGGATCCCGCCATTCCCACCTGGGATCCTGGGTGGGATTGCCGGGATCCCGCCTATATCCCGCCTGACATTTTACCTGGGTAGCTAAGCTTTTATTGATAAACTTGAATAAGAAATTAAAACCAGTTTTCTCTACTCTTTGCTATTTTTTTATTTCATCAACAGCATTCAATACATAACATAATGAGTACAGCAACTATGGGTGATTTGGATGATATTTCATGCAAAACATGTCTTCAATTGAAAATTGTAATCTTAAAACCATCATGCTGCTAGACAAACTCTGTAAAAAAAAAAAACCAAACAAAACAAAGAGCTCTCATTCTGATTATTTTTGTATCAAAACAGTGTATATGTCAGTGAGAAGGACTTATCCAATCAGTCTTTATTAAATGACTAGGACCATATTCTGATGAATTCACTCTGTTAATTGCAAGTAAAAATAGCTTACAGAGGATAAAATCAAACAACAGGTCTGAAAATTAGCAACTTGGTCTGATATCAACAGCTTAGAAATCATTCATGCTTTGGTTTATTTACAACTGTCTTAGGTTATCACATGAAAACAAAACCAACCATAGATTTGCCCTAATTATTTCTTTCCTGTTGGATATTAATTTTGAAATGGAAGTAGTAATTCGTATGTTTTTGGAAAAACAGCTTGGAAAACTCAGTGTATTTAAATTCAAATATCTTTCTTGTTCATAATTGCCTTTTTGTTAACATTTATAACTCAAGCAATTGTTGATGAACACAAAAATTATACAATTAGATTTAAGTTGAAATGTTTCTAATGAAAATAAATAACTCAAGACCCTTTACGCATAAGCATCCGGTCCTTTACTCAAAATGTTTAAAAGAACACTGAAGGGTGGATGGTTTCCAAAGATAATGTATTACGAGGAATAAATCATTACCTTGGTTCAGTAGATGTTAAATTATAAACCTCATTCTTGCCAATTTTTGGTTCGATCGTTATTATAAATGCCACAAGAAAGTTAGTTCAAGTTACTCACCTTTAATGACAGCTTGTTTTTTTTGTTCTGACAGTTACATTTAGTAAGACATGGATTCCCATATTTCTAAAGAAAACTTGAGAAGTAAGATTGTAACAGATCATTTCAGAAGAAGCAAATTAAATCTGTCAGCGTCGGTTTTGCTTGAATTGCCTGAAGCGGTGCTGAAATTAACTGAGTTGGAGAATCTTGACCTGTCATGGAATAGCCTTAAAACAATACCTGAAAATGTTGGAAAACTAAATAATATTACGGTACTTGATGTAAGCGGAAACCGGCTGTCCATATTCCCAGCAAGTTTGACACAGCTGAAGAAACTCAAATGGCTGAACATCTCACATAACAAACTAACCACCATCTCTGATGCTATTGGTGAGATGGTGGCACTGGAGGGACTGGAACTGACTTACAACCAGTTGACTGTGTTAAGTCCAGCTATAAAGCAGCTGAAGATACTCAAATGGCTGAAGATCTCACATAACAAACTAACCACCATCTCTGATGCTATTGGTGAGATGGTGGCACTGGAGATACTGGATCTGAGTTACAACCAATTGACTGTCTTAAATCCAGCCATAAAACAGCTGAAGAAACTCGAAGCGTTGTTTGTAAATGGGAATCCTTTTACAGTTGAAGGAATGAGAAGTGTTGCGGAGCTAGAAAATAGAGGAATAATTGACCGAGTATATTCAGATCTCCAAGGTGAGTAAAGAAATTTCTGTTCACATCATTGTTGTGACATTTGCATTTACTAAATTGGTTCTAATAATTGATTTGCAAGTGGTTATTCTGCTTTTTACTGATTATTACACGTAGCTGGCGATAGTTAAACTGTAAATACTGTCACAGTTTTTGTGTGGTTTAACAAAGTTGGCATCACTTGAGAAATACATGACATTTGTAATGGAAGTTTTTGTTCTATATTGAAAAGCTTTACTTTAACAATTTGGCTGACATTTATTCATTCATGAAATTTAAGTTCATCAATAAGGAAATATGATTTGATGTGGAATCAAGAGAGTAAATGTTATTACAAATCATTCTATGCAGTTAGGAATTATTGTTTTGAGTTTTGCTTTCTATTTGACTGGAATAAAGAAAGGATAAAATGTATCCCAAGTAATTTCACTGTTGTTTTATTTTTTATCAAACAAAATTTGTAAACTAATACGATTTGTGAATTAAGTTACAGGAAAAGAACTTGAATTTGTTTTTATAGCGTTCATGAACTTCTGATTGTTGTTTCCATATAATTTACACTAGTGATTTTTGTGCATTTTATTCTTTAACTTACAGTTGTTACCTTTTGGATATATGCGCTTTTTCTTTCTCTTTTACAAACAATGAATTGGTTATTGACTCCTCACTACCTAGCAGAATTGATTTAAGTCATTGCCTCTCTCTTGTGTGATCAGTCACAAGTGGTTCAGTTTAGTTTTGGTGTGCATGTTCACCAAATTCATCACTACATTTTATGCCTGAAGAGTTATTTTGATTGACTGTGTAACTTTTATGTAAGAGTGGAATAAATGTGTTTTCCAAACTCACTAATATATTAACATCAGAAAAAAAAAACAATTTTGATGGTTCAGTTTTTATATACTGGCTTTTGACTTCAACATTGTTCATGTAAGGCATTTATACTAGTTGTTTTTTTTTCTTATTTTGTACAAATTTATCAATGTACAAATTACTATTTTCTTCGTGTTGTGAAAACTTTTTCTTATTTGGCCAAATAACAGATAGACTTGAAGCACAGCTGGATTATGAAAGGGCTTTGAAAGATGGTTATGTCAAGGTTAGCCGCAGTAGAATATTAATCATTGGTCAGGATCGTGCTGGTAAAACCAGTTTAAAGAAGAGTCTCCTAGGCCTTCCATTTGACTCTAAAGAACAGAGCACTGAGGGGATTAAAGTGGATCCTTCAAAGTGTAAAATCGATGTTGACCAAGCTGCAAGCAACTGGCAGTCCATTGGTGAGAATAAGCCAGGACTGTTGGAATATTCTGAAGATGTGGCAAAGATTATGGTAGAGAAAAGTTTTATACAAGATGATTATGCCAGAAAAATGTCTATGAAGATAAACCTTTTTGTAGAAGAAGATACAGATAAAAGTTCAAAAGAAGATTTTGTAAAAGATTCAGCCTACACTTCAACTGCAGATTTTGAAGAGGGATCTCTTGATGATTACAAATATGGTAGAAAGAAGGTGATGTAAGAATTCCAAAAATGTTCCTCACAAACATGCTTAAGGCAGCTTTTAATGACAATATAATTTTGAATGCTTAATGTCAACTGAAAATTATGTGAACCTCAAAGTGAAGAAAACATTAAAATTGTTAAATCTTTTTTTTTTTTTGATTGATTATTTTAATTTCTAATGGTCTTAGGCAAAAACCAGGGAACTGCTTGGTCTAACAATAATTTCGCTCCCACTTCATGTACTGTCATTATATCTAATTTACACCAAACTTTGACATAATTGTTTCAGATGTGTAATGAGGTTGCTGGCTAAACTGAATTACTGTGGTACTTAAAGTAATTAATTTCACCCTATTTGATACTTTAATCAGGTTGAGGATACAGGATATTACAGGTCAGTAGATGGTTTCCATAACAGTGGCATTAAACACTCAGTGGACTGCATCTCAGATGAGCCCAAGGTAATTATTGATGTTGCTCAACCCCCTGATACTCAGAAGCATGTTCATCAGTGGTTGAAGTATATCAAAGGCGAACGCATCAAAAGTGGCTTATTCAAAGAAGAATCCTATGTCTCAATGGATATATGGGACTTTGCAGGGCAGCACCTGTACTATGCCAGTCATCCCATCTTCTTATCACAGCGAGCACTATATATATTGGTGCACAATCTCAGCAAGCCTTTGGATGCTGCAGCTGAGCCCTGCATGAGACAAGGGAGTAATGATGTGAAATTGGAAAACCCTAACAATGAAACAAACATGGAAAATTTGCTGTCATGGCTGGCTACAGCCCAGGTAAAATGTCAGGCGGGATATAGGCGGGATCCCGGCAATCCCACCCAGGATCCCAGGTGGGAATGGCGGGATCCCGCCCTAGGTGGTGGGATCCCACCTTTCCCACCTGGGATGAAAATTTGATCCCACCTGGGATCCCGCATTTAATGCGGGATTCCTGCATCCCACCCGGGATCTTAGGTGGGACTTATGCATTCTACCCGGGATCCTGGTCAGGATTTACATATCCCACCTGGGATTCTTTATCCCACCCACGAAAATATTGTTTTGCTGTTTTTATTCTTACAAAACATTTTTGTGAGAGTTCCAATACTTATGGATCATCCACACACTCCGCAAATATTTGGCATGTGGACAAGACAGAGGTGGTCACTGTTCCCTTCGAGAAAATACACCTTTTAAATGACTTCTTCAATTTGCTTTATTTGAAACTCTGATCTGAAAATATTTTTAAAACAAGCCTTGTTAGTAGTGAGAAGTACAAACCGATTTTCTTTTCATTACTTAATTTCTTAAATGTCCCAATCACTGGACCTCCTAAAAAATATTACTTCTTTATATTTTTGGTGCAAAATACAATTCCTTCTTTACATACAAATGAAAAGTACAAGTCACAGTTCAATAATAACAGCTCTAAAGTTTACTTGTTGTTCTTCTCTGAGTCAGCGATCAACAAAATTTTTCTATACCTTGTAGGTCTGGTATAAAATTTTACTTGTAGTATAAAATGACAACCTTGTATCTTCGTCCTCTCCACCCCTTTCCAAGCTCGGGAACGCTTCGGACTGTGCAAAACCATTTGCAGACGAGAATTCCAATGCACCTCTGTAATCGCATGTAGTTGCTTCTGTCTCTCGTGCAAATGTTTTCTCCGTTATGAGACGCACTTGACTCTGTTGGCACCACTGCTAGTTCAGTGGAAAGACCGACTGAGGAATCGAGATGGCTAGCTGTGTTGGAACGTGTTGCTGAACGCTTGTTGTGGTCAAGCCTTGTTGATTTGGGTACTGGTACACTGGGATCATCTAGGTATCTCTTATACTTCCTAATGTGATTGGCTTGTGTTGTTTCTCACCTTCGCCGTGAACATAACTCAAGTGGGTTTCGAGTCTTTCTTTCCTCGAAAACTTTCGGCCACAAATCGTGCATTCTTGTTTGATTCTTGTCGATTATTTCTACATAGAGTGAATTCACATCATTATTTATGTCATCATCAAAACATGAGAGGAGAACCGGACAGAATAATGTTGCGCGCTTCTCTTGAGACTGCAATGGGTCAAGCCAGCGGATTCTCTTTGTTAAAAGGTCCACGTGATCATGCCCGTGATCGGAAACAAAGAAAACTCCATTTGGCGCTCATCTTTGAATGTACTTTTCATCGGTTAACCGCTCTTGGTTGAAGTTGTTTCTTTTCTCAATTGTTTTGCGTAATATAACACTTCTAAAGATGAGTTTTATTGTGGTTCAATGGGAAAACGAGAACAGCGTGAGTGTTTTAAATGAAAAGAAAGTCGTTGGCGCCGTGGAATTAAAAGAAGGGACAATTAACAGTTGACATATCGACTGGTTCAAACAACGATCGAGTGGCCATTTAAAGCTAGGATATTTAGAAGTTTGTGGTGAGTACAAATTGCCATATTCGTTACGTGATCAAAATCTTATCAAAGAATAGAAATAACGGCTTGGATTAAGCTTACATAACGCTCAGCGCAACTGAAACTCAAATAATTCTGAGAATCGAATTGGTCACTTGCATGCCGCAGTTTCCTAAGCTTACACTTTACAATGAAATAAATCTATGAGTAAGGTTTCAAGATTACTTTAGTCACATTTGGGAACATACTGACCTTGCTTTGCTTTGAACAATTCGACTGAAGAGAGAGCAGACTTTCAATCAGTACCTTTGTCAAAATTTTGATAACATGAATTATTGAGGTTTTGTCTTTCTTCTATTCTTTGATACACATCAGCCAATTTTTTTAAACGTGGAGCCTTATTACACTGTAGATGGTCTGCTTAAATGATGAAGAAAAAGTAATATGCTGAGTTGTGCTGTTATTATTTAACAATGTTCGGTTAAGAAATTTGTTAATGAAACATATCAAACACATGCTGGTTCATTGCAAATAAATTATGAGATCTTTATCACATATAGTCTGTGTATTCATGTACTGTTTGAATCATTTATGATCAACAGCTTGGTAAGACAATGGGATCCCATTGGAGGTGTCAGTATGTTCTATAGATAGTTGGAAAGTTTTGGACCCTCAGTGGATTGATGGGGTCCATAGCTCACCTAGAAAATATTTATCCTCTTAATTTTATGGATTAGGTTACAAAAGGATTTGATAAGATATCCTATCTGGTACATTTTATAAATCTGTGGTCTCCAGTGATAAACAGGATCCCTCAAAGGATTTTTCTGAAAGTGGGAAGCCATCTGTAATTTTATGCAGGGTCTAAACTGGGATTGGCAGGATCCCAGATGCAATCCCGCCTGGGATATGATTTCCCAGGTGGGAAACTATCTGAAATTTGAGGCAGGATCCCAAGAGGGATTGGTGAGATTCTAGGTTTAATCCTGCCCAGGATGTGCTTTCCCAGGTGGGATTCTATTAGGAATTTAAGGCAGGATCCCAACTTCAATTGGCGGGATCCCATGTGGGATCCCATGGGGGATGTTCCATAATCCCAGGTGGGATCCCATGCAGGATGTTCCATAATCCCAGGTGGGATCCCATGCGGGATGTTCCATAATCCCATGTGGGATCCCATGCGGGATGTTCCATAATCCCAGGTGGGATCCCATGCGGGATGTTCCATAATCCCAGGTGGGATCCCATGCGGGATGTTCCATAATCCCAGGTGGGATCCCATGCGGGATGTTCCATAATCCCAGGTGGGATCCCATGCGGGATGTTCCATAATCCCAGGTGGGATCCCATGCGGGATGTTCCATAATCCCACCCGGGATCCCACCTGAAAAAGGCGGGATCCCACCCGGGACACACCTGGGATCCCAGGTGGGATTGGCGGGATCCCACCTTATATTTTTACCTGGGAGTACACGGTGTTGCCCTGGCAACTGATGACCCAGATGATGATGCACAACATAAGCTGCCCTACCTCCGCCCCCCAGTGTTTATTGTTGGAACACATGCTGACAAACCAGTTGAAGACATAGCAGTAATAAAGAATCAAATACAGGAGAGAATTTCTGGTATGGAATATGAGAAGCATGTGGTCAAACCCTTATTCTGCATTGACAACACTGAGAGACCAAACTTGATTAAGAAATTTATCCAGAAGATTCAAAAGCAGATAGGAAAACATAAAACAGGTAAAATATTCAATATCTTATTGTATCCTTCACAATGTGTTACTTGCAGTAATTGATGGTTTTATAATTGCTTACTAGCTTGTCTTTGCATCAATTTCAAGAACATTGACCATTTTTTCTTCTTTAATCAAAGGCCCATTTTGTAGCTGGTTGGGAAGTGTTAAGCATACAATAATTATTATTTGACTCACATTTACATGTCATCAAGCAGTTCTGCTGTATGTCATTATAATATTAAAAGGTTGCTAGACATATAGAATGTTTTAGTAGGAGTGGTGATGGAAGGATACCGCCCTGGTTGAATGAGTTCTGGCTAATAGTGGAAGCTACTTTGAGTTTTTTTTTTATTAGCTGCACTCTTCTTGGCTTTCAGTTACTTTATGTAGCAGTGTCACCATACTTGGGCCTGTAAATGTTTCCTGACAGATCCATTAATTTCAGATTTTGAAGTAAGGACCAGAAGATGATTTGAAGAGTTGAACTCAGTTTATCATCCTAGCTATGTCGTCAGCCATAAAATATCTGCAATAACACATGTATGATACAAACTATTCTCATTGTAAGCACAAATTTGTGTGTCACATTATGCTTTTAATTCATTTTCTAAACATATCCAGCAGAGGAAGAAGGAAAAGCAGATGGAATAAAAGAATTGCAGAATAAAATCCTGGAGGTGTTGAGGAAGGAGCCTTATATGGGGGAGAAAGTACCCATCAGGTAAAGGAAAGTACCTAATATTTTATCTGAGAAACCTCATTTCATGGACTTTGGGATCAATGATTTACATGTATTTAAACAGTCATGAAAAGTTCTTTGAAGAGCAGTCAGAATTTTCATCCTAACTGTATATGCATATAAATGTATATAAAGACAAAAATATTTTACCTCTAGTAGTTTGAAGTTTATCAAAATACTTAAAACATACGACTGCACTAATACACAGCAGTCATATAAATGCAAACAAACAAAACTCTTATTAATTCATGACATTGTGACAATATTGTGCGTATAAAAAGGTGTGGATGTCTGATGTATATTTGAGAAGGCACAGCTCTTTTAATTGAGATTGTTTATATGAAAAATATAACCATGTTTGAGTTTTCCTAAAGTTTGGAGAAAGCTAAACCAAGGAAATGGATGAGTTAACTCTGGAAGACTGCAAATAAGTACATGTCTGACTGAAGTTAATATACAACTTTTTAACCCTAAAAAATTGTAATTATTCTGTTGCACTCTAGATGGTTTTTGTTTGAAAAGGTGATTGAAGCTTTGGTGGCTAAACAGATTTATCACAGAAATCTGCAACAACTTGAGCGCTATGCAAGGAAAGACTGTTTCATGGAAGATGCAAAAGAGTTTGAGTCCATGATCAGTTTTTACCATGGTCTTGGGATGATAATCAAGCATCGTAGTACAGTTGTACTGAAGGCCCAGTGGTTGATTGATCTGTTCAAACAGCTGATAACCATTCCACCTTTCAAGAAACAGGTAGGAAAAAGATTTCATTTTAGAAATGCCTTACTTGGAAAATGTTTAATAATTTAAGTGAACAGAAAATGAGAATGATACTTCTGTTTAATATATTGGTAACTTATGCAACAGCTGTGACTCTTTGATCTCCAAGTTATTTCAGGTACCTTTTGCAACTTTTTAGGTCATAGATTGATTTAGCCTTTTTCCTTTACAAGAGACTTGCATTGGCTTGCTACCGCTCACAATAATTGTATTTACGCAATTTTTTTCACTTGCACTAAATAGCTTTTGTGGTGGTGAATAACAACTAATAATCATCTCTGAGCAGCCAAAGATACAAAGTTGTCCATTGAGAGTGTAATTTCTTACCATTTCGGTACATTGATTGAAATAAAAGTTTTTTAGTTCTTTTACATATGCATGGGAAACATTCAGGAGAAACATTTGGTGGACTTCTCTTATCTGGAATTTTTGTTATTTATGTATTTTGTAGAATGCTCGATATGCTAAGTACTGGCGGGAACTTGAAGGAAGTGGCATCCTTAGCATGGAACATGTTGATCATGTATTTTCCACCTTTATTGGACAAAGAATCATCAAGGGAGACATTCTAGACATGATGGAGCAATTTGGCTTGATCGCTAAGTTCTCAGCTTCCCCAACCAATGAGAAGTACTTTGTACCAGCTCAGTTGAAGTCATCGCCTGTAGAACTCAGTAAGATGAAACCATCATCAACTGACCCTTGTCCATTGTATCTCCTCTTTGTCCATGGCTTTGTCCCTCATGGTCTTTTCTTGCAGCTTGTCTCCCGATGTATTCGTTGGTGTTCAAAGACATGGGCCATGCATCAACCCACCCTGTACCAAAATGGAGCATGGTTTATTATTGGGAAAGATATTCATGATTTTGTCCTCATATGCAAAACGGGATTTGTGAAGGTAACCTTGAGACAAAGAGAAGCACAAAGTGATCAGGTTGAAGGACAGAACTCCGTCGAATTAGCAACTCTTGTTCGTGAATTTCTTGAAGACACCCTAAAGAATTTGTCACAAGAAATGCCATACCTGAGAGGAATGAAGTATAGGCTGTGTGTTGCATGTCCTTACTGTCATCAAGGGGTAGAAGAAACAGGTCGTGCATGCTCAGATCACGTGAAAACCACTTGCACACACAAGGACTGCTTCCACCTCATTGATGCAAATGAAGGTCAACCAGACATCTGTAAGCGAAAACCTTGCAATAAGGTAGTACCAGTTTGTGGATTAAAGAAATGGTTCTTGAAAAGAAGAAGCCAGGTATAATTGATTATAGTGATTTTTTCACATAAAGATTTCAAGCCTCAGTTTCGTCTTTGCTTTGCTCCCCTAATTTACTTGATGTGAATATCAATTGGACTGTTATCAGTGGTGAGAAAGGGAGCCTTGATAGATTGTCTTCAGTTTTAAATATAAGTCGGAGAATTTCTAACAAGATGAAATCATTTTTGAATTTTATACTCTTTTGTTTTTCTTTGGTAAAGTATTGATTAATAAACATTTTGTATGACCACGCCAAAAGTTTTTTTTTTATAATCCTATATGACCTTTTTCTTCAGGGGTTGTCCTCTTCAAGTTTAGTTGCCAGATCACATGATGAAGCAAGTGAAATCAATCCAAAGAAGTCTGCCACAGCTTTGAAGGTGACTCTCCTTGGCAGTGAGTGGAGTTCGTCAATGGGAGGCTTGTCCACCATCAATAGACAGCTTGCCATTCTGTTGGCCAAACGCTCTGACGTGGACGTTACTCTCCTTGTCCCACAGTTTGCCTGTTCTGAAGAAGAGAGGAGAACGGCTCGAACTCACAATGTATCCCTCAGAGAGGCACAAAAACGTCCAGGCTATGCCAACTCCCTTGACTGGCTGAGTGCCCCACCGAGAGATCTGGACATTGACATAGTACTGGGTCATGGAGCAAAGCTTGGTAAACAAGCTCAATTTATTAGAGAATGGCACCAGTGCAAGTGGGTACAAGTAGTGCACACTGCACCCGAAGAACTTGCAATGCACAAAAACTATTCCAAGGCTATTTCCAAGGGTCAAGAGAAGAATTTAACTGAAGTGGCGTTGTGTAAGCTGGCAGATGTTGTGCTAGCTGTTGGACCAAAGCTAACAGACGCTTTCTTCGTTCAGCTCGGCTCATGCAAGAGTGAGGATGACATCCTTCAACTGACTCCTGGAACTTTCCCTGAGTTCTGTGATGTAAAACAAGTCTCAAAGGAGCGTAACAAGTTCAAGGTCCTGACGTTTGGCCGTGGTGATGTAGAGGACTTTAGTCTGAAAGGCTACGATATTTCTGCCAGAGCAATAGTTGAATTAAAAGACAAGTCTTACCGTCTTATCTTCGTGGGTGCACCTGAAGGTAAACAGGATGAGGTTGCAGACAATTTACTGAAGAGTGGAATTGATAAAAGCCAGCTGACCGTGAGGAAGTTCGTGCAAAGCGAAGAGGGATTGAAAGAATTATTTTATGAAGTTGATCTCTGCATCATGCCCTCCAGAACAGAGGGTTTTGGTTTGACAGCGTTAGAAGCGTTCTCTGCTGGTCTTCCCATTCTTGTCAGTGGAAACTCAGGATTTGGTGAAGCACTGTGCACTTTACCATCAGGCAAATCATTTGTGGTGGAGTCTGAGGAGCCTGAAGAGTGGGCAAAGGCAATTGCTGGTGTTCGACAGAAGAAAAGATCAGATCGACTTCAAGATATTCAACAACTGAGGAGTTCATATGAAGAGAAGTTTAGCTGGGAGAAACAGTGTGACAGTCTTGTGGAGAAGATGTGGGACATAGTTCATGGTGAGAATGTTTTGAATATCCTTCAAAAAGTGTTTTACGGGGCTACTCGGCTTTCGATCTCTTATTAACTGTGACGGAAAGCATGAACCCCTCGTATAAAAAAAGATGTTGAACATGAATAGTAATCAATCGTTTTATCCTCATGTTGCTTACTGTGTTATTAAAATAAAAGCTTCTTTCTACCTTTTTAGCTTCTAAAAGACGAGACACAAGTTTCAGAGCTCGGCAGGCCGAAGTTATTGACACGTCAACTAAACAACCAACAGTTGATTCATTACTGACTCCAAGTGAGTAAAGAATTTAATAACTCATGATAATTGACATCCCCAAAGAAGTACAGACAAGTTACAAGGAGATCCAATAATTTTCTTTCCTTGACTTTTGCCTTCAGGCCAGCTATGGTTCGTAAAAACTTAGCACGGTGCTCTTTACTTCTGAGACATGTTTTTACTTATTCCCCTGCACTCTTCAGTCACAAACGGAAAGCATGTACAAACAAATTTGATTTTCTTTCACCTCTTGATCCGGACGGACGGCTTAGTGTTATTTATTTCTGTGAGTCATTTGAAGTTTTCATCCAGTTGGAAACTACCAGAAATTGTCTGAAACCAGGTCTGAAACAAGGAGACATGGGGAGCTTTTACTGTTCCTATTAAAATAAGTTTATGTTCTATTCACAATACAGTTGTCTTTCGAAACAATATTGAAGTAAACACATATCCATACGACAGACGGAATACATCGGTATATTTTTGAAGCCCGTTCTTTTTTTCCAGGATTTATTTTCCAGTTACGCAGATATGTCAGAGTGTAGACCTCGTCGTTAATGTTTCTTCTCTGCTTCTTCTCTCTTGATTATTGGTGTATTCATTCACGGACAGATATCGAACTCAAAAAGTAACTGGACAAAACAGCAGAAGTCTGGTGGTTGAAGCTCTTTTCCTTTTTACCCTAAAAGTTTCTCTTACTAGATTGGGAATTGTTATTTTCCAGCAGACGATTGTTTCGCTTTTTTACTGTAGTTAGATTAATAAAAACCTTGTGTTTTCAAGGTTCTCTTGACCGAATCATCCAGGAACTTCAGCAGATGCAACTGGATGCAAGCAAAGTCAAGAGCAGAACAGATCTATCATTGGGGCTTCAGAATATTGCATCAGACAGGGGCTTCAGAATATCTGACAATCAAGGATTAGGAAATTGCATGTTCTATGCCTTGTCCGAACAACTGGAAATTTTTAAGGGAATCAAAATCCCGCATGGCGAATTAAGACAAACCTTGGTTCAGTACCTCAGGAGTAACCCTAAACTTGTAAGTTGATGTTAGTATGTTTGACAGAGTATGTCACGTGATGTTATTGTTTGAGTATGATAAGGGTTAAGTGATAATACGGGCCACTTGGCCAACACCACCAGAACCTATCCCAGTGTTCACAGCGTGAAGTGACCAGGAGTATTGTTACTCCTTCTGCATGGAATAATGGTCTTTTTTTCAAGAGCTCTGAAACCAGCTTGTGACCCTGGTGGAAAGGGGAACCTGAGATATTTAACTTTATTATTTAAGAAGCCACACAGTGACGTTGGTGACAATTATATTCATATGTTACTTAATGTGGTGTCCGGAGAAGCAGGCCACCACGGTTTTAGTCATTTGAATATTTCAGTTTCAGAAGAATTTCCTTTAAACCTCCATCAGATGACAGAATTATAGTCATTCTCTGAATGATGGATCTTTCTTGTTGTTTTCCTGCAGTTTGCAAAGCAGAAAATTTGTTACTATACAGTACATTGCCAATTAAAGGTCGTCTCGTACCATTCTGATAAAATTACTCCCTGACTCGTACTCCACGCGCTCAAGTTCCCATCAACAATCCTTTTAAATTTCCTTCTTTAACTGATCTTTCTTACAGCCGAATGGAACAGATCTGTTTGACTTTGTCCATGGACATCAAACATGGACTGAATACCTAGTACACATGGAACAAGATGGCGCTTGGGGTGATCACGTGATTCTGTGTGCTGCAGCAAACTGCTTTGAAACGTGCATTCGTGTGGTCAGCAGTCTATCCCATAGCCATGATGTAATCATTACGCCACATTTTTCAGTTGACGAAAGCAAACCTCTTGTGCTGGGACATATTCATGAGGTGCACTATGTCAGCCTTCAACCCGTGCAAGGTACAGCTCATTACTTTACTCCAATTAACTGAAATTTCTGTTTTACAGTGATATTTGTGGGAGGGGCAGGTGGGCAGTCGCCCATATACTGATATTGATCCATATTTGTCAGTTAGGATCCTTGATATTCTTTTTAATGTCGAGTTGACAACAGTCACCCTGTTTGTTGTTCGATCTAGTGCTTTGCTCCTTTAACACACATCATGAAGTTTATGGTTTTCATATTTCATACTTCACGGCTGGCTTCCATCTCAATAATCAAACGCAGTTTATACACTCTATTGTTCTCCCTTGCCGTTTAATCACAGTGTTCTGATTATTGTGTTTACAGGTTAGAGCGGCAGGCCCCAGCAGTCACGTTGATCGGCCTTGTGAAGAGCCCGGCCTTACAGAGTGACTTCATGGGCATAGAGACTATTAATACAAATTGGAGAACTAGAGCTTTCTTCCGTCGATTTTTCCAATGTGAACTTTAAAATCTTAGATTTAATTAGAGTTTCCAACAATTTTTTCAACAGAATAAGAACAATAATAAAATATAATTTTATTTCTTGTAACAAATGGCTGATATATTGAAGAAATGTAAAATGGTTTCCGTGTTTACATAGACTGATGTAAACACTTGGGAGGTTGGGAGAACACGAGATAAGCGTAGGAAACCACGTAGTGTAGCGCTTTACCCACAATTATATCATAGTCACAGCTTTCCCGTCCATGAATAGGAACTTTCTCGCTTCCTCGGCGAATTCCTCAAAAATATACCTGTTAAAGGAAAATTATCGGTTTAACCGAAAGTTCGATTTTTCTCGATGTGGCGCACACAAACCCTACCGCTTTTTTGTTGTGTTTTAAGGGCAAAGAACACCGTTATAAAAAAAGAACGTGAAAAAAAACTTTTCCGCTAGATACACAGCCGCTAACTTACTTAACTTAATCTCACCTACGTAACGTGCACAACTGAATATATTTTTACCGCTTGTTACATAACGTTGCGGAATGAAAGGTGATGACACTAAATTCTCTGGAAGTCAGCAATACGAAATGAACACTAAGTTCGGGTCCTATTTGCAATCAACAACATGCATATCTCTGTTTTGTATTCCAAGTAACATAGAGTCTTCAGGGTCTTGGTTTGCCCCGTATGTGAGCTTATTTGAATTGCTCTCTCAAAAGAGTTGGTCTCGGCGATTGAAAAAAACCTCGCAACGTATCTTCCAGTCATCAGAACTGACTACGGATCTCGCACTCCATTCAACAAGAAAGATTGACTTCAAGTGCTGCATTCTATCTGAAACGGTCAAATCAAATTACAAACGTCTCCACTGTGTGAAACACACTTACCCGCGTTAGACATGATTAACAGCCGATAAGTGAGAGACAAAAGCGGTAGATTTATGAAGACAAGCGAGCAACGGAAATATTACAACCGTTTGATCAACATGCACACCTTGCTTCCTTGAGTTCACGACACGCTTAGTTTGTTCTGAGAATTTTTTACATGCAAGCATGTAAAAGCATCGAGCTCCCGAGTCGAATTTTTTCACGAATACGTCTCTTTCCAAAGGTTTTGACAATAGTTTAAGCGCTCTGATGTTTCTCATCGAAATTTATGAAAAAGGTACCGACCTCGCGTTCGAATGTTTATCCAACATCCTGAACACTTACGCTATCTACCGACCCGATCAAAATTGAATCAGATATTGCTTCGCTTTTGGTATTTTTTAGAATTACATACGACTGTATACGCGATAATAGATATACTACAGCACGTTGTTCGGGGCATCTCAGCAAATAAGGGTAATGTAAACAACGACTGTCATCAAAATATCTCCTGAACCGCTGCAATTAGTCTTACCTGGAATTCAGAGGTAAGGATTCAACCAATCGAATTTCTTGGGAAAATTCACCCATAGCTAAAGTTCTTTTCTTTCGACTGAAGCGCAAAACTAAATAATTTGTAGATAACTGTAGAGCACTTTTACAAACGAGGAATTCAACAAGTCGAGAAGCGAAAGACGAATGACCTTCGAATATGTAATCGTGACATTCGCTTAATTAAAATAACACGACCTTGACAGCGGAAATCAAATTCCCTTACTGTCACGCGATTACATGTTGGGGCCTTTGCCTTACTTTTACAGTTGCATTCCTCTGATCCCTATTACTGTTCAGTAGGTAAATTTGATTCCTAGTGTTTAACTTAGTGAGGTCGTTGTTATTTTCATGATTGTCCGAAGATAAGTTAAACGGACAAATTTTCCCAAAATAAGAAACCTGTTTTGAGACTCTTAGTCAGTGGATTAGAGACAAGCGAAGGACCGGTCGAGTTGAAGTCGGTGGTCACTGTTTCCTGATCCCACGGCAGCTCTTTCGCGCATTTCCATTAGCAGATAGCGTGACAAAGATTAAGGCTAACATCAGCCCCGCTCCCTGAGCAAGAAAGGCGAGAGGTGGGCTTATACCCGGAAAGTGGGGAGGGGGGCTTATAATTGTTTTTTTGTTTTATTTTGTTTAAAGGTAAACAGGCCTTAAACAGTTCAATTAAAAGTTCAATAACAAGCCACCAAACGATGAAACTTGACTTTTTCATGACCATATACCCTGTAATCTTTTCAATGCCTGATAATTCTGTGGTAAAACATGTTCATGGAATTAAATACCCAGCACATTGACTTCAATTTCAGTTTTAAAATAAAATCTCACTTTTTAAAAACTGGAAATGTACACAGGAAATGACATCTGGAGTGACTAAAAAAAGGAATCATGAAATGGTCACCATTTCAGAGTAAGCTTTACACTCAGTATGAGTAATTCTCACATATTTCACATTAGCCATAATTTGCTTTTAATTCATCAATTCTACCATGATGTTAGCTTTTCCAAGTTCCTGAGAAAACAAAACAAATTAAAAAGCTATAAAAATTGTTGCATTCAAAATAAGCACATGGACTTCCATTACATTTTTTTTTTAAGTTCCAAGGGTTTAAATGTCTCCTTTCAACATTTTTTATCCCAAACAAAAAGTGAATGGGATCCCTGTGACATCCTCTGTTCCTGAACTTTGCTCCAACAGGTGCAGCTGTTCTCTTTTCAAGTCTCTACACTTTAATCTTCTTTGCCTGCAACAAAAATACATCATCAAACAAGAGGAAATCTTTAGAAATAAAAAATTAAATAGTACATTGTGCAGTTTATTGATAAGAATCCCTATTTTACTAAAACCTTGTTCCAGAGTAAACAAAAGGCCAGGCACACCAGGTTTTCCATATTTTGAATATTAACTTTCTCTCATCCTCAAACCCCAAAAAGTGACAAGGAACTAATTTCACCTTACAATATCATCCCTAAATTAAACATTACAGTCATGAGAATAGAGGAAATGATCACTAACAAAAAAAAGCTCTTGATTGTTGAGCAAATTCTCCTTGTCAGAACACAGAGAAAAGTATGGAGAATATGCATATATATTGATGTTAGAGTGTAAAGGGTTAAAAACAGACAATAGGGAATGCATATGTATAGATTAAGGATTCTAGAATATCATTGTGCTTCTATGATTTCCTTGGCTGACAGAGTGTTCTTGCAGGAATTGGCACATGTGAACACAGGGGAGCAGATGGGAAATGTATGTAACAGTATGACATCTTCCAAATATGATGAATTTAATTTTTTTTTCTATCAATCAATTCTATGAATCTAATTTAATCACACATGTATTTGTGAGGGAAATCTCATGAGCTCAAGTACATCTCTTAATTAAAAGGCACCAGTGATGTTTACAAAGCTTTGGTGAATGAACTAACCATTGGAGTGCTTTTTGGAAAACTTTATTTAAACATCTAATGAGTAACCATAAATTATGAAATGTAAGAGCTGTTTGATATGTTTTTATGTATGATATGTTTTAAACAAAACCTCATACAAATACTGCTCTTTGTACATTCCTGGTGCACATTTCTCAAAACATTTTCAACCAGTTGGAAAATGCCTTAAGATAATTATATTGTTTGATTTGATCATTCATTAGAATGCAGAGGAGGATGGACACATCAAATTTTAATGTTTTCTTTTAACTACTAAAAAGTTTATTGTTGTTTAGTTATCTTTAACCCTTTAACTCCCAGAAGTGATTGACATGTAACTTCTCCCTATAAAATCCATTCATCATCTAGCAAAGAGGTAAGGAGAATACTTAAACTTATCAGGTAGAGGTTGTTTTCTTGATTTAACACCAAATTCTTGTAACTTATTTAAAAGGAAATGTGTAGCAGCTAGAGGGGAGAATTAACAATCAGATCTTGGAAGTGAAAGGGTTAAAAGCTTTAATTTCAAGCCAGTGTGTAGTATGGAAATCCTGTATTGCACTTAATAAGTTATTTTCATTCACAATAGACTAATCAAGAATGACACATTCTGTTTCAGTATATAATGAATATTATTACATTATTTTAGGTAAGTAGTATTTGAATTTAAGTAGAAAAAGCACAGCAGTCCTATGTCTAAGTGACTTACTGTAGTCTCTTATTTATCTTGAGTCCCTAGCTTTTGCTGATGACTGTTAATTAAAATCAGGAGGAAAATAATAAAAAAATACACCAACCATTTGAGAATGAAAAGTTAAACCCCATCCCTCTCTCACTGTATGACAGTACCCACTGATAAAAGGATGAACCTGATTAATTCTGACTAATTTGAGAGTATAAGAGTTAGTTTGAGAGTACATGTTTAAGTATGTAAGTACTACAAATTCTTTTGCAATTGTTTAAAAAAAAACGTTATACCTCCCAACTCAAAAGCCATTTTTTATTTGACCCTGATTGCCCTCTTTGGCTTCCGTTGGGAAAAGAAAACTCACTGTATCCCTTGAAGCCAGTCATTAGGTGCTTATGTTTAACAAAGTTTGAACTGAAACAAACTCTGGACAAGTATGGCAAAGAATGAGTTGCATGAAAAAACCAAGACTTTCTTTTCTTATCACCCCTCTCCCTGAAAGGACACTTTCGTGCCCCCATTTGACTATCTCATCGTGATAATTGAAGTTTATGGTTTAAAATCTAACATGATATCCGAGCTAATTAAACACAGAAAGAAAAGAGAGCCTAATCAGTCTCCCAGAAAACTTACTGCTTGTCTTATACAGACTTAAGTGCTTGAAACTCCCCATCACAGGCATGCTTGATAATGTTGTCTTTCTGGGATACACAGCTTCCACAAAGAAGGGCCTGCAAGAGAAAAATATTATTAACCAGTAAGAAAATAAATAATATATCTAATACAACTTGATTCTCAGCAATACTTAAACAAACAAACTGTGTAAGGTTTTCAGTTGAGTGAGTCAACTATCAGATCTTGGAAGTAAAAGGATCACGATTTCAGTTAGTTTGGCTGAGAGGAGACAATATGGGATAGATTTGAACATTATCATGATCTTTTTACTCCTCATACACAGTGTTAATAACAACTTGGTTGAGCCTAAAAACAATCTAATATTTCTAAGCTTTTCCATAACCTTGGTCTGTGATTGGCTAAAATATTAGCACTGTCTAATCAACCAATCAGAGACAAAACAGCAATTTTGGTTTCTTGTAGTTTGCAGTGGCCTAAGTTGGTTTCTTTCATTGTTTTTCTCCATTTTTATTTTCTTATTTTTTCATATTTTAAAATCTTAGCCCATCACATGACAGAATGTCCTCTAACTAAAACTAGGAGATAGTAATCCTAGGATATACCTCCAGGAATATCCCCCAATTTTCAAACAGTACATTCAGTATGGACAACTCTGTGTTTAAGATTTAAATCAAGATGAAAAGCATTGTGTTGTTGTTATGGAAGAAGGAACATGTTTCTTTGGTCATAAAATCACTTCAGAGAACACTGAAAAGTGAACCTCCCTCACTATAAACAGTAAGCTGTTCATAAACATTTTTCTCTGCATGTCAAAATATATTTGAAGGATAGTAAACATAATAGCCTCCATTTGGTGCAGAAAGAGGGAAGCTGTAATATAATTTATAATAAAAACCTCTCAGGCATAAGCATTCTTTTTTCCAACAAATGGCGTGGGTTGTCAAAGGCTACCAATTGGGTTCTCATCCATTATATACTGAGCAAAAAAATCAGAATTGTAGGCATCCAAATTTAAACATTGCTTCAGGACAGATTAATTGGGTAATATCTTATCGTCAATACATAGCAAGAAACAGGTAAGCAGGTGAAGGAGAAATTATAGAGGGAAACACCAAGATGTCTTTCAGCAAATATTGATAAGATGAAGAAAACAACAGCATTGTTGGTTTAAAAAAATATAAATGAAAGAGAAAAAATATGCAAGTTTTGTGGTTAAAGGGGATCACAGTCTCAGAGGTGCTTGTGATGGCCAAAATTAAAAAACAAAAACACACTTCTATTAATTCCCATGAGTGACCAAAACAGAATTTCTCCATACAATTTCATTACAATATCAAGCAGACAAGTGATGAGAATGAAGAAAATGTTAATTTGGTGATTATCAGTTGATCCAATACCAAATTCTCCAAATTAACATCATGAGAAGTATTATAGCAGACAGGAAGGACAATAACTAATGAGATCTTGGGAGTTAAAGGGTTAATATACTTCCTCACAAAACAAAAAAAAGAGGAGAATCACAGCAAGGTGAACAATTGAAGTGGTTGCAAAAATAAAATTTTTTATAAATAATGAGTTTTTTCAGAAATAAACAAACAAGAAAACAAAATATAGGAGAAGAAAAGACAAACAAATGTTGTACAAGATCCTGGTTAAAGACAATTGAGAACAATTTAAAGCGATTCAGAAAAATGATCCAGCAAAGTTAAACTATAAATCAGAATGAATAAAATTTACAGTAAAGAACTAAATATGTGAGTGATACAAACATCGGTAAATTGAGCAAAAAAAAGTAACAGAAAATCAAAGAAGTAACAAACTTGAAAACAGAAGAACTTAATGAAAAT
Source organism: Pocillopora grandis (assembly GCA_964027065.1). Lineage (NCBI taxonomy): Eukaryota > Metazoa > Cnidaria > Anthozoa > Scleractinia > Pocilloporidae > Pocillopora > Pocillopora grandis. The sequence goes on from OZ034731.1 coordinate 27,405,023, forward strand.
GCAAAGGAAAGAAAAATGTACAAAAACTGTCAACATGATTTTTAGCAGCAACAGTACTTTTCATTTATTTCTTATAGCTTCCTTATCTTCTTTAACTCTTTAACTCCTGTGAGTGACCAAGACAGAGTTTCTCCTAACTATATCTAATACAATATCATGCAGACAAGTAATGAGAATAAAGAAAAATGTCAATTATGGATAACTAATTGATGTGATACCAAATTCTCCAGACTAACATAAAGAGAATCGTTTGGCAGACAGTAAGGAGAATTACTTATGAGATCTTGGGAGTTAAAGGGTTAAGTAAGTCATATTAGGGGCCAAAATTGTATCCTTTGCCAAATTTGAAACTGAGAAGAAGACACTTAATGAACAGTTAAGTTACTCTCTGTAATCCTAAAGTGCAGCGGCAATGAAATCTTCCCGAAGATCACACCACCGTAATACTTTAACAGCTGACATGTGGCTGATCTTTAGTGGTCCTTTTATCAAACCCTTGTCACACTGTAGTCATTAATTTACTAAGCTGTCTTTGAAAAGAAATATGTCTTATACCAAAATTTTGTTTATTTCCTTTCAGCGGTGAACCAAAGAATCCATTCTAAACCTAATTAGCGTAATCGTAAGTTGGATTTTGCTGGAAGATAAATCGAAACAAAACAAAGCAAAACAAGACAAAACCTAATTATAAAAGAAACCCGAAGATAAGTTTGTCTTGAAAAATTCATTTTAAGCAACAACTACGTGTAATCGTTATTTTGCCACGAGAAAAACATGTAAATCCTTCCCATTATGTAAGATTAATTAAAAATAAACAAACCAAACCTCACTTGCCTTCGATGTAATTTTTTTATTCTAAGTTTCCAATAACTTTCCTGCCTGTATAGGTAATTTGTCACGGTCAAGATTAATACGAGCAATTCTTAGAAAAATAAATGTGGGTATAAACTGGAACAGCCCCTTACTACAAACCATAGCTGCTACAAGTACCAGCATTTCAAAACTAAGTCTTATACAATCTTGAACCTGACTTTCATTGCTAAAACGACTACTTACTTGTAGTAAATACATGAACTACCAGGGCATAGTGAACACAATGTGTCGAGTAATATCTCACCTCTGTTTTACATTCCACAAGAGGTTTTGCCAAGCCCGAGATTCGTCTGAAATCTTCTCCCTTTCGGCTTATTATTTCAGATAACTTTTCATGTTACGTTTTCCGCCAGCTTTATAGAAGCACGCAGTGTATCCTGGTTCAACTTGGCTACAAAGCGGAAATGAATTGGGCTAAAACCGGAAGTTCGGAATCACTTGCGTTTGTGATGCGTACTAGTAGACAAACAAACAAATAGACGATACAGCTTTCTGAAACACGTTTACAAAATTCTACCAAACCCACAATATAGGAAACTTAGGAAAAAAAATCTTATGGATGGTTAATTTTTTTCAAGTTTTGATAGTTGTCAATTAGTTGCGAAATGTACTCTCCTCACAGCAGGATTTCGCCTGTTCTGAGGCAAAACCGAAACAAAACTGAAACAATGTTGTGGCAGATGGAAAACTTTTTCTAAAAGCATGGTCCATCGAATGATTGTAACGATCGCAGTAAACTTGGTATGAAAAAGGTTGTATGGCACAAAAGTTTTCAACCTGACTTTGTTTACCCGCTTGATGAATTTATGTACGACTCGTCACAGCATCGCAACATTGATATCTGTTGTCATTAAGCCGAAAACTAGAGCGCTTGGTCTGCTTGGAGTTCTTGCCAAATCCCGTCGGATGGCAATTTGCTGCCATTTCGACAGAAAGAAAGAGATTCTTCCCAAGACCGAAAAATGACGGTGCCGCTTGCATAGGAGAAACGAGACGTACATCGGGTTGCGACAATGGTAATATTCCTCTTGGCATAGAGAATGGTTGAATACAAGATTCGTTCGTAACGGCTTTGCATTCAGGCTTATACTTATAATTTTTTTTTGTTCCCGGTTTTTGTTTATTTATGTTGATCTTAATTTTTTTCTTTCACCTTTTAGCTTTTTCTTGTGTCTATTTCTGGTTTTGTTCTTCGCTTGCTTTTGGTTTACAGCGTGGTTCTTGGTTTTATCTCTCACTTTAACGTTTAAACTACATTTTACAATAAGATAAGTATTGGGAAGTGTTTTACTGTATTTAAGTATATTAGGCTTTGCCATTGGAGTTTAACATAATGGTACCGTCCGTTTTTCATGTCAGTGTGAGCGAGTATATTCTCTGTGATATAATAGAGCCAGTAAGTGCCGTTCATCGCCTGTCCACCTTCACTCGCATTAATTTATTTACAAATCTCAGCTGGAAGCTCCAGGATTAGACCAAGAGGCATCGGAAATAAACAGACGGCTTGTTCACGGAATTTCTTCGAAGACGAACTCTTTGGACTTTTTCGTTTCTGCCAGTCTCTCCGATGTAGTAGGCTTGACCGGTTGGAGCAATTGAAGTTATAAACTACGTTCTACGTTTAGTCGTAAGAGTTGCGGTGTAGTTTCTTTCGGTTGTTGCGGTAGGTTGGTGAGTGTTTGGTCAGATGAAGTTGTCGTTAAAGTTGTTTTTGGAAAAAACACGGTCAAGGTATTTGTTCATGTCGGACAAGCTGTCTGTTGTGTTACAAACTAATTGCGCTTGTCTTGTTAGAGTCCTGATAGTGGTGGCTTTGTGTGATGTCAGGATGTAAGATGACTCGTCTGGTAATCTGCTGGTAGAAGTTAGTTTCTTGCAAACTGATCTCCGTAGTGAGTTTTCGTCACGGGTCACCAGGAAGTTGAGAAAAGGAAGTTTACCATTTTCGTCAACTTTTCTGGTTAACTGTTTGTCATAGATAATGTATTATCAACATAGCGTAACCAAATCGGTCTCGTTTGTCGGCAAGTCGAAAGGGCGCGTTCCTCGATATTCTGCATCACAATTTCTGCTACAACAACGGAAGCTGAAAACCCCACAGCTGTACCGTGTAACTTTTTGTGGTGTTTACCGCTGTACTGAAAGAAAGTTGACGTCAGGCAAAGATTCAGTAAATCTATAATGTGTTCTGTCGGTAGCGGTAGTGGCTTGGTAGATTATTGGATTGCAGTCTCAGTACATCGTAGTGCCAATTGAAGTGGAATACAACTAAACAGTCATTTTACATCAAATGACACTAGTTTGTAGTCATCAGGTGTCCTTGTCATCTTTTACTTTTACGGCAACAGAAGACTGGAGAGAGAAAGGAATCTTTTGTAATAAGAAGGCGAGCGTCGGTGAAAAGGAAGGAGAGGGGAGGGGGTCGGGCAATAGAAATTATCTGCTTTTTCCCGTGCACTCCCCCCTACCGTCCATTTTAACTCTGAATCAGACATTGGCGGTAGAATTTATGATCGCGAGTTTGTAGCGTTAACTCACCCTAGGAGATTATAATCTCTTACTCGTATTACTAACTGGCTATTAGCCTGCACTGGTGGCTACAAACCTGCACTGCACTGCAGGTTAATAACTAGTGTGAAGTATACGCGTGCACTTTTTAAGTTGCTGACTGCTGATGTTTCAAATATCAGCCGCTTACGGTTCGTGCAATGAAAGTAGTTTTAAAGCGTCACTCGTATTCGTTAGCGTCGGCTAATTTACATTACCAACCAAGTTGATAAAAATAAAATTATCTTGTCATGTTCCTCCAAAGCACGAAGCACCACAGTTTCTATAGAAACCCATCTTCTATATAGATTGAAGCAAAGTTATCTAAGGGCATCCGGATCTGAAAGCATACCCAAAGAGCAAGATCATTATATTTGAACAGCTGATTGTGTTTACATTACCATCAGATGCTCACTGAGTAACCATTCCAAGATATTCGGAACCGAATCGCAAGTGACGTTCGAAGTAAATTTGCATTTGAATTGTAATTATTTGTTTGGTGATATTTTTCTGTCCCAAAAGCTGAGCATTTTTGAAGAGCTGCGTCATCATTTCTTAGTCTAGGATGTTTGTAAAAATTACCTTTAAAGCACGAGAAACCTCAAAAAAAATATATATTAGTTTTGTAAGATAGAATAATTGAACGGGAAAGAACTTACCCTTAATGGGGTGAGGTCGGCAAAGGATGAGGAAGATTGACTAGAATTGAAAATTAAAGATTGAATCATACAAAAATTATTAACAAAATTAGTCTCAACAGGCTTACCTAATGTACATGGAGGCGAAAAATAAATACTCGCAAATTCTTTATAACGCAACTTCTTTACTGATTGTGATGTTAAGTGCTCATGAAATTAATTTTATCCCGTTAACGGCCAGTGGAGCAAAGATACATGCAAAACTGCCCCTGTTTCAATCTGGTTTAGGCTATCTTCCTTAGCGGTCTTTCAGGTGTAGCCTGCGCGTGCCTCGCTCTCCTCGTCGACAAGGATTCTCAGCCGTAAAGTCGTACTGTCTAGTGCAATCAATAAACATTTTAACGTTTTATGAGGCAAGTATAGGTTTTTCACCGGGCCAATACAAGGGGAGATCTCTCTACAAACGGAGATCTCTTTACAAGCTCTTAAATGAGGGTCTCAATGGGGTGAAGGCTTTAACGGCCAACGGTTATAATGTTAGCCAATTAACGGCGAACGGTTAATATCTTTCCAATGCAGTCATCAGAATTTTTTAAACAGGCAACTTTTTTTACGGCTGACCAATTAAAATTCGTCAATTTTCACTAACTGCTAATTTAATTTGGGCCTTTTTCCGGCTAATGGTTAAACCAATCGAGCTGACTCTTACATAACAAGTCCGTAGCCTCTTTCTTACAGAAGAGGCAGACAAATATGCGATTATCTGTGCAAGCAGAGAAACCTCCATCGGACTTTCATTGATGACTCACTTAATAAACTTGTATGCAAATTTTATAGTGTCGATTCACCAATGAAAGCCTATCACACCCAGTGCGACGTTTAATTTTTCCATTTACAGTTTAGAAAAATACCCCAATTACCTACAAACGGGTGGCGCAGAATCTATCACCTCCTCTACTCTTTTACCGTGATGCACACTGATTAAAGACAATTTCGTTAAGTTTTCTTTACTCCTGTGCTTTACTCACTGCAGATTGACATTATAAATACAGTCTTAAAATAGAGGTATACTATGGAAACTATACAATTTTTTAACTCCGGATATATATATTTAACAAATAGATTCCAAGTTGCCGTGCGTCTGTTCAGTAATAGATCACAGATGACGTCAAAATGTGGTAAGAACAAAAAAGTGGCACAAGAGGCGCAGCCGCACAGCAACTTGGAATCTATTTGTTTTATATAATAATGAAGAAATGTAAAATGGTTTCCGTGTTTACATAGCCTGATGTAAACACGCCGGAGGTTGGGAGAACACGAGATAAGCGTAGGAAACCACGACGCGAAGCGGATGGTTTCCAGCATATCGAGTGTTCTCCCAACCTCCTAAGTGTTTACATCAGGCTATGTAAACATGGAAACCATTTAACATTTCTTTTAATAAAATAACTAATGAAAGAGGAACGAAAACCGTGTTTACATACGCTCATGTAAAATGGTTTTATGCCAATCAGAGTGCACGTACTATTTGAATTATTTTATAAAGAATCAAAATATACGGAAAAAAAGTTTTAATGATGACGTCATCTATACTTCTGTCCTCCAATAGATCATAAGTGAGAACCAATCAGAATGCGTGCATAACTGAGCTAATTACACAAATATATAGAGAGCCTATATGAGATCTTGACGCAAGACGCCCATTTAAACCCTTAAGACTGACCCAAGCCTTCAAACATATCTCTAAATGTTCTTAAAATTTAATCAAAGACGCTTTGACTTCGAGTTTTATTTTCCATAACTATCAAGTCTTCAAGAGCACTTCCTGTGGGTTTAAATTTTTTCGATATAGGCCTGCAACTAATTTGTAAGGACGATTTACCGTGATAGATTC
>OZ034731.1:27411174-27711174 GCA_964027065.1 Pocillopora grandis
CCTGTAATCTTTTCAATGCCTGATATTTCTGTGGTAGAACATGTTCATGAGTTCAACTACCCAGCACATTGGCTACTATTTCAGTTTTAAAATAAAATCTCACTTTTTAAAAGCTGGAAATTTACACAGGAAATGACGTTACCATATCTGGGGTGACTAAAAATGGAATCATAAAATGGTCACCATTTTAGAATAAGCTTTACACTCAGAATTTTCTTTTAATTCATCAATTCTACAATGGCGTTGGATTTCCAAGTGCCTGAAAAAAACAAAACAAATTTAAAAACTATAAAAATCGTGACACTCAAACTCAGCACAGGGACTTCCATAACATTCTTTTTAAGTTTCCACAAGCCTAATGTCTCCTTACAACATTTTTTATCACAGACAAAAAGTGAGTGGGTTCCCTGTGACATCTTCTGTTCCTGAACTTTGCAGCAACAGGTGCAGTTGTTCTCTCTTTTGAAGTCTCTACACTTTAATTTTCTTTACCTGCAACAAAAATACATCATTGAACAAGAGGGAATCTTTAGAGAGACAAAAAATTGAAATAGTACATGACATTTTTTAAATTGATAAAAATCCCTATTTTACTAACATCTTGTTGCAGAGTAAACAAAAAGGCCAGGCACACCAGGTTTTCTATAATTTGAACATTAACTTTCTCTAATCCTCAAACCCCAAATAGTGACAAGGAACTAATTTCTCCTTACAATATCATCCCTAAATTAAACATTACAGTCATGAGAATAGAGGAAATGATCACTAACAAAAAAGCTCTTGATTGTTGAGCAAATTCTCCTTGTCAGAACACAGAGAAAAGTATAGAGAATATGCATATATATTGATGTTAGAGTGTAAAGGGTTAAAAACAGACAATAGGGAATGCATGTGTATAGATTAAGGATTCTACAATATCATTGTGCTTCTACGATTTCCTTGGCTGACAGAGTGTTCTTGCTGGAATTGGCACATGTGAACACAGGGGAGCAGATGGGAAATGTATGTAACAGCATAACAGTTACATGAGCATCATCTTCCAAATATGATGAATTTAATTTTTTTTTCTATCAATCAATTCTGTGAATCTAATTTAATCACACATGTATTTGTGAGGGAAATCTCATGAGCTCAAGTAAATCTCTTAATTAAAAGGCATCCGTGATGTTTACAAAGCTTTGGTAAATAAACTAGGAATTGGAGAGCCTTTTGGTAAAATTCTCAAAACATATAATGAGTAACCATAAATTATGAAATGTAAGAGCTGTTTAATATGTTTTTATGTATGATATGTTCTAAACAAAACCTCATACAAATACTGCTCTTTGTACATTCCTGGTGCACATTTCTCAAAACATTTTCAACCAGTTGGAAAATGCCTTAAGATAATTATATTGTTTGATTTGATCATTCATTAGAATGCAGAGGAGGATGGACACATCAAATTTTAATGTTTTCTTTTAACTACTAAAAAGTTTATTGTTGTTTAGTTCTCTTTAACCCTTTAACTCCCAAAAGTGATTGACATGTAACTTCTCCCTATAAAATCCATTCATCATCTAGCAAAGAGGTAAGGAGAATACTTAAACTTATCAGGTAGAGGTTGTTTTCTTGATTTAACACCAAATTCTTGTAACTTATTTAAAAGGAAATGTGTAGCAGCTAGAGGAGAGAATTAACAATCAGATCTTGGAAGTGAAAGGGTTAAAAGCTTTAATTTCAAGCCAGTGTGTAGTATGGAAATCCTGTATTGCACTTAATAAGTTATTTTTCAATTCATTCACAAAGACTAATCATGAATGAAACATTTTGTTTCAGCATATAAGGATTATTATTACTTTATTTTAGGTAGTTAGTATTTGAATTTGAGTAGAAAAAGCACAGCAGTCCTATGTCTGAGTGACTTGCTGTAGTCTCTTATTTATCTTCAGTCCCTAATTTTTGCTGATGACTGTTAATTAAAATCAGGAGGAAAATAATAAAAAAGGACACCAACAATTTGAGAATGAAAAGTTAAACCCCATCCCTCTCTCACAGTAGGACAGTACCCACTGATAAAAGGATGAACCTGATTAATTCTCATTAAAGCTGACTAATTTGAGAGTGTAAGAGTTAGTTTGAGAGTACATGTTTAAGTATGTAAGTACTAAAAATTCTTTTGCAGTTGTTTAAAATCACAATGTTATACCTCCCAACTCAAAAGCCATTTTTTATTTGACCCTAATTGTTCCCTTTGGCTTTAGTTCAAGGAACATTTAAGAGTCTTGGGAAAGAAAACTCACTGTATCCCTTGAAGCCATTCATTTAAGCTGCTTATGTTTCACAAAGTTTGAACTGAAACGGACTCTGGACAAGTTTGCCGAAGAATATGTTGCATGATAAAGCAAAGGCTTTCTTTTTTATCACCCCACTCTCTGAAAGGACACTTTTGTGCCCCCATTTGACTATCTTGTCATGATAATTGAGTATGTGGTTTAAAACTAACATGATATCCAAGCTGATTAAACACAGAAAGAAAAGAGAGCCTGATCAGTCTACCAGAAAACTTACTGCTTGTCTTATACAGGCTTTAAGTGCTTGAAACTCCTTATTACAGGTATGGTTGGTAATGTTGTCTTTCTGGGACACACAGCTTCCATAAAGAAGGGCCTGAAAGAAAAACATAACCATTAGGAAAATAATTAATACATCTAAAACAACTTGATGAGAACTTTTTGGCTGAGCATTAAAAAAAATTCAGGCATAATCTCAACAATACTTGAAACAAACTGTGTAAGGTTTTCAGTTGAGTTAATCAACTCTCAGATGTTGGAAGTAAAAGGGTCAAGATTTCAGGTAGTTGGTTTAGAGGAGACAATTTAGTAGAGATTTGAACACTGTAAAGATTGTTTTACTCATCATACACAGTGCTGTTTATAAATTTAATTGAGCCTAGAAACAGTCTGACATTTCTGAGCTTTTCCATGACCTTGGTCTGTGATTGGCTAATATATAAACACTATCTAATCAACCAATCAGAGACAAAAACAGCAATTTGGTTTCTTGTATTTTGCAATGGCCTAAGTTAGTTTCTGTCTTTGTTTCTCTGTTTTTTCTTTCTTCTTTTTTCATATTTTATGAACTCTTAATTACAACACCACACATTATAATTACAATATTTCAGCTACCTCACTTTTACCATAAATTACTCATGATCAATAAATGCCATTATAATCCAACATATATATTTGCTAAACCCATCACATGACAGAATATCCCCTAGCTAACATTGGGGATGTCCAAGGATATACCTCAAGCAAGCAATATTCCCCACTTTTCAAACCTTACATCCAATATCATAATGGAAAACTTTGTGTTAAGGATTTAATTCAGGATGAAAAGCATTGTGTGGTTGTTATAAAAGAGGGAACATGTTACTTTTGTTCATAAAATCATTTTAGAGAAAACTGAAAAGTAAACCTCCCACACCACAAACAGTAAGCTGTTCATAAACATTTTTGCCAAAACACGCCCTTTAACCCTTTATCTCCCATGAGTGACCAAGACAGAATTTCTCCTTACAGTGTCATTACAATATCAAGCAGACAAGTGATGAGAGTGAAGAATAATATGAATTAGGGGAATTATTAGTTGATCCACTACCAAATTCTCCAAATTAACATCACAAGAACTATATGGCAGACAGGAAGGGAAATTACTAAAGAGATCTTGGGAATTTAAGGGTTAATATCCTTCCAAACAAAACAAAAACAAAAGTGAAGAATCAAAGAAAGGTGAATAATCAAAGTGGTTGCTAAAACAAAATTACAAATGAAATAAAGGAGAACAAAAGACACAAACAAATGTTGCAAGAGATCCTGGTTAAAGACAATTGAGAACCATTTCAAGAGGTTCAGAAAAATAATCCAGCAAAGTTAACCATAAATCAGAATGAATAAAATTTACAGTAAGGAACTTATATGAATGATACAAACAAAGGTATTTGAGCTAAAAAAAAGTAATAGAAAAGCTAAAAAAGTAACAGACTTGAAAACAAAAGAACTTAATGAAAATGCAATGGAAAGAAAATGTAAACGAATTCAAAATAAATTATGTCAATGTGATTTTTGGCAGCAACAGTACTTTTCATTTATTTCTTATAGCTTCCTTCTTTTCTTTAAGTAAGTCATATTAGGGGCCAAAATTGTACCCTTTGCCAAATTTGAAACTCAGAAGAAAACACTTATTGAACAGTTAAGTTGCTCGCTGTCATCCTAAAGTGCAATGGCAAAGAAATATTCCCAGAGATCACAACACAGTTGTGCTTTAATGGCTAACATGTGGCTGATCTTTAACTATACTTTTATCAAACCTTTTGATAAGCTTATTTATTTCCTTTCAGTGGTGAACCAAAGAAACCATTCTACGCCTAGTTAATCTAATCATAGGTTGCATTTTGCTGGAAGGTAAATCGAAACAAAACAAAGCAAAGCAAGAAAAAAATTAATAGCAGGAGAAACCTGAAGATAAGTTTGTCCTGAAAAATTCATTTTGAACAGCAACTACAAGTAATCGTTATTTTGCCGCGAGAAAAATATATGTAACTCCTTAGCATTATGTAAGCTTAATTAAAAATAAACAAACCAAACCTCACTTAATTAAAAATAAACAAACCAAACCTCACGTGCCTTCGATATAATTTTTTTATTCTGGGTTTCAAATAACTTTCCTATTAAATAATTTGTCACGGTGAATAAGATTAATACGAGCAATGCTCAGCGAAAAGAAATGTGGGTATAAACTGGAACAGTCCCTAGCTACAACCCCTAGCAGCTACATGTACTGGCACTTCTTAACCAAGTCTTGTACAATTTTGAACCTGACTTTGTAAAAACGTACTTACTTGTGTTAACTACACGTACTACTTACGCGTAGTGAACAAAGTGTATCGAGTAAAATCTCACCTCTGTTTTGCAATCCGCAAGAGGCTTCGAAAGCCCGAGATTCTCGGGAAATCTTTTCCCTTTGAGCTCATTATTTCAGGTAAATTTCCATTTTGCGTTGCCCGCCATCTTTTAAATTGTGCAGTGTATCCTGGGTGGTTGGCTCAAGTAAGCGGAAATGAACTGACTAAAACCGGAAGTTTGGAATCACTCGTCTTCATGACACTTACTAGCAGACGAACAAACAGACAAACCATATAGCTTTCTGAAACACTTTGACAAAATTCTATGAGACAAATTATACGAAACTTAAGAAAGAAAAATCTTATAAATCGTTAATTTTTTAAAGTTTTGTCAGTTGTCAATTAGCTGCGAAATTTATTCTTCTCTCAGCGGGATTTGTCCTGAGGCAAAACCGAAACAAAACTGAAAGAACGTTGTGGCAGATGAAAAACTATTTCTAAAGGGATGGTCCATCGAATAATTGCCACGATTACAGTTAACTTGGTGTGCGGCACAAAACTTTTGAACCTAACTTTGTTTACCCGCCTGTTGAATTTATAAACGCTCGTCACGACGTTGGAATCTGATGTCACTAAGCTGGTCTTGGCCTTCTCGCGCAAACTCCGCCCTTCCTCCTATTTCTGGAAATAACACTTTCTTGCCGTGGCCAGATCTTTGCAACGATCTCAATTATTTTTGTAGCCAACCCTATTATCTTTGTACTTCGGCTTGTCGGAGCCATTGTTTAAGATATTGGCCTTTAAATTATACAGGTTTTTTTATTCGTTTTTGTATAAAGGCTTTGCCATTGGATGTTGACATAAAGGTACCTTACGTTTTTCATGTCAGTGTAAGTGAGTATATCCTCTCCAGATCTGATAGAATAAAGCCGTTCACCGCCTTTCCACCTTCATTTGTTTGAAAATTCTCTACAAGTCTCAGCTGGAAGCTCCAGGATAAACCGAGAGGCACTGGAAATCAACAGACTGCTTGTTCACTTAGTTTCTTCAAACACGAACTATTTGAACTCTTTGTTTCTGCCAGTCTCTCCGATGAAGGAGGCTTGGCAGTCGGAGTAATTGATCTCACTGCTCCCCGTCTGTTCTTCGGTTCGTCCTTGTCTTTGACGTTTGTTGGTAACTGACGTAGTGTAATGATGGGTTTGTGGACGACGTGGATATTGAAGGGTTGTAGGATGCGCGAGATGTTATCAGACATGCTCTTTATGTATGGTATAGTCGCTGTAAGTGTAGGAGTTGCGGTGTCGTTTATTTCGGTAGTTCTAGTAAGTCGGGAATTGTTTCGTAGGATGAGGCGTCGTTAAAGTTGTTTTTGAAAAGGCACGGTCAAGGTATTTGTTTTCGTTGGAGAGGCTGTTTGTCTTGTCGCATACTAGTTGGGCTTGTCTCGTTAGAGTCCTGATAGTGGTGGCTTTGTGTGATATCGGGTCGTAAGATGATTTGTCTGGTAATCAGTCAGTGTGTGTCAGTTTCCTGTAAACTGATGTCCGTAGTGAGTTGTCGTCACGGGTCACCAGGCAATCTAGAAAAGGAAGTTTACCATTTTCTTGACTTCTCTGGTTAACTGTATGTCTGTGTTTTGTTCGTTAAGGTGTTGGTGGAATGCGTCGATTCGTCGTGTCGTACGGTGGTAAATGTATTATCAACGTAGCGTAGCCAAATTGGTCTCGTTTGTCGGCTAGACTGCCTAGTAAGCCGTGACGACAACTCATTACGGACAACAGTTTACAGGAAACCGACATATACCGACAGGTAACTGGACGAGTCATCCTACAACCCGACATGACATAAAGCCACAATTATCAGGACTCTAACGCGACCAGCGCAACTAGTATGCAACACGACAGACAGCTCTTTAATCAAAAAGTGTGACGAGTGTTAATCAAAAAGTGCGGTAAGCGTTATTACAAAGTGCGATAAGTGTTAATACAAAGTGCGCCTGGTATCCTAGTGCGACGATCGTGCAAAGTACGACGGAACAAACCAAAGGCTTTACACATTCCTTGATGCACTCACATTTTTTCTCTTCCATATTTAATTGACTAATCATGTAGTTACACCAACTGGGGTATTTTGTTAAAGCTTTCTCTTCAACAGTTATGTGCGTTTAAACTGTTTCAAATATCATCCGAGGTCTATTTTTGGATTTAAGACAAACACATTGTCTTTACAAAGTAACCACTCAGCCTACAAGTTTATCTTCAATTCGTAACACCTGCAGTGGCATTCATCTTCGTCGTTTATCAACACTTATAAAAAAAAGAAATGGAAATTTTCATATCCAGCACAGATATAACAGTGTTAAAGTAAACGATACAGACAGTACTCCAAGACTTCCCAGACCAAAGTAATATAATCGTTGACTCTAATCTTACTATATTCTTTATTCCTTTATACTTTTATTTGACAAATATTTCCCATCTTCCGCAATTAAGTTTTTGCAAAAGCTTTTATACTGAAGTACATTCTTACCATTTTTGAATTCGTCTGTCTGTTGGACGTGGATTTTTTATCGCACAAAAATGGGCTCCGTGATACTGCTAATTTGGATGCAAAATGGTCACTTACCACAATTGTCACTCATTTTTCCCTTTTTGTCTCTGAAACTTTGTAGACGTCTTTGTATAAAAAGAATTCTTAAACTGTTCGCCAATAAAAGAAAATAACCCAGCAGGTTTTTTTCAACTTTTACTTGAAAGCTTACATCTAATAAAAGTAAAAGAGAGTTTTTTCATCAATAAATTATTCATTCTATGATTCAGATCAGCTACAAAATTATGTTAACATCATGGGACACATACTGAAAAGTCACTGCTGAGGGCCAGTGACGTCATCCAACGTAGAGGTGTTTTTCAATTTTGTCACGATACTTTTTGGCTTGTCAATCAAACAACAGCTTTTAAACTTGACAAGAAAATAGAAAATAAGACTTAGAAAATTTATAATAGGTATACTGTACTTCCCTTTCCAACATGAAATTTTCATTTTTTTTGGTAGCTCATATTAATCCTTAAATCACATCTCACTTGACAATAAATTTCTGCTATATCTTTAAGTTGATTTTCACTTTTCAGAGATAAACAAACGGTTACTGAAGTGAACAATCGCCAGATAAAATCTTCCTGATAAGATAAAATAACAAAAAAATCCGAAGGAGGGGGGTTGTATCGACCGCCTCCCCTCCTCCCTGTTTGTCCGAGGCGTAAAGTTAAAGGAAAGGAAACAAAGAAACCAATAACATCTTGAATTAGTCGTTAATTTGACATCTCAGTGCAAAGAAAAATTTTACTCAAGGTTTCACTTTTATTTACTTGTACTATGGTAGTGTATTTTAGTTTGCTCAGTGATCGACCTACTGACAAAGCGACTCGACGCTGTGAAGGAAGAGCTTGCAGAACTGAAAAAGCCATCGCCATCACCTACTCCAGTGGCTCAAAGTACATCACTGATATACTCTAACGAATCCTCAAAGGACTTCGGCGAGTCCTCATCTGAAGGTCGCAAATGAATCGAAGCCTCGGGAATCGAATTTTGTCATAAGTTGAGCCCATATCATTTTTCTCGTGGATTTCGGTCATACATTCACTTTAGCTTTGTCCTCTTTTGTTTTATTTTTACCTAGTTTTCGTCTTTTTGTTTTTGTCCTAGTTTTCGTTCTTTTTAGTTTGTTTTTTCTAAATTTTTTTTAGTTTTGGTCCTTGATTTTTGTTTGTTCCTCATTTGTTTGTTTGTTTTTTAATTTCCTATTTCTACCATTTACTGGTAGTTATTTCAAAGTCTTTAAACACTACCTTCACGTTAACTCCGAGCAAATTTGTTCCTCTTCAGATTATTATCTATGAAACATGAACTGCAATTGCTTTCGTCTTCCGTGAATTAAATTTAGCGTTGTTGGTTCTTTGTCTTTCTTTGTCAATCAACACTCATCTCCTTCCCCTACACTAAAATCATTTATGAGTTACGCACCAACACAGAGGCACCTGCTTTCCTTACCAACAAAATGATGCTCAATTAATGCTGAACAACTTTCACTTTCTTTGCAGCTCCTTTTCCTCCACTTAGGCATAATTGCTATGGGTCAAGACCGCTGACAAACATGTATATTTTTGTGATAGTGCTGAAGAATTTTTCCTTTCGTCACGAACTTGCGCAAGCCTGGTTGTGAAACCATAACATCATCTTGAATAAATTGAACAGCGGCGCGGTTCGCTGATCTGTCTCAGTGAAAACAAGTAGATAATGCAAGCTTAAAAGTTTCCCCACAGACCGTTTTTAATTGGCAGTCAAAATACTCTGTGAACACCTTATTTTATCACTTCCTTTTTCTCACAGCAATACCAGTTTGAGCTGATTGCGCTTCCTTTGTGTGGAAATTTGTGCTGGTCGGTGCTAAGAGATAATCGTCTGCTTAAAAGAGATCCAACTGATGAGTGTTTACCACAACATATCGGAGATTTTTAATTGTCGTCATTTTGCAAGCATCCACAGTTGCTATGGATTCACGAGCGAGCTGGAGGCATGCCCAAACGTTATTAAGCTTTGTCTCTTTTCTTCATTTCTCAAATTAGAGTATGCGGACTACAAAGTTCTGGACAGTGCTGACAGAAACATTAATTACGGAGCAGGGTTGGAATGTGACGACGATATCGTCCGAGGATGGTACCGTTTCACCGGAGCAGAGATGGCTTCCAAATCGGTTTAACTCAAAGTTCGGCCTGGTTAAATGGCGAAGATCCATCTGTTGCCGACGGAATGGTGATTAGTAGCTCTACTAATACTTAATTTATTGATTCTTAGGCTTTCTTTTTTTATAGCGAGTTCACAAAAACAAAAGATGTTTCTATTTTTCCGTAAGAAAAGAAAGTCACTGTTTCTGCAGAATAATAAAAAAAAATTAAAAAAGCCTTTTTCTTTGCGTAAACACAACAAAAGAGTGGTAGGGATATGTGTGCGCTAAGTTGGTTTACGCAATTCCATTCCCTGTTTGAGATTCATTCCATGTAATTATTGCGTTGGCATATCTTTTTCGGTGATTCATGCACAAATATTTAAAGTAGATCGAATGATCAAACGATTCCTAGAATTTTACAATAAATGATAAATGTTTGCTAGCACATTAGCGTGAGGGAATTTTTGTCTTAAAAAATATCAACAGTTGTTTCAAGGCAGCCGGCTGTAAACACAAAGACAGTGTTTGCTTTTAGTGTCAACATGATCGAAAATTTCGTTTAGGTTTAAATGCAAACACAACTTTTTAGAGAACTTATTTCTACTCCAGTCCCATTTATGTAAAGTCAGGTAGAAAAAACACATTATACATGATTTATAGCGCTTCTTGAAGAAGGCTTTCCAGCTGAAATATTATGGATATATTGAAAAATGCTAACGAATGCAAAATAGATGAGTTTAAAATTTAAATAAAATAATTTATCTTTTCAATAATCGCACACCCGATCTTAAAAACGTCAAAGATCATCTAAATTTAGAAGCAAAGAAGGCAGTTTCAGCCAATTTGACAACAATCTACTCTCTTCGGAACCCGTACAAATTAGGGTGGACTTTTAATGATACCCAAGTGCTCTTTGTGCGTGCAGTCCACATTTTAGTGATAAACCACTTCGTTACTCAGGATTCAATCAGTTCGGTTTTACTCCTTCAAATGCTATAACACAAAAAGAGGAAAGAGGATATAGCCTAATTTCTCGTCCGTCTGGTCATCAAATAAAGAGAGATTTTAACAATTATTTGTCATGATCGTGAGACAAGGAGTAAAACAGAGAAATTTTTTTTCGTCTTTAAACTCATTCCTATGAGGAATCGAACCTCTGACAGATCTTCGATTATCGGGCTCCGATGCTCTTCCATTAAGCTACAGAGACTCTATGCATGTAAGTTACCAGGCGAATCCGAACTTCAAATGTTAGGATCTCGCACTCTGATGCACCACTACCAAGCTAGCTGCGGAGTACACGACAATTTGCTTGGCCTTTTTTACGTGATGCGGTCGAAAGCGTCGGATATAGAGAAAAAATTTGGAAGAAAGATGGTAAAT
This sequence comes from Pocillopora grandis, assembly GCA_964027065.1. NCBI lineage: Eukaryota > Metazoa > Cnidaria > Anthozoa > Scleractinia > Pocilloporidae > Pocillopora > Pocillopora grandis. The sequence continues at coordinate 27,422,172 of OZ034731.1, forward strand.
TTTGCGCTCGCGCGTCGAATTAAGAGATGTTTTAAACGTCTATCGCATTGTGGGACTAATCCCACGCTTAAGACAATATGTCAACATCTTTTTCTTTTAGGAACTAAGGATTTAGTGCATAAATGCTTCAGTTGTATTTACTATTTGTTCAGTTTTGATTACCAAAAAAAAGAGCCATTCTTCTAAGTGGAGGGGTCAACGCATCACTCACTCATAACACTTTTTCCGTTTCATTCCTTAGGCAATATTCGGTTAGAACAGCTTATAAAAATACACAGAGAATATGCGGAAAATCTAAATTTGACTTGAATTGGCAACTGTTTGACGCACCTTGTTCTATAGGCCGAATGTCAATCTAAACCGTCCTAACCAATAGGATCACAGAGTATGGCAAAAATTCGCCATCAGTCACAAGCTTTAAGCCAATCAAATCACAGATCCAACATTACATAACTTGACAAGTCCTGTTTTTTTCATTATTATTATTTTGCACTTGCAGGGTTCTACATGTGCTGTGACGAATCTGTTTAACCTCAGAGTCAAGAATAATATTTTTTCGTAACTAGGTAGGTGACACATCTCTATTGCAAGAAAGCGTATGGATACAAGTGTCTATCATAGTCAGGCTAAAGAATGTATCTGATTTTTTACTCAGACGCGATTTCTTTCTGGCACGTAGTAAAATTAACTTTTTTTTAATCGATGTAGCCCCCGAACACGGAAAAAAATTAATTCAGGATTGACGAAACTTTGCACAGCTCTAAGTTTATTTCTTAGCGCTCTCCTGTAGTCACTATTCAAAAATACAAGTCGAAAGCAATGTTTAAGGATCCATTATGTCATAATTCTCAGTGGGTAGAATAATTCTTAAGACCCACTTATCAATATTATTGGATGCTTAATGTTGCGAATGGGGTCTACAATTTTTTAATCAACAAGTTTGTTCATGTTTCCTTTCAAGCGAGACATTCATCGTTGGCAGATTTTTAAGATAAATAGCCGAGTCGAGAAGTGTTTTGCGCATCTTTTCCAATGGTTTCTGCTTTATAAATAACAGACGAGGAATAACAATTTGTTATTTGGCACAAGCACTATGGTTGTAGACTTCAACAAGGACGAAATACATTTATAGCAATGGAGTGAACCCTTGAGTTCATACATAATCTATTCAGGAAGATGCCAATTAAGATATCTAATGACCCCAACTGCGTGTTTAAGAGAGTGTCTCTGTAAGAGCGGTCCGGTCGATTCTGCTTGAGACACGGATTTCGCTCATTTCTTGTGTGTTGTAAGACATTCATGTACCTATACTAAAACCACAATCCGTTTGATCGGATCTCTTTATCTTTCAGAGTTTTACGGAAATTAAATTTCACTCGAGCGAAGGCTTGTCGTGACACTTTTCAAGACTTTAATTTATGACAACTTTGAAGGACAATTTACAAAAAACTACGGAGCTTAGCAAAAAATAAATACCAAAGCCATGTACATTAACTCTATCTTATTCATCGAGGTGACTTTCGTGAACATCACGTTTCAATCAAGGAAACAGGAAGACTTGAATGACACCTTATCCGTTCGTTTAAGTCACACATGCAAAACCGATCAAATTCAATGTAAATTTTTGAAAAAGTGAGGCGCTCTTAACTGATCCAACTAACATAGCTAGGAAGTAGGTACTATAGAAAAGGTAACTACAGAAAAAAACTTTGCGGCCCGACCTTTACGAAAACTTTATAACTCCGTGAACTTACCTAATTTTCGGCAATTTCCAAGTTTAGCCGCCATTTTGAGGGACTTGTCAATATGGAGCGTAGCAGATATAAATCAAGCAGGTAGATCTAAAACCGTCAGAAATACATACGAAAGCAATTCAAATGAACTTTACTTTCAATTCAAGCAGCAAAATTTGAAACTGTTCGTTGAACTTACCATTCCTACATCCCCGTGCGACCAATTCTTCCAACAATTCAAACACTACAACTAGTGTTCGAATTCCCCTAGTCGATTCCACCGTAAGAAATAACCTGTGCCACCCCAAGCTTCGACTCGAATGTGAAGTACGAATCAAATAACATAACTGCTTCATCTTGGAGGCAATATCACGCTGGTATTTTGATTTTCTGATCGACAAGAACGGTAATCAGGTAGCGATCGCCATGTTTACCTCATAAACGTGACCGCTGAGTGAAAATGGTATAGCGCGGGGTGGGGTGGGGGGTGGGCAGCGGGCTTATTGCCATAAGATATTCGAATACATACTTAAAAAGCTTCAGGACTCCCAGCCTAAACAGTGGAGGCATGCTTCGTGGTACAGACAATTTTTATTTTATCTCATAACTTTCTCCTTTACATTAGAACTGATATTAATTAATAGAGTTATCAATATATATTTTTAACCGGGGTACCATATGACCTTTTTTGCTCGTCATCAGTGGTATAAAATAAGGTGTCTTCTCCACCAGAACCTTTTGTCAATGCCCCATTGCACGGAATGAACACTATATTTAGAATGTTTGTTCTAAGTCGTTTTTTCAGTTCCCAAGAATGTATGCAAAATGATAGAGATTTGATTCATTCAGCTGACACGTTTTTTAAGTTATAGCGCGTGCAGGTTTTTTCTATCAAAAGTCGCGCGCGCAACACACCTGAATTGAAAATTCGTCGTAAAATCGCAAGAACCTTAGAATGAGTGTGAGCAACTTTGACTTCTGGCGATATGAAGCCGATTTAGATTATTTTCAGAACTATAACTGAGATTTGTTTATAACTATGATGATCGTCATTAATAGCGGACAGTGCTTTTTAACCATCGTTGTCATCATTATCGTTATCACGCCGGAAGAAGTATAAAGCCAGCACGTTGCCTTACCAGACAACACAGAAAATTTTCCTCTCTTTTGCTCCCCTTGGATCCTGGAAACTGTTACTATTATAACATAATTACTGAAATTCGGTGGGGAGAGTAATTCGCGTATCTTATAATCTGAACGATAGTTTTCAAAAAAACAAATACCACTTAATTCAATTTACCTTAGTTGTCTCGTGTTTAATAGTGGCGTTTCTGAGGACCGTAGATTCTTCTCTAATTCTTCTTGTCTCAGCCAAGACTCACTATCATCAACTTTTTTTCTTGTGCTTCTTACGGTATGGGCCTCAGAGCTGTAGTAAGCGATTGAAAATTTCTCAGTTAAAGTGAAGCCCAGTAGCATCCATCAGGAATTGAAAACCGACATGCACTATTTACTTTATTATTCTAAATCAAATAAGGGGTGGTTTAGTCTGCAAATTTAATCATACTGGTTAATGAGAATCATACAAACTGAGGAAAACTGACCGCAAATAATTGTGAACCGTATGCATGAATAAGTGTATTGCGTTTTCAGGTGATTTGAAAAACATTATTGATTATCAACCAAGCAACATTGTACATATAACGTGATCTGTACTTAAGTACCCTTAATCTAATAAGGAGTTTCTTCTCTTTTCGAGCAGATATGTCACGAGACAAAAATAGATAACAGAAAATGTTACTCAGGACTACCTGATTCAACTGGAATAATACCTCCAAACAGCTTTTGAATGTCTTGAGACATATGCAAGGTAATTACATCTCTGCCTTGGATACGCTTCCTGACATGATGATCAGGATACTGATATGTTACCTTTGCACTTCTCCAAAACTCCCCCAAAGCGTGGCGATGCCTATAGCTAATCCAAATTTTTTTGTTTACCCTCCTGAGCGAGGTGAAATAGGCCAGTCCTTGCCAAGATTAGCTCATTTTCACATAACACCTCTTTAGACAGGTGGCAGCTTATCAAATGATGTTTTACTTCATCATTGCATTCAGACAGTCGTACCAAATCACTTAAGCCATGCGATGAACCAAAGTTTTTTCCGTCTTTGCTATTTAAAAAACAGTCCTGAGACATAATGAACGTCTCGCTAACGAACAACTTCTTCCTGTACTTGTAATTGTTCCCAAAGCGATACAAGTTCGGGCCGAACTTGTATCGCTTTGGGAGCTCCGGGAGATCTAAAGGAACTCACTATAACTTTGTTTACTCGATACTATTTCAATTTCCGCGCCAAAGGAGAAGCTTACTGAGTGAATTCGTGAGTGGTCAGTGGTTACGCTCGTGAGGTAAAGAATGGGTTTGTGACTTTTTCATTCAATTGAAAAGACTCGCGTCACTCTTATGAGATGGTTGAACGGAATACAGACTCCGAGCAGTCCCTTTTTTTTCTTAAAGATAGTGAGGTCACGCGTATCCTCTGAGCATGGAGAAGCCGCGAGACGCGAGACTCGTGTCTCGCGTCTTTGCCGCTCCACGCTCTCAGAGTTGGGCAAAGACAAGACACGTTACTTCTAAAGCGATACAAGAGGTTCAATGGTTATCTCGATTACCTAAAAACATTTATTTACATGGTAAAGATTTGTTTATAAATCTATGAATTGACGCCAGTCCTATTTGGAACGAAATGTACTTGAAAGAAAAAAGAATACTAAGCAAAGCAAAAGTTGTCTGCAACACGAAGCATGCCTTTGCATTAAGACTGAGAGTCCTAATGCTTATTATGATACTTTAATGCATATGTTCGAATGTTCCCAAAAATCCTTTGATAATCTGCCCGCGCCCACACCCCGCCCCTCACCACTGAGCCGTATTGTTTTCACTCAGCGGATGGTCAGCGATCAGTTTTATGAGGTAAACATGGCGATCGCTACCTGATTACCGTTCTTGTCGATCAGAAAATTAAAATACCAGCGTGATATTGCCTCCAAGATGAAGCAGTTATGTTATTTGATTCGTACTTCACATTCTAGTCGAAGCTTGAGTGGCACAGGTTATTTCTTACGATGGAATCGACGAGGGGAATTCGAACACTAGTTGTAGTGTATTAATTGTTGGAAGAATTGGTCGCATGGGGATGTAGGAATGGTAAGTTTAACGTAAAATTTCAAATTTTGCCGCTAGAATTGAAAGTGAAGTTCATTTGAATTGCTTTCGTATGTATTTCTGACGGTTTTAGATCTACCTGCTTGATTTATATCAGTTACGCTTCATGTTGAAAAATCCTCAAAATGGCGGCTAAACTTGGAGATTGCCGAAAATTAGGTAAGTTCACGGAGTTATAAAGTTTTCGTAAAGGTCGGGCCGCAAAGTTTTTTTCTATAGTTACCTTTTCTATAGCACCTACTTCCTAGCTATGTTAGTTGGATCAGTTAAGAGCGCCTCACTTTTTCAAAAATTTACATTGAATTTGATCGGTTTTGGTATGTGTGACTTAAGCGAACGGATAAGGTGTCATTCAAGTCTTCCTGTTTCCTTAATTGAAACGTGATGTTCACGAAAGTCACCTCGATGAATAAGATAGAGTTAATATACATGGCTTTGGTATTTATTTTTTGCTAAGCTCCGTAGTTTTTTGTAAATTGTCCTTCAAAGTTGTCATAAATTAAAGTCTTGAAAAGTGTCACGACAAGCCTTCGCTCGAGTGAAATTTAATTTCTGTAAAACTCTGAAAAATAAAGAGATCCGATCAAACGGATTGTGGTTTTAGTATAGGTACATGAATGTCTTACAACACACAAGAAATGAGTGAAATCTGTGTCTCAAGCAAAATCGACCGGACCGCTCTTACAGAGACACTCTCTTAAGAACGTTCTCACGATCTCGCCTTTAGCTGTCTCACTTCTCAAGTCCCAGATACCTTTTTTAAAGGCCTTGTCTCCTTAAAAGAAACTGTTCTCGGAGATTTTGACCTAAGAATCACCCCATGCGCTGCAGTCCTTTGACTCATTTATTAGATTGTTGAACTTTTGCTTATTCATCGCGTAGGGCTGAAAGCAAATAGAAGCCAGTTGTATTGTAGTCTGCACTTCTGCCGACGGAGAGATGATCCATAAACTTCATTTGCTGCCGCTGTTGTTTTTATGGTTGGCATGTTTCATCCATTCGGTCAGTATCTCGTCATGTTGGTATGGCAGTTTTAAGTAGATCAATTAGGAAAAAGGTGACTCAAGAAACTTGAGCTTGCACAGAAATTTGGCGGGTAACAGCAGTGTTTACGTACTTTTATCTAATCATGCTAGCCGACCAATGTGAGCGCCCGCCTTCTCAGATACCTATAAAACTGTGAGAAGAACTTATGTATTGATCCCCACCGGGGGTTAAAGGATAAACAGGAATAAAAGACATTGACGGCTTAAATCTCCCTCACCTTTGGAAAGTTGCAATGCAGAAAATAGTACTAAACACGTACAAAGATACTGACCAAACGGAAAAGTAAATCTTGTTAAGTGCACATGTGCAGTTGACGATGAAACACATGTCCACTGTTGTAATTTTGTAACTGTTGTATGTTAATTAATTATAATCAATTATCGATCAGCGCTGAATGATGCACGTTTCTTCGCCAGCGGAAAGATTTGAAACAGGTAGGAGAGAAGTTTGCCGGGAGTCTGGCCCTAGCTCATTTTCAGTGCTAGACCCTTGCAGACTTCTCGTCGGTGTGTGTAGCTCAGGGCCTCCTCATGATTTCCCGCGAGCTAAGAAATGCTGTTTACTACTCGCAGGATAGTTGTAAATTTAGAAGTACGCATACACATATTTTGCACACTTTTTCGCAAACTAAACGAGAAAACATCTATTTCTTTGTCTGTAGGGAGTCCTAGGATGTTCAGATTGCACTGATGTTGAGAGTAAGTTATTTTCACTGTCTACTCGACTTTGGTCATGACGGAGAGGGACTGGGTAAAGTTAGCACGACTACTTAGGCAAGCAAACTGAGAGATGTGAAAAATACACAAAGGAGTTTTTTCCGGAATTGGGTGGTAATAGTAGGGAGTTGTAGTATGATATTTTATGAGAAGACAATAGATGGGTCTACGGAAAAGTGTGGGACATATTTTGGAATCTATCAGGCAATTCACATAGGACTAGATCTCAGATATGTTACACCTCCTATTTGGGTAGATTCTACTTCTCGTATCTCATGGCGGGATGAAGTTTTCCCTGAATAATCTTTTTGTTTATAACATAGTAAATGGCTTTGTGTGCGATGGACAAACGGTCAACTTGTGTCAGACTGATCACTCGAAGTCGTGGAAAGTTGCCGTTATCACTCAAGACACCATGGATTTGTATTCATGTGACGGCCTGCAGGCTGGAGACAAACTCTTACTATTTGTTAGCAAAGGAAAACTGATCAATTATGGCAAATATGAAGTGATCACAGCACAAGACGTCACACCAATAGCTGGAGACAAAAAGTAAGAATGAAAATTAGAGGAAACTTGTGGCCCAACTCTTTTTAGAGAATTACATATCTATATATATAGCAAACATTTTCAACATAGACTCAGTAAATTTTGATTGCAAATAATTTACACTCAAACGTTTTAAGTGTCTAATACATTTCTCGAACGGATTTTGGCTTCTAACAAAGTAATGTGGACAAACTGACCATTGGATGACTGGATGACTAGCTGGCGGACTGTCTCATCGACTAACTGACTAACTGACTGATCAACCTACTGACTGACTGACCAACCTACTGACCGACGACTGTCCAACTGACTGACTGACTGACAGACCAGCTGACCAACAGACTGACTGACTAACTGACTGACTGACTGACTGACTGACTGACTGACCGACTGACTGACTGACCGACTGACTGACTAGCCGACTGACTGACTGACTGACGACTGGCCGACTGAGTGATTGACTGAAGACTGATTGACCACCTGACTAACTGACCGGCTGAATAACCGACTGAATGAGAGAAGAACTGACTAACTTATTGAATAAAAAAATGATTAACTGACTGACTGACAATCAGAGTGACTAACCAACTAACTGACTGACTGATCGACCAACTGACTGAAAGATAGAATAACCGAGTAACTGACTGAATGAATTCATGACAAAATAACTTACTAACTGACCAAACGGTTGTAGCTATAAAAATACCCTTGAATTCATGTTTTCATTTATTCGCCAACCCATCCATTCTTTAGTCCGTGTATAAATCACCAAATCAATAGGTAAACTAGTAATTTGCCATATCAATCCGTTAATCAATGCTTTCTATTTGTATGATTACAGATTACAATGCCGAGTTGTCTTTGACAAACCCATTACGATGGATCTTGAAAAGGACCATCTAACATGTTTGATCGCTCAAAGGCTTCCATCATTTGACAAAGTATCTTTACGTAACAAATGTGTCCTGACATGTGATGAACAGAAAGATGGCCTGGGAGGAATTCTGGCCTTTGAGGCCGACAACCTGGTGATCGATAGTACTTCCAAAATAGATATGACTGGAAAAGGTACGAAGATTTTTAGAACTTCTCACACCTCTGTTTATGTCTTAGGATGAAACAGGAATTATATTGGCTCTGATTTTTGAATGAATTATTCGCGAGTTTTCTTCTATAATTAAACAGACTAGGACATAATTTTTCAAAATTTTTACAACAAAAGATTGATTTTCAATTTGATCCTGAACGGCCATTGCGGTATGCTCTTGGTAGTCTACAATTGAGTTTAAATTCATAGAGAGTATGATTGTAGAGTAGTAAAAAAAGTAACAAAAGCTCTAAGAAAATGAGGGTATGTCTGAATCTGTCCACCTTCAGTTTGCCTAAAGAGCCACAAATTTTATGGTGTTTGCGCAAAACTAAACGTCCGAACTAAAACATTTTTTCCTGGTAAAATAATTATTATTACTACTATGATCCTGGCTCTAACAATCCTTCGAACCCTCTGGCTCCACCTGTACCTAGACAGCTTGTTTCCCTGTTTGTGCCTATATCATATCTTCTACATGTCGAATTCAGGCCGTGAGGGAACAGGATCGAATGGGAGGAGGAGCAGAAGGGTGGCGCACTCACCTGCGAACAAAGTGTTGCTATTGAGTACTTCTTAGCGGTGTCGTTGATTTTCAGGATTTACAGGCGGCGTTGGAGGTGATTCCCGTGGGGGTGGAGGGTACGGAGGCGAAACGTTCGACTGTCCGGCAAACGCGTCACTAGGAAAAGGAGGAGACATTTCCAATGTACCCTGGGCAAAGAACACCGACGGAATTGGCGGTGGAGGGGCTGGGGACGGGCCACAGACAAGAGTAGGTTAGTATACATGCATAAGGTATTTCAAGGTCTAATCAGAGCGAGGATAATGCCTCTAGAAACCAGTTGGAATTTAAACGAAATTACCTTAACTGTCTTACGCGCTAGAAGGTGCAAATTACTGTAAATAAATTTTAAACTGCGTGAAATGATCGATGGTATGGTCTAAATTCAAGTCAACAGTAACGAAACAGCAGAAAGGTCGATTGAATCACTGGGCGCCCAAAATACCGAAAAAAAACAGACAAGTGTCCAGTGACGAGAGATGAAGCTAGCTAGGATAGCTGGAAAGGACAACTAGTTTCATGTCGAATCAACTCGGATAGAATCGTGAAATTAGATTTGGAAATTATGTATAGAAAACGTTCTATTCGATAAACGACAATGAATGTGAGTTTTTCTTGAAACTTTTGTAGACTCTGTAGTAATTGGATGGAAAAGGAAACTTAAGTTTCTGATGGTATCATAACGCTAGCCGTTTTCGGCTCAGGAAAGTCAGCTAACTAAATTAACAAGAACTTGTTGGCGAAAAAAGGTCATTTTACTAAGTTCACATGATGAGTGGAACAGCATTTCTTAACCTTGTAACAAAAACTTTCCGGTAGGTTCTAAAGGAGGTCCGGGAGGAACTAATGCCGGCGGCGGAGGAGGAGACTCAACTGTCAACCGTGACGATGGTGCGGCCGGTGGGGGAGGGGGTGGACATTTCTCCGGTGGCGGGGGAGGGGGAGGGGGCAGTGGGTGTGGTGGTCAAGATGGAGGAAAGGGAGGATCAGCTGGAAACGTAAGTCATTAATTCTTATATGAATTGGTCGGAGTAAAAAACGTGTGAAGACAGAGCTTAGGTTACCATTGCGACCGTCTGAGAAGACGCAAATATTCGTTTTGTTACTTCAGCCTCCATCTAGCTACTGGGTGCGTCCAATTTTTACTGACAAGAAACTGAAACTGAGTTCTCTATCCATTGTAAAGACAAGCTTATTAAAGGCTTTCTTCCACCATTTTCATTCAGATTGGTACCCATGCTGGGGGTGGGGGTCAGTCGTATTGCCCAGGAGGACATGGTGGCAATGGAGGAAGTGCAGGGAAATGGCCTCCTAATCAGGCTCCCCACTGCTACGACAAGTCAGCATCAGGTGGTAACGCAGGCTCATCTAGCTCTGGAGGTGGAGGAGGTAATTTTTAGGTCATGTTACTTATACTGTGTAGTCCATTACACTGGAAAGCCTTTTAAGAGATGACGAAGGTTTACTTGAAACTAATGCTATTTATAGCTTAAATCGTTATACTGTAATCAAGGTAATGGATGATATTGGTATTTTTTATTCGATTTTAAGGTGATTCTTGTGGCAATCATTACGGTGGAGGTGGTGGAGGAGGTCAGTAAACAATTCTTTTTGTGTTTTTCCTCAACGTGATCGAAGCCAAGATACTTCAGTCAGCTCTATTGGTTAGATGTTGAATTTGAGGTCGAATGTGACTAAGGATTTGGGCTCAAGCATCCATAAGTAACATTTCGATTGAGCGCTGTAAAACAAAAGTAATAACAGCGTTCGATCGTAACAACAATAACAACACCCATGATCAAATTGCAATTGGTTTTAGTTGTGCATCTGATTGGCTGAGAGAATGGCACGAGTTTTGTAGACCAATTAAAGACCGAGGTGAAGGAAACCATTTGAAACCGTCGCAATTTCGGATTATCTTAACCATTGAAAGGGAGGTATGCTCCAGATAACATACAACTTTCATAACTCTTGGCCGGACTTTCAGCACAGTTAAAGACAATCTTTGAAAGGTTTAGATTCTCAAAATGCAGTCGATCTTGTAGTTTAGCGGCGGAGACAAAACCTAAATGATTTCTGGTATTATTTCTCTTCCAAATTGAACGATCTTTGGTTTGTTGCCAAAGTGGACTATTTACGATCTTTTATATTTACGTCAACGTCTCAGATCTTTCATGGACTGAAATGACGAGGTTTTATGACAAATTTCAATGTTTTCAAGCAAGGAGACTTCTATGAATGAATCTCTTACCCACCGCAAACTTAGGTGTTCTGGAGAAATTCGTTCTCTGTATAGATAAAAAAATAAATAAATAACACATATGCAACTGACCTGGGAGCATTAATGACACCTTCAGGATCCACGGGGGCCTCTATTATTTTGTTTATATTCAGGCGGACTCCAGTTTGGCCATACCAACTTCACGACTCACCTGAGCTACGGAGGGGGAGGTGGAGGGGGAGGAGCAAGTGCGTTCAGTGATGACCCCAACCCTGGAGGGAAAGGAGGAAGTGGAGGAGGACTGGTGTATTTACAGGTTGGGAAACTGGTACTACAAGGGACCATCAGTGTAAAAGGTATGAACCAGAAAAGCATAAAACCCACCCCTCCCTCCCGAAGTCTCAACCCGTTAGCTCCCAGAAGTGATTAACAAGTAACTTCTCCATGTATTGTTCATACATTATCCAGTAGACAGGTAATGAGAATGCTGTTTTATTTCAAACTAAATTCTCACAGCTTACTTACATAGAAATTTGTAGTAGATAGAGGGAAGAATTAATAACCAGATCTTGGGAATTTAACGGGTAAACTTAGAATCCTTCTTCTCAGAGAAATGTTGTTGAAAGACCAAGTTTTTCGATAATGTTCAAACCATACCTTATTCCAGACCTAAATAATAAAAAGCGATCCCCTTTTCATGACTTAAATGAATAACAAACAAGATAATAGAGTCTATTGGTCAAAAACTACACCCTCTGAGCCGCAAACGCCCGTAGAATGTAAAAGGAAGCAGTGGAGGTCAGAACTAAAAATGAGAAATTGTTCCACGTTGTAAATCTGTGGCCTGGCTGTTTTATGGAGCTAATACTTTACTTTTTACGCAGGAAACTCTGGACAATGTCTCAATCGGAAAGGTCACAGATCAGCCCCTGGGGGAAGTGGCGCTGGGGGCAGTGTTGTCATCTTTACCAAGAAACTCATCGGAGATCCGAAGACTAAAATTTCCGTGTCCGGAGGGGATCCTGTAAAATGTGCTTTTGGAACTGGTGGTGGTAAGCAAACAAAGTCCTTTGCAAATCATGCCGTGAGAACTGCTTAGTGAAGCTCAGTAAAATATCGGTCCACCCAAGCTTTTGGTCATATTATACGCTCTGGTTAAAAACCTTATCTTATGGCAGATGGGTTTAGGGTTCAAAGAAACGTATGGGATAAGAGTTTAGGGTACGGTACGGGATGAAGTATCGCAACCCGCGGGATCGGAAAGATAAGAGCTTTCCAGAGAACCAGAGATCAGGCTCTTTAAGCGGATGAAAGCAACATTACAAAATGTATTTTAACAGGAATTTAAAGTTTTCGAACAGTATTTAGAACCGGCCAGTACTGCTAAGTACGCATTCAGGAACAGAGTGAGATAAAAGACAACCTAGAAAACAATTTTGGATAACTTCGAAATGGGCGGAAGTGGATCTAAAATAAGTGATTTTTAGGATTTATTTTAACTAACTTCACTTTTCCTCGCGATCATAAACCCTTCGTACCCTAACATAGGTCTCTATATTCTCCATACAGTACGCTATACAGTTTCTAAGAGTGCTGACAAGGAGAATTTTTTCACCCATCAAAAGCTTCTCTAGATGGTGATAATTCCTTTTGACCTTTGATTCAGCAACGATACTGTCAGTAAGAAAAAGATACTTTACTTTAGGGGTCATTCACAAGTATCATTATGCGGCGATTGATGTGGTTCTCTCTCGATGATGTGGAAGATAGAATTATTCATATCTAATCAATTGATTTTCCAGGTGGTGGTGGTGGTATCGGACGCTGGGTTGTACAGGAAGGTCAATCCACCCATCACGGCTAAATCCGTCATGGACCTTAAAAAGACTAAGCCGAAACAAGTGAAGAGTACCGCTAAGAAGTTCCTTGCTTTAGATGATTTGTTCTCTGCTGTATAAGCGTAGTGTATCGGAATTAAATTAGCTGTAGTTGAAGTAACAAATAAAATTATTTGAATCTAGTCAAAGTCTTGAGGATTTATGATACCGAACGATCGAGCCTATTTATCATTTTTTTTTTTTTTGGCCTACGAACAGACGCTTATTATCAATACTTTGGTACGAGCTTTCCTTTACCCGCGAGGAATTATGGGGCTTTGAGCTACGCGAAGCGATGAGAGGTCTGCAGGGGGTCCCGTTATTAGTCCCAGACTCTCTCACCTCTCCTAGACTCGTCTCAAATCTTCCTGCGTGTGGAGAAACGCGCGTTCTCGAGCACTGATAATGAGGACATGCTCGTAAGCTATTTCTTTTCGTGGCAGTCATTCTAGCAAGTCTTATCCAGGTCTTTACCCTCTCTGTTTTTTCCTTTAACACAAAACAGAAGGCAATGTACAGTGTAGTCCGTAAAATTAAAACGTGCGAAAGCTGAAGAAATTTTTTTAGAGGAACGTACCATTGCAAATAAACTAGTTTTCACTCAATATTTTGTGGATGTGTTTATTTCGTGTTACGGACGATGAAAAGTTTTGGCGTGAGAAAGGTGTGGTTGGAGTAACTTTAGACCAAGAGCGCGACAGACGCGAGTCTGTAAAGACGGAGAGGTAGTCGTTCAGAATTCAGAATGTCTGCTTCCCCTTTTCTCTTTCCTTGATCGATTTGTTCAATCTAAGTTGTTCTTTCTTCGACGATCGTGAGTGCCTCTTTCTCACCTATGATCCCTTTTCCAGGCCCCAGTCGCTCTAAGGGTAAGTATTGCCGTCCGATGAATAAATCTGTACTAAGTGGATAGCCAGCACGTCTGCTGGATAGCTATTTATTAGTTAAATAACGTTGTCCGCCCTTAGAAAAAAGACGATCCAGGAGATTTAGAGAATGAATCGATTGTCTCTGGCTTATTGTTACAGAAATAAATACATTGCGAGATCAATTCACCACAATGACAGATCCATGCGTTCGACTCATCGCACGTTGAGTTTTGCACTGGCGGCAAAGGGCTTGGAATCCTTCTCTTTCGACGCATCCATGCCTGTTGGGAACCTCTGTTTTTGCTCAGTTGTTGGAGATAGAAGTTACCTATACCCACAGTTTGGCATGAGAACGGTAAATCTCATGCCAAACAATTTCTAATCTGAACTTTACCGGGAAACACTTCCGCTATCAGTGGGAAATTTAGAGTCCAGTTTCAAACTTTTCTGCCTGGAAAAGTAAGTGGCCGCAAGAATGGGACAAGGCAGTGAAATTTTCGAAACTGTTATGGTATATTTCTGTTTCCTCAAAATAAAAAATGAAGAAAGAAAATCGTTACAAAAATGTGCTTTAGCTTAATATCTTAAAACAAAACAAAAAAAATACCAAAACACTGATGACAAAAAATTACGATTATTTACATACTTTAATCGCCCCTGTACACTACATACTTACTAGCTAAGTTGAGACTATTCGAGGTGTCAAAAAACTTATTTGCCGTTACGAAATGCATTTATTGTCTCGAAACTCGAAAAAAAACGCGACTGCATTGTTGGTAAAGATACTGTTGCTAATAGGCTATAAAACTTCAAGAAACTTCAAAACTTTTCGATGCAGAGGGTTCTTTTACAACTTTGGCTTATTAAATTTCTAATGGGATAGATGATCACGTCACGGTTAGGTGGAGTGCAGGTGCCACTTGTTTATCACTCATGGAGAACCTACTGAGTGCAAATCGAGTACATTCATAGCCTGCGAGGAGGCGTTTTCGTCCCGCGGGAAGGTTTAAAACGAGTCGGGGAGAGGTTTACCTATCGCTATCTCGCGTTCCTTAAAGCCTCCTAATTTCCCAAGGGCGAAGAAAGGTTTGTGCCGAAGCGACAATAGTGAGCACAGGCTAGTACATTCGTGTATTTTAAGTTATTGATTAGTTAAATCTCTTTATTTTTATTTCCCTTTTTTTTTATATGCGGAAGAATTTTGGTGGGAAAGTCTCCTATAGGGCGGAAAGCAAAGAAGTGTCTTTTTGCTCCGACATAATTACGAAAAAAAAAGATTACTTTCGCAGGTAATAGTTTTGAGGATAGAAGCACTTGCTCTCCTCGGTGACGCGAAAAAAAGAAGCATACTTCACGATTTTACGAGCGTAATACGTAAAACCTTATAAATGTCTCCGGTGTCTTATTCATTTTGTATAACATAGATGTTAGGTTGTTTATCTTCGCGCAATCTCTGCCTTGACGGCGAGCGGGGAATACACAAGGAACACTTCTCCTCTCTTGAACGCTTTTGCAAGATCAGAATCAGCAGGGGCCCGGCAATTAGAAGAGACACGAACACTGTGAACACGATAAAACCAATTCTCGCTGATAGGAAAAAAAAAAAAGTAAAGAACAAAAATAAAGACAAAACTTTCTGAGTTCTACTATGGAGGGCCACAGAGCCCTAATGGTCTGCGAGCAGGACTCCAGGTAGAGAGATTTGGGTTCGAGCCTTGATCAGGCCATTGTATTGTGTTATTAGCCACAATATTTAATTATCCCTGTTGTCGTACTTAGCCATAAGAGACAAAACAAGAGAGACCAAATAGAAAAACCAGAAACTAATAAAATCAAATTACTTCCTACCTGAAGAACATGAAGATTGACCTGGTTTTGAGGTGAAAAAATCGTTCTTACACTTGGTGCACGATGTCGACCTGAAACAAGTCAATATATCTATTCATTCTTGACCCTTTAACTCCCAAGATCTGATTGTTAATTCTCCCATCTAACTGCTATACATTTTCTTGTTAATAAGTCACGAGAATTTGGTGTTAAATCAGCTACTTGATAAATTTGAGTATTCTTATAACATGTTGGTTGGACAATGCGTGTATGTTATAGCAAGAAGTTACATGTTAATCACTTATAGGGGTTAAAGGGTTAAAGTATCACGAGGTAACTTTCATATTTCAACACATGCACATAAGACACCTCTATAAAGATCTCTAGAAATACTGCATATTTATTCCATAATCTTCATACAAATAAAGCGGAATTTTACAAGAGGGAATGCGCACTTGACCTAAATCTATTTCGGGAATAGGAAACGGTCTACTAAACTGTCAGTTGCAGTAATGTCACGTAGAAATGTTTTCATTGCTTCCTTACACAAATCTTAATCCTTAAAACTCAATAATGGCGCATGCTACACAGTGTACTGAGGTTGAGTTCTCTGAGTTTATAACCAAGGAAGAAACATCTTTACAAGTGCCTGTTTTTAGAAAACTGGAATCTTATCAACCACAACAAGAAAAAAATAATAACAAAAATCAAAATAATAATAATAATAATAATACAAACCCTGTCTTTGATGCAAAGGTACCCTTTGCACAACGTGTGCACTGCATACTTCTTGTCTTTGAACTGTATGTTCCAGCTGGACAGCTGCAAGATCACAAGCAATTAAGTTTAATACTTCAATGTGTTTGGTGAAATTTTCTCTGATGAGTATTAATAAGGGAAACAGACACCAAAGGGTCTGTTAACAATCCATATAGAGCACTCACATTTTAATGAGCCCATCTCTGTAATAAGCTCCCCTCTCTATTCATTGGCCCTCATAAATAAGACTCCTCTCTTAAAAGTCCTCATCTTAAATTAGCCCCCCCCCCATCTTGAGCTTTCCTGTCAAAGATCCCCTCCCTAAGAAGCCCTTGTCTCCACAAGCCCACCCCTCTTCCATTATAACAAGGCTCCCTCAATGATAAGCCCACTGTTGAAAAAACACCACCCTTCTGTTAGAAAATCCTCCTCTTGAGTATGCCCCCTCTCTGATTTGCCCCCTCTCAGACATGCCCCCTCTATAACAGCCCACTGTCCAACAAGCCCTTCTCTCTTTTCTAATAAACCACCTTTCTAAGAAATCTCCCCTAATGTCCTGCATGGTAGTTCCAGGCTCTATTACAAATTTGGACTGGTCAGGCTACATCCATATGTACCTTAATACTTGCATCTACTCAAAATCATTTATTGTGAAATGAATGCTTAGAGTTTTCTTCCACTGTCTATTTTCATTTATCTCACAAGAAACCTCCCTTCAGCTTCTACCTATAATACAGTTTACCTTATTATTACAGTTTACCTTGTGCATTGTAGCATGCTTTTGTTTGACGCAGTTCCTAAGCTGTAAGTTCCTACTGGACAAGGACTGCAAAGAATGTTACTTGACAGAAACTCCCCTGGTCCACAGAGGACTGAAGCCCAAGAAAAAAATGTCTTTAGTCATATTCCCAACAAGCTTTGTCACATGTGTTTAAACCCTACTGATAAATTGCTATCCAGTGGATAACTGTTTACAAAATGTACTGCACTATTCACCAGATAGCATTTTATCCAGAGGATAGTGTTATCCAACATTTAAACAACTGGGACCAGGCTGATGAGAACACATAAACTTACAAGCTAGAGGGTGTAATCTTGAGATTTCACTGAATTTCCCTAACCAGTTCAAATGGAAATGTGAATGAGAGCAAGAAGGGAGATCTTTGAACTGGGAGCCAAGAGTAAACGCAAGCCTTGTTTATAAAAATGATACAAGATAAACCTTCCATTACAGAAAGAAGTTATCCAGCTGACCTTAATCAGAAAGTGAAGGTTCCCTGAACTGAAGAATAGTCCATACTATACATACATGTATTCAATATAGCAACCACTAGCATATTGGTTTTAAGTACACAACTCACAGATTTGACTTACCGGTATATATTAAGTAATTTCAACCTAAAACTTAAAAATACTTCAGAATTTGAAACTTCAACCAGACATATTACCTGGGCAGTCTGCATCCACAGTGCAGTCATCACAGGACACTTGATGAACGTTTTGCAACAGCACAGGTGACAAAAACAAACTCTTATTGACCATGTTACAGCTGAAATCACATTCCTCATAACCAACAAAAAAACAAAGTTATTAGTCATACTATAAAACAAATTGAAACGTGTCAACATCTTTTGATTCATCACTCCTTTAACCCCCCCTGAATCAAACATTTTAATGTTTGATTCAGGGGGGGTTAAAGGAGTGAGGAAATGTGTAGAAAAACAGTATGGAGAACCATCTTAGGTTGTGAAGGGTTAACTGCTCCAAATTCAGAGCTAAAATAACTTGAAAAGCTTGCTGTGACCTCTATACTCACCTCTAAACTGGCCAAGGAATGATTATCATCTAAAAACAGCAAATGTCCAACATTTCTGATAAATTTTGTTCCAGAGAGTTTAAGATGTGAAACATGTCCCATAATAATAGAACCACCTGCCAGTACTTTGTTTCCTTCCAAATATGAGTCAACAATAGATGTTTGATAAATGTTTTCTACAGTAAGGACAGGCCCAACATTCTTCACAAAGTTGCAATTTAAAATCTGCACGAAGTTGTGAAATCCTGAAAGAGTTGCGATCGATAGTAATGGTAACTTTGGATAGTAACCTGAACTGCTTGAAATGTTGCTGTACTTAAGAATAATGTTGGATGAGCTACCAGTGATGCTTATATTTGTTCCTTTTACAGTGCACTGGCAGATCGCCACATCTGACATAGAGGCTTGGTGAATCACTGGCCTGCTATTTAGCCAGTGAAGATCAATCAAGCTCACTTCACAGAGCAGCACGTCTAATGAATAGTCAACTTCGACCAATTGTTCATTAACCCTATTTTAAAAAAAGTTACAAAAAAACTTTTAGAGGAAACCAAAGGTGAAAAATAGATTGCAGCATTTTTTATAAGCAAAGTTGGAGAAAATCAAAATACAAAGCGGTTGATAAGTTATCACGTGAAAAAGCCATTGGACACACACACAAAACCATATTACTCTGTTCACTAACCGCTCTCCCCAAAAAGTAACTTTCCGTAAGCTCCATCTTCCACAGTCCAGTTTAATACTTTCCAACTCTTCGTATTTTCCCGTGGAAATATTAACAGTTAGCGAGCTAACGTTCTTTCTAACCGCTAGATTGACGGCGTAGGATATGCTGTAGCAGGGCTTCGATGAAGCCCCACAATTAGGAGAGTTTACTCCAGAAGTGTTGACGAAAAAGGTCGTTCCGGCATACAAAGGACAGTCTTGGTTTAAGATCTCCTGCTGGAGTGCAAATGCCGGAAATACTAAGCAGAGAAATAATTTTACCACGCCTAACATGGCCTTCATTATCAAGAGGAGAATTTAATGGATTTTAACCTTGGAATAATACTTAGCACGTGAAGAAGCGTCCGCCATTGCTGCTTCTAAAGGATGCTGGGAAAGTACGTGAAAAGAAAACTGAGGAGTGGACTTTAGGGACCAACGGACTATACTCTGTCCCATTCGTTAAACAATAACTGACTTGCCTCCAAGAAACATGATTGTTGCAGATCTACCAGCGGGCATAAAGTTCATTATAGCATAGCTCACTGGCCATTCCGATTATTATTTTAAAAAGCACTTCTGTAGTTCTATGGGCCTCTCAACTTCAGTAGGTACCGGGGCCGGTCGAGAAAATAATTGATTCGAAGACTGTGCGTCACGAGAGAGAGCCAAATATTTTCCCCTACCTCTTGAACCAACCCGGTCAATAAAGATATTTTCATATGGCCACTCTTTCTCTTTCGACCCAGCACATTGCATTTTTTTTCGAGCGAGACCGCACACAGGGCCATACTGCTTTTTGCGCCATCGCTTACTGTCTGTTTGAGACCGTAGAGGTTATTTCAAATGCATAGAATCTTTCAAAACGCATCATTCTGAAAAGGCCTCATTCTTTGTGTTAACAGGTTAAAAACAGAGGCTTTTGAAAACGGTAGTGTATAAAGCGTCACATACGGTCGATTTTAGGAGCAGTTTCGGGCGTTGTAGCGTGAATGATTGGGAAAAAAGCATCAGTAGTTCAAATTAAAAGTTAATTGTGAGGAAAGTTTAAAACTATACAGAAAATATTGCTTTGTTTAAGGTTACACGACACGGAATATTTCTGAAAACCAATCGCATTAAATTATCCTCAAATAAAATAAATTCGTTATGAAATATTTAACAATTATTTCATGACCGCGCGTTGGATATGAGATGATAAATAGCCAACAAGGGACATAGAGCCAAGTTAACTTTCAACAATCTCGTGTCCAACAAGTGCGAATGGAATAATTGTTTTATTGAATTTCGTTAAATCCTTAATGTTTGGATAATTAGAGCCTTTTTTTTTCTCTTCTCAACAATTAGCGCAATTTATATCCGTATAAGGTGACCCGGATTATGAGCTAATAACCGGAATTGAGTGAACCAGTCAGAACACCAGAAATGTAATATCCGGAGTTGAAAATTTAATAATGACCATTAGCTTTTATATTGGAATGCTAGATCACAAACTCTTTTTCGCGATCAAGAGTGCGTAAACCATTTTTCCTCATCCGTCCTTGGTATTTAGGAAAAAATCGAACTTTCGGTTAAATCGATAACTTTCCTTTCACAGATATATTTGGACGAACTCGCTGACGAAGCGATAAAGTTCCTATTCGTGGAATGGGAAAGCTGTGACAATGATATAGTTATGGGTAAAGCAGTACGTGGGGACAAGGCGTCAAACACAGTTTTTTTCGAAAAAATGGAATGAGCTGCTTCCAAAATTGAGACATCCAGTGTGGGGTAGATTCAAATATCATATCAAATGAAGAGATTTGTGGAAACAACTCCTCGAACGATAAGATATGATGACGTCCCATGCCTAGCGATGGTACTTCACTTGCAATAAAGCAGGAAATTAATATCACGAGATTATTGAGGAGCTTGCATGCACTCTTCTGGCGTCCTGATGAGTTCCTCACTCGTTTTTGACAAAAAATATGCGAAGAGGATCACCCGCAAACAACTCACGGGATTCTCATTATATCTAAACAGCTCTAGTCAGTCCTATAAGGGGAACGAGTTGAATTGCTGTTGAATTGCTGTTGGGTTGAAATGTCCTCAGAATCTCGACATCGTTCTGTATTGAGCAAAACGAAATCTTCGGTCGAGTTCTTTTAGGTTTGCAAGTAGTTTCTTTATTGGTTATCACATTCTTCACCAATTCAAACATTTGTCAATTTTGGAGAATATTACTACGTTATGTTTCCTAATATTTGTATTATCTCTCCCTTGAAAGCTTATTTCGATTACTTTACAAAGCCACTTGTTAAAATAAATAATATTTTCAGTATAGGACCTTGTTATTGTCCTTGTTCTGTCAGAAAAATTGTCGCTACCTAAGTTTAAATATCGTTACTTGAGTAATAGATAAACAGGGTAAGAATCAGGAGACCCAAATTACTCGATTTATGCAGCACTTGGGGATGTAAGCGTCTTGTGGGCTGTTTTGACTTTTTGTGAAATGAGTAGCCTACGGATTAGACAAGAATTCAGCGTTAAACAAAGTATATCACCAGAAGGACAGCGTTTACAGCGAGAGCAAGTCGACAAAGCCGTACCTTGCGTGACAAATACTGAGTAACCACATGGCTTCAATTGCATAATCTGTCCTAATTTATGCGTCGTGCACTTTCGGCACGGTAACTCCATGTAAATTAGCCCTTAGTCACGTGACGTTTGGGAAACCTGAAATATTTTGAGAAGGAAAGTAACCGAATTGCGTGAATTAAGGAGTGTCTATTTCGAGCTCAGTGGTTAGATTGTCTGCAATCTATGTTTGATTTTTGCTAATTCGCCGGATTCGTTTATTACTTTACCGAGAGGTAAGAATTATGTTCAATGTAGATACGAATTTAGCTAACTTGTAAAGTGTAGCCTCGCTAAAACCCGGAACAGCGAAACGAAACGACCGAAAGGAAACAAGCGAAACCACCGAAAAGACGAAGACGAAATCACCGGACCAAAACACACCACTACAACATGGCAATCGAGAGAACGATCCTCCCGTGAGTTAGATCAGGAGTAGACCATAATTGAAACGTGACGAATGGCATTCATTTTATTATCATTGACTGTTTTTTTTTCATGCTAATTTTTGGTCCGGTGATCTCGTTTCGTTTTCGTCGTTTCGGTGGTTTCACTTGTTTCGGTGGTTTCGTTTTGATGTTTCGGGTTTTACTACAAGTTTATGCCAGTTTCGCTCCGTTTCATTTTCGACTCCGTCCAAAAAACCTTCTTGCAAGCACATTCTTCAATGAACTCGATTTGAAACTGCATTTTTAAGTAAATGATAAGGTTTCTTGAGATCTTAAACCGCATGATTGAAAGATTACATGTTTTAATGACTTCAAGGTCTTCTTGAACAAAACTAGTGACGTGTGGGTACCTATTATTGCTGTCAAAGCAAACTTTGTTGTGACATAGGAAATCTACATCTTAGCCACCAAATACATGATAAGCTGATAGCTTCGTGTTATTCCTAGAAGCTTCTTTCAATAACTTAGTATCCTTTATTTAAATACTTTATTTTAAAAGTATTTATGTCTATAACCTTTAGATCTCTGGTTCAGTTCCGGTCTAGCCATCCTTTCAATGATTAAATTTCAAAGTTCACTGATTTATCAGTTTATAACCTTTGGATTTTATCGATGGTTCGCTTTATATATTTCACAGATATATATGTGTTTGTATTAATGTTTGAATTTATTTATTATGTATCAGTCATATGGCAGGTCAAACTTGATTTTGATGGGGGGCTAAGTTACTGGGTCAAAAATTAAATGGGGCAAAACTGGCAGATACCAATTCATGTGTGATCAATTTTTGAGATTATTCATGATGTGTGAAAAGGCCAAATATTTTTATATGACTGAGTTTTAGAGAGGGGTATAAGGGAACCTCTGCCAATGAAAAGATAGAATTTAAATCCTTAGAAACCTCTGAGCTCA
The DNA here is from genome assembly GCA_964027065.1 of Pocillopora grandis. Classification (NCBI taxonomy): domain Eukaryota; kingdom Metazoa; phylum Cnidaria; class Anthozoa; order Scleractinia; family Pocilloporidae; genus Pocillopora; species Pocillopora grandis. Next base: position 27,445,149 of record OZ034731.1, read on the forward strand.
GTTCTTTGTGATTCATTCACAATCTTTCTCAGTGAGATGTATAAGTAACCACATCATACTTGTAATGTGCATTTCAAGCCAAAAAATTTTAATTCCAGTATTTGGCCAGTTGTCTCGTGTTTGCGAAAAGAACTAAAACTTTCCCTTCCATATTCAATAATTTTGATTATTATACGTAAGACTTACTATGAAAAAGCTGGTTGGTCAGGAGCATTCAATTAATATACAGTAGTGTGTGAAGTTGACATGATAAAATGCAATATCTGAAGCTTATTCTGCATTTATCAAGATTATCATTTAGAGGTCAATGTCTGCGTAGTTACCAAGGCCTTGGTCCGTCTAGTACTCTAAGACTTTTGAAAACTCAAAGAGAAGCTCGAAATAGCTGAATACCTCTAGAATATGTATAATAAAACAATTATTTAATTTAGTTTTTGATATCATGCTCAACTTCATTCAATAATTGCTTATTACCCTAATGTCAAGACCATGGATAGACCATGGTCATCCATGTTTCTGTCATGGTTGTTTACAGGACTTCCTGTTGTCCAATTCTGTTTGTAATAATACTCTTGATTAACAAATCAGACAGCTGTTATCAATTAATCAAAACTATGACAAAATTTGGGAAAGAAACTAGACATCGGTTATACATTTTCAAAAAAAAAAACAACAACAACAGAGGCAACAACACAATCACATTTCTGTCCACTTCCACAAGCATTACATGATAATTGTCCCTTTAACTGTCCTATTACACTGTCCAATTACAAGCATGGTGCATACAATGTACTATAAGTGCTCAAATTGGGCTGGTGATAACCAATCATGTTGAACAATTTTGTTATAGTTTTGATTAACAGATGAAAAGTAATATTTTCAGAAGAAAGTTTTTCTTCCTCCACATTTTTTAATTCTGATATCTGCAAATTATTAAGGTCCTGCAAAATAAGTAAGGATTTTTCCTTTTTGCACTGAGAGGGGGTAGCCAATATTAATGATCAATTGTTTCAAAGTTGTTGTTTTTTTAGTCATTACTTGCTAGTTTGATAAAGCAACAAATGTATTCAGTACATATATGGGGACATGAATTATTTTGTTCTTATGTAAACACTCTCATTCCCTTGACCCTTTCACTCCCAAGATCTCTTTAGTAATTCTCCCTACTGTTTACCATACCATTCTTATGATGTAAATTTGGAGAATTTGGTATTGGATCAACTTATAATCCTCTAACTGATGTTTTCCTTTATTCATACCACTTATCTGTTTGATGATGTGTTGATATTTTGTAAGGAGAATTCCTGTCTTGGTCACTCATGCAAGTTAAAGGGTTAAATAACGGTTATGAGTTTTGAAATTGGTTAATGATTGCAGTTGTAAAACTTTGTACTTGAATTCATTTTGTTGCACATTAAATGTTTAAGAAACCAAGCACAATTTATAAAGTTTTGGAGACAGTCCTTGATGAATGTGCAAATTTATGTAGGATCTCAGTAATTTATTTTACATTCAACTCTCTGCTAATGGACACTCTTGTAAGTGCACAGCTCTATTTATGGACACTTTTTCCAATTTCCCATTTTTGTACCTAGACAAACTCTGTATTAACTACACATTTCAGGAATTATTCTAACTTGTAGGTGGACAGCTCCATTAGCAGACACTTTTACCAGTTTAGAGGGTGCCCATTTAGGAGAGAGTTGACTGTACCAATCATGTTCTTTATCACTATCCTCAGTTCATACTTTTCACATTCCCTTCTTAGTTAAGCTTTTATTGATAAACATGAATAAGAAATTACAACAAGTTTTCTTTACTCTGTAATTTTGTTTATTTCACCAACAACATTCCTTGCGTAACATACTCAGTACAGCAACTATGGGCTAGTTTAAAAGCATCATGCTGCTAGACAAACTCTGTTAAAAAAACAAAACAAAAAGCTCTCTTTCTGATTATTTTTGTAACTAAACAGTGAATATGTCAGTCTCTATTAAATAATTAGGACCACATTGTGATGAATTCACTCTGTGAACTGAAAATAATAATAACTTAAAGAGAATAAAACCAAATAACAGGTTTGAAAATAAGCAACTTGGTCTGAATATTGACAGCTCAGAAATCATTCATGTTTTGGTTTATATTAAAGCTGTCCTAGGTTATCACATCAAGATAAAACCAACCATTGATTTGCACTATTGATTTCTTTCCATTTGGATATTCATTTTAAAATGAAAGTAGTTTGTATGTTTTTGCAAAAGCAGCTTGGAGAACTCAGTGTATTTAAATTTGAATATCTTTCTTGTTCATAATTGCCTTTTAAGTTAACATGTATAACTCAAGCAGCTGCTTATGAACAAAAAAAATTATGCAAAGAGATTTAAGTTGAAATGTTTCTCATGAAAATAAATAACTAAAGTCTCTGCACAAAGACATCATTTACTCAAAGTGTTTAAAAGAACACTGAAGGGTGGAATTGGCTTCTAAAGATAATGCACTAAGAGGATTAAATTACTACAGTACCTTGGTTTAGTAGATGTTAACTTATAAACCTCATTTTTGGCCATTTTTGGTTCAATGGTTATTATAATTGCCAAGAAAGTTACTTCAAGTTACTCACCTTTAATGACAGCTTGTTGTTTTTTTTTTGTTCTGACAGTTACATTTCTAAGACATGGATTCCCATATTTCTAAAGAAAAACTGAGAAGTAAGATTGAAACAACTTATGGAAGAAAGAAATTAGATCTCACAGGGTGGAATTTGCTTGAGTTGCCAGAAGCTGCGCTGGAATAAACTGAGTTGGAGAAATTTAATCTGTCAAGGAATAAACTTAAAAAAATACCTGAAAATGTTGGAAAACTAAATAATATTATGGTACTTCTTGTAAGTGGAAACCAGCTGTCCATATTCCCTGCAAGTTTGACACAGCTGAAGAAACTTGAATGGCTAGACATCTCGCGTAACAAACTAACTACCATCCCTGATGCTATTGGTGAGATGGTGGGGCTGGAAGTACTGGGTCTGAGTTACAACCAGCTGACTGTGTTGAGTCCAGCAATAAAACAGCTGAAGAAACTCAAATGGCTGGACATCTCACATAACAAACTAACCACTATTCCTGATGCTATTGGTGAGATAGTGGGATTGTGGAGACTGGATCTGAGTTGCAACCAGTTGACTGTGTTGAGTCTAGCTATAACACAGCTGAAGAAACTCATAGAGCTGAACATCTCATTTAACAAACTAACCACCATCCCTGATGCTATTAGTGAGATGGTGGAACTGGAGAGACTGAATCTGCGTTGCAACCAGTTGACTGTGTCGAGTCCAGCTATAAAACAGCTGAGGAAACTCAAATGGCTGGACATCTCACATAACAAACTATCCGCCATCCCTGATGCTATTGGTGAGATAGTAGGGCTGGAGGAACTGGATCTGAGTTATAACCAGCTGACTGTGTTAGGTCCAGCTATAAAACAGCTGAAGAAACTCCAATTGTTGTTTGTGAATGGGAATCCTTTTACAGTTGAAGGAATAAGAAGTGTTATGGAGCTAGAAAATAGAAGAATAATTGACCAAGTATATTTGGATCTCCAAGGTGAGTAAAGGAAATTTCTGGTCACACTAATGTTGTGACACGTGAATTTACTAAATTTACAAAATTAGTTCTAATGATTGACTTGCAAGTGGTTGTTCTGCTTGTTACTGATTATCACAAGTAGCTGGCAATAGCTACACAATAAAACCTGAAGTAAATACTGTCACAGTTACTGTATGATTTAACAATGTTAGCATCACTTAAGAAATACATGACTTTTGAATTGGAAGTTTTTGTTATATATTGAAAAGCTTTATTTTGACAATTTGGCTGACACTGAAATTTAAGTTCATCAATAAGGAAATATGATTTGATGTGGAATCAAGAGGGTTGATGTAATTACAAATTATTTTATGCAGTTAGGAATTATTGTTTTGTGTTTTACTTTCTATTTGACTGGAATAATGAAAGGCTGAAGTGAATCTTGACTCATTCACTGTTAGGAATTGTTTTATTTTTGCTTTCTATTTGATTAATTGGAAGTGTTTATAAATTGAATAACTTTTGGCTTATCAAACAAAATTTATAATCTAATACAATTTGTGAATTAAGTTACAGGAATAAAACTTAAATGTGTTTTAGCGTGACAGAATTCTGATCATTATTTCCATATAATTTAGACTGGTGGTTTTTTGTGTAATCTTTTTGAAACTTACAGTTGTTACGTTGTGGAAATATGCGCTTTTTCTCTCTCTTTTACAAACAACTAATTGGCTATTGACTCCTCACTACTTGGCAGAATTGTTATAAGTCATTGCCTCTCTCTTGTGTATACATGCCGTCATAAGTGGTTCTAATTCTTAATGTTGTGAAACATCGAGTCAGTTTAGTTTTGGTGTGCATGTTCACCAAACTCATCACTACATTTCATGCCAGAAGAATTATTTTGACTGGCTGTGTAACTTTTATGTAAGAGTGGGTTAAACGACATGTTTTCTAAACTCACTAATGCATGAACATCAGAAAAAAAAAAAATTTTTATGGTTTAGTTTTGTTTTTGTATAAAAATTATTCATGTTAGGCATTTGTAGTAGTTGATTTGTCAACTTTTACCTTTTTTTTTCAATTATTTTGTTCAAATGAATACACAACTTACTTTTCCTTTGTGTTGTGAAAACTTTTTCTGATAAGACCAAATAGCAGATGGACATAAAGCACAGCTGGCTTATGAAAGGGCTTTGAAAGATGGATATGTCACAGTTTACCGTGGTAGAATATTACTCATTGGTCAGGATAGAGCTGGTAAAACCAGTTTAAAGAAGAGTCTCCTAGGCCTTCCATTTGACTTTAAAGAACAGAGTACTGAAGGCATTGAAGTGGATCCTTCAAAGTGTGAAATTGATGTTGACCAAGCTGTAAGGAACTGGCAGTCCATTGGTGAGAATAAACCAGGACTGTTGGAATGTTCTAAAGATGTGGCAAAGATTGTGGTAGAGAAAATATTTGTACAAGACAGTTTTGCCAGAAAAATGACTATGCAGCTAAAACATTTTGGAGAAGAAGATACAGATAAAAGTTCAAAAGAAGATTTTAAAAAAGATTCAGCCCATGTTTCATCAGCAGATTTTGGAGAGGGATCTTTTGATGGTTACAAATGTGGCAGGAAAAAGGTGCTGTAAGAGTTTCAAAAGTATTCTTTACAAAGTAACATGTTTAAGGCAGCTTTTTTATGTGACAGTATAGTTTAGAATGCTTAATGTCAAATAAAGATTATTTGAACCTTAAAGTGAAACAAAAATTGAAATTGTTAAATTTTAAAGTGATTTTTTTGTGTGTGCCATGGTTCTAGCCAAAAAGCAGGGAAGTGTTTGTGGTCTAAACAATAATTTCCCTCATCGCCTGAAGAAGACTAGCAGTAGGCAGTCAAAATGTCACGATCTACATCACATGTGACTACATCGTGAGACAAAGGAAAAACTTAGCTTTTATTGTTATTCACCATGATGAATAACCACAACCTTTTCCACGAAATTTCCCTCCTGTTACATGTACTGTCATTTTATTTAATTTACATCAAACTTTGACATAATTATTTCAGATGTGGAATGAGTTTACTGGCTAAACTAAATAACTGTGGTACTTTAAGTAGTTAATTTCACCTTATTTGATACTTTACTCAGGTTGGGGATAAAGGAGATTATGCGTCAGTAGATGCTATGGACAACATTAGCATTGAACACTCAATGGACTGCATCTCAGATGAGCCCAGGGTAATTATTGATGTTGCTCAACCCCCTGATACTGAAGAGCATGTTCATCAGTGGTTGAAGTATCTCCAAGGCAAAGACATAGAAAGTGGTTCATTCAAAGAAGAATCCTATGTCAAAATGGATATATGGGACTTTGCAGGGCAGCACCTGTACTATGCCAGTCATCCTATTTTCATATCACAACGAGCACTATACATACTAGTGCACAATCTCAGCAAGCCTTTGGATGCCACAGCTGAGCCTTGCATGAGGCAAGGGAGTAATGATGTGAAGTTAGAAAACCCTAACAATGAAACAAACATGGAGAATTTACTGTCATGGCTGGCTACAGTACACGGTGTTGCCCTGGCAACTGATGACCCAGATGATGATGCACAACATAAGCTACCCTACCTTCGCCCCCCAGTGTTTATTGTTGGAACACATGCTGACAAACCAGTAGAAGACATAGAAGTAATAAAGAAACAAATACAGGAGAGAATTTCTGGTATGGAATATGAGAAGCATGTGGTCAGACCTTTATTCTGGATTGACAACACTCAGGGACGAAACTTGATTGACAACACTCAGGAACAAAACTTGATAAAGAAATTTATCCAGAAGATTCTAAAGCAAAGAGAGAAACATAAAACAGGTAAGATATCTCATGTCATTTTGTATCCTTAACAATGTGTTACTTGTAGCAATTGATGGTTTTGTAATTGGTTACTAGCTTGTCTTTGGGTCAATTCCAACAACACTTAATTTGTGGCCATTTTCTTTTAATCAAAGGCCCATTTGGTAGATGGTTAGAAAGCATTAAGCATACAATAATTATTATCTGACTCACATTTACATGTCACCCAGCAGTTCTGCTGTGTGTCATTATAATTTTAAAAGGTTTGTAGACATGTAGAATGTCTCAGTGGGAGTGGTAAGTGAAGGATACCACCCTGGTTGAATGAGTTCAGGGTACTAGTGGAGGCTGCATTCTTCTCAGCTTTCAGCTACTTTATGTACCAGCATCACTATACTGGGGTCTATAAATTTTTGCTGAAAGATTCATCAATCTTAGAGTTTAAAATAAGGAAGATGATTTTGGGAGTTGGAGAATTATCATCTGAGCTATGTTGTCAGCTATAAGATATCTGTGATCACACATGTATGCATGACACAAACTATTCTCATTGTAAGGACATGTTTCTGTGTTACATTTTGCTTTGAATTCATTTTCTAAACATATCCAGCAGAGGAAGAAGGAAAAGCGGATGGAATAGACAAATTGCAGAACAGAATCCTGGAAGTGTTGAGGCAGGAGCCCTATATGGGGGAGAAAATACCTGTCAGGTAAACCAAAATAACTTTTTATCTGGCAAACCTCATTTCATGGACTTTGGGATCAATGTTTCATTCAAACAGTCATGAATAGTACTTTAAAGAGCAGTCAGTCTTTTGAGCATAACTGTATATGCATGTAAATGTATATCAACACAAAAGTATCTTACCTCCACTAGTTTGAAGTTCATCAAAACTCTTAAAACATCAGACTATACAAATACACTGCAGTCATTTAAGTGCAAACAAACAAAACTCTAATTCATGACATTGTGACAATACTGTCTCTAAAAAGGTGTGAATGTCTGATGGATATTGGAGAAGGCACAGCTCTTTAAATTGAGATTGTTCATGTGAAAAACACAACCATGTTTGAATTTTCCTAAAGTTTGGAGATAGCTAGATAGAGAAAATAGATGAATTAACACTGGAAGACTACAAATAAGTACACGTCTAAATGAAGTTAATATCCAATTTTTAAACCCAATACATTTTAACTATTCTGTTGCCTTCTAGATGGTTTTTGTTTGAAAAGGTAATTGAAGCTTTGCTGGGCAAACAGATTTATCACAGAAATCTGCAACAACTTAAGCACTATGCAAGGAGAGATTGTTTCATGGAAGATGCAAAAGAGTTTGAGTCCATGGTCAGTTTTTATCATGGTCTGGGGATGATAATCAAGCATCGCAGTACAGTTGTACTGAAGGCTCAGTGGTTGATTGATCTGTTCAAACAGCTGATAACCATTCCACCTTTCAATAAACAGGTAGGAAAAAAGATTCATTTTTGCAAGGCCTTAATTGGAAAATGTTCAATAATTTAGACCAACAGAAAATCAGAATGAGGCTTCTTTTTACTCTTTAATCTTTACAATTGCGGACCCCAAGTTATTTGATGTACCTTTTTAGTTTTTCAGGTCATAAATTGGTTTGGCCTTTTTACTTTACAAGAGACTTGCATAGACTTGCTACCGCCCAAAATAATTGTACTCATACAAGTTAATAGTTCTTTTCGCTTGCGCTAATTGGCTTTTACTGTGCTGAGTAACAACTAATAATCACCTCTGAGCCGTCCAAGATACAAAATTTTTTGGTTCTTGTACATAAACGTGTAAAAAATTCAAAAGGAAAATTTAGTGGACCACTCTTATCTGGAATTTATGTTATTTATATATCTTGTAGATTCCCCTATATGCTGAGTACTGGCGGGAACTTGAAGGAAGTGGCATCCTTAGTATGGAACTTGTTGATCATGTGTTCTCCAGCTTTATTGATCAAGGAATCATTAGAGAAGACATCTTAGACATGATGGAGCAATTTGGTTTGATCGCTAAGTTCTCAGCTTCCCTAACTGATGAGAAGTACTTTGTACCAGCTCAGTTGAAGTCACCGCCTGAAGAACTCTGTAAGATGGAACCATCATCAACTGATCCATGTCCATTATATCTCCTCTTTGTCCATGGCTTTGTCCCTCATGGTCTCTTCTTGCAGCTTGTCTCGCGATCCATTCGTTGGTGTTCAAAGACATGGGCTACGCATCAACCTAGCCTGTACCAAAATGGAGCATGGTTCATCATTGGGAAAGATATTCATGATTTTGTCCTCATATGCAAAACAGGATTCGTGAAGGTAATCTTGAGACAAAGAGAAGCACAAAGTCATCAGGTTGTGGGACAGAACTCCATCAAACTAGCACCTCTTGTTCGTGAATTTCTTGAAGACACCCTGAAGAATTTGTCACAAGAAATGGCATACCTGAGGGGACTGCGGTATAGGCTGTGTGTTGCATGTCCTTACTGTCATGAAGGAGCAGAAGAAACACGTCGTGCATGCTCAGACCACGTGAAAACCACTTGCACACACAAGGACTGCTTCCACCTCATTGATGCAAATGAAGGTCAACCAGACATCTGCAAGCGAAAACCTTGCCATAAGGTGGAACCAGTGCGTGGATTGCAGAACTGGTTCTTGAAAAGAAGATTCCAGGTATAATTGATTATAATGATCTTTCAAGCAAAGATTTCTAGCCTCAGTTTTATCTTTGCTTTGTTCCTCTAACTTGATGAGAATATCAATTGGGCTGTGATCAGTGTTGAGAAAGGGAGCTTGATAGATTGACTTCAGTTTTAAATTTTATACTTTTTGGAATTTTATGCTTTTTTTGTTTTTCCTTGGTAAAGTATTAATCAATAAAAATTTGTATGCCCACATCCAAAGTCTTTTTATGTAATTATCATAATCTTATATGACCTTTCTTTCTTCAGGGTTTGTTCTCTTCAAATGAAGCTGCTAGATCCCATGATGAAGCAAGTGAAATCAATTCAATTAAGTCTGCCACAGCATTGAAGGTGACTCTCCTTTGCAATGAGTGGAGTTCCTCAATGGGGGGCTTGTCCACCATCAACAGACAGCTTGCCATTCTGTTGGCCAAGCACTCTGAAGTGGACGTTACCCTCCTTGTCCCACAGTTCGCTTGTTCTGAAGAAGAGAGGAGAATGGCTCGAATTCACAATGTATCCCTCAGAGAGGCACAAAAACGTCCAGGTTATGCCAACTCCCTTGACTGGCTGAGTGCCCCACCGAGAGATCTGGACATTGACATAGTGCTGGGTCATGGAGCAAAGCTTGGTAAACAAGCTCAATTCTTTAGAGAATCGCACCAGTGCAAGTGGATACAGGTAGTGCACACTGCGCCCGAAGAACTTGCAATGCACAAAAACTATCCCAAGGCTATTTCTAAAGGTGAAGAGAAGAATTTAACTGAAGTGACTTTGTGTAAGTTGGCAGATGCTGTGCTAGCAGTCGGACCAAAGCTAACAGACGCTTTCTCCGCTCAGCTCCGCTCATGCAAGAGTGAAAACGACATCCTTCAACTGACTCCTGGAACTTTCCGTGAGTTCTCTGACGTAAAACAAGCCCCAAAGGAGAGTAACAAGTTTAAGGTACTGACGTTTGGCCGTGGTGACCCAGAGGACTTTAGCCTTAAAGGTTACGATATCTCTGCCAGAGCAATAGTTGAACTAAAAGACAGGTCTTACTGTCTCATCTTCGTGGGTGCACCTGACGGTAAACAGGATGAGGTTGCAGCGAATTTGCTGAAGAGTGGAATTGATAAAAACCAGCTGACCGTGAGGAAGTTTGTGCACAGCAAAGAGAGATTGAAAGAATTATTTTGTGAAGTTGATCTCTGCATCATGCCCTCTAGAACAGAGGGTTTTGGTTTGACAGCGTTAGAAGCGTTGTCTGCTGGTCTTCCCATTCTTGTCAGTGGAAACTCAGGATTTGGTGAAGCACTGTGCACTGTGCCATCAGGCAAATCATTCGTGGTGGAGTCTGAGGACCCAGGGGAGTGGGCAAAGGCAATTGCTGGTGTCCGACAGAAGGAGAGATCAGATCGACTTCAAGATATTCAGCAACTGAGGAGTTCATATGAAGAGAAGTTTAGCTGGGAGAAACAGTGTGACAGTCTTGTGGAGAAGATGTGGGACATAGTTCATGGTGAGAATGTTTTGAATATCCTTCAAAAAGTGATTTAGGGGGCTACTCTGGTTTCGGTCTTGTATTACCTGTGATTTAAAGCATAAACACCTATAAAAAAGATGTTAAACATGAATAGTAATCAGTCATTTTATCATATTGTTGTTTTCTGTGATATTAAAACAAAGTTTCTTTCTATCTTTTTAGCTTCTAAAAGACGAGACACAAGTTTTAGAGCTCGGCAAGGCACATCAACTGAACAACTTACAGTTGATTCATTACTGACTCCAAGTGAGTAAAAGAATTTAATAACACATGATAATTGACATCCCCAAAGAAGTACAGACAGGTTACAAGGAGATCCAGCAATTTTCTCTCCTTAACTTTGGCTTCAGGCCAGCTATGCTTCGTAAAAACTTAGCAAGGTACTTTTAACTTATGAGACATGTTTGTACTTACACCCCTGCACTCTTCAGTCACAAACGTAAAACGTGTACAAACACATTTTATTTCCTTTTACTTCCTGATCCGAACAGACGGCTAGGTGTTGATACAGTTGTCTTTCGAAGCAATAATGAAGTAATCACATATTCGTAAGGTAGAGGAAATACATCAGAATATTTTTGAAGCTCGTACTTTTATTTTAGGATTCCTTTCTCCAGTTACACCGATATGAGTGTAGACCTCGTCGTTAATTTTTCTTCACTTCTTCTTCTCTCTTACTTATTAGTGTATTCATTTACGGGCAGAAATCGAACTTAAAAAGTAACGTAATTGACGACTACAGCTTCCTTTTTAAGGATGAGTTGTTGGACAAAACAGAAGTCTGGTGATTGAAGCTATTTTCGTTTTTACCCTAAGGTTTCTTCTATTAGATTGAGAATTGTTATTTTCCAACAGACGAATCTTCCGCTTTCTTCATGAAGTTAGATTACTAAAAACCTTGTCTTTTCTAGGTTCTCTTGACCGAATCATCCAGGAACTTCAGCAGATGCAACTCGATGCAAGGAAAGTCAAGAGCAGAACAGATCTATCATTGGGGCTAAGGAATATTGCATCAGACAGGGGCTTCAGAATATCTGACAATCAAGGATTAGGAAATTGCATGTTCTACGCCTTGTCCGAACAACTGGAAATTGTTAAGGGAATCAAAATCCCACATGGCGAATTAAGACAAAACCTGGTTCAGTACCTCAGGGGTAACCCAAAACTTGTAAGTTGATGTTAGTATGTCTAACAGAGTATGTCACGTGATGTTATTTAAAGAGTATGATAAAGGTTTACCGATAATACAGGCTACTTGGCTAACACTATTAGAACCTATCCCAGTTTTCACAGCATGAAGTCAACCAGAAATATTGTTACTCCTCCTGTATGGAATGATGGTCTTTTTTTCAGGAGTTCTGATACCAGCTCGCACTCTTGGTGGAAAGGGGAACTTGAAATATTTAACTTTATTATTTAAGAAGCCACACAATGACGTTCGTTACAGTTAAATTCATATGTGATTTAATGTGGTGTCTGAAGAAGCAGACCAACCCGGTTTTAGTCATTTGAATATTTAGTTTAAAAAAAAGTTGGCTTTAAACCTCCATCAGATAACAGAATTATAGTCAAAGCGTTTTGAAACATACACGGACGTTTTGAAAGACGTTTCAATCACAAAAATTTGTTACTATGCAGTAAATTGCTACTCGAAGGTTGTCTTGTACCATTCTCATAAAGTTACTACCTGACTTTTACTCCATGCGCTCAAGTTCCTATCAACAATCCTTTTAAGTTTCCTCCTTTTATTGATTCGTCTTACAGCCGGATGGAACAGATCTGTTTGACTTTGTCCATGGATTTCAAACATGGACTGAATACCTGGTACACATGGAACAAGATGGTGCTTGGGGTGATCACGTGATTCTGTGTGCCGCAGCAAACTCCTATGGAACGTGCATTCGTGTGGTCAGCAGTCTATCCCATAGCAATGATGTAATCATTATGCCACATTGTCCAGTTGACGAAAGCAAACCTCTTGTGCTGGGACATATTCATGAGGTGCACTACGTCAGCCTTCAACCCGTGCAAGGTACAGCTCATCACATTACTCCAATTAAATGTAATTTCTGTTTTATAGTGATTATACTGTATTTGTTAGTTAGGATCCTCAGTCTTCTTTTTAATACCTAGTTGACAACAATCACCCTTTGTGGTTTTCATATTTCATGCTTCATCGTTGGCTCCCATCTCAACAATGAAACGCAGTTCAAGCGGTCTCTTGTTCTCCCTTGCCATTAATTCACGGTGTTCTGATTATTTTGTTTACAGGTTAAAGTGGCAGGCTCCTACAGTCACTTTGATCGGCCCTTGTGAAGAGCCCGGCCCAGTGGAATGACTTCATAGCCACACAGACTATTGATGGAAATTGGCCAACCAGAGCTTTCTTCAGCCTGATTTATCCAAGATGAACTTTAGAATCTTAGGTTTAATCGGAAGTTGTATAGTATTAGTTTGCTAATGTACTGCATGTAAAGGAAAACAACCCAAATGACATGGGGTGTATATAGAAAGAACATCACACCGTGAAAAGTTATCGTAACTATTAAAAGGTATACATGTCTACGGGGAACACAAACTATTACCAATGTTAAACTTTATTTAGGGGGTTTGAATCATGAACTCGATTACTCTTAATTTTAATGGACAAACAAAAACATTCCTTGCAACGTACCATCTGTATGTAGAGCTGAATAAAAACTTGCATTCTTCATATATCGATATTTTAAAACGTAATCGAGGTAATTCTTATACAAAGAAATAATAACACATTTGATCGCGGTTTAAATCATACTGTTCGATCAGAATGCTGCTTTAGGCTCTACAGCACCATGATCTCAGCAATGCATGGAATAAACAGCACTTACAGTAATATGCTTTCTTCCCGCATTTAGAAGGCAATCGATAAATGAGATAAACTGCAGAAGTCCGTTGGCTTGAAGTGCCTATACTGATTAACATGTAAAAATTAGAAAATCGAGATTTTTAAGGGTTCAAGACTCCAGTCTGAACTGAGTGAGTTGGAAACGTTCCAAATAATAGTACTTTGATGAATTTAAGCCGGAGCTATTTTCGGATCTAATTGATGTCAAGTTTAATACCGATTGAACTTCTTTTCCTTACGTTCAGCTTCAAACAGCATTTCAGAGCATTTACAACCATAACTCAACATAGCGTCATAGAACACTCCAACAAAATTTTGCACTCTACGGCTAATTTCGATACTGGCGCTGACGAAGCGACCTCCATTATTGTTTAACCCTTTAACTCCCAGGTCAAATTTGTAATTCTCCTTACTGTCAACGATACAATTCTTATAAAATTAGCTCAGAGAATTTAATATTGGATCAACCTATTTTCCCCAAATTGATATTTTTCTATATTCTCATTACTCATCTGGTTGATATTGTATTTATATTGTAAGGAGAAATTCTGTTTTGGTCACTCATGGGAGTTAAAGGGTTACGATCACAAGGTTTCTATCGAGAGGAAGTCATCGCACCGATAAAAATTGTGTGACCCCACAAAGTTGACGACAGAGTGTGCCACGACTTGTTTCCTTACAGTCACAACTATACTGTAAACCCCTGAGACAGTCATAAAGTCATACTTAGCTTCTTGCATGCCTTGTCGTGTCTCGCGACCCGCTCCCCGTCTCTCGCACGAACAGTTCCATTTCTCGCTCATGCGATATTTTTGGTGCGTTGTGCCTCGTTTGTCGACATTTGTTTTCCCAAGGGAAGATAAGATTTCATATGATTGGCTTCTTCATTGTCACTTACGAAAAAAAAAAAGGTTCATTGGAGATTAACAGTAATTCTTCTTTCGGAATCCAGTTATGAATCAAATAATAACAGTTGTTATCGGTTAAGACGGACAGGAACTTGGATATTTCACTAAACATCATAAGTCGTACAAAATCGGATTTGATCACCTCCCTATGCAACGGCATAGCGACCTCCATTCCCTTTGCGGTACTTGGATCTAAGCTAATTAATGAATGGAATAGTTTATCTAATAACATTCGAGAATCAAATATTATTGCAGCCTTTAAAAGGAATGTTTTAAATTTAATTGAGGATAATTAGAACTTTTATTTCTATATTTGTATATATTTCTCTTACACCTTAATTAGTAGCACATCCCTAGCATGGTGCGTCAGCGCTTTTGGTTGTCTCCTTCTCCACAACGTTTATTTATTGTAGTGATAAATTTCATGTATTATTTATTCATAATCTAGTGGAGTGAATATCAAAGAGAACAAATGAACAAAATAATTGCGAAACACGTGTGTTTTATAACTTTGTAAATTTCCTAGCTGTCCCATACAGAACCAAAACGTGAAACACCGACTTTAAGTCCTCTTAGCAATGAAACCTCGACAGCAATTTAATCGCGGTTTTACATTGAACTCAACAAGACGCCAACGTTTTACCACACGTCGCCGTAAACAAATCTTAACTCCCTCAGTTCAAGCGCGACAACAACCTCGAGAAACTTCACCCCGGGATCCCGGCTTGTAAGAATGAGTGTAAACACGGGCTATTTTCGATCATGGCCAGGCAGGTTACCTCACCTACCTGGAGTCTGCAGAATGCCGAATAGAGCACCGTGCCGAAAAGAGCACAACGCATAAATTATGACTGATTATGCAATTGAAGCCATCTGGCTACTCAGTATTTGTCGTGCAAGATACGGCTTCGTCGAATTGCTCTCTCTGTACACGCTGTCCTTTCGGTGACATACTTTGTTTGGTGCTGGATTCTTGTCTAATCTTTAAGTTACTTATTTTACAAAAAGTCAAAAGAGCCCACAGGACGCTTACATCCCCAAGTGTAACGTTGCATAAATTGAGTACTGCGGGTCTCCCAATTCTCACTTAGTTTAACCATTACTTAAGTAGCATTATTTAAATTTAGGCAGCGAGATTTTTTCCATGTATATTGATGTCTGATATTAACCTTTGTTCCCTTAAACCCAGTCGTTCGAGGTTTTTTTTTTTTCTTCGTCAGTGGCTGTGTTATCAATGAATCCATTTTAAGTCTTTAATCACAAATCAGCGCTGAGCTCTAAATTCCCATAGCAGTTGTGATAGCCTCACTGAATCATTTGCAACTTATTGTGCTTTAGTGAAATAAAGGCAAATAAAAACGTTAACCAAATTTGTAAAAAATATATTTTTGCTTGAATAATGCAACTGGCCGCCGGTTGTAAAACCTGTAACTGGATTGGCACTCAATTGCCACGTTGAGTTCATAGGCAGGTAATTTTCAGAGGACTGGAACCCGGTTTCCCTGCACCTGCTATATAAGGTGAAACGGAGGCGAGGTAACACGTTCCCTCGCTTCCGTTTCACCTGGGTGGGAGGGGGGGGGACGGGTGCGTCTATACGTAGGCTAATCAATTTTGTGCTCTCTGCGACATCTGCTCACCAGGAATTTCCTTTCAAATTATTCATCACTACGGTAAAACAGACTAAACGTGTGAATTCCGCGTAGCGGTATGTTGTCCTTAAAATTTACTATGATTTTCATGATAATTTGGTTCTATCAACTGAATTGATAACTGAGATGGCCGCCGTAAAGAGTTACTAAAGCTAACCTCTTGATTGCTAACCCTTCGTTAGAGCGAATGACGATGGGTTATCGCTCAAAACGTCAGCTGTAAAAACTATTTACGATGGCCGATTTATATGCACTATCAAATCAGTTGATAAAATTAAGTTATTTTCTAATACCGACGCAGTCTTACAGTTTCTTTGGAAACTTACCCCCTTCACGATTTTCACTGTCTGTTTACGAGCAAGATTTAGTCCCTCAAGATTAATTGGTGTCTATTCTACCGTCTTCGAGAAGAGCCTTATCTAAAAATAAAATGATGAGAATAAAAACGTTGTTTATGGTTTGATTTATTTTCTGGTTCTAACAGGTACTTCAGAGGAATTGTAATCCTAATTAGAAATTCTTTAAAAATTGCTTTGGTAATATTTCAAATATAGATTTATTTTGAGCTCACCTCTCATGCATTGCATGGCCAGAGTTCTAAAGAACTGTTTGGTTTTGGTCTCAAAATAAAGAATTCAAAAGCTTGAAGTCAACCTTTACGCACTCTGTGTAAATTTTATTACAAATGGGACAAAGAATAAAGAGTTCAACTGCAAAGAGAATTCTTTAGTTTTAGTTTCAAAAAAAAAGTATTCAAAAGTATGAATAATTCAACCTGTGGGTTTAATGTGTAAATGTTGTCACAAATTGAACAAAGAAATGAAAGCTTTATACTGCAAACAGAATTCTTTAGCTTTAGTTTAAAAAATAAAGTAGTCAAAAGATTGAAGACAGGCCTTTAGTGTAACGTGTACTGAAATGTTACCATAATTCGGAATTCTTTAATTTTGCTCTCAAAACAAGGTTTTTTAAAGGGTGAGATCAAACTCATAGCGTTTTGCGCAAATTTTGTTATAAATTGGACTATGAAGAAGAAGCTGTAATGCAGATGCAATTCAAGTTTTGGTTTCAAACTAAAGCTAACCTTAATGAGAAAATTTTGTCACAATTTGGACAAAGAAGAAAAGAGCTATGATACATATAGCTCTATAAGATATATATATATACACCATATACATACATATATATATACTAGAAGTTCTCAGAGACGTTCATTACGAATATTTCAGGTATATGGAATGTTTTGGGTTCTTCGTGAATATTCTATGGCGTTACGTTCTCGTCTGCAAGGGACGAATGTGCTGGAAATTTCTTTTGCCTGTGTATCAAATAAGTAAAACACAACGTCAAACTTTCTTCAGTGCCAAGTTCATGTCACAATTCTGCCTAATTTGGACACCAAATGATGTTTCACTTTATCGAATGAAGAATATGTAAGCGATGTTAAACGTTAGAAACCTAGAAACTGTAAAACTGCTGCTTTTACGAAAAGTAAAAAAGCAACTTTTTTTCTGCATTTGCCATAAGATTTTAAGGCATCAAGAAACAGTTAAATTTTCGATTTTAAAGAAAGATCCAATTTATTAAAAAAATTTCGCGTTGTTCTTAACGAGATGTGAGGGCCACTAAACAAACAAAGTTTATTTGGTAAGTTGAAAGTAAACACGAAAGGTAGTTAATGTTGTTAGAAGCCTTCCAATCACCCGGTTTGTAATATTCAATACATCTCCGAATACTTTTTCCAGCAACTTACTACATACGATATCTTCTGCTCTCAACGATAAGTCTCTCCTACACAGCTCTATCTTGGGTAAAATGATAATGTTTATCCTGTGTTGTTCTTAAAATTACATCCACACAATCAATAATTAAAGCAGGTCACAACAGTTTTCAATACTCTCCTCCATACAGGATCTCAACCCACCTCACTGAGGTAAGGAGCAAACTAAATTAATTTACCTGTTATCTTTCGATGGAAATATCACTTACAGGTTGTGATATTTTTATAGTCCTCTTTTCGTCACTAACAAAAAAAAGTACTACTTAACCAATGTTCTTGATAAAATACGCTAGAAATGAAGATTGTAAAAAATGTTTACACATAGAGACCTCTTGACTAGTTAAGGCTCTTACCAAATAGGGGGCAAAATTGTTTGAAATTGAAATTGAAAACTTTACTTAAAAGAATGACTTATTTATTTTTAACAGGCTTTTTTGTACAGAAATAAGATTCCATTCAACTGATTCGTGCGTTTTACAGTTCATTGACGCTAACAGAACGTTGAAATGGCCTCCTACGAAATTGCGCAACAGCGTGCGCGTTCATTACCAGAAATCTGGGTCATTTCGTTCGCGTGATACTTCTTGCCTGCGGTGTACTCAAAGTTCTACGGAGCATGTCCGAAGACGTTAGTTGGCAAAAACAGCAAATATCGTTTAGACTATGTTGCACTAAAAATAATCTTTCTTCAGCGAATTTTGAAATAGATTTTAAAGGCAAAAGGAAATATAAACCCGGGGAAAAATTATATCAAGTGGAGAAACTTGTCAGCGGGCACAGTGATGAAGGATCAAATCATTATGAAGAGTGATGTAGTTGGGAGCGCTTGCTACTAGGATCGCTCTTATCAACTTTCCCATGCCATTCGTTTAGGAGATAATATTGTATTTCAACCGACAGGGCAATCTGAGAGTCGTCAATATCTTCCCGGCTATTTTTTTGCTTGGCTGCTAATTCAAAGATTATCCGCAACTTTTTGCCTCTCACAATCGCTTGCTAAATCAGACATGGTTTGAACTTTAAAAAACTAGTAATGAGATGCATTGCAGATATTGTAGCAGTGTTGTAATATTTAAATTGTAATTGCCAAGCGGAAAATATCACAACTACTCACACGACCCACGCACACACGCTTACACACCCTTCGGAGGAGTTCTGCATAGTATATTTTCGTTGTAAACAGTTGACTGCTGATTTGATGACCAACGTATTTGCGTATACACTATGATAAATCACTCACACAAAGTACCCTCCATAAAAATGTCCGGCTACATTTCCAAAATGGCTTCCAAAACAACGACGGAAAAGTGCCGATACGACGAGCATTTTCTGTATTTTTTGCCTTGTTGTCACACCTGTCTACTCAACAGCGCATTAGATGAAAAAGTGAATCGTTGCTCTTCAAATTCGTTGATTTGCTCGAACTTTTAAGTCGATCTACAGGAAATTTCTGGCGGTTCTTAAACCATATATTGGTCCAAACCTTTAAGATGTTTCTTTTTCTAACCACTTCTAATTCTTAAAAATTAAAAATTGTGCATATCACAGATGCATCCTATTTTCGTTTATTTTTTCGATCATTTTTTTTTCACGACAAAGGAAGACATTTTTATACAGAAATCATAGTAAATCACTGGCTTGGTAGAGAGCTTTTAAAGCAAATACAAAATCTGTGATTTGAGATGACAAGGACATTAATTCTCATGTTTACGTAAGATTAAGATAAAACAACAAATGTAACTGTGTTACACGCGACTTGCATCTAATGCACACATTAGGTTCGGGTCCAAGGGCCTGTTTCTCGAAAGTTCCGTTAACGGACTCGAGGCAATTTTTTTTAATCAGAATTTTAAGATTAGCACATCAAGGTTCTGGTACTCTAACTAAACCATTTTGTTTCTTTGGCTAATATGTTTATTGAATAATTTTAAAAACCCCCATCTCGAATAAAAACAGAACAGCACTGGGGGACGTTAAGTTATCGGAACCTTCGAAAAACGGCCTGTAAACTACGCATGAAACGATTGAAAACTTTTAAATAGTTCCACAATTAGGCCATGTCTGGCTGTTTAAAGCATTCACCAACACTTGTACCATTCCATTATACAAGACTTAGGAGGGTTCATGCAGAAACATTGCCCTGTTGTTGATTTTCTCAATCACTGCATGAACACTTCGATCCTCATACAAGGGTACCCAGAAAAGGTGACCGGATAAAATCGAATGTATCTTGCTTGGACTGGGTTATTCAGTGTATGTTTTACAATGGTATTCAAGTCTGAAGTCACTTCAAAGATCTGCAATGAAAAAAAAGGAGAAACCATTTTATCATCAGGTAAAATTTATTATCAGGTAAGCTACTTAAATGAGATTCCCCCCCTCCCCTCTCCCTCCCTGATATAATTTATTTTCTAGATATGTATTGAGATCTCATTTAACCCCTTCGCTGATATCACTGGACGAAAAAACAAAATTCCGGTCACGGAAGTGTTGCTAAAACCTGTGTTTCTATTGCGGAAACGTAACGGCTAACATGTGTTTACGTAGACGGAATCATGATATCTACTCATATTTCCGTTGCTGTGGACATAGCGGAACCGGACCACTTTTCTATATGTTTCCGATGGAGAAGAGGACAATATTTTTTTATTTGAAAAAATGTGGAAAAACTCCAGATTTTGGAGATCACTGAAATTACTCTTTATCCTGAGCATTATTTATTATTCGTACATCAATTTTAACTATTACTAACCGGTAAATCCTCTCTCAGCCTGCGCATGCGCACAGAAAAAACCTGAGACTAGAAAATGTTTAAAGAAGGGATAAAATTGACAGCTTACTGAAAAGTGACCGTCACGTGTTATACCTTTTCGACGTTTTGCTCCTTATATGCAGTCCAACTGGTGCCATCAGTAGAAAACGAGAGCCTGTAGCTTTTTATAAACGATCCGTTTGCCTTTCCTTGTGTGGCGACTCCGCATACTGTGCGCCCTGCTCCCATATCAACCTGTATATAGTTATCAGTGATTTTAGAAGACTGCTGACACCAACCGCTGTCTCCATTGAGCCGTCCTTTGCGTGGATGATAGCTGAGATAATTGGAACTCGCAGTGACTTGGGCGTTAGGTACGATGTTTGGATCCTCTACTCCTAACGCTTCGCAAGATGGTACAGCTGGAAGAAATGGTTTCAAAAGGTTTCAATTTAAAAATTCTGTTTACACTAGGGGTATGTACCGTGATTTGAGGCCTGCTAAATTTACCAATCATAGCGCACACACTAATTGAGATACAATAAATGTTGTTAGATCCGACATAATGTTCCTTTTTGAAAATCACTGTGTATGCTTTCTCTGAAAGACGGATTTTGTTTGCCCGTGGCTCGCGAATGGCGACATCAATAAGGCTTTCCGTATTTTTGTCTGTTGTACTTAATCACGTTGTGCACGTAGCTTCATTCAAGCTGCACTATTTTGGTTTTGGATCACAACTTGTGTCACCGCCAGACATACATTCCCTTAGAAATAGGCTTTTGTATTGCTTGTTGCCTTTCCTGTTACTTTGTAACACCTTGCTAATGACACCCAACCACAACAAAACCGCTGTCCATAATTGCGGCTCTTTCTTGGTGTAAAAGAGACGTACTCAGGACACGTAAAAATAAAAACACAGCCTCCTCAATCCATTGTTTTTATTGTTTTCCTTGGTACTCTACGGAATATGATCAGATTTTACGCCCTTTCGGTTAAAGTCGTCCAGGTCTGTGATTCACTTTTATTTAACAAACAGAGAAGCCTTGACTGTGCTCTGTTCTGTTATAAAGCACGCAGGGAGCGGCTAAAGCACGAAAGAAGTGTAGGGAGAAACACGAGACGTAGTCGAGTGTTTCTCCCCGCTTCTTGAGTGCTCTAGCCCCTTCCTAAGTTCTTTAAAACAGAACAGAGCACAGTCAAAGCTTCTCTATTTGTTTTATAATAAAGAATCCGTTAAACTCCCCAAGCAAACTCCCAAGCATTACTTTCAATTTTCAAAAAAAATTTTATTTCCAAAGCGAACAACAGTGTCGTCAGCATGCTCTATACTCTCATAAAGCACGCTACATAAGCCAATCAGAATTCCTGTTAGAATGATTCAAATAATCTGATTGGCTGCATTAGATTTAAGTCGTCAAAAATGTCAAACTATCAAAGTTCCAAAACCATCACAGTTCACATTCTGCAATAGTTTAAAAACTTAATAGTTCCGCAGGTCGAATTTAACACTTCTGCCTGAAGCTTTTTAGTCTCTAATACAGAATCTGAAAGTGAAATGTTCTGCGAAACTTGGCAGAATTGTGGCTCATAAAAACACGCAAGTTTTTCATATGACAAGTAGAAAACAAACCGTTTAAGGCGAGTGTTTTATGAATGAACGACAGCCGAATTCACCGGAACATAAGAATCGCTCGGGATGACAACACCGTGACACTCGGCTGCAACGACTGATGTGGCCTTCCACTCAACGCATCGGAAAGGATATCAGAGCAAACTCTTATTTTTTCACTCGAAGGGCGGCCGATGTACTTCCTGAGGCTTGCTTCACTACGATGACCGAAGATCGTCATGATGAGCTAGCCGCGATAGACCTCAGCGTGATTAGTATGAATTTTAACAGTTATGCCAGTTTGGTTATATTTTTCATCATTCTTGTTTTGTTCTGTTTTGTTTTTGATCACAAAATTTTACTTACTATTTGAGTGTTAGCTGTGTTTTATTTTTATTACCGTACTTAAGCTTGCCATCTTACTAAACGTGAAAACCTCTAAAACTCGGACTGTCCATTTCGTTTTTCCTTGAGGATTTTCGTCTCTGCTCACGTTATAATAACATAAATTACGGCGCCTGGCCTGTATAAAAACCTTTTTTGGTTCTTCTGTTGCTACTTTCCAGCTCAATTGTTCCGAAATTTCACTTTCAATAAACGAAAAAAAGTCAGAGAGAAGTCAAATATAACACAATTTGGCAGATGGCGTGACATCTTTAGCTCAGCTCTATGATCTATACTCTCACAGAGCACGCTCTTTCAACCAATGACAGCACGCGTTATATCCGAACTTTATTATAAATTAATTTAAAATTTTCAAGAAAAAGCGAACTGTAAACCCTCTTACCAGTGCAAGTTCTCCCATCTGCAATAAGTCCAGGTTTACAAGCACAAATATACGAATCAAGGGTATTCTGGCAAATGGTATTCGTGTTACAGACAGGTAACGAGGCTTTGCATTCATCAGTATCTAGCAACAAATAATTGGATATACTTTACAAATTAGAAACTAATTGACAATAGGCCCTGTGCATGTTTACGTCAGAATATCCACTCTCACCCCCAAACCTCGTTTTCACGGTGCACTCTCATGATTCTAAAAGCGGAAGTATTTCCTAACCACTGAAATCAAAGGTTGTCCACATAAAAACAACAAGGTGAGGTGAAAGTTCCCGGAAATTTTAACGCGAAGGAGGCTTGGACCGTTAGTTTTTGGAAAATACAGGAGCCCATTACTTAATGGGCTCCTGGTAAATAACCTAATCGTGCATAATAGCCACTCTATGATATTTATCATATTTTAAGAGGAAATATCAAAAACGTCCAGTACATAGACAAATAAATAAATAAGCGGATGAATAATTAATCAAATAAGTAAATTCAAGCGAAAACAAGGAATGGAAGATTTTTGATGATGTTTCTCCCATTTGTGGTGGTTGTGATTTGGATGTCATTGAAAGGGATCAAATGTTGTAGGATAAAACAACTTGACATGGATCTACTTTACCAAAATAATAAATTGCTTTATCAAGTTTTATTACACTGATGTCAACAAATACTAGAAATCGAGTTTTGTTACCCGCTGTTTCCATATCGCAAGGAACAAGAACTGTTTTTCCTTTTATAATGGAATCAAGCCAGTAACTGCCACTGGTCGCTTTCCCCTCTTCGCTCGCTTTTTTCTCTTTACACGTTTCCGCTGGAAATTCAGGAATGGAACTAAGAGGAACTGAGGGCGGAGAATAGTTTTATCAGGTTCAAATTACTTCAATGAGCGCCAGTGCTAAGGCTGCCTTTCGTTGAATCTCACCTCTTTTCTTATAACTCCTAACATAATATCTCTCAGAATTTGGCACAAAGTTCTCTGGTCTGGCTTCCTTAGTCCTGTTGTTTAGTTCACATAGCTCTTCTGAAATGATATAGTTGAAGCTGTGACACCTGAAATCATTGTAACATACCTGATGGCATTCAAATGCAATCGATGATCTCATTGTCCTAAAGGTGTGTCCTCGCAGCATCATGCCGGAAATGGATTGCTCATCCTCCTTGCATTGTTGAGCGAAAACTTCGTACACGTAGCACATGCATAGTACAATTAATATGCAGAATCGCATCGTCATTAGCATTGACTCGTCCTTTTCTGAGAAATTTCATAGTCTGACGTTTGGGTGATTTGGGTGGGAGAAAGACCTATAGAGCGAACTTTTTCAATCATGGTTGAAAATGCACCAGAATTAAAGAAAAAAGAGGAAGAACAAAATATAACACAATCCATGCTCTTTTCGTTTTTGAAACACTCATAATATCTTTCGAAGTGTGATATGTCTTTTCTTTCAAAAGTATTTCTGCATGCCTTAGAACAGCAACTATCTGGAAAGGTTGATTTAAGTGCACCACTACGAGATTATTTTTAACTTTTTTTTACGATGAGCGGTTAAAATTTGTTAACTTTTACGCCTAACGGTTAAGTTTTATAGCCGTTTTACGGCCATAAAAGAGAATGTCCTCTACCCTAGCCTAGTGTCAAACAGAAAGTTTGTTTTCGCAGATGAAGTCATTTTTACAATCTTAAAACATTTCAGCAGAATGCGGTTGTCTTTTGTTGACATATTCATTCATCCAAGATCAATGTTTAATATGTAGATTTAGCCAAGCCTAAAAGCGGAGCTCGCATTTTTTTCCCGCACGTCCTAAGGGCACGAGGCCTTGCCCCGGTTAAGACTAGAACCCGGGTCATCCGACTCGGAGCCCAGTGCACTGACCACTGGATTATTGGGCAAAACCGTGGCGTTGGCGTGCCCGCGGTACAGTTGACCACGCATATTAAAAGTGCACCTTGTACGGTCGTACATCCAAATTTTTTCGGCTTGATGGGTTACTACTATTTTTTATAATTATGAAGCTACGCTCTGCGAGCTCCGATATTACGTTTGTTCAGCTCAGAATTTAAGTTGTGCTAAATCTCAACGGGAAACACCAGGTCTTTTTTAATTATTCAATCCTAATTTCTTCTGTGTTTGAATGATTTGAACTTTACGTTATAGAATTATCTTATCTTAGCTGCGCCATTGTCGAGGCTTTGAACACACAGAAACGGTTAATATTACAAAAAAAGAGAAATTCTGGGAGAAAAATTGTTAATCAGCAAATCGTAAACAGATTCTTTGGTCAGATTCTTTAGGCGATATAAATCCATATTCTACAGTAAATGGTTTGAACCCGGGAGTAACATGTAATAGTTTAGTTTGATCGTCTGGGTGAGTGTAATCCTGAGAAGGACTACCGACAACACTCCTTCTCACGACTACACTCACTCGAACGATCAAACCACTCTATTAAAATCCATATTCTGTTAAGAAATATAGGAAAATAAAAATTTAAGAGCCCCTTTTTCAACAAACTTGATATCAGAATCCCTTTGACTTTGAAGGATATTTACAGCTCTCAGGTCAAGTTCAGTTCTTGACAATATCTTACAAAGCGCAGTGAGTCAATAATAAGTTGGACCCTTTGATAGCGACATGGACAAATCAGTATTGTTTACCCAAATAAAGACGCTGCTTAATTATTCATTTTATCTAATTATTAATATGCCACTGACATAGATCCATGTCCAACTGGCAGATTTCAAACGCTGAAGTTGGAAAATGAATCAATATCGGTCCTTCTCGGTCTTCAATATGCAAGTCGACCAAGTTACTGAGATGCAACTTTCCTTAACACCTTTACTTGGGATCGAATCAAAATGTTGAGGTATTCATACAAATTTTTCATCTTTCTTATTCTATTTACATCATTTATACTTATCATTTTAATTATACTCTTGACAAAGTGTGGGTACCATCCTCCTCCCACGAAAAATTTTGGAACGAACTTTTGTCGCGTAAAGTCGCAAACGTCATGCTTAAAGTCAAGATCTAAATTTTTTGGTTTTTCAATAAAACGAAACAGTCTGCGATCATTATACCATAGGATATTGTTAAAGAAAGATTCCCACAGGTTGATGAAGTCATATAAAACATTCTCATCGTTTTGTTCAATAGGATGTTTATGAAAATTTTCAGAAAGTTTAAGGGGGGATATAAATTTGCCGGATTCTCGCTTAGTATTATTCTATTGATCGCATTGGTAGCGGCGTGCTCGTAGCCAATAAAAATGAGGATGATACCACAAATGTATGATAACTAACGTCAAATACCGTCTCAGTTAAAGAATTGAACAATAATACTAAGATAAAAATAAGTTGCTTAGAGCAAGTAGTCAAAATGAATTCAGTAAGTCATCCCACTGAATCTGGACTCAGTGTGCGCAGCTTTTTGTCGGAACCTTCGACTTGCATACATGTTGAGGAACACCTCTTAAAATTACTTGTGTAGCGATCGAAATAATCTCCCAGAGAAAAACATATTGCTAATGCGCTAGATATAAGCTATGGAAAGAAGACTACTCTGCTTTCCTGGATATCTCCCTGAAAGCCGAAGGCGACTGATAATTTTTTTCAGACCCAGACAATAGTCGTTTTGTTTAAGGTTTTGGCAAGAGAGTTTATAATCTCTTGGTTTTGCCTTAATGTTGTTTGACAAACTAGAGGAAACGGAGTGGGGTTAGATTTTGTAAATATAAATCCCTGGAAAATTTCCAAAAGCACCCAACTCAAGATTCATGGTTCACATGATAAGCGAGCAAAATTCAAAAGGAAACTTCTTTGGGCTCTATAGTGTATATGTATTCAGCTGTACTTCATCTCCTATATTACATTTATACTTTCTATAAGTTATATAAAAAGTATCATCCTCCAAATAATTCATCTGATTTCCTTATGGCAGAACGTATTTCATTTTTGACAACAACTCAAATCGTCTCAATTAACTTGAAAGCACACATCATTTTCTTACTCTCACTTGTGAGATCAGCCTATCGTTGTAAGTTCGAATCCCCCTCACAATCGACTTACACGTTGACGAGCAGGTCACATGACGCTGGTCCTAGTTGCAAGTTTCTTCATTTATTCTCTTCATACTCATTGCATCTGAAAAGCTTATTTCAGTTCAAGTATTTCTTAGGATTGAAGTAGTTACACTTTGTTCGCTACGAAAATTGAAAATAGCTGGAGTTGCATCTCGTGTTCCATTTTAACTGTATTTAAGTGACGCTATATTGGGGGGGGGGGGGGTGTCTAGAGGAAGAGCGTTTTTGCTTTAAGAAGTGTTAAAAGCTAATTATTGAAAAAACCATTAACTAAGCGCCCGGGACATTTATTGTTCAGAGTATATTTTTAAATTAACTAATCCGTCTGATCTCAAATGGAAGGATCTCTCATCTCCGACCCCTTGTTGGGCGTAAACCCTCTGACCCCTGACAGTGATAAGCGTCTGAATCAAATATTAAGGTCATGAAATAAAGAAAATGATCAGTCCCGAACTCAACAAGCTCTTGATTGTTAGACAAACTCTCCCCGTAAGTACTAAAAGAAATGCATAGAGGGCAGTATGGGGAATATGCATCCTGATTTAAGGGTGTAAATGGTTGATACGCAATAGACGTCACAATAATCAGAAGTTCTCCACTACACCAAACACGCGGTCAATCTCTCTCGACAATTATTATCGACAAAAACCATGCACAACAATTCCCTCCAGTTCCTTGTAAAATGAATTGTTTATTTCAGGCATATCATCGACTATTTATGTAATTTCAAATACCCTTGATGTTGATCAAAGCCGGAGTTTTAAAGCCACTTAGTATGCTAGCAAATTCAGGCAGTCTAGTGGGAGCACGAAATTTGCATGTTAGTAGGAGGTATTGATATTTCGCAAAAAAAAAAGCTTTTGTAAGAGGGAAAGGAGTTGAAATGGTAAACTGGCGAACTGGTGAATTTGTTATGTTTGATGGGGCGACCTGGCAGGGAAGGGGGGCGAATTTTTTATACCATTATCCAGGTCATCAGCAAAGTAGAACTTTGAATTCTAAGAGAGACAAAGTTGGAAACATCAAGAAAAAAGTTTTCTCAAGTTGTAGTATCATGTTTCTAGAACATCACTTTTAGAAGGATTTTGACGATGACCAGATGAATTACGACGAAAATAAATTTATAGCAAAACGTAGTTGACAAACATGTTTTATTAAAACGTCCACCATCCTAGGTAGAAAAGAACAGCATCTTGTTTATGCTCAAATAACTACATAATTTACATTACTAACCCTAAAAGGTAGTCTTCACACAAACACTTTTGTCCAAAGCTGTTAACTTGAAAGAAATTTGCAGTATTTCAATGACGAGTGATGATGTACAGACTTGTGATAATGTTTTATTACTCACAACATTTTACTCTAACTGCTTTGTATAATTGAAATTACAGGTACATCAATATAATATTGTACAAATGGTCACTTTATAACCAGTTTGGGCCAATCATCTTGACTTTAATGAGTGTCAATATGATTTTGTCGTTTATAAACCATTCTGAGTCACTTTAATCAGTCGAGCGACCGACGAAATGAGTTATTTCTCTATCTCAAGCTAAATACAACATTACAAATTGCCACTTCTACCATACATAGTGACATTATTCGCCTTCACTTTGATTTATTCAATTTTCCCTGAGAGTGAATGTGAACACACCAATAGATTGGATTCGTATACGAATAGATTCGTTAGCGTCGTCATGAAGGAGGGCGGATGTGTGATTCTGAGCTCCCGAGTTATTGGACTTGTACTCCTCTTGTGTCTTGTTCATACCTCGAGGAAAGGTAAACATGACTACTCTTTTACAAATGAGTACTTTGGTCTACGTTTCCCGCACTCTACGTCGGTTAAAGTGGCAAACTGGGATTCGAGACTCTGCATAATAGAAAATACAAAATGGCGGGCACATGTGCATGTCACTATTAGAGTGAAACGAGCAAACGTTACTACAGCCTATTATGCCAATTCAACCTCGACCTTTAGACCTGTTATACAACTGTTACATGATGTTGAACTTAACCCTGGACGGAGTACTTGAGCGATATATCTCTTATCACGGCCTCTGGCTTTCACCAACTGTGGCTAAAAATCCACGTCAGGAACATGAAGTCTTTCATTGTCTGTACAACCTATAGACCACCGGACGCATCGTTATCTTGTTTCGATTCAGATCTCACAGAGAACTTTATTTATGCCTCGTCGTTCAATGTTCCAATTTATCTATTGGGAGATTTGAACTGCAGACTTGAGAATAGCAACGATCCTGGAGCTAATGTCCTTGTTAATTTCTGCCGTTCCTATAACTTGTCAATACTGATCAACACGCCAACACGAGTTACAGAGACTTCGAAATCAATTCTAGATGTTATCCTTGCATCGGACACAAGACAAGTTCAAACGGCTACGGTTATGGAAAGCTTACATCTCACTTACACCAGTCTTATCAAAGGTTTGCGAAAGGGTAGTACATAATCAGCTCACCTCGTATCTGCAATCGAATGACACCCTATCAAAGAGCCAAAGCGGTAACAAGAGATGGCATTCGTGTGAAACGTCTGTGATTGAAACAACTGACACAATTCTTAACGCGATTGACAAAAAGAAGTTAACGGCAGTTGTTCTATTAGATATGAGCAAAGCTTTCGATAGCGTCAATCACGACACGTTAATTTTAAAATTGCAAGATGTCGGAATTTCCAGAGACGCTCTCCAATGGTTTCGTAGTTACCTAAGCAACAGGACACAAGTAGTACGAATCCATTCAACGCTATCTGAGCCTTTGTCCGTGACCAACGGCGTCCCTCAAGGAAGTATCTTAGGCCCACTACTATTTAGCATATATACGAACGATCTTCCATCGATCCCACAGAAATGCAGCACTCAGAGTTATGTAGATGATACGAAACTCATCACTTCCTTCGAACTTAAAGACAACCTGGATGTAATTGCTGATTTGGAAGACGACTTGTTTAAAATAGGAGAATGGTGTTCCAACAACCAATTGTTACTTAACCCTGGCAAAACCAAGCTGATGATATTTGGCAGCAGGCAGATGCGTGCAAAATTGCAATTTCGCTCCCTTTCCATTATGGGTGAGGACATCGTCCCCGCAGACACCGCCAAAGACCTTGGTGTGATTTTGGATTCTAATTTAACTTACGATGAACACATAATTAAGACCGCTTCCTCGTGCATGTCCCGCCTCGGCCAAATAAACCGTGTCAAGCATGTTTTCGACAAACGTACACTTTTGATGATTATTAATTCCTTAGTTTTCAGCAGGTTATTTTATTGTTCCAATGTTTGGTCAAATACCTCAAAATGTAATGTTGACAAGTTACAGGCGGTGCAGAACTTCGCATGCCGCATTGTTAGCGGTGCGCGTAAATTTGACCACGTTACACCAATTCGCAAGGAACTAAATTGGCTTTCAGTTCAAAGCCAGCTTTACTACCGGAACGCTACTATGGCCTTCAGATGCATGACTGGTCAGGCTCCAGATTACCTCTCATCAAAATTCATAAAGCGAGCCGAGGTTAGTCGACGTAGCACCAGAAATTCGCAGCTTTTGCAAATTCCATTCTTTAGAACAGCTAGCGGTCAGAGAACATTTTTCTATAGAACTGTAAACTTATGGAACTCTTTGGATAATTCCTTTAAACTGTGCAACTCCGTTAAGGTTTTTAAAAAACGTTTAAGGACCAAATTACTCAAAGAGTTGTAATTTTATGTATTTGTATGCTTTTATTTTTCTTTTAGAACATTCAGATTTTAAAACATCTTTAATTGTAAATAGGATTTTTTAATTGTAATAGGATTATTTTTATAACATTGTCTTTGAAAAGCCCCCTTGGGGAAAGTCAATAAAGTATGTTATGTTATGTTATGTTAACATCAATATCCATTATAATCATGCTTGATCGCAACCACAACAGTGATATATTGTATATCTAATAAGATAATGAAAAATTTACTCAATTCTGATTGGTTAGGATAAATGCAGTTTTCAGGTAATTAAATGCAGATGAAGGTTAATTTAATGTAAAGAAGTAACAAACCAGACTGAACAATTTCTTGAACTGTTAAGCCGGACTTTGAACTTTTTTGCACCTTAAAGATATGAAAATATCATTGTATATTATTGTTTTGATCGCACGCGGTTGTTTTGACCGAACGCACAATGTCGCTTGCTGGGTTTGAATAGATTATTTTTGCACTTGATGCGCGCGCTTTGCTTCTGCATAATTATGATGAGCTATCTCGTATATTTTCAAATGTATTAATAATACGTAATCACATGATTTTTCACGTGCAATTTGGAATGAATAAGCGCTTGTAAATTTTTTCAAAGACCACAATTTGCACTCGCCCTATGGGCTCGTGCAATTTTGTCAGTCTCTGAGAAAATTTACCTGTGCTTATTTATTCCAAATTGCACTCGAAATCATGTGATTACCAATAAAAATAATATTTTAAAATTCTCAAATGGTCGATGTACAGCATTGTAGCAAAAAACTGTCAAACTGTGGAATTACATCAATTTCTCTCAAGTGCTCGACCTTACCGAAAACATTTTACTTTACTTTATAGTCTTAGCACATTAGTCGGAAACATGGCGAATGTACGGCCACTACTGCCGCAAAAAAGTTAATGCTTACTCACACCCAAAACAGTAATACAATACAAATTTATTTTATGAAAAAGTACTTTTGTAAAATGTACGAGTTCTTCAGCTGCCATATATGTAACACGTCCAAGGAGAAGAATGTAGGTTAATGCGTAGCTAAATTACTAAGTCTTCTATGAAAATAGAATTCTTTACACATTTAAACATCAATTTGGTTTCTCTCTGAAATTTCAAGAACACGTCAAACAATGGTGGTGATAACAGTCGCGTAGTTAATTTCTGGAACATACTCTTCCTTTGAGAAATTAAATTAGGCCAACCGACTACAACTAAAGGTCGACAGGCAGCTTGATCACGGTTTTTTAGTGGCTATGGAGATGTGCTTTACGACATAAGTGATTCAAGTAATGTAAAATACTTCAATTGTAGGAGCATATTTGATTTAAAACACCAGTTGGCTTATGCTTGCATTTTGTTCAACGATTCCCCAAAAACGTAATATCTACCATACCATGACCAGGAGATGTCCAGTTATGCAAGTTATTTTGTTGATTTCTCCCGATATTATAAGATCTTCCCCCACCACCACAGGAATACTTTCCACCGCTTCCACCGGAGTAACCCCCACCACCACCTCCCCTACCCCATGAATGTGACTGGGCCCCACCACCCCCACCGCCAAATCCACCAGACCCCGCCAATTGAGAACTGGACGAAAGTTGTCCACCCGATCCGCCCTGAAGAAAGCCCTTACCACCGCTATCTCCGTTTCCTGCACCACTGGAATAAAATCCACCTCCACCACCTGCGTCACCTCCGCCACCTCTGCCACCTCCGCCACCTCCAACACCTAAAATAAAACAAAGACACAAAAAACCATCATGATACGTCTTTCTCAGCGCTTGTATCGAGCACGCAAGTGGACTATCTTTTTTTTCTATTGTCATTTAGGTTTCTCGTGGACGTTATTCTAATTGTTCGCTTTGTTCGCCAGTGACATGATTTTCATGACCTATCAGCCAAACAATGCCAGGGAAATTATTCGTGTGTATTTTGACTATATTTTGATTATATTGTATATTTGACGAGCAAACAAGCTATCTCTTGATACTAGTAGGCGTGCTTCGCATCTTTCTTAAAGCTCGAGGCAAACTCATATCCCTTGATTGCGTGGAAAGTCGCCTGGAATCTTGGTTCCTGTTGTCTGGAATTATTACGTCTACGCTCAAATGGATAAACAGATTTGCAAAGCAGCATTTTTCCTAATTATTTCAAAACGGTGAAATTAGGAAATGATTTAGAGGAGATTTAACGAAGACTCTCATTCTTATATTTGCCACTAGCCAAATGAATCATTGTAAGGCTTTGCATTACAGATTACCGAACTCTTATTTATGAAAGATTCCGCGTGTGCAAAGTTTGGCTCCTAGATTTGTTTTTGTGGGGCACCCAAATTTTGCAAAACCTCACCAGTTATACTTAAATTGCACTAGTTACTTGTTTAGTTTCGCAGATATTTTAAAATAACGTTGATTGCTTTTAGGTTCATTCGTTGATTAGCTTCAAATGATATATAGGAGCATATTTCTGTCAAGCCTAGCCCCAGTTACAGTTTCAGAAAAAAATGATAATTTTCTTTCAAAGTCTCCTGTTGCGAAGACTTTTGTTGTTCTCATCAGCATTTAAACTCTGAAATACACTTTCTTGTATACTAAAAACATTTGTTTCGATATTGGTCTTTAATAAATCAGCAGTACATTTTAGAAATCATTCATTACTTTTTATTAATCATTCACCAAAGTGGAGGTGAATGGTGGTGGACATTTTCCGAGCCACAACACTGGGATGAATGATTATTTAAGCGTACAGTTCGAAGAAACGAACAAACAAACAAACAAAATAATTATTTTTGTTGATATATCGGAAAACAGTTAAAAATTAAACTGTTGTCGCGCGATTTTTTCCTTCGGCGGCTCGAAGGTGGATAGTAACATCTAGATAAATGAGAGTGAGGTCGCTACGGGAAGATCTCAAACTGAGGCCTTGCTGTATTGACCGAGCGATAACGAAATCAATACGGCTGGGCCGTTGCACTGTATAAAAAACTCTGTATACGGACCCTTCCTTGGGGCGTAAACAGTCAGTGTACTCAGTTGTATACGGTTATTATAAGGATGTGTAAGGTCTGTATAATGATAGTACACGTCAGGGTACGCCAAGAAAATACCAGGACCGTACACACATGTGGTATAGTTCCTTACATTTCAGTATAAGATTCTGCTTGTTTTGTCGTCTTTACATGAGCTCCCTCGTCGAGGTCATCCAGTTCACGATCACCAAGCCAGTCACAGCGCAGAAGTTCTTCTTTTTCTTTCCTTTTTTTTTCTTGAGCTCAGAGGGTAAGGGAAAGCTACACCCTAGATCAAAACTTAGCAATTTTTTTCTCCATTTCTAAAATTTGTTATTGGTGTGCTTAAAATTGCTTTGCGAGTATTGCAAAAGCTTTGAGTTTGAAATGTTTTCAAATGTGTCGCAAAGCACAAAAAGCCTGACATCACGACTGTGTTTACATACTATTATCTAAATTCATCAATTTTTTAATAGGAAGGCAAATATTTGATTATCATTTTCAAAATTTTTGCGATAAGTTTGCCTCGTGCATAGGTGTTTTGAGTAGAATCAGAACCTTTCTGTCACTTAACAGCGATTGTTGTTCTACAATGCCATTATTCGCCCAGTAATGAGTTATGCTGACGTCATTTGGTCATCATGTGACAAGGAACCACTTTACAGAGTCTTGAAATTACAGAAGCGTGCAGCTAGAATCATTTTATATGCCGTCCGCCTAACACCCTCTGTGACACTTTTTTATAAGCTGGGATGAATACATTTTTATGAACACAGTAAAATTGTGCTATTTTTTATATAAGCGTAAATGGCTCTCTTCCGAACTATCTCAATGAATACTTAACGATTAACAATACACAACATAACAGAAGCACGCGGTGTGCTAGCTATAATTCTATGTGTCCTTATTATAAGCGTGACACTGAAGGAGGCCGTTCTCTTGCTGTAACAAGACTTTGGAATTATGTGCCTAAATATCAGCAAAGGGACTCCCTTAAGTCTTCAAAGACTCATTTATTTAAAACGATCTTCGCAGCCCAGCAACATTTAGACCATTTTAGGGTTTAACTTTTATATCTGTTTATATCTATACAGAAGTTTTAATATTATTGTAATTCAACTATTCGCGTCTCTCATGAATTTAGGTTTTTAACTTTTATTATATTATATTTTTATTCATAGATTGTAACTTTATTTTCCGAGGGTCACAAGTTTATTAACCTTTGGCTATTAAGTGTTAACCCTCTTTAAGTAGAGTCTTTATTATTATTATTATTATTATCGCAATAATTTCATAATAAAGTATACTGATTATCTTTTCATAACTTTTGACGGTGGAGGCTAACGAGGAAATATTTGAATGAGCTTTTTCGATAAGTGATATGGGTAAACAAACTTTACCCTTACCTGAGTACACACTAGCAGTCTGATGGGCACCAGTTCCGTTTCTTCCCCCTGGCCATGATGTATAACCAGCATTCCCTGTTGTGCCTGTATTTGCATTGCATCTTCCATATCCATATGTAGCTCTCGGCCCGCCTCCTCCACCTCCAGCTATTATCAATGGTGTGGAATTTCCCCTCACTACAAATGTACCTCCACCGCCTCCTGAACCCCATGCGTTGATATTGTTCCCTCCTTCTTGGCCAACAAGCACTTGTATGACTTCACTCATATTCAAGCGGAATTCTCCTATCAGTTTTGCTCCTCTGCCTCCACACGGAAAAATGTTAGGGTACCAATAATCACACCCTCCTCTCGCTCCTATGGCTTCTATTCTGTAGTAGCCAGTGTACGGCACGGTCCACTGTTGAATACCGTTAGTTATCGTAACTTGTCGGTAATGATCTTGACCAGCGTAGGGACTACCTGACGCTGATGGACCATGACTTCCATTCGCACCAAGGTTTGTAAATACGGCATGGAATGCTAGGTTATAGAGAAGGTAACTTCAGTTTTGCGTTAATTGTCAGGGTAAGGTTTCTTTTGCTTCGTTAAAATCCTTACCACACAACTTTTTGACCATTCAAGGCGCCTTTCGGGCTCACGCGGGTACGTTGCCTATCAATTCGAGCCGTTTAAACTTTCAAAGAGGAATTTGATCTCAGAAATTAGAAATTTAAAAGGAAGGTACGCTTCAAAGCTAAAGATCAATGTTTATGTCTCTGAAGATTCCAATATCGAATTACAAGGAAAAAGGAGAGAGGGAACGAAGAGAATGTCAGGCAACTCTCTCGGAGTCTCAAAAGCTAATACTGAGAGCTGCAAACCAATGCTAAAATACACTGCAACCATGACCGTAATTGGGAATAACTATGGAGCTGTGGGGGTGGGACTGTGATCTATGACAGACTGATCTCAAAGGAACCTAACAACCACTGGTCATTGCGCGCTTAGTCCGCCATTTTATGTCATCTAAATTCCTGACATTTCCATCGTGGTCTATTATCCAAGTGTATCTGAGCGATTTGAGTATGTTAAGATCTTAAATTTTCGTAGCAGTCTTCTGCAATTATCAGCGGTTTATTCCAGGTAGTTGTTTTAGTGATTTCTCGCAATTTTCTTGAGAAATTTTGGTTTGTAACAGGGACCATCAATGACATCTCGCGTTTTTTCACATGGAAGGCGAAGCAGACGAACAAATTCAATCTTAAGAATAGCAGGAAGGTTGGTCCTAATTCCTAATCTTTGAGAAGATTCAAACATAGAATGGATTGTTTTTTAATGCGGTGTTTCGCAAATTCTACCTTTGCATTTGTGTCCATTTCCAATGAATCCCTGCTTACAGGAGCAGTTGAACGATCCCTCGGTATTTGTGCATGTAGCATTGTTTCTGCTACAATTGTGCCTATCTCCAGCACATTCATCAATGTCTAAAATGAAATCAACAGGACGTACCGTGATCATGATATTGAGTAGCCGGGCAAAAGGGGAATAGGGGCTGGGGTAGGTCCCCAATTTGCATTGTGGAAATGACAGTCGCACCTGTTAATCCTGTGTTTAGAATCTCAGGTCATCGTGTATGTCGTATTTTATGATCTGAACGTTTTATGTGCAAATAATACAGAACACCATGCTTTGATAATTTTCGTCACCTTTACAGTTGTGTCTATCGCCGGTGAACCCAGGACTACAAGAGCAGTTGAACGATCCCTTGGTATTTGTACAAGTCGCATTGTCCCTGCTGCAGTTGTGGGTATTTGTAGCGCATTCATCGATGTCTACAATGAAATCAACAGATTGTACTCAATCTCATAAAAGTAAGGAGGTCTCACTATACAATGCAAAAGTTGCAGTAATGAAAACTTAATCAGTCACAAAAAATTAAATAGACAAACGTAAGTCATAATTAGGTTCATCAAATGTTGAGTCATAGAAGAAACGAAAAAGAGTAGGACTCTTGAAATTTTTGTGGACAAGAAGATCAGGCCATGTATGTTTTACTCGCTGAAACGGGAAAGCAATCATACTTTGAAAAATTCTCACACCTGCACAGTTGTGTCCATCCCCACTGAATCCAGGATCACAAGAGCAGTTCAACAATCCCTCTGTATTTGTACAAGTGGAATTGTCCCTACTGCAGTTGTGGGTATCCTGAGCACACTCATCAATGTCTGCAAATTTATTACCTGTACAGTTGTATCCATCCCCACTGAATCCAGGTTTACATGTACACTTTGAAGATCCATCGAAATTTTCGCAAATAGCGTTTTCGTTGTTACTGTTGGAAGTATTCTCAGCATCTCCGCCGATGTCTGAAATGAATCAATATGTGTACAAAAATTCGTGATATACAATGTTAACATAGTGGTCAAACGTCTGCGGTTATGCAAACGTCATAAAGGCTAGGTGGCGTAAGATGTGATGTGTAGGATTTTACCTTGGCAGATGTGTCCATCTCCAATAAATCCAGGATTACAAGAACAGTTGAACGACCCCGCAGTGTTTGTACAAGTGGCATTGTCCTCGCTGCAGTTGTGGGTATTGGTGGCACATTCATCGATATCTGAATTGGAATCAACACACCGTGCTCATGATCATGATTACGAACACCTAAGTTGATTGGGAAAAGGGGAGAGAGGGCTCCACTATATGACCATTACGTTTTTAATAATAACAGGTTAGTATATACAATGACTCTACTTCGGCCAGTTGCGTAGGTTTTGTTGTGGTGAAATGACAAATTATCATGCTCTAAATACTGTTCAGTACCTGTGCAGTTGTGTTCATCACCACTGAATCCAGGTTTACAAATGCACTTGAATGATCCATTGGTATTGGTGCAAGTAGAAGTTGTGTAGCTGCAGTTATGACTGTTTTCAGAACATTCGTCAATGTCTGAAATCAAATAAGGACTGTGTTTCAGGTATAGCGATAAAGAGTAATTATGAGAAGGGGATGAGTCAATATAACGAAAGTATATGAATTTTTTTGTCACGACTATAATTATTCACGGGGCTAATGGGCGTTTTTTGGGAGTAAGGAATGCACGTGTAATTTTTCTGTTTAACAAGATCATGCTTTGCAGGATGATATCTTTGCAGTTATGAATATTGTTGCGGTATAATCTGACCGAGAGAAAGAACACCACAATCCTACAAACTAACTAATTTATTAACAAAAGACTTGAAAGAAGCAGGATGGTCTTTGAAACAGAAAATGAATGCAACACCTAAGGGAGGTGGTTCAAGTTCTTTCCTGTTCATCCTAAACAAGACACAATACCCAGAGTTGAGAAAAAGAGCATGGAATTTGAAATTGCGCCCCTATACTTCTTTCCCCCCATAATGGGTCTTATTATATATGTGTCACAAGTACAACCGATTCTAAATCTTGAACCCTCTGAAGAAATAGACCACTGCGTTAAAATTAAAAGCAAAATTCATTTCTATCATTTTAAGCGTCACCTTCCTCACAGTCGTGGCCAGTGAATCCAGACGCACATAAACATCGATACCGTTTTCTTGTAAATCCCGACTGGCAGGTGCCGTAATTTTTACACGGAGCTTGAGCGCAAAAATTCTTCAAAAACAATAAAAAAAAAAACAACAAAAAGAAAACTCGTCACTGGCGTTAAAAGAGAAATTCTGTAAAAGACACATTACAAAACTTCGAGACCACATTTTCAGCATAAGGTGAGAAGAAGAATTATCGCTCCCCAGGATGGGATGTCACGAGTAACTGTCTAATATCTTGACAGCCTTCTTCGAAATTTCGCCGAGAACCTGAGAACAATTTGGTGGAGAAAGGAATTTCAAATGTAGCCCGTGTAAGTCACTCCCATCACTCAGAAAAATCGGGAAAGGTCATCTGTAGACAGGCTATTATAGAGTAAATTGTCTTTCCCAAGAACAGCACTCAGTAACCCCGCTCATAGCTCAACTGTATCGTTATATCCATAGTCGTACACACTCTTCTGCCGTGAGATGTATCTAATTATTTCGATTATTAAACCCAATTCAAGCCTGAAACCCAATTGAATTTAACTAACTTTTGCAGAAATGCATTCGAAAGGCCATTCCATTTATTATTGTTGTGCTTTCCTCATTGCAAGAAAAACAGCGATCAATTATTTGCTCAAGGCCGGTGACCAACGTTCTGAAATGACTTTAAAAAATTACCTGCTTTTCTTAATAGAGTTAGGTGTCCTTAGGGCACTCAAAGGACTTTTGTTTTTTGTTGGTACTTTTCTACTAAAGATCCGTAACGAGATCAGCACTTGTCTAAAATTTATGTAAAAATACCAAATGATCGATAAAAGGTGTTTTCCAGACATGAATATTAGGTATGATGAATTGAAAAAGAGAAAGTAGTGCAATTTATATTTAACGACTGGTACCTTGGTTCCGTGGTACACGTAGTTCGCTGCTTTCACTAGATCTTTATCATACTGTTTACTCGTTGAGTTATTCAGTTCACAGTTGTGTGGTTCTGCACCGTTTTCTCCAAAATAAAAGTTAACACTGACGCAGTTGTGGTCCAAGTAGCAACGATATTCACACGTATCCCTGTCAATCACACTGATGTTTGCTATGGTGTGGTTAATAAGACGTTCTCCCACGAAGAACAAAGTGGATGGAAATGCCAATATACGGCATTGATCTAAAAATTCAAATCAGTAAGAGTTAAAAAGCAAAATGGGTCATCAATCCTGTGGGTCTCAGGTGTTTTTAGTTTCCCTGTTCGATGCACGTGTAACGATAATTATGACATATTCACTAATTTACCGGAGTTCAAGTTGTATTAAAAGTAACAACGGGTAAGGTTTTTTCAAGCCTGGAAGATCGCTAGAGGAGGATTTTATGACCTCCAAAAGTTGCGAACTGCAACACTCAAAGCCCAAACTCCGATGAAAAATTCGTCCTTAGAAAACTGCAATTAATGTTTAATGTTATGATATAGGTAAGACGTTTCAATCATGAACTTCCAATTTTTCTACATTATTTCAAATCACGATTTATTATAAAAGCTGTTATAACCAAGGGCGCGTTTGCAAGTTCTACCAAACTCCAAATGAGCCATCATGGTGTCTCGACGTAGGCATGGCCGAGCATGTATAACACGAGGTTTGCAATTCACCTAGGCAGGTAAGTTCCCGTTTGCCCCCTCCGAGTGGTTTCAAAACTCTCAGACTTTTTTTCTGTTCCATTTCGATTGAGATACACCTTTAAAAGCTAAAAATTAATTATAGTAAAAATGCTAGATAATACGTGTTTAAAAAAAAGAAAAGAAAAAAAAATTATTGAGCTCCGTCAATCCACGAAAATACCTTTGGAGATAACGGTTTTTCATTCCCAAACGCTGTACGAGTTATGGCCGTGAAGAAGCAAACTGAGCTTTCTGACCTTAAGTAAGGCTTTGCGACTTCGGAAACTCTTTTTCAGAACAGTAAGTATTCTTTGAGTTGACGAGTCCCAAAAGTGTTGTTGAATTGAAGATATTGATTCAAAACTTACATTTTTCAGAATTCTCAAATTTTCAACAAACAGCGACACATTCTGGCTGTTGATTTTAATAATAATAATAATAATAATAATAATAATAATAATAATAAAAACGAATCCAAAATGCTGAATTGATTATGCGGGTCTCGCAAATGCAAGGAATTCTTTCGTTTTCCGCTTCAAAGAAGCAAATTTAGCTTTTCTTTAAATTAAGCTTTGGTCTCTTAGTATTTATGGGCCGTTTTCGCCTTGCCTTTTATTGTTAGTTTTCGCGTAGAGAGCGATTACGGGCTGAACCCGATTCAATCGTATTAGAAATTTCTCTTTGTGCACAAGCTATATCATCTATGTTATAAAATAATTGGCTCGTGCTATTAGCGAGTGCATGTCGTGTTATGGATCTACATAGGAAATTTGGGAGCACTCGAGAAGCTAACATTGCTCCTGGCTTCACCTTGACCAACTCACTTCTCTCGTGCTCTGCAAACTTCCTTCGTGCATCCACTTCACGATATACACACGCTAAGCACAAACCATGCTTAATTTTACATTGTGATCTTTATTTTGTTTTTGTTCTGTTTTGTTTTTCCATCATTCGTATCAATTAAAATTGTTTTCGATAAAACGTGAACGTGTTGAATAGATATTTAAAAAGACCCCTACCAAACCGCTATTGAAGTTTAAGATCTTCCCTTCCCTTCATTGTGCATCGATTTAATTGAATTAGGAAAATGTCACACTAAAGAGTTGTTAATTAATATCACTATGGGAATGGTTACACATTCATAACTTCTATCTGTTAGCCACCTGTCAAGTGAGAAGTTTTAATGCGCCTGGTTATTTGCATTCAGTACTCCTTTTGCATTATTGAAAACATAATTACTTTCCCTGAATATAAACAATTTTCTTTCTGTTTTTATTGGCTATGAAAACCTTATTCTTCAGGCTTCAAATATCGCACAATGCAAACACAGCAGGAGTGCTATAACGAGAAAAATATGCATCGAATTCCGAGTTCTAAAAGTTACACGACAACGTTTTGATCTATGTTTAACACCAGTCTGCATTCTATTTTCAAGGTAAAAATTTTTCCTACAAAAGTTGTCTGAATAAAAAAAATTATATCTACTAAATATGACAACAGTGAATGATAATGTACCCAAGAAAGATATTCTTACTTCACGAGAAAATGTAAAACTAACGGAATGAAAAGCATTTCATTTCCAATTAGTTAATTCATCAATTTGCCTTTCCATGACTGCAGGGCTTTTCATATTTAGAGGATCTTTCTTGCGAAAATCTTTTCATTAATTTTAGATGACCTTGATGAAACTTTAGTTTATTTTTATATGAGTGAGATTATTATTATATGGGTGTTTCAAAATAATTGAAGACTATAAGCAACGAAACATATCATTAGCTAAGAAGTTGCGAAGATTGCACGCTCATAACTTAAAAAAAAACTATGCAACCATACGTTCGCATATAGTGAAAAAGAATCGAAAATATTTTTGAATGAATAAAAGATAACAATGCAATGAATTGGACTATGAGTTTCTTAGCCATTTTATCAATTAGGCCTTTACATGGCTGAAAGTTTTGAAGGAGAAAACTGAAAGTTTCGTATAAACAAATGCAAGATTTGAAACCTACCATCTGGGCAGGATAGAACTTGTCCGTGGGAGAGAGCCACAGAAATAAATAACAAGTGGAGAAAAACTCCCATGTCCTCAAAAACCAGCTGAAAAAGAAATTCTTTCGATGTTTTGTAGCGGTTGAACAAACCGAGAAGCTTAACAGCAGTTTGTTGACTGCGATGGATGTACTAGCAATTTAATGTTAGACTTCCTAGAAACATGATAGCCAATCACATTTGGATATATCAAAGATGTCTAACACACCCTCACAGAGAGGCTGTTAGATTGATTGATGTGTATTGAACTACATAATTGTGTTAGTTTTCTCCTCAGGCAGTTATTTCCATCCTCCATTCGCTATTGTAAGGGACCCTTCTTGTAAACGTTTCAGTAATTCATATGCAAAATCAAAAGAAAAGAAACTATTAGTTGAATTCTTTAAAAATGCAAGCGCACAAAAAACCTCCAGAAATTTGCATGTTAAAGATTTCAAATTGCTAACTCTGCAGTATTCTAACCAAATTTTCTCGGAGATTTTCACTGGGGCAAACTTCGTTGTTAAGTACCGCTCTCGCTAAGAGCGGTCCTTTCGACTTCCCGTCGAATAAAGTTTTCCTTGATTTTTTTTCCCGTGAAAAAGGTTTTAAGACACGTCTCAAAAATTTGGTTGGGTTTTTGTCCAATTCTCTTCTTTCTGTGTCGCCACAAGCTAAAATTGATTCTTTGGCTAAACCGTCGGTATGGACAGCAATCGAGCGTGCTGCAACTGCAATAATATAGCTCACGGAATTCTCTCTTCATACCATATGGAGGATTTATTCAGTCAGAGTTTAGGTAAAATATGGAAACTTCACATGAAACCTTATTCATACCAGCGTGATCAGAGGATACCCATCTCTTCAAACGTAATTTGTGTAAGATTGTGTAAGGAAGAATTCGTAAAACGTAGGCGTAAATAAGGCTAGAAAAGCATATCGGTGGAAAGTTTATACACCAGTTAGGTCACTGATAGCCTCAAGCCTGTGGGGACACACCTGTCAGAACTATGACGTCACTCGCATTGAAAAATTAGCATGAAGACTTTGACTCCGCAAAAATCGATTGTGTGGTCAGAATTGAAATATGTTTGAGTAACGACTCTAAAAGCGTTGCTCGTTTCTAACAACAGAGGGAAGCGTTGTTCGTTTCTATGACAACAAATGCATGGATGCAGCGTAACATACAAGTAAAGTTCTGTTGTGTCTATTTGTGACTTTCTTAACTACGACAGATGAAAACACCAGGTAAATGAATGTCGATTGTCGCGTTCGACAAGTCGGTAAAAGGTAAAGCGAGTAACATACAAACAAAATTAACTTGTTCCCTTGCGTAAGGTAAGTGTGGTATTTTTAAGATAATAGTCTATTGTTTATGCTTATGACTTTTTTCACAGTAGTAGTCTGATGGCATCATTTCCCTTAGGATCAGAGTAGGCAAAAATTATGTAGTTGTGCTCTGTTTCCTCTGGCGGTCGCATGTATATTTTGATCCGATCAAAGTATATATTAAGAGGGTAAAGCTAGCTACAATACGAATACGAACTGATCAAAATGAGCATTCATCCTTGCATTGAGTGTGATGGTGAAGTTAGACCACGTCAACAAGCCCCCCAGTGCGACGATTAGGGTCGATCTTATGGCCTTTCTGACCATATGATTGATTTCTGTGTAGTCAAAGTCTTCATGGCTTTATTAGAAACCAAGAAAAAGTTTCTCAAGCTTACGAAATGCCCGTAAGTAAGAAACGAGTACGTACCAAACGAGCAACGCTTAATTTTTTTGTCAGAAACGGAGAACGCTTCCCTTTGTTGTTAGAAACGAACAACGCCTTTAAAATCGTTACTCAAACATATTTCAATTCCGAAAAGGCATATGATCGATTTCTGTGTAGTCAAAGTCTTCATGGTATTGTTAAAAATCAAGAAAAAGATTCTTAAACTTACGTCCGTGAGTAAGAAACGGTTACATACCAAACGAACATTGCTGCATTTTATTGTTGGAAACGAACAAAGTTTCTCTTTGTTGTTAGGAACGAACAACGCTTTAAGAATCTTCATGGTGTTGTCGGAAACAAAGAGCGCTTCAGTGATAAAAACTTTCTCAACGTTGTTGCCTATAAACAGTCTGAAATTCTAATCTTTTCAGTATTTGTTTCTTCGGGCTTGACTTTTTTTTTCGGGCGACATAACTAAAATTTCGGGCAACATGACTCAGGTTTCGGGCGACATGACTTCGGGTGAGATGACTCTCCGGCGACTAGACTGTAAAACCCTTGAGCAATTGTGAAAATAAGACCTGAGAAAAATTCAG
Source organism: Pocillopora grandis (assembly GCA_964027065.1). Taxonomy (NCBI): domain Eukaryota; kingdom Metazoa; phylum Cnidaria; class Anthozoa; order Scleractinia; family Pocilloporidae; genus Pocillopora; species Pocillopora grandis. The sequence continues at coordinate 27,489,967 of OZ034731.1, forward strand.
GCTTGTAGTGATCTACAACCTTACATTGCTCAGGTTCTTCTTGTAAGCATTTTGCTAGTTTAATTGAAAAATTATAAATGATTTGCCTGTCTCAGTCCCTAATGGGAGTAACTGTGCCATTCGACTTGAGAGTGGTATACAAGTTCTCCAATAAGTTCTTTAAGGAAATCCTGTTTGTTCGTCGCTGCAGTTTTCTTAAAGAAAAAACGTGGCAACTTTTCCCTCTCGACCTTTCCCTCTCCGTGAGCACTTTGGGAAAATTCAGCATTTTAAAAGCCAATTTGATAAATGCCAGAAATATAAAGTATTCTTCGTTGTTTTCGGCATTCAAAACGTCCTCTTCGTTTTCTCCAAAGCAAATTAAAATCTGGGAATTCATTCCATGTGGCGCCATTTCTCCGGACAGGAAGATGTTTCAGTCTTCCATGGGTTTACCGGTAAAATGAACGATGGATTTTTGACCAGTCAGAGCGAAATTGTGTCTAAGTCATGTTACAGATAAATAATTGTGACAGCGGAAGTTGGAGAGCGGCGAAACAAAAGATTCTGTAGATGAACAGAACTACAATAGCTCTGCATGGGCCTTTATTTACTTAGTCTAATCTGCATTGAACACTGTTAAATAATTTGCAATGTCTGAAAACTGGAATATCGACAGAAAGTGTAATCACTTTTCAACTGTAATCTCAACGTTGCCTAAATAAGTTGTGTTACGCAAGAGATCTGAAGCTGTCGGTACATGTAAACAAGGTGACTTGTGGTTAATGAAACGGTTTACTTTTGTAACCGATGTTTTTCTAAACGTCGCCTTCTTGACTACTTGTATTTGTTTAATATTTTTTTTGAGGAACCATCGTTGAATTTTGACTTAAGTGAAAGGAGCTAGTGCAAACAGTGCATTCAAAGCTTTCAATGCATTTCTGCTTACGTACTGAGAAGTGATTTCTTCTGCAGACCGATAAACCCGATGTTATGTCGCTAGTTAAGGTAAATTTTATTTCAGTTTTACTTTACTAAAAATAATTCTAACGGTACTATTCTCATTATACCCACCTTCCTCAAATTCTCCTTTTCATATGATACTCTTTGCACAGCTTCAATTGGCAAAACGCTAACGATACCGTTTTAAGGGAAATATTTACGTTCTTTCCTTTTCCCCAGTACTTTTGACTATTACCTCTAGGTACACTTTATCATTTCTTTCCCAAAACTTTCGGAGATTTCATGTTCAACTCACAATTTTGTAGCTTAAATTTTATATTATTTTATGTTTCAATCGTGGATGACATCGTTACTCTTTAGTTTCGATGAATACTGATGTTGTGTCGACTCAGGCACTAGTGGGAATCCTTTCCTGTATCTTCTATCTGATTAATAATGGTAATAGGACCGAGCGGAGTCCAATTCGGTCTGTAATCATACGAGTGATTTACAAAATCGGACGACCGCGAAGCGGGAGTCCGATTTAAGTAAAAGTATCACCAATCGGGCGAATTGAAGTGCACACCTGTCAGTAACTATGACGGCACTCGCAGTGACAAACTAGCATAGGAAACAACATGATTTTGAGTGTTGTTTTAAAAATCCCCCATCTCTAAGCATAATTCTGTGAAATATCAGCCACTCGAAAGGACTATATTTCTGGTCGAATGTTATTTGCAGTGAAATGATTTGCCGAATTGGTCTAAGGATGGTTCTTCTCGTTGCATCTTTATTTATCGTCCACCTGCTGTCTGCAACAACCGCTGAACAGTGTGGAACGGAATATTCCATTTTCGGCATGATGTTAACGAGACACAGTTTTAAGACGATGAAAACGTCTAGCGCAATGGAGTGTTTACATGCTTGTAGGGATGACGTGAGGTGTCAGAGCCTGAACTACGTAGTCGGGGAAGATAGCTGTGAGTTGAATGACCGCACTAATAAGGCCAAACCTGAGCATTTTGTGCCAGATTCATTCCGATATTATCTTACACGAGACAAGAATAGGGGTGAGTTATTGCTTTTTTTAAAACATACTACAGAAACTACAGGTCGACTAAACTGCAAAAAGAGCAAGAACCGTCGGCATATTCCATGGTATCACATGGACTCATATGTCAGCAAGGCACTCGAGTAGAAGACCGGATCCCTGTGCATATCTTGGCGTTGCACAGCAGTTTATCATAAAAGCTTTTTGTATAATTTTACATACAATACATAATATAGGCTTTTTCCTCCTCCTATTATTTTTCTTGGAACACTTTCTTTGGGAGGGCCTAATTAAGGTGATGGTTTTTTTACGGTTGAAAGTTACAAATTTTAGCAATTTCTTTTTTCCGTTATGGTTTAATACAAAACTTTAACGGCTGTCTCTCTTACGACAACTGCTAAAATTTACTGTTTTTTTATGCCTAATGGCTAAATTGTTTTTGCTGTGTTACGGCTAATGGTTAAACCCATTGAGACCCTCTTATTCTTCATCCTTAGGGAGCCAGCCAGTTTCTTTTTTTAATTCTGATCCCTGTGTCGTTTTCTTCCAGTCCCTCTCGGTTCCATACCTGAGCTGCCTGCGGAGACATGTAGAGAAATCAAGTTGAGCGAAGGTCACGCAATCAGTGGCAACTATTGGTTGAATTCGATTGTTAATGGAAAATCCCTACTTGCTCAGTGTGATATGGAGACAGAACGTAAGTTTAGCTGTATTGAAACCTCTCGTTTTAGGCAACTGTTTTGGGGGGGGGGGGGGAGAAGTGGGGGATAAGTTTATGAAACTATTGAGCTACATCAGTGGGAGAGTATAACAAGGTAATTTAGCCGTCGTTAGAGCGAATGACCGAGGGCTAACGCTCTAAACGTCAGCTTTGAAGAAAAAGTAAAATTGAATGAAAAGGTGATGCTACCATAACCTTTGAATCTGTATCGAAGTCTCAGAGGTGTTTCATGAATAAACTTGCGAATGTGGAACTTTCATTCTGAGAGCGTACTTTTTTAAAATATAAAATGCTACGTCTATGATTTTTTCGCAATTTCGCAATCATCAGATGTTGACGAGTGTAGTGCTGACGTCCAGATTTGTGGCTCTAATGCAAACTGCACAAATACCAACGGTTCTTATTACTGTTCCTGTCATTCTGGTTTCACAAGAAGTGGCAAAGAATGTGTAGGTAAGGACATTATGTATAGATTACTTTTGAAATTACTTATTCTTTTTGTGTGGGACACACAGAAGGCCTCTTGTTATAGAACTTTGCTAATTTTTATAAACTGCTCGTCGTACAAGTTCACTTCATGTTCAGTACTTGTTCGTCATCTCTCTGTCAGATTTCTTCCACCATGTTCCTCTTGATCGACTTCCTTACAGACTATCAGTAGTATATCCGAGGATGACTCTCAACAGGGCTGTTGATGTTCTGTAGAGTACATCATCTGCCCATTGATATCTCTTTTGTCATATTTTCTTAGTCAGCTCTTCATTTTGGACATATGACTTTCATCATCTACAGTAGCGTCCCTTTTTTCGTATTTTTCGTTGAATAGGCATCAAGCAGTCTTCATATACAAGGCTGATAATCCAATAATGTAACAACCCACAGCCATATTTTCTTCTTAAGGCAAATACAAAGTCGATCTCTATTTATGGGAGATAAAATTTTTGTCTCCTAATAATGTTGGTATCCTGTGATCAAACATAATGTTTGAGGCAAGCTTACCACCACTCCAGACGTAACTGTCATGGCTAAGAACAGTTTTTGTATCCATGTGGATGTTTGATATTTTAAAAACCGCACAAATGTTAAAATTGTTTCATAGCTAAGATAAGCAAAGTCACATAGTTTTTTTTTCCAGATGACAAATATCTAAAATCAATTCCGAAGGAACTTCTTTTGTATCCCTCAGGGAAAATAGTCTTTCTGCGGATTGGACTTTTTAAAACCAGTTTTATCTTAGTTCCCTTGCTTTGCATTAGGAGATTATAAAAATTGTTTACCTAGAAAAGACTACTCCATGAACTGTTCAGTGTGAACCGATAACTTTTTATATTTCCCAGATATAGATGAATGCACAGCTGGTGTTCACACTTGCCTTCTTGGAACAGCCACGTGCATTAACACTATTGGTTCATACAACTGTTCTTGTAACCTTGGTTACGTAGGGGATGGAAGGACAAGTTGCTATGTGCAGTCAGCCGGTCAGTGGTTTTTTCTTTTACAAGTAATGTGAAATCATTTTACTTATTGCTTATTGCAGAGGCTAACATTTTTTTTTTCATCTCATACTATCTCAGATATTTTCGTCTGACTTCAAATGCTTCACTGAAGTTTGCTCTTCTTTATTTTTTAGAAATTAGGGCGGGTAATGATTCAGAATAGTGATTCGTGAGCCGTACATGTAAATATTTTATCTCAAAGAAAGAGTGGGTCGTGAGCCGTACATGTAAATATTTTATCTCAAAGAAAACAAGAATGATAATTTTACTCGAATTGAGGTTCAAAGCTCTTTCCCACGCACATGATCAGAGGAGAAAATATCTTAATAACAGATTAATGAACTGATAAAATGCATGAAACAAGAATGTTGTCGATCATTTCGAACTGTGTTGAAGCCATTGAATCTCCTAAAGAGTATTTAAAAATCCTTATAAGAAACGTAAAACACCAAGGAGACAAATGGAAATGGAAGAAATGAACTGAAACAACAATGAGGTAGCGTCACTGTAACTCTTTAGCTGTGCATTTATCTGTTTTCTCTCTTAGAATGTCAAAATCCTGCAAGTCTTGCGGAAGCTAACAGGAAAGTAACGTTCACCGGAGTTGGTTTATGCGACAATACACTCGGTCCAAATTGGTTTCGTTTCCAGGGAGCAGCTGGAAATAGAATGGCTGCCACATGTGTTCCAACTAACCGCTGTGGAACGCATGCAACTGGTTGGTTAAAAGGGGTTCATCCTACAGTGAGCGAGGCTATAGTCACCAGGCAGGTCTGCTTTCATTGGTCAGGAGAATGCTGCAACTGGTCCATCAACATCCAAGTAAGGAATTGCAATGGATATTTTGTGTATAACATCAGTGGTACACCTCCAGTGCATCCCTGTCATCTGCGGTACTGTGGTGCTGACTAGATTGTCAATGAAAACAATACGAAGCGCGTTTTTCTTATGGACGCTGTAAATCTTCGACTGATTTCATCCTCAAGGATCTTTCTCTGGCTGTGAAATGAAAGTGGTCTAGGTAGTCATGGTTTTTGAACTCGCAGAAAATTTTTTTCTCCAACAAATAAGGATACCAAATTCCTTTGACATTATTCAAGCAGATTAAGGGGGGAAATGTTAATAAGCAACAGATCGGTGAATAAAATGATCAAATTTTTAAATGTAAATAACGAATGAGACGAAGGCTTACAAACACCTACCTAAGTTTAAAGTATATTAATGTCGGATATCAACCTTTGTTCCCTTAAACCCAGTCGTTCGAGGGTTTTTATTCTTCGCCTGTGGCCGTGTTAACAATGAACCCATGTTTAGTCTTCAATCACAAATCAGTGCTAAGCTCTAAATTCCCATAGCAGTTGTGATAGCCTCACTAAATGATTTGCAACTTATTGTGCTTTAGTGAAATAAAGACAAATAAAAATAATAAAAAAGTGAACAAATTTGTGAAATAGAGACAGATAAAAAGTAAGCCAAATTTGTCAAAAATATATTGTTGTTTGAATAACGCAACATGGCCGCCGTTTTTAAGAACTATAATAATAATAATAATAATAATAATAATAATGATAATAATAATAGTAATATTTAACGAGGGAGCCCAACTCGCCACAGCGGTTTTCAGTGGGGCTCTCATTAACTAATTAATTCAATTACTTCAATTCATTACCTTAATTGATAAAATAATAATAATGATAATAATAATAATAATAATAAATAAATAAAATAAAATGTGTTTATAAATAAATTTAAAAAGAGTCAAAATCTTAAAATCGATAACTAATAGAAATATCAAAGTTCAAAATTAATCAAAATCTTTTAAGAAAGTTTTCATCTAGGATTTAAAAGTAGATAAGAGATGTGTTTCTTTCAGATCAGTTGGAAGACTGTTCCAGTCTCTCGCAGCTTGATGGATAAATGTTTGTTTACCCCAGTTAATTCGAGGAAAGGGTAAACGAAGATCATTGGAACGTCTTGTGTTATATGAATGGACAGCTTGATTTTTGATGAAATTAAAGTTAAAATCAGTTTCCCCAGTCAGACACTTGTAGATTGCAATGCAGCGATGAAAAAACCTTCTTGCGCAGAGTGACTTGAGATCTAAACTCCTCGGTGCTTCGGTTGACGAGCTTCGGGGTGGGTGCCCCAGCAAAACTTTAGCAGCTTTATTCTGTAGGATCTGTAATTCTGACATTATGGTATCATTGTTCTGTAACCTATAACCGGGTTTAGGCTCGAGTCGATTGTGCTCGTAAAACTGGCATATTATGCTCCTAGCACGGCTTAAAATTTCTTAAATTTATGCCAGAGTTATGCTCGTTTCTCTAAATTATGCTCCTCACATCAAAATTATGCTACTTGATTTTTAAGCAAAATAAAGGCAGAGCACCTGGATAAACATAAAACAAACAGAAACTGATTACTTATCTGGTGACTGTAGCCCATCATTTCAATAAACCAATTATCAAACAATGTGTCGTTACAGGTTCCCCTACATTTGTTCCTCAGAATTGATAAACATACAGTTTATCAATTCATATCATACGTGCTCATCGTTTCTCAGTCAATGGAGCTTCTTAAGTCAAAGTAAGGATGCAGAGTTATACGCTTATCAGCGTTTATTGTACCGAAGCATAACACAAGCCTGAACACAGGAACATGATCTACTACAGCATGGTCTTGTGAACCGCTGAAAGAGGAGTTAATTATTGAGAATACTCTTTCTGTAGCAGCAGATGAGGGTTGCACCAGGAGAACCTTCATGACTGCAGACGACCAGTTTCCGCTTTAATCCTTTGCTTGTATATCATTGGAATTACTCCTTTATGTTAGAATGATGACTAAGACGATAGCCTTGCTTTTCAAGGAGCAGTCGGAGTTTATCTATCTTTCGTAAAGGGATTCCAGCTTTGAGGAACTCCTCTACCATCTGTAAACAGTATGCTCTCTCCTCAACCGGCAACGTGTAGTCCTTGCTCTGTGTATTGTCTAGTCTAAGCGCCTCCGTGATAGTTTAGTCTCGCTTCTTGGTTTTTTTTTTATCTTCGCCTTGCCTGAGTCGTGCTTTTTGGAGGCAACATGATTTTGAAGTATGCTCTTTTTAGAGCTTAGAAGCTCCTTGCAAGCGTCACAAAACAGTTTACTGTTTCGAAGACACAAATTTTCTCCGGGAAATTGCTTGATTCGATCGACAAATGTTTTTTGGATCTGATGTATCTTTTCGCTATATTTTCCTTTAGTCGGTTTCAATACACGCTCCCGAGAGACTGAGGCTCTTTGTACGGCATTTCCTGAAGAACTAGAAGTGTTGGACGAGGAGGACGCCATCTTTTATTTTGGATCTCAGTCAACTCGCTAGCGAGTCGTACTAGGGGTACGACGAGTCGTACTAGGGGTACGACGAGTCGTACTAGGGGTACGACGAGTCGTACTAGGGGTACGAGTCGTACTAGGGGTAGCGAGTCGTACTAGGGGTACGACTCGCTAGCAAGTAGGGCCTGAAACTAAGAAACGTTACAACGACCGCAGTGAATCCACCCTAGGCGTAACTCACTATTAGCAACAAACATTCTAGAAACATAATTCTGTCAAGAGAATTATATTCAATATAAAATTACGAAAATTGTTCACATCGTGGAAGTAAAAGAGCAGATTATGCCGGCAGTGCTTTTCTTTGAAAACAGTTTAAAATTATGCTCGTGTCACCAAATTATGCTCAAAATTATGCTGGCACGATCGACTCGAGCCTAACCGGGTTCGCAGTCAGTTACCCTGTTGAGTTCACAGGCGGGTAATCTACTGAGGACTGGAACCCGGTTTTCCCTTCACCTCCTATATTGCATAAACATATATCTTGATTCAAACCATTCTATCAACCTTATCAAGGTTGATAGAATGGTTGTTATCTGATGTTTTGCCCAGCCCCAAAACGAAGATTTTCCTTCGATACTGATTTAGTGGAAATCAATTTTTTTTATACCGAATCGAAATTTATCTTTGCAAGTGGTGTTGTATGATTCTCTTTGCTGGTGCACTACAGAGGAATTGTATCAGTCAGTGAGACAATTTAGTGGCTATTTCACAACTGGAATTTATTTCTACAAATATCACGTGCAGTGAAGTGAAAGTGTTTCTCAGTAAATAAAAATAATAAATGATAGAAGCTTACTACTCAATATTTACGATATTTTAAAAAAGTCCCGATGAAAAAATTTTAAAAAATGAAATAAAACAAATAAAACAAATAAATAAATAAACTGGTAGATATGGCTCCGTTGGTCCATCTGAGAGCCTATCCCGGCACTCAATTGTTATCTTAATTATTGTTTAAATCTTTGGCAAACAGCATTACAGTATGACTTTAGAAGGGGTGAATCGTCCGATTCCTCTCGAATCGAGTCGATTCGACGACATTTTCAACCCTGCCTCGTAGCAGGTTGAAGAACATTTTCTACTTCTTGAAAATCGGCTTCCGGTATGACATTTCACATCAAGAGGGACGATTTAATCAGATTTTCGGTATCACAAGACTACTTAACCGCGAATTGACCTCCGGAAGATCGATGCTTCTTATTGATACATATAGCTAAAGATCAACCTTATTTAAGTCGATCCAAACACTATTGTCACTATCATTGTTACCAATATTATCACTATCATTACTGTGAAACTATTGTCATACCATTTCCCGTGTGTATCGCGTTTAGGTTTTAATTACCCGTGAGTGTTTGTATGTTTTATTAGTTACGTTGTGTACTTGAAGTTGATGTTTATATCGTTGTATATTATCACTTAATTTATGTCAAGTAATTTGTCATGTTTTTTTGTATAAATTTAGTCCTATGGATCAATAATTACGTTCAGTCTTAAGAAGCAGCCTCGTCGTATTTTAAATGCCTGTAAGGCTCTGCACCGCTAAGGTGAATGTTTTTCTTTATTGTGAGCTTATTCATAAGATGCAAAGAATATCCAGACTTCCCAAGCAAAATGAAATAATCATTGACTCTTATTTCACCAAATTTTTTATTCCTTTATACTTTTATTTGGTATGTATTTCCCTTCTCCTGCAGCTTTTAAACGGAAGTGCATTCTTATTACTCTTAAATTCATCTGTTTGTTGGACGTGGAAAATGGGCTCCGCGATATCGCTAATTTGGCCGCAAAACGGTCACTTTTCACAATTGTCACTCATTATCCCCTTTTTTTCTCCAAAACTTTGTAGACTTCTTTACTTAAAAAGAATTTCTCTCCTTTGAACAATTGAAGAAAATAACCCATTAGGTTTTCTCTAGAGGGTCTCAATGGGTGATGGCTTTTACGGCTAACGGTTAAAATTTTGGCCAATTTACGGCTAACGGTTAACACCTTTCCATTGTTTCTACCAGATATATATTTTTCACAGTAAACTTTTTTTACGACTAGCGGTTAAAATTTGTCAATTTTTACGCCTAACGGCTAAATTTTTTGGCCGTTTTACGGCTAACGGTTATTCCCATTAAGACCCTCTTTCTGCAACTGTTACTTTAAAGCTTGCATCAGATTTTTTCCTTCTGTTTTAAGAGAGATACTTTGTAAATTAAACATACGTCCGTTAAAAAGAAGCAATTTTGAGAAATTTAATGGTACAATTTAATTGTATTAAAAAAACAAGACAGCGACAACAACAAAAAAAGAATACGTTAAGATAAATAAACGTTTAGTCGTTTGTCTCACGATGAAAGAGTCAGGCTAATCGATCGTGTATCGGATCACGACCTTTCGACTCCTATGCTGCACGTCTTCGTCAGCATTTATATACGAACCACGATGGGCAAGAACACAACTGGAAGTTTTGACATATTTAAATACTGGAGTATTATAACCAACCATAGGTGCTTAGTTTTAAGGGGGGTAAGTTTTAAAAGAAACTCTGGTGCTGCGTCAGTGGGAGAGTATCGCAGGTAATTTAGTGTTGACAACTGAGTTGAAAACGTAAATTGGCCACCGTAAAGAGTTAAAAGGCTGACTTTTCGAGCGTTAGCCCTTCGTCAGAGCGATTGGAGGAATTGTGGGTTGTAGTGACAAGAAAACAATAATAAATTAGTTGAATGAAAAGCGCTCGTTGATACCGTGGGGATTAAGAGTGCCGATTTGAAAGATAAATTTTTGTTCTAGCGTTTTGCGGCTTTCCGAATTGCCTAGATGTAAGGGAAGACCGCAAACTGCCATATGTTGCTTAGAGTAATTAGGGAGATTGAAGTGTCTAACGAAGTGTTTGGATGCGTCCCTGTCATTTAATTCTACGTTGCGAAGGTGTTCTCGGAATCGGTCACCTAGTCGTCTTCCTGTTTCACCAACGTATAACTTATTGCAATATTGTAATATACTGCGATGTGTGCTTAGTTTTAGTTCTAAATTCAGTGCACTTTTGGAGAAATTCAGATAAACGTTTTCCCTGTTTTACCCCGCGGCAAAAATAAACGAAACTGTACCGAGATAAATGGTCCCTCCCTGTTGAGATATTTTAGGGAATTTTTTTTACCTTTATATTTTATTTAATCTTTTCCTAATTTTTGCCTTTTTTTGTTTTTTTCCTTCTCTTCGCATTTTTTTTGGTGTTTTTTCTATAATTTTGTTTTTTCGTTTTAGTTCTTGGTTTTTGTTTGTTTGTTTTTTTAATTTCCTTTTTCTACCATTTACTCGAAGTTATCTGAAAGCCCTTCAACACTACCTTCACGTTAACTCCATACTAATTTTGCTTGATTAGTAGCTCTACTGATACTTTATTTATTGATTCTTGGGCCTTCCTTTTATGTAGCGAATTCACAAACCCTGAAACGATGTTTCTATTTTTCCATCAAAAAGAAAATCGCTGTTTCTGCAGAATAGTCAACTTGCTTAGAAGAAAAAAAAAACGTTGTTCTTTGCTTAAACACAACAAAAGAATGGTAGAAATACGTGTGCGCCACATTGGAAAAAATCGAACCCTCGGTGAAACCGATAACTTTCCACCGTTTATTTCGAAAAAATGCAATGAGATGCTTCCAAAATGGAAACATCCACATGTGGCAATTAAAAAAGTGAGGGGTAGATTCGAATATCATATAAAATGAAGAAATTTGTGGAAATAACTCCCCGAGCAATAAGATATGATGACGTCCCTTGCCTAGCGATGGTACTTCTGAGGATATGGTCGCGGTGATATTCGCAATAAAGTAGAAAAATTATATCAGGAGATTATTGAGGAACTTGCATGCACTTTTCTGGTATCCTGATGAGTTCCTTACTCGTTTTGACAAAAAAATATGCAAAGAACATCGTCTGCGAATAACTGACGGGATTATTATTATATCTAAACAGCTGAAGTCAGTTCTATAAGGGGAACGATATGAATTGCTGTTGCGTTGAAAATTAAATTCATCAGAATCCCGACATCGTACAGTATTAAACAAAACCAAATCGTGGGCAGAGTTCTTTCAGATTCTCAAGTAATTTCTTTGTTGGCTATCGCATTCTTTACTTATTCAAACATTTGCCAACTTTGGAGAATATTACTACGTTATCTTTTCCTAATATTTGTATCATCTCTTCCTTCAAAGCTTATTTCGATTACATTACAAAGCCATTTGTTACAATAAATAAAATTTCCATCACAGGACCTTGTTATTGTCCTTGTTCTGCTAGAAAAATTGTCGCGACCTAGATTTAAATAACGCAATTTTAGTAATAGTTGAACAGGGTAAGAATTAGGAGACCCGCAGTACTCAATTTACGCAACGTTACACTTGGGGATGTAAGCGTCTTGTGGGCTGTTTTGACTTTTTGTAAAATGAGTAGCCTAAAGATTAGACACAAATCCAGCAACAAACAAAGTATGTCACCGGATGGACAGCGTCTACAGCGAGAGCAGTTTGACAAAGCCGTATCTTGCGTGACAATATTGAATAACCACATGGCTCTATTTGCTTAATCAGTCATAATTTATGCGTTGTGGTATTTTCGGTACGGTAAGTAAGGGCCTGTTTACATGGAGGTAGGATACCCAGGTTGTGGGGAATAGGTTAAGAAGGCCCACAACGTCCTCAGTCTTCACTTTCAGGTTTTTTAATCACAGTATTTTTTCTTTTCTCCTACAAAAATAATCCACCTCTCACTGGCATCAATCGAGCGAACCCTAATCTATGGCACACCTTGAATAAACATGAGCTAATTGGCTAAAACGATATTGCTGACAGAAAAATAACAAACGTACTCTATTTCACAATAACACGTGGGATAACGTGATCTTTGCTATTCAGATAAAAATAAACGCCTTCAAAGATTGGCAGTTCGTGACAAAATAAACATTAAAAGCCCTATGCTATTATCGAGTTTCCGACAAGGTGGGTGAGGTAACCCGCCTGCCCGTATAATTTCTTATTTTATCTTGATCACGTGCACATGATAGGTGGGTTGACCCCCCTAGACGGGTTGCTTGGTCTGCCAGGTAGTGACTGTCAGTCAGGCTGACAGTTTGCCATGTAAGCGTCTTTAGGTGGGGTAGCCTAGCCGAGGTGGCGTTGATGGCAAAAAACTCAAAAGCAAAACATGTATGTCTTAAAACCTTGTACATTTCTTAGCCGTTTCCTAGAAACGAACACACAAAGAGTGTAAAATGTTCACATTTCGGAATATTTAGGGTATTAAATCGACTATATTTCGTTCGCTAAATTATTCCTTATAACGCATTAAGTCTACGACTCCTCGCGTAACCAAACACCGTGTAACACGCGCAACGCTTTCATGAATAAATACATACGTGTCCGAGAATTAATCTTCAGTCTTTCTCGAGACGTGAGCTTGGGGCGCCTGTGCTCAAACTCCCTAATTGCAAGCGCTACAACGACCTCAAGAAACCTCATCCCAGCACCCCGGGGTTGTAAGATTGTATGTAAATGCGTTTTATTTTTCAACCACGGCTGGGCGGGTTACCTTACCTACCTAGGGTCCCCCACCTCCATGAAAACAGGCCCATTACGCGTGTGACATTTGAGAAGCCTTAAATATTTTTGGGAATTGAGGACTGTCTACCTCAAGCCGAGCAGACTGCCTACAATCTGTGTTTGATTTTTGTTAATTTGCTGCTGTTTACTTTACTGAGAGGTAAGAATTCTGTTCAATATAGATAATAATTTAGCTCACTTGTAAAGTGTAGCCTCGCTAGACTCCTGCAACGCGAACAAAGATAATCCAGCTAAGAACTCACACTCTCCGCTAGATCGAACTGAAGTCATATCCCCTGAAGTGCTTCTGCCGTCTTTTCTGTCAGTTCACTCAAACTCACTGATATCTTCAATATTCGCTGGCCTCCCTTTGTATTTTAAGTTTGTGGATTTCTTATCCATTATGGTTAAAAGTTTAGCGACGCCCGTCAAATGCAGAGCTCACAAGACATACGATATTGATAAAGTAAAACAAAGGCGCGTTCAGTCTGTCTTCCGCAACAGACGGGTTAAAGTGAAACACTCTCAGCAACAAGGAAAAGGGAACAGTGATTTTAAGTTAAGATGGCCTTAACGGGAGGTTTTGAAAGAAAATTCTGGTAGCAATGGAAAGAATAGAGGGACAAACTGTTTCTGATCGTGCTGACGTCAATCAGCTCTGATCGTTAATCATTCTGTCTGGTAGTTGTTCAACGTCGATTAGTTTTCAGTTTTTCACGTTAAGCAATAGAAGTGTTTGAGCGGATGACAAAATACTCGCTTAATCCCATAAATTGTACTTGATTTTATCTAGCAGAAGTTAGAAGCGAACTCGAAACCTCTTAAATATGATAAGTAACCAAATTAATGCGTGATCTAAGTGCAGGCATGTCAGATATTTGATGAAATAAATAAAACTTGCACGCTGTCTGCTTCCGTGATTGACAAGAGGGCGCTTATACTTTTTACGTGAAGTATGCTCAGGCGATTTTTTTTCTCGTGGATCGTGATTTGAATTTTTCGTTATTCGTGAATCGCGATCAAAGATAATAAGATTTTCTCATGTTCGTGTGTGAAGAACTGAATTAAACGTGACTCGTGACCTATTTTGTTTTGCGTGATGAGTTCACGACTTTTTAATTGTTTTGAAAATGAATTGTTCACGAATGGTTGTGATTAAGTTTTGACCTGGGTTTGGACAGGACATGAACTTTATTTGGATCAATAAAAGTCATAAACCAGATCTCTAACGGTTCTTGAAAACTGTCGACTCGCACAAAGTTCCTTCATTGTTTTTGTTGACATGATATCCTTTAGCGTGCAATTAGTAAATTTTCACCCCTTTTGTCCTCGCTACTTCATTGAGAATGTTACCACTTGTGAAAATCTGTTAAAAAAAATCGATATCTCGAGATCTGTTAGTCGAAGAAATCCCTTGAAAGGGAAATTACTCTTTAACTCAAGGCAATGCTAGCTAAGAAATTGCACTAAATGCGTCGAAAATTCTGTTGCGTCATTAATTATGCGGCGTCACGAAATGAGCATGTCAGCATCAGTTTCCGTGTGAATTGCTCTGAAGCCAGCTTTTTCAGAATGAAATTCTTTTATTTTCAAGTTCACTTCCCGAGTAAGTAAGAATTGTTTTTTTGAAATTAAAAAAGAAACAAGCTGTTAAATTGCCAAGGTAAGAAAGTAAGAGTACAAACAAGATAAAAGCTTAGTTATCGAGTTTTGTATGTTTCCGATTTGCATCGGCTTTCATCGAGAGCATTAAAGTCTCTTATTGTAACGAGCAATCTGCGCGAAATAAATGAGTTATTACAGAGGTTTTTAAAGAGTATCTTTAGTGGATCTTATCATCACTGGTTTTTTCCTGCTTATAGTGTGAAAACTATACCGGAAGCTTTAAAAATTATCGTATTACTAGCACCTTCTACACTAACCGACACTAACAACTGTTTGTGAAAAAATTAACAGATTACCCGCGGGTAATCGGCCGGAAATTACGGTAATGTAAGACGTTCTGTTATTATTTGTAACTTAAGACTGGTCAAGACTAGAAAGATTGAAAATTTAGTTTGGGAAAAAATTTTGATATTATTCGGGATGTGTGAAAAGGCCAAATATTTTATGTGACTGAGTTTTACAATGGAGTATGGGCTGGGGAAACTCTGACAATCAAAAGATACAATTCAAATTCTTAGAAACCTTTGAGCTCAGTAATTTGTGATTCATTAACAATCGTTCTCAGTAAGATGTATAAGTAACCATATCATACTTGTAATGACTTACTACGAAAAAGCTGATTGGTCAAGAGCATTCAATCAATATACAATAGTGTTTGAAGTTGACATGATAAATGCAATACCTGATGCTTATACTCCATTTATCTTCTCAAGGTCAGTGTGTGCTTAGTTTCCAAGGCCTTAGTACTTGTAGTGTTCTCAAACTTTTGCAAACTGAGAGGGAAGCTCAAAATAGCTGAATGCCTCCAAAAAATGTATAATGAAACAATTATTGAATTCAGTGTTTGGATATCATGCTTTACCTCATTTAATAAGTTCTTATTACCCTGGTGTCAAGACCATGGATAGACCATGGTCATTCGTGGTTCTGCCACCATTGTTCACAGGACTTCCTGTTGTCCAATTCTGTTTGTAATAATACTCTTGATTAACAAGTCAGACAACTGTTACCAATTGATCAAAACTATGACAAAATTTGAGAAAGAAGCTAAACATTGGTTATACGTTTTCATAAAAAACAACAACAACAGAGACAACAATGTGTGCACATGATACATTCTGTCCATTTCCACAGGCATGACATGTTAATTGTCCTTTAACTGTCCTATTACACTGTCCAATTACAAGCATGGTGCATACACTGTACTATAAGTGCTCAAATCAGGCTGGTGATAACCAATGATGTTGACGAATTTTGTTATAGTTTTGATTAACAGATGAAAAGTAACATTTTCAGATGAAAGTTTTTTTCTCAACATTTTTTAATTCTGATATTTGCAAATTATTAAGGTCCTTCAAAATAAGTAAAGATTTTTTTTTGCACTGAGACAGGGTAGAACATATTAAAGAATACAGTTTCAAATTGTTGATTTTCTTTTTTCAAGTCAACCCTGAGTTTTTTTTAACCATTACTTGTTTGTTTGAAAAAGCAACAAATGCATTCAGTGCACATTTGGGGACATGAATTATTTTGTTCATAGGTAAACACTCTCATTCCCTTGACCCTTTCACCCCTAAGATCTCTTTAGTAATTCTCCCTAATGTTTGCCATACCATTCTTATGATGTAAGTTTGGAGAATTTGGTATTTGATCAATTTATAATCCTCTGACTGATATTTTCCTTTGTTCATATCACTTACAATATCTGCTTGATGTTGTGTTGATATTTTGTAAGGAGAATTCCTGTCTTGGTCACTCATGCAAGTTGAAGGGTTAAATAAATATGTTATACATGAGTTTTGATGTTGGTTAATTATTGCAGTTGTAAAATTTTTGACTTGAATTAATTTTGCTGCAAATTAAATACTTAGGAAGCCAGGCACAATTTATTAAGTTTTTGAGACAGTCTTTGATGGATTTGCAAATTAATGATGGATCTTAATTCATTTTACAGTAAACTCTCTGCTAATGGACACTCTCACAAGCAGACAGCTCTATTTATGGTTACTTTTTTCAATTTCCTATTTTGCAGCCTAGTCCAACTCTGTATTTACACATTACTGTAAGCAGACTGCACTCTCTTGCAAGTGGAAGCAGACACTTTTGAAAGCGTAAATAAGATTTTCCTTTTTATTGCACTCTCTTGTAATTGGACACCCCAAGTATGATAATTGACTTCTGCAAATGAAACTTGTCTGTAATTTGCAAATCAACAAAAATATAACCATTGGTGGAGCAATAGAAGAGTGGGAATACCCATATGAGATGGGTAGCCTATATTAATCCTTTAACTCCCAAGATCTCTTTAGTAATCCTCCTAACTGCCTGCCATACAGTTCTTGTGATGTTAGTTTGGAGAAATTGGTATTGGATCAACTTATAATTCCCTAACTCTTATTTTTATTCATTCTTGTCACTTATCTGCTTGATATTGTATTGATATTGTAAGGAGAAATTCTGTCTTAGTCACTCATAGGGATTAAAGGGTTAAAGAACCACGGTTTACTGTTTGCCATACCATTCCTATGATGTAAGTTGTAAGTTTGGAGAATTTGGTATTTGATCAATTTATAATCCTCTGACTGATATTTTCCTTTGTTCATATCACTTATCTGCTTGATGTTGTGTTGATATTTTGTAAGGAGAATTCCTGTATTGGTCACTAATGCAAGTTAAAGGGTTAAATAAATATGTTATACATGAGTTTTGATGTTCGTTAATTATTGCAGTGGTAAAATTTTTAACTTGAATTCATTTTGCTGAAAATTAAATATTTAGGAAGCCAGGTACAATTTGGAGACAGTCCTTGATAGATTTGCCAATTAATGAAGGATCTTCATTTATTTTACAGTCAACTCTCTCCTGATGGACACTCTCCTAGGTGGCCAGTTCTAATTACAGACACTTTTTCAATTCCCCATCTTGCTGCTTAGTACCAATAGTGTTCTTTATCACTATCCTTAGTTAATTGATAGATACTTTTTCTTTTCACATTCCCTTCTCAGTTAAGCTTGTATTGATAAACATGAATAAAAAATTAGAACCAGTTTTTATTACTCTTTGTTATTTGTTTATTTCATCAACAACATTCAATACATAACATAATGAGTAGCGTAACTATTGGTGATTTAAATGACATTTCATGCAAAACATGTCTTCAATTGAAAATTGTAGTCTTAAAAGCATCATGCTGCTAGACAAACTCTGTAAAAGAAAAAACAAAACAAAAAAAAACAAAGAGCTCTCATTCTGGTTATTTTTGTATCTAAACAGTGAATATGTCAGTGAGAAGGACTTATCCAAATAGCAAGTTTGAAAATTAGCAACTTTATCTGAATATCAACAGCTTAGAAATCATTCATGTTTTGATTTACTTAGAACTCTCTTAGGTTATCACATCAAAACAAAACCAACCACAGATTTGCACAAAAGATTTCTTTCCTGTTGGATGTTAACTTAGAAAATGAAAGTAGTTCGTACGTTTTTGGAAAAGCAGCTTGGAGAACTCAATGTATTTAAGTTCAAATACCTTTCATGTTCATAATTGCCTTTTTGTTAACATGTATAACTTGAGCAGTTGTTTATGAACACAAAAAATTGTACAAAGAGATTTAAGTTGAAATGTTTCTGATGAAAATAAATAACAAGAGCCTTTAGACATAAGCATCCTTTACTCAAAATGTTTAAAAAAACATTGAAGAGTGGGTGGCTTCCAAAGATAATGTACTATGAGGGATAAATCATTACCTTGGTTCAGTAGATGTTAAATCATAAACCTCATTTTTGCCATTTTTGGTTCAATGGTTATTATAAATGCCACAAGAAAGTTAGTTCAAGTTACTCACCTAATTAATGACAGCTTGTTTTTTTTTTCGTTCTGACAGTTACATCACAACGACATGGATTCCCATATTTCTAGAGAAAAGCTGAGAAGTGAGATCGTAACAAATGTTGGAGGAAGAAAGGAATTATATCTGGTCGCGTGGGATTTGCTTGAACTGCCTGAAGCTGTGCTAGAATTAACTGAGTTGGAGAAACTTGACCTGTCATGGAATAAACTTAAAACAATACCTGAAAACATTGGAAAACTAAATAATATTACGGTACTTTATGTAGGAGGAAACCAGCTGTCCATATTCCCTGCGAGTTTGACACAGCTGAAGAAACTCAAATGGCTGAACATCTCAGATAACAAACTAACCACCATCCCTGATGCTATTGGGGAGATGGTGGGACTGGAGGGACTGGATCTGAGGTACAACCAGTTGACTGTGTTGAGTCCAGCTATAACACAGCTGAAGAAACTCAAATGGCTGAACATCTCATGTAACAAACTAACCACCATCCCTGATGCTATTGGTGAGATGGTGGGACTGGAGGGACTGAATCTGAGTTACAACCAGTTGACTGTGTTGAGTCCAGCTATAAAACAGCTGAAGAAACTCGAATTGTTGTGGGTGAAAGGGAATCCTTTAACAGTTGAAGGAATGAGAAGTGTTACGGAGCTAGAAGATAGATTGATAATTGACCGAGTATATTCAGATCTCCGAGGTGAGTAAAGGAAATTTCTGTTCACATTATTGTTGTGACATGTGTATTTACTAAATTGGTTCTTATAATTGACTTGCAAGTGGTTATTCTGCTTGTTACTGATTATTACAGGTAGCTGGAGATAGTTAAACTGTAAATACTGTCACAGTTATTGTATGGTTTAACAAAGTTGGCATCACTTGAGAATTACATGACATTTGTAACGGAAGTTTTTGTTCTATATTGAAAAGCTTTATTTTAACAATTTGGCTGACATTGAAATTAAAGTTCATCAATAGGGAAATATGATTTGATGTGGAATCAAGAGAGTAAATGTTGTTACAAATCATTCTATGCAGTTAGGAATTATTGTTTTGAGTTTTGCTTTCTATTTGACTGGAATAAAGGAAGGATAAAATGTATCCCAAGTCATTTCACTGTTAGGAATTGATGTTTTATTTTTGCTTTCTATTTGATTCATTGAGAGTGTTTAAAAATTGAATAACTTGTGGCTTATCAAACAAAATTTATAAAATAATACGATTTGTGAATTAAGTTACAGGAATAGAACTTGAATTTGTTTTAGCATGACTAAATTCTGATTGTTATTTCCATATAATTTTACACTGGTGATTTTTGCGCAATTTTTTTTAAACCTACAGTTGTTACCTTTTGGATATATACGCTTTTTCTTTCGTTTTCACAAATTCTTAATTCTTCATGTTATAAAACATTGAGTCAGTTTAGTTTTGGTGTGTATGTTCACCAAATTCATCACTACATTTTATGCCTGAAGAATTATTTTGATTGACTGTGTAACTTTTATGTAAGAGTGGAATAAATGTGTTTTCCAAACTCACTAATATATTAACATCAGAAAAAAAACCAATTTTGATGGTTCAATTTTTATATACTGGCTTTTGACTCCAACATTGTTCATGTTAGGCATTTATACTAGTTGTTTTTTTTTACTTATTTTGTACAAATTTATCAAATGTACAAATTACTATTTTCTTTGTGTTGCAAAACCTTTTTCTAATTAGGCCAAATACCAGATAGACTTGAAGCACAGCAGGCTTATAAAAGGGCTTTGAAAGATGGATATGTCACAGTTAACCGCGGTAGAATATTACTCATTGGTCAGGACCGAGCTGGTAAAACCAGTTTAAAGAAGAGTCTCCTAGGCCTTCCATTTGACTCTGAAGAACAGAGCACTGATGGGATTGAAGTGGATCCTTCAAAGTGTAAAATTGATGTTGACCAAGCTGCAAGCAACTGGCAGTCCATTGGTGAGAATAAGCCAGGGCTGTTGGAATGTTTGGAAGATGTGGCAAGGATTATGGTAGAGAAAATTTTTATACCAGATCATTCGGCTAGAAAAATGTATATGCAGTTAGGAGATTTTGATGAAGAAGACAAAGATGAAAATTCAGATGAAGATTTTGAAAAAGATTCAGCCTACATTTCACCTGTAGATTTTGAAGAGGGATCTTTTGATGGTTACAAATATGGCAGAAAAAAGGTATGTAAGAATTCCAAAAATCTTCTTCACAAACATGCTTAAGGCAGCTTTTAATGACAGTATAGTTTTGAAGCCTAATGTCAACTGAAAATTATGTGAACCTCAAAGTGAGGAAAAAATTAAAATTGTTAAATCTTTTTTAATTGATTTTCTTACTTTCTAATGGTCTTACCCAAAAAACAGGGAACTTCTTGTGGTCTAACAATAATTTCCCTCCCACTTCATGTACTGTCATTTGATCTAATTTACATCAAACCGTGACATAATTATTTCAGATGTGCAATTAGTTTGCTGGCTAAACTGAATTACTGTGGTACTCAAAGTAATTAATTTCACCCTACTTAATTCTTTACTCAGGTTGAGGATACAGGAGATTACCGGACAGTGGATGGTTTCCATAACAGTGGCATTGAACACTCAGAGGACTGTATCTTAGATGAGCCCAAGGTAATTATTGATGTTACTCAACCCCCTGATACTGTGAAGCATGTTCATCAGTGGTTGAAGTATATCAAAGGCAAACGCATCAAAAGTGGCATCTTTAAAGAAGAATCCTATGTTTCAATGGATATGTGGGACTTTGCAGGGCAACACCTGTACTATGCCAGCCATCCTATTTTCTTATCACGACGAGCACTATATATATTGGTGCACAATCTCAGCAAGCCTTTGGATGCCACAGCTGAGCCCTGCATGAGACAAGGGAGTAACGATGTGAAATTGGACAACCCTAACAATGCAACAAACATGGAGAATTTGCTGTCATGGCTGGCAACAGTGCATGGTGTTTCCCTGGCAACTGATGACCCAGATGAGGATGCACAACATAGGCTGCCCTATCTCCGCCCCCCAGTGTTTATTGTTGGAACACATGCTGACAAACCATTTGAAGACATAGAAGTGATAAAGAAACAAATACAGGAGAGAATTTCTGGTATGGAATATGAGAAGCATGTGGTCAGACCCTTATTCTGTATTGACAACACTGAGAGACCAAACTTGATTAAGGAATTTATCCAGAAGTTTCAAAAGCAGATAGGAAAAAATAAAACAGGTAAAATATTCTATATCTTATTGTATCCTTCACAATGTGTTACTTGCAGTAATTGATGGTTTTATAATTGCTTACTAGCTTGTCTTTGTGTCAATTTCAAGAACACTTAATTTGTGGCCATTTTTTCTTCTTTAATCAAAGGCCCATTTGATAGATGGCTGGGAAGCATTGAGCAGACAATAATTATTATCTGACTCACATTTACATGTCATCAAGCAGTTCTGCTTTATGTCACTATAATTTTAAAAGGTTGCCAGACACGTGGAATGTTTTCGTGGGAGTGGTGAGGGAACGATACTGCCCTGGTTGAATGAGTTCAGGCTAATAGTGGAAGCTGCGAAGAGTTGCTAATTTTTTTTATTAGCTGCACTCTTCTTAGCTTTCAGCTACTTTATGTACCAGCATTATCATACTGAGGCCTATAAATTTTGCAGACTGATCCAATAATTTCAAAGTTTGAAATAAGGAAGAGAAGATGATTTGAAGAGTTGAAGAGTTTATCATCATAGCTGTGTTGTCAGCTGTAAAATATCTGCAATCACACATGTATGATACAAACTATTCTCATTGTAAGCACATGTTTCTGTGTTACATTGTGCTTTAAATTCATTTTCTAAACATATCCAGGCAAGGAAGAAGGAAAAGCAGATGGAATAAAAGAATTGCAGAACAAAATTCTGGAGGTGTTGAGGCAGGAGCCTTATATGGGGAAGAAAATACCAGTCAGGTAAATGAAAATAACATTTTATCTGGCAAACCTCACTTCGTGGAGTATGGAATCAATTTTTGACTCAAACAGTCATGAATAGTACTTTGAAGAGCAGTCAGTGTTTTGAGTATAACAGTATATGCATGTAAATTTACATGAAAACAAAATCATCTTACCTCCACTAGTTTGAAGTCCATCCAAATTCTTAAAACATCAGACTGTACAAATACAGGGCAGTCATTTAAGTGCAAACAGACAAAACTCTCCTTCATGACATTGTGACAATACTGTCTTTTGAAGAGGTGTGAATGTGAGATGGATATTTGAAAAGGCAGAGCTTCGAATTGAGATTGTTTATGGGAAAAATATAATACTTGAATTGTCCAAAAGATTGGGGAAAGCTAGACCAAGGAAATAGATGAATTAACACTGGAAGACTGCAAATAAGTACATGTCTGACTCAAGACAATATCCAATTTTAAACCCTTAATATATATTTCAAGTATTCTGTTTCCTTCTAGATGGTTTTTGTTTGAAAAGGTGATTGAAGCTTTGGTGGCTAAACAGATTTATCACAGAAACCTGCAACAACTTGAGCACTATGCAGAAAAACATTGTTTCATGAAAGATGCAAAAGAGTTTGAGTCGATGATCAGTTTTTACCATGGTCTTGGGATGATAATCAAGCACCGCAATACAGTTGTACTGAAGGCTCAGTGGTTGATTGATCTGTTCAAACAGCTGATAACCATTCCACCTTTCAATAAACAGGCAGGAAACAAATTTCATTTTAGAAAGGCCTTACTTGGAAAATTTTCATTAATTTAGACCAATAGAAAATGAGAGTGACACTTTCTTTTTTAATAAATAGGCAACTAATGCAACAGCTGACTCTTTGATCTTTACATCTGTTGACCCCAAGTTATTTCATGTACCTTTTGCAGCTTTTTAGGTCATAAATTGATTGAGCCTTTTTACTTTACAACAGACTTGCATTGACTCGCTACTGCTCACAATTACTGTATTCACACAAGCAAATAGTTCTTTTTGCATGTGCTAATTGGCTTCTGTGGTGGTGAATAACAACTGATAATCACCTCTGAGCAGCCCAAGATACAAAATTGCACATTATGAGTGTAATTTCTGACCATTTCGGTACATTGATTGAAATGAATTTTTTCTAGTTCCTGTACATGTACGTAGAAAAAATTCAAAAGGAAAATGTAGTGGACTTCTCTAATCTGGAATTGCTGTCATTTATATATTTTGTAGACTCCTTTATTTGCTAAGTACTGGCAGGAACTTGAAGCAAGTGGCATCCTTAGCATGGAACATGTTGATCATGTGTTCTCCAGCTTTATTACGGGAGGAATCGTTAAGGCAGACATCCTTGACATGATGGAGCGATTTGGTTTGATCGCTAAGTTCTCAGCTTCCCCAACTGACAAGAAATACTTTGTACCAGCTCAATTGAGGTCATCGCCTGTAGAACTCTGTAACATGGAATTATCATTAACTGACCCTTGTCCATTGTATCTCCTCTTTGTCCATGGCTTTGTCCCTCATGGTCTTTTCTTGCAGCTTGTCTCCCGATGCATTCGTTGGTGTTCAGAGACATGGGCCACGCATCAACCCACCCTGTACCAAAATGGAGCATGGTTCATTATTGGGAAAGATGTTCATGATTTTGTCCTCATATGCAAAACAGGATTTGTAAAGGTAATCTTGAGACAAAGAGAAGCACAAAGTGATCAGGCCGAAGGACAGAACTCCGTCGAACTAGCGACTCTTGTTCGTAAATTTCTTGAAGACACCCTAAAGAATTTGTCACAAGAAATGCCATACCTGAGAGGAATGAAGTATAGGCTGTGTGTTGCATGTCCTTACTGTCATCAAGGGGCAGAAGAAACATGTCGTGCATGTTCAGACCAAGTGAAAACCACTTGTACGCACAAGGACTGCTTCCACCTCATTGATGCAAATGAAGGTCGACCAGACATCTGTAAGCGAAAACCTTGCAATAAGGTAGCACCAGTTTGTGGATTAAAGAAATGGTTCTTGAAAAGAAGAAGCCAGGTATAATTGATTGTAGTGATTTTTCACGAAAAGATTTCTAGCCTCAGTTTCATCTTTGATTTGCTCCCCTAATTTACTTGCTGTGAATTTCAATTGGACTGTTATCAGTGTTGAGAAAGGGAGCCCTAATACGTTGTCTTCAGTTTTAAATACAAGTCGGAGAGTTTCTAACAAGATGAAATTATTTTTGAATTTTATACTCTTTTGTTTTTCCTTGGTAAAGTGTTGATCAATAAAAATTTTATATGATCACACCTCAAGTTTTTTTTAAAAATGTAATTGTCATAATCCTATATGACCTTTCTTTCTTCAGGGTTTGTCCTCTTCAAATGTAGCTGCTAGATCACATGATGAAGCAAGTGAAATCAATCCAAAGAAGTCTGCCACAGCATTGAAGGTGGCCCTCCTTGGCAGTGAGTGGAGTTCATCAATGGGGGGCTTGTCCACCATCAACAGACAGCTTGCCATTCTGTTGGCCAAACACGCTGAAGTGGATGTTACTCTCCTTGTCCCACAGTCTGCCTGTTCTGAAGAAGAGAAGAGAATGGCATCTAGTCACAATGTTTCCATCCAGGAAGCCAAGAAACTTACAGGCTTCAGTGATCCTCTTGAATGGTTGAGTTTCCCACCAAGAGACCTTGATATTGACTTTGTGCTTGGTCATGGTGCAAAGCTTGGTAAGCAAGCCCAAGTTATCAGAGAGTCTCATAGTTGCAAGTGGATTCAGGTGGTGCACACTGCACCCGAACAACTAGGAATGCACAAAACCTATCCCATGGCCATTTCCAAAGGTGAAGATAAGAGCACAACTGAAGTGGATTTGTGTAAGTTGGCAGATGCTGTGGTAGCAGTTGGACCAAAGTTGACGAAGGCCTACTCTTCTTACCTGCGCTCATGTGAGAAGCACCAAGATATTATTCAACTGACGCCAAGCACGTTCAGTGAGTTTTCCGACCTAAAACAAGCTGCAGTTGACGTGGACATCTTTAAGGTTCTAACATTTGGCCGTGGTGACCAAGAGGACTTCAGCTTGAAGGGCTACGATATCTCTGCCAGAGCAATAGTTGAGCTGAAAGACAGGTCTTACCACCTGACTTTCGTGGGTGCACTCGAAGGTAAACAGGATGAGGTTGCAAAGAATTTACTCAAGAGTGGAATTGATAAAAACCAGCTGACCGTGAGGAAATTCAAGCAAAGCAAAGAGAGATTGAAAGAATTGTTTTGTGAAGTTGATCTCTGCATCATGCCCTCCAGAACAGAAGGATTTGGTCTGACAGCATTAGAAGCGTTGTCTGCTGGTCTTCCCATTCTTGTCAGTGGAAACTCGGGATTTGGTGAAGCACTGCGCACTTTACCATCAGGCAAATCATTCGTGGTGGAGTCTGAGGACCCTAGGGAGTGGGCAAAGGCAATTGCTGGTGTCCGACAGAAGGAAAGATCAGATCGACTTCGAGATATTCAACAACTGAAGAGTTCATATGAAGAGAAGTTTAGCTGGGAGAAGCAGTGTAACAGTCTTGTGGAGAAGATGTGGGACATAGTTCATGGTGAGAATGTTTTAAATATCCTTCAAAAAGTGTTTTAGGGGACTACTCGGCCTTCGGTCTTTTATTAACTGTGGCGGAAATTAAAAAAGAGATGTTGAACATGAATAGTAATCAATCGTTTTATCCTAATGTTGTTTACTGTGTTATTGAAATAAAAGCTTCTTTCTATCTTTTTCTATCTTTTTTTTCTATCTTTTTCTATCTATCTTCTTCTAAAAGACGAGACACAAGTTTCAGAGCTCGGCAGGCCGAAGTTATTGACACATCAACTAAACAACCAACAGTTGATTCATTACTGACTCCAAGTGAGTAAAAGAATTTAATAACACATGACAATTGATATCCCAAAGAAGTACAGAGAGGTTACGAGGAGATTTAGCCATTTTCTTCCTCTAACATTTGACTTCAGGCCAGCTATGCTTCGTAAAAACTTAGTAAGTTACTTTTTTACGTATGAGACATGTTTTTATTTATACCACTACACTCTTCAGTCGCAAACGTAAGACGTATACAAAAAAATTTAATTTTTTTACTTTCTGATCCGGACGGACGGCTTAGTTTTATTTATTTCGTTGAGTCATTGGAAACTACCATAAATTGTTTGAAACAGGGAGACATGGGGAGTTGTTCTGCTTTTTCTCAAAACAAAAGCAAAGTTTAAATACTGTTTCTATCAAAACCAGTTTATGTTTTATTTACGATACTGCTGTCTTTCGAAACAATATTGAAGTAATCACATATTCATACGGTAGAGGAAATACATCAGTATATTTTTGAAGCCCGTACTTTTTTTTTCCTGGATTCCTTTTTCCAGTTACACAGATATGTCAGAGTGTAGACCTCGTCATTAATTTTTCTTCTCCGCTTCTTCTCTTTCGATCATCAGTGTATTCATTCTCGGGCAGATATCGAACTTAAAACGTGACTTAAATGACACTAAGAGCTTCCTTTTAAAGGTTGAGTTTTTGGACCAAACAGTGGAAGTTGGGTGGTTGAAGCCCTTCGTTTCCTTATTAACCTGAAAGTTTCCCTTAATAAGTTGAGGATTGTTATCTTCCAGCAGACGATTGTTTCGCTTCTTTCAATCATGCAGTTAGATTAATAAGAACTTTGTTTTTTTCTAGGTTCTTTTGACCGAATCATCCAGAAGCTTCAGCAGATGCAACTCGATGCGAGCAAAGTCGAGAGCAGAGCAGATCTGTCATTGGAGCTGAGGAATATTGCATCAGACAGGGGCTTCAGAATATCTGACAATAAGGGATTAGGAAATTGCATGTTCTATGCCTTGTCCGAACAACTGGCAATTGTTAAGGGAATCAAAATCCTACATGGCGAATTAAGACAAACCTTGGTCCAGTACCTCAGGAATAACCCAAAACTTGTAAGTTGATATTAGTGTGTCTAACAGAGTATGTTACGCGATGTTATTTTAAGAGTATGACAAAGGTTTAGTGATAATACAGGCCACTTGGCCAACACAACCAGAACCTATCCCAGTGTTCACAGCGTGAAGTGACCACAAGTACTGTTACTCTTCCTGCGTGGACTGATGGTCTTTTTTTTCAGGAGTTCCTATACCAGCTTGTACCCCTGGTGGAAAGGGGTACAAGGTACCACTTAATGTGGTGTCTGAAGAAGCAGGCCACTGCAATTTTAGTCATTTGAATTTAATTTAGCTTCAAGAAAGGTCCATTTAAACCTGCATCAGAGAGCAGAATTCTAGTCATTCTTTAAATTATGGATCTTTGTTTTCCTGCTGTTTTCAAAGCGTTTTGGAATATACACGGACGTTTTGAAAGACGTTTCAATCAGAACATTTGTTACTATGCAGTAAATTGCTAATTAAAGGTCGTCTCGTACCATTCTGATAAAATTACTCCCTGACTCGTACTCCACGCGCTCAAGTGTCTATCAACAATTCTTTTAAGTTTCTCTCTTTAACTAATTCTTCCTACAGCCGGATGGAACAGATCTGTTTCACTTTGTCCATGGACATCAAACATGGACTGAATACCTAGTACACATGGAACAAGATGGCGCTTGGGGTGATCACGTGATTCTGTGTGCCGCAGCAAACTACTTTGAAACGTGCATTCGTGTGGTCAGCAGTCTATCCCATAGCAATGATGTAATCATTACGCCACATTGTCCAGTTGACGAAAGCAAACCTCTTATGCTGGGACATATTCATGAGGTGCACTATGTCAGCCTTCGACCCGTGCAAGGTACAGCTCATTACATTATTCCAATAAAATGTAATTTCTAAGCTATAGTGATATTTGTTAGTAAGGATCCTTAATCTTCTTTTAAATACCGAGTTGACAACAGTTACCATTTTTGTTGTTCGATTTGCTCATTTAACACGCATCATGAAGTTTGTGGTTTTCATATTTCATGCTTCATCGCTGGCTCCCATCTCAATAATCAAAGCAATTCATGCACTCTATTGTTCTCCCTTTCCGTTTAATCACAGTGTTCTGATTCTTTTGTTTACAGGTTAAAGTGGCAGGCCCTTCCAGTCACTTTGATCGGCCCTTGTGAAGAGCTCGGCCTTGCAGAATGACTTCACAGGCATAGAGACTATTGATGCAAATTGGACAACTAGAGCTTTCTTGAGTCGATTTTCCAATGTAAACTTTAAAATCTTAGATTAAATTAGAGTTTCCAAAAAATGTTTACAACAGAACAAGGACAATAAAAAGACCCTATAACAAAAATTTTATTTCTTATAACAAATGGCTTTGAAATGTAATCGAAATAAGCTTTCAAGGGAGAGATAATACAAATATTAGGAAAAGATAACTCAGTAATATTCTCCAAAGTTGACAAATGTTTGAATAGGTGAAGAATGTGATAGCCAATAAAGAAAGTACTTGCAAACCTAAAAGAACTCCGCCAACGATTTCATTTTGTTTAATACTGTACGATGTGGGGATTCTGATGAAATTTTACAACGCAACAGCAATTCATATCGTTCCCCTGATAGGACTGACTCCGCTGTTTAGATATTATGAGAATCCGTCAGTTATTTGCGGGCGAGGCTCTTCGCATATCTCTCGTCAAAACGAGTAAGGAACTTATCAGGATGCCAAAAGAGTGCATGCAAGCTCCTTAATAATCTTCTGATATTAATTTTCTGCTTTATTGCGAGTATCACTGCGACCATGTCTTCAGAAGTATCATCGCCAGGCAAGAGACGTCATCATATTTTATTGTTCGAGGAGTTGTCTTCGAAAAATCTCTTAATTGGATACGATATTCGAATCCACCTCGCTTAATTAACTGCTACAGGTGGATGTTTTAATTTTGGAAGTACTTCATTCCATTTTTTTGGAAATAAACGGTGTTTAACCCTTGAACTCCCTGAAGTGATTAACATGTAACTTCTCCCTTTAATATTCATACATTATTCAGCAAACAGGTGATGAGAATATTCAAGCTTATCAGGTTAGAAGTTGTTATCTTGATCTAACACCAAATTCTCATAATTAATTAATGAGGACATGTGTAGCAGCTAGAGGGGAGAATTAATTATCAGATCCTGGGAATTAAAGGGTTAACACCTTGACCTCACGTAGCGCTTTCCCCACAACCATATTATAGTCACAGCTTTTCCGTTCCATGTATAAGAACTTTCTCGCTCGGCGAATTCCTCCAAAATATATCTGTAAAAGAAAAATTGTCGGTTTAACCGAAAGTTCGAGTTTTTTCGATCTGGCGCAAATATGATCATCCCTACCGCTCTTTTGTTGTGTTTTAAAAGCGAAGAACAACTTTTTAAAAAGAACGTGAAAAAACTTTTTGCTAGATACACAACTACTAACTTACTTAACGTTACCTAACCCAGGTAACATAACCCAGGTAACATGCACAACTGAAAATTTTTTTTCTGCTAGTTACATAACGTTGCGTGATGAAAGGTGATGACGCTAAATTCTTCGGAAGTCAACAATACGAAATGAACACTAAGTTCGGGTCCTATTTGCAATCAACAACATGCATATCTTTGTTTTGTATTCCAAGTAACATAGAATCTTCAGAGTCTTGGTTTTCCCTATATCTGAGCTTATTTGATTTGTTCTCTTAAAAGAGTTGGTCTCGGCGATTGAAAAAAACCTCGCAACGTACCTTCCAGTCATCAGAACTAACTACTGATCTCGCACTCTATTCAGTAAGTAAGATTGACTTCAAGACTTCAAAGTCTGAAACGGTCAAATCAAATTACGAATGTCTACAAAATGTGAAACACACTTACCTGCGTTAGACATGATTAGCAGATTAAGAGAGAGATAAAAGCGGTAGGTTTATGAAGACAAGCAAGCTACGGAAATATTACAACCGTTTGATCAACATAACACACCTTGCTTCCTTGAGTTCACGACACGCTTAGTTTATTCTGAAAATTTTTTACATGCAAGCACACCGATTTAATTAAAACAATCACGTCTTTGACAATGGAAATCAAATTTCCTTACTGTCACCCGATTACGTGTTGAGGTCTTCGCCTTACTTTACAGTTGCATTCCTCTGATCCCTATATCTGTTCGGTGGGTAAATTTGATTCTTTTTATTTAACTTTTCGTTGTCATTTTCATGATTGTCCGAAGATAAGTTAAACGGACAAATTTTCCCCAAAAAAGAAACCTGTTTAAGACTCTCAGTCAGTGGATTAGAGACAAGCGAAGGACCGGGCGAGTTAAAGTCGGTGGTCAATATTTCCTGATCCCACGGCAGCTCATTCATTCATTTCCATTAACCGAGAGACAGCATGACAAAAATTAAGGCTAACATCAGCCCCGCTCCCCAAACAAGAAAAGCGAGGCGTAGGCTTCTACCCGAGGGGGGGGCCCTTATGATTGTCTTTTTCTGTTTTGTTTTCTTTAAAGGTAGATGGGCCTTTAACAATTTAATTGAAAGTTCAATAACAAGCCGCCAAAGGATAAAAATTGACTTTTTCTTGATCATATAAACGGTAATCTTTTTCAACGCCTGATATTGCTGTGGTAGAACATGTTCATGGGTTCAACTACCCAGCACATCGGCTTCTATTTCAGTTTTAAAACAAAATCTCACTTTCTAAAAGCTGGAAATATACACAGGAAATGATATTACCATATCTGGGGTGACTAAAAATGCAATCATGAAATGGTCACCATATTAGAATAAGCTCTATACTCAGTATGAGTAATTCTCACACATTTCACATTAGCCATAATTTGCTTTTTATTCATCAATTCTACAATCATTATGATATTAACTTTTCCAAGTACCAGAAAAAACAAAACAAATTCAAAAACTATAAGAATCATAGCATTCAAAATGAGCATAGTGACTTCCATTACATTCTTTTTAAGTTTCCACAAACCGACTATTTTGTCATAAAATTGAAGTTTGTGGTTTAAAATCTGAAATATTATCCAAGCTAATTAAACACAGAAAGAAAAGAGAGCCTGATCAATCTGACAGAAAACTTACTGCTTGTCTTATACAGGCTTTAAGTGCATGAAACTCCCTATCACAGGAATGCTTGGTAATGTTGTCTTTCTGGGACACACAGCTCTCATAAAGAAGGGCCTGAAAGAAAACAACAGCAACAATGAATATAAAATATCTAAAAGAACTTGAAGGAAAATTTTTGTTTGAGCATTAACCCTATAACTCCCAGGAACTAATTGTTAATTCTCCTCTCTAGCTGCTACACATTTCCATGTAAATTAGTTGTAAGAATTTGGTGTTAGATCAAGATAAAAACTTCTACCTGATACATTTGAGTACTCTCATTACCTGTTTGTTGGATAGTGGATGAATATTGTAGGGAGAAGTTACATGTGAATCACTTCTAGGAGTTAAAGGGTTAAAACAATCTCAGGCATATTCCCAGCAACACCTAAAACAAACTGAGTAAGGTTTTCAGTTGAGTGAGTCAATTCTCAGATCTTGGAGCTAAAAGGATCAAGATTTCAGGTAGTTGGTTAAGAGGAGACAATTTAAGACAGATTTGAATGCTATAGTGATCTTTTCACTCATTACACACAGTGCTATTTATAACTTTGATTGAACCTAAAAACAATATAATATTTCTAAACTTTTCCATGACCTTGGTCTGTGATTGACTAAAATATTAACACTATGTAATCAAGCAATTAGAGACAAAAACAGCAATTTGGTTTCTTGTATTTTGCAGTGGCCTAAGTTGGTTTCTGTCTTTGTTTCTCTCTGTTTTTCATATTTTATAAACTCTTCATTACAACACCACACATTATACTTACAATACTTCAGCTACCTTCCTTTTACAATAAATTATTCATGATCAATAAATGCCAGTATAATCCAACATATATATTTGCTTATCTGCAATTGGTCTAAACCCATCACATGACAGAGTATCCTCTACCTAAAAACTGGTGGATGTCTTAGGATATACCTCAAGAGATATTTCCCAATTTTCAAACCTTACATCCAATATGGAAAACTCTGTGATTTAGATCTAATTCAAGATGGAAAAGGTTGTGTTGCTGATATAGAAGAAGGAACATGTATCTTTTGCTCATAAAATCATTTCAGAGAACACTGAAAAGTGAACCTCCCACACCATAAACAGTAAGCTGTTCATAAACATTTTTCACATGTGTTGAAAAGTATTTAAAGGATAATAAACATAATAGCCTCCATTTGGCATGGAGAGAGGGAAGCTCTAATTTATAACATAAACCTCTCTGGCATAAGAATTCTTTCTCCAACAAAAGACATGGGTTATCAAAGGCTACCAGATAGGTTGTCATCCATTATATACTGACCAAAAGAAAATCAGAATTGTAGGCAACCAGAATTAAACATTGCTTCAACACAGATTAATTGGGTAATATATTATGATCAGAACATATCAAGAAACTGGTATGCTGGTGAAGGGGAAAATTAGAGAGGGGAACTGCATGATGTCTGAGACTTGCTCAGCAAATGTAGATAAGTAGAAGAAAACAACAGCATCAATTGTTTAAAAATATAAATAAAAGAGAAAAAAAAAGCAAATTTTGTGGTTAGTGGGAATCACAGTCTCAGAGGTGCTTGTGATGGCCAAAATGACTTGTAATGGTACAAAAAGAAACACTTTTTAACCCTTCATCTCCCATGAGTGACCAACACAGAATTTCTCCTAACAATGTCATTACAATATGAAGCAGACAAGTGATGAGAATAAAGAGAAATATTAATTAGGGAATCATTAGTTGATCCACTGCCAAATTCTCCAAATTAACATCACAAGAACTATAAGGCAGACAGGAAGGAGAATCACTAATGAGATCTTAAGAGTTAAAGGATTAATATCCTTCCAAACAAAACAAAAAAAAAGTGAAGAATCAAGGCAAGGTGAATAATTGAAGTGGTTGCTAAAATAAAACTACAAATAAAAAGTTTTTTCAAAAATAAACAAACAAGAAAACAAAATAAAGGAGAACAAAAGACACAAACAAATGTTGTACAAGATCCTGATTAAAGACAATAGAGAACCATTTAATGCAATTCAGAAAAATGATCCAGCAAAGTTAAACTATAAATAAGAATGAATAAAATTTACAGTAAAAAACTTATATGAATGATACAAAGATGGGTAAATTGAGCAAAAAAAGTAACAGAAAATTGAAGAAAGTAACAGACTTGAAAACAAAAGAACTTAATGAAAATGCAATGGAAACATAAAATGTATACAAATTTAATTAAGTCAATGTGATTTTTGGCAGCAACAGTACTTTTCATTTATTTCTTGTAGCTTCCTTCTTTTCTTTGACCCTTCAAACATTAGGAGTGACAAGCATCTAATTTCTCATTACAAAATCACTCCTGAATCATACATCAAGGTCATGAGAATAAAGGAAATGATCATCAATGAAAGAAGCTTTTGATTGGTAACCAAATTCTCCTTGTCAGCACCTTAGGAATCATATAAAGAACAGTAAGGAGAATATGCATACTGATGTTAGGGTGTAAAGGGTTAAGTAAGTCATATTAGGGGGCAAAATTGTACCCTTTGCCAAATTTGAAACTCAGAAGAAGACACTTATTGAAGAGTTAAGTTACTCTCTGTAATCCTAAAGTGCAGTGTCAAAGAAATCTTCCCAGAGATCACACCACCTTAGTGCTTTGACAACTGACATGTGGCTGATCTTCAACAATACTTTTATCAAACCTTTATCACACTGTGATCATTTGCTAAGCTGTCATCAAAAAGAAATATGTCTTTCACTAAAACTTTGCTTATTTCCTTTCAGTGGTGAACCAAAGAATCTATTCTACACTTGATTAATTTAAGCATAAGTTGCACTTTGCTGGAAGGTAAATCGAAACACAACAAAGCAAAACAAGGCAAAAAAACGATAACAAAAGAAACCTGAAGATAATTTTGTCCTGAAAAATTCATTTTAAGCAGCAACTACGTGTAATCGCTATTTTGCCGCGGAGAAAAACAAACGTGACTCCTTAGCATTATTTAAGCTTAATTAAAAATAAACAAACCAAACCTTGTGTGCCTTCCATGCAATTTTTATTCTAGGTTTCAAATAACTTTCCGATTGAGTAATTTGTCACGGCTAAGATTAATACGAGCAATGCTTACAGAAGTAAATGTGAGTATACACTAGATGAGTCCCTAGCTACAAACCTTAGCAACTACATGTACCGGCATTTCATAACCAAGTCTTACATGTTGAACCTGACTTTGTTAAAACGAACTCACTTGTGTTAACTACACGTGCTACTTAGGCGTACTGAACACAATGTGTCGCTTAAAATCTCACCTCTGTTTTACATCCCACAAGAGGCTTCGCCAAGCCCGAGATTCTTCAGTAATCTTTTCCGTTTGAGCTCATTATCTCAGATGCAATTTCGTCTTGCTTTATCCGCCGTTCTTACATGTGCACTATGCATACTGGGTACTAATTGGCTATAAAGCGGAAATGAACTGGGTTAAAACCGGAAGTCTCGGATCCATCGTCTCAAATTTTATACGTTTTTGTATTCGCAGTTAAAAAAAACACCGACATTAGTAAACAACGATTTGAGCGCTGAAGGCCACTTCAGTGTTTATCCGATAACGTTTTATCCTTCCTTAAGATTCTAGATCTAATTCGTTTCGAAACTGGTGAAACTCGTCAAGGTAGAGTGGACTTCATTTGGATTTTTTTTGAACGATTACGATCGCCACTTGTGTGTGACATGAAGAACAGTCGTTCGTGACATCAAAGCGTTTGTGTATGGCCTTGGCCTAATTGGGGCGATAAACCAAAACCTATTGACGGAAACGGGAGCTCTTGGTTTGCTTGGAGTTCTTGCCAGATCCCATCGGATGGCAATTTGTTGCCGTTTCGATACAGAGAAAGAGATTGCTCCCAAGACCGAAAAATGACGGTGCCGATTGCGTAGGAGAAACGAGACGTACCTCGGTTTGCGACGCTGGTAATATTCCCCTTGGCATGGAGTGTGGTCGAATACAAGATTCGTTCGTAACGGCTTTACAATCAGGCTTATGGTTATTATTTTTTTTTTTGTTCCCGGTTCTTGTTTATTTATGTTGATCTCGAACTTTTCTTTTGCCTTTCACTTGTTTTTTGTGTCTAATTCTGGTTTTGTTCTTCGCTTGCTTTTGGTTTGCAGCGTGTTTCTTGGTTTTGTCTCGCACTTTAACGTTTAACAATTTCTGCTACAACAACGGAAGCTGAAGACACCATAGCTGTACCGCGTAACTGTTTGTAGTGTTAACCTTTGTGCTGAAAGTAAGTTGACGTTAAGCTGCAACGATTCATTAAGTCTATAATGTGTTCGATAGCGGTAGTGGCTCGGCTCGATACAGACTTATAAAAGGAGGTGACCAAGATTCTTTTTTTACATCTCTGGGTTCAAATGAAGGGTGGGAGATATCAATTCAAATAAACTTTTGAATTTAGCTAGAAATTTAGTGCAATTGAGTGCGCTATTTTGACCAATCATAGCACACGTACTAACTGACCCATATTATGAGGGGTATTCATTCTAGCATTTCTATGGCACACAATCTGAAAAAAGCGGTAAAACTGATCTAGAGTCGTGCATCTTTTCCACCGATGAGAAGCCATTTTTCAGACATCTCAAATTGGAAAAATTACTCAGCCCTCAATAAAAAGTTATGTCAATGAAATCGTCACCGACTGACTCCGAAATGAATCCGTTCTCACCATCCGTGGTTTCATGAAGTGTAATTTAGGGGAGTTGCTGTAGAGAGGGAGGGGAGGGTGATTCTGGGTGGTGTACGACTGACTTCCCTTAAGATACAAAATAATTATTAATTGGGATCGATGATAAAACAAATCTGCCAAGTTTTTGTTCAGGCCATTACAATGCGACATGTGAAGTATTCTCTTCAACAGCAGTTAATTATTCTTTATTTTTCCTTGTTATGGAACTATGGGATCGCTGTCACCTTTTGTTTTTTTTTTAATGCTTTTGTTGACATTGCTATTCGTCTCTTTGCTACTGACCTGTCTTTACTAATACGCTTTTCCGTGATCGAAGTTAAACAGAAGGAAGTCGTGACTTTGACTAGCGATCCTCGCAGTTATGAATACTACTTAAATAGCAGTAAAAATAAGACCTGAGAAAAATTCAGGCCCGTGCGGGATTAGAACCCATCACCTTTGCGATACCGGTGCAGCGTTCTACACGCTGAGCTGGTCATTCTCTTGGTTTTAAATAAACCCTCTAAGTGGTGAGTAAATGACTGTAAATATATGAAAATCATATAAATATGAACTGCGGTTGAAGAAACAAATATGAAAGCGATCCTTGCAGTTAAGAATATCACTTAAGAGCGCTTGTCTGTAAAAATCAGACAAATTCTAAATTTCGCGGCAAGGGTGAAAAATTCGATTTCTTTCTCATTTCAATATTAGATAGGCTAGACTATAACTAAAATCACTGGATACTTTTTTCGACAAAATATCTTTTTATTTCAGAGAAAAATACAAATAACAAAATTCCGTTAAAATCGTCATTTTTAGCAGCAAATTATTGCACAAGTTTGAGGGCTTCGCATTCAAAAACGAATCACAATCTCGTCTTTTCAACACTCAAATCTTTTTTTTAACCTCATAAGATCTCACAAAACGATTTTTGTAAACACTGCGTTCCTCTTTGCGTGTAAAATAATTTAATTTCGAAAGCATACATTTCTCTTTAGTAAAAGTACTTTGTGAGTAAAGTTAATTTTCAGCATGTGCTAAACCTTCAAATGGATTAAGCTTTGGGCGGTAGAATTACGAAAAGATGTTCTCAATATTACTGCAAAAATTTCTTTGGGCAAATGATTGAGAGCGATACGAAACCTTTTCAAAGTCCGTTAAAAATGCAGTTATTTGACCTTTCGCGATCAACATTCCAGTTGCGAGTCACACACATACTTTAATATGATTCAACCCATATGAGGCCGGAAAATGTACATGGGTACACATTTCCAAATGCTCTAACCTCATTTACCGTAGAAGAAAGATCCAAAGACCATTTTACTGTGGTTATCTTGTCGCTCGTCGTATTTATAACATCCGATGAAACGGCCTGAAAATCTGCGAACTGTCACCAACCTTCGTTGTAAAACTTTTGACATCTTTCTGCGCTGTGGCGTCTTATCCAGCGGTTCAGTTGACTGTGAGCGTTGTTCGGTTTGTGGTGCAGTAGATCTGATCGATGCTTTTAAAAGTGGCACTACACATATGTTGCAGTCAACGTAGTTTTGTATACGGAGAGTCGTCACGCAATGCAAATCATGCAATGGAAAGTTATTTTTTAGAGGGTAGGGGAAGGGGAAAGTAAAAAGACGTCACTCTGCTGCTAAGCTTCTTTACTGTTGTGAACATCAAAATCTCTCACATGTAAGTCGCGGAGATCGGGCCTTTGGCCAATACTCGTTGAAAAGCTAAATTCAGTACCTGCTAAAAATAGTAAGCCTAAGTAAACAAAACCTGGTTTATGATAATTACACGATGCCTTTTCTTCGCTTAGAGGCGGGGCTTCGGACTTTGTTTTTCACAAATACACTAACTTACACCGTCAACTTTGTTACATAAAAAATGGAAGGTTGTTGATCGTTCAAGTCGCTTATTGGCGGAGTTTGTGGTTACACCACAAGAGATCGAATGTGTGAAACGGAAATTGTTCCTTTACTTTCATGCACCAAGAATATCGCAAGTCATGAGTTGGTTTTCAAATTTACCGGTCCTGAAGATGAGATCGACCTTATTTTCTGCCGAGCGCACATATGTCGGCCCCTCTGTAGTTTAAGGTTTTTAACGGAAGTTGGTCTGTTAACAGTGGTTAATAGTACCACTCCCCTATGCAAGCCCCACTCATTGGCCACGGAACGTAGCACCCCAGCCTCACATAAGCCACACATCCCCACCACTGCGTTTTGTAGCATAGTGTTGTAAAAATGTATAAAAGGTTCTCTTTCATGCTATTAGGGTATTCCTTGTAATTTTAGTGTAAAGAAAAACACCCCTAATAGGTACGACAGGCACAGAGCGCCAAAAAAACAAGAATAATTCCCTGCAATAAATAAATGTATTTTACTGTTTGTCACCAGACAAAGATGACACTATTACAAAAATGTTTACAGAATAAAATATTTTTTAGGTTCCAAGAGTTCAATTCTGATAGTGCTTAATTATACGGAGTTTTGCCCTTCACCTACCCCTAAAGTTCCTGTCACCGGTATTGCGTGACAACCCAAATACTCAAAGGCGTACATGTTTGTAGACAACTCAGTTTAGCATTGAATTAGGCTGTCAGATGTAATCTTTTAGTGCATTGTAAACTGAGCAATACTCGCAGTCAACTGAACCGTTGAATAAGATGCCACAGTGAAGAAAGATATCGAACGTTTGACAACAAGATGGTGTTCGACAGGGTTGGTGGTTTCATCGGACGTTATCATTTATACAGACCTAAAACGACGAACGACAAGATAATCACTCTAAAATGGTCTCTGGTTCGGTCTTCTGCGGCAAATGAGGTTAGAGCATTTGGAAATATCTTTCTATGAACATTTTTCGGCCTCCTATGGATTGAAACATATTAAAATATGTGTGACTCGCGACTGGAATGTTGACCGCAAAAGGTCAAATAACTGCATTTTAACGGACTTTGAAAAACTTTTGTATCGCTCTCAATCATTTGCCCAAACAAATTTTTACGGTTATATTGAGAAATCTTTTCGAAATTCAACCACTAAAAGCTTAATCCATTTGAAGGTTTAGCACATGGTGAAAATTAATTTTATTCACGACGTATTTTTACTGAAGAGAAATGCATGCTTTCGAAATTAAATTATTTTAAGCGCAAAGAAGAGCGAAATGTTTACGAAAATCATTTTGTGAGGTCTTATGAGATCGAGAAAGAAGATTTGAGTGTTTAAAAGACGAGATAGTGATTCGTTTTTGCACGCGAAGACTTCAAACTCGTGCAGTAATTTGCTGCTAAAAATGACGATTTTAACGGAATTTCGTTATTTGTATTTTTCTCTGAAATAAAAAGATAATTTGCTAAAAAATGTATCCAGGGATTTTATTTATAGCCTAGCCTATCTACTAAGAGAGAAATCAAATTTTCCACCCTTGCCGCGATATGTTTGATTTTTACAGACAAGCGCTCTTAAATAGTAGGCCCTTTTAAGTTGAGGTATTGGGAAAAAAATTATGAACGGGATCGGGATTCGCCGGTATAAACCATCGGGATAACGGGATTGAGAGAAAATTTGAATCGGGATCGCGGGATTGAAGAAACCTATTGGAGACCCTCTTTTCTTATGTACGTAGGAAACCTCGAAATAGATAACTCGCTAAAATGGGTTCTCTTCAGCGTAGTAAGCGGTCAGATAACAGGCAATGCACTGTGGAATTAAGGTGAGGTACTTTTTGTGAGAATTTGACCTATTTTTTTATTCCCTAGAGCGGTCGTAAATATTCCCATACAGACTCTTACAATTTCGCCATGACGGTTATTTCGTAAGATGATTATGCGGGTATTAGCGGCCATCCCGAGGGGTCGACCCCGGGCAACCCAAGGGCAACCCACGGGCTTAGCAGGGGATTTGTAGCAAAGGCATGCCCCGCACGCGGGGCATTAGAGCGCTTTTGCGTTTTTGGCAAAATACCCCGGGGCCATACCCACGGGATTTGCACGTAATCTGCTGTCTCAACGTTCAGCGGTTTTCGCCACAGGACAAGCAAGCTCGCTCGCTCGATGTTCTTCTAGCCCTCGAGGTAAGTCATACCATTATCATTTAAATCAGATATAAATAATGAGCCATCCATTGATAGGAAGAGACAGTGTGATGAACAACCGCAAGCCAAGAAAGTTTGCCCCAGAAAGCTCGAATTTGAGGACTCCATAGAGACTTGTGTGGATTTTAGTGCTGATGTGGCTTCAGTAAACCATGATTACTCGTACTTTTGCATCGAGGAACAGGCAACACCGACTATATGTTGCCCAGGTTGCTCCAGGGGTGGGGGTATTGGTCCCAATTTTTTGCCCTACCCGAGGGGCTTTAGCATGTATTTGTCACGGCAGCTGTGACAAATGCCCCTGGGTGCCCGGGGGTCGACCCCTCGGGATGGCCGCTGATACCCGCATTATCTCACAGCTGGAGCTTGGGCTGCCTGTGTTCGACCCAGACTATATTTGTACACCGTCCTAACCGCAGGAGATAAAGATGCCCTGAGGCATGCCATAGCTTTATCAGACTTAGTCCACTTGGCTGCTTCGCATTCTTTCGATGTATCATACCAATTTTGCATTATGCAGTAATCGATCAAATCTTCGATGTTGGTTTTCAGGTCGTGCTTGGTTTAAACCGGTTCAAACCGGAGAGAACTTGGTAAAATTTCCGCACAGCCTCATACTATTGTAAAACAAATTTGTTTCCCCAATGGCAATGTATTGTTTTAGTCATTGTTTTCTCTATTCAAGAACTGAATGCATAATGAACTATGGGGCTGTGCGGAAACTTTACCAAGAAATTGGCTGGTTGGTCGCTATATGCAAATATCCGTTGAGAAATAATCAACCAGAACCGCTACCACCATGTTACTTGTTCAGTTCCATGTTAAAACTGATAACTTTTACTCATTACGCAATCCTTATAATTTATACAAAGAGCGGTGTTCGTGCCATACTAATTGCATGGGTGTGCGTGCTGTGCGAGTGTGATGGTGACAATTACATAGCGCAACTTTTTAATCATTCATTGTTTATGCGTCATGCTCTTTTCGGCATGGTAACTCCATGTAAACAGGCCCTTAATTAAGGAGTGTCCATACCGAGCTAAACTGCCTGTTTGTCTACCATCTGTAGTTCATTTCTATTTGTCCGCTGCAGTTGTTGTTCACATTGCTAAGAGGTAAGAATTATGTTCAATATAGATAAGAAGTTAGCTTCCTTGACTAGACGCCTGCAACGCGAACAAAGACGATTCAGCTTAGAACTAACACTCTCCGCTCGATCGAACTGAAGTCATTTCCCTTGAAGTGCTTCTGCCGTCATTTCTGTCAGTTCACTCAGACTCTCTGATGTCTTCAATATTCGCTGGTTTCCCTTTGTATTTTAAGTTTTTGGGTTTTTGATCTAGTACAACTTTAGTGACGCCCGTCAAATGCTGAGCACAAAGACTCAAAACGATTTTGCTAAAGTAAAACAAAAGCGCGTTCAGCCGGCCTTCTGCAACAGACGGGTGAAAGTTAAACACTCTCAGCAACAGGGAAAAGGAAATCAGTGATTGTAAGTTAAGGTGGCCTTAACGGAAAGTTTGAAAGAAGATTCTCGTTGGAACGGAAAGAATAAAGCAACAAACTGTTTATGACCGTGCTGATGTCAATCAGCTCTGATCGTTAATCATTCTCTCTGGTACTTATTCAACATCGATCAGTTTTCAGTTTTTCACGTTAAGCAATAGAAGTGTTTGAACTGATGTCAAAATTATCACTTAATTCCATGGATTGTACTTGAGTTCATCTGACAGAAGTTAGAAATGAACTCAAAACCTCTTAAATCTGTAAACTAACCAAATTAATGCTTGATTGATTTGATCTAAACGCAGGTATGTTAGGTGTTTAATAAAATAAATTTAACTTGCTCCCTACCTGCCTCCGTAATTGACAAGAGGGTTCCTTTTACTTTTTTACGCGAAGCATGCTTGGACAATTTTTTTCCTCGTGGATCGTGATTTGAGTTTTTTCTTATTCGTGAACCGTGATTCTTCCACTTGGCAGCTTCACTTTCTTTCGATATATCGTACCAATTCTGCACTACGCAGTAATCTATCAAATCTTCGATGTAGGTTTCCAGGTCATGCCTTTCATCTCCCGTTGTTTTGAATTCTAGACACGGTGTATTCGAAGTCGTCTTGGTTTAAACCGGAGAAAATTTGGCTTTTAGATCGCTATATGCAAATATCCGTTGAGAAACAATCAACCAGAACCACTGCTACCATGTTACTTGCTCAGTTCCATGTTAAAACTGACAACTTTTATTCATTACGAAATCACTATAATTTATACAAAGTGCGGTGCTCGTGCTTATACTAATCGCATAGGTGTGCGTGCTGTGCGAGTGCGATGGTGACAATTACAAAGCGCAACTTTTTGCATAATCAGTCATTATTTATGCGTCATGCTCTTACCGGCATGGTAACTCCATGTAAACAGGCCCTTAATTAAGGAGTGTCCTTACCGATCCGCGCGGTTACATTGTCTACCATCTGTATTTCATCTCTATTTGTCCGCTGCAGTTGTTGTTCACATTGCTAAGAGGTAAGAATTATGTTCAATATAGATAAGAATTTAGCCATTTATTTTGTATAATCGGTCATTATTTATGCGTTATGCTCTTTTCGGCATGGTAACGCCATGTAAACAGGCCCTTGCAGGTCGCGTGACGTTTGAGAGGCCTGAAGTATTTTTGTGGAAGTTAATTAAGGAGTGTCCATACTTATCCGAGCGGTTAGATTTTCAACAATCTGTATTTTATTTCTATTTGTCGCTGCAGTTGTTGTTCACATTGCTGAGAGGTAAGAATCATGTTCAATATAGATAAGACGTTAGCTTCCTTGTAAAGTGTATGCTCGCTAGACTCCTGCAACGCGAACAGAGACGATTCAGCCTAGAACTAACACTCTCCGCTCGATCGAACTGAAGTCATTTCCCTTGAAGTGCTTCTGCCGTCATTTCTGTCAGTTCACTCAAACTCTCTGATGTCTTCAATATTTGCTGGTTTCCCTTTGCATTTTAAGTTTAGGGGTTTTTGATCTAGTACAACTTTAGTGACGCCCGTCAAATGCTGAGCACAAAGACTCAAAACGATTTTGATAAAGTAAAACAAAGGCGCTTTCAGTCCTTTCTGCAACAGACGGGTGAAAGTTAAACACTCACAGCAACAGGGAAAAGGAAATCAGTGATTGTAAGTCTACATGGCCTTAACGGGAAGTTTTGAAAGAAGATTCTCGTTGGAATGAAAAGAATAAAGCAACAAACTGTTTATGACCGTGCTGATGTCAATCAGCTCTGATCGTTAATCATTCTGTCTGGTAGTTAGTCAACGTCGACCAATTTTCAGTTTTTCACGTTAAGCAATAGAAGTGTTTGAACTGATGTCAAAATACTTGCTTAATTCCATGGATTTCCATCAATTTTCAGCACAAAGACTCAAAATGATTTTGATAAAGTAAAACAAAGGCGCGTTCAGTCCCTTCTGCAACAGACGGGTGAAAGTTAAACACTCGCAGCAACAGGGAAAAGGAAATCAGGGATTGTAAGTTAAGATGGCCTTAACGGGAAGTTTTGAAAGAAGATTCTCGTTGGAATGGAAAGAATAAAGCAACAAACTGTTTATGACCGTGCTGATGTCAATCAGCTCTGATCGTTAATAGGTTTCCAGGTCATGCTTTTCATCTCCAGTTGTTTTGAATTCTGGAAACGGTGTGTTCGAAGTCATCTTTGTTTAAACCGGAGAAAACTTGGCTATTAGATCGTTATATGCAAATATCCGTTGAGAAATAATCAACCAGAACCGCTGCTACCATGTTACTTGCTTAGTTCCATGTTAAGACTGATAACTTTTATTCATTGCGAAATCATTATAATGTATACAGAGTGCGGTGCTCGTGCTTATGCTAATTGCATTGGTGTGCGTGCTGTGCGAGTGCGGAGGCGACAAATAAATAGTGCAACTTTTTGCATAATCAGTCAGAAGTTATGCGTCATGCTCTTTTCGGCATAGTAACTCCATATAAACAGGCCCTTAGTCGCGTGACGTTTCAGAAGCCTGAAGTATTTTGTGGAAGTTAATTAACGAGTGTCCCTACTGATCCGAGCAGTTACATTATCTACAATCCGTATTTGATTGCTGTTTGTTCTCTGCTTTTGTTATTTTCTTTGCTAACAGGTAAGAATAATGTTCAATATAGATAAGAAGTTAGCTCATTTGTAA
Source organism: Pocillopora grandis (assembly GCA_964027065.1). NCBI lineage: Eukaryota > Metazoa > Cnidaria > Anthozoa > Scleractinia > Pocilloporidae > Pocillopora > Pocillopora grandis. The sequence continues at coordinate 27,534,720 of OZ034731.1, forward strand.
AGTGTAGCCTCACTAGATTCCTGCAAATCGAACATAGATAATTCAGCTATTAAAAGAACTTACACTCTCCGCTCGATCGAACTGAAGTCGTTTCCCTTGAAGTGCTTCGGCCGTCATTTCTGTCAGTTCACTCAAACTCTCTGATACCTTCAATATTCGCTGGTTTCCCTTTGTATTTAAAGTTATAGGTTTTTGATATATTACAACTTTAGCGACGCCCGTCAAATGCAGAGCATAAAGACCAAACGATTTTGATAAAGTAAAACAAAGGCGCGTTCAGTCGGCCTTCTGCATGAGACGAGTTAAAGTTACACATTCTCAGCAACAGGGAAAAGGAAAACAGTGACTGTGAGTAAAGATGGCCTCAACGGAAAGTTTTGATAGAAGATTCTCGTAAGAATGGAAAGAGTTAGGGGACAAACTATTTCTGCTAGTGCTGACGTCAATCAGCTCTGATCGTTAATCGTTCTGTCTGGTAGTTGTTCAACGTCGATTAGTTTTCAGTTTTTGACGTTAAGCAATAGAAGTGTTTGAACTGATGACAAAATACTCGCTTAATTCCATGGATTGTACTTGATTTTATCTAGCAGAAGTTTGAAAGGAACTGAAAACCTCTTAAATCTGTTAAGTAACCAAATTAATGCATGATCTAAATGCAGGTATGTCAGGTATTTGATGAAATAAATAAAACTTGCTCGCCGTCTACTTCCGTGATTGACGAGAGGGCCCCTATCCTTTTTACGTAAAGCATGCTTGAGCGAGTTTTTTTCCTCGTGGATCGTGATCTGAATTTTTCCCTATTCGTGAATCGTGATTACAGATAATAAGATTTTTTCATGTTCGCGTGAAGTAATTTTTTTTATTTGAACATGACTCGTGTGTGAAGAACTGAATTAAACGTGACTCGTGAACCATTTTGTTTTGCGTGATGAATTCCCGGCTTTTTAATTGTTTTGAAAATGAATTGTTCACGAACGGTTGTGGTTAAGTTTTGACCTGGGTTTGGACAGGACATGAACTTTATATGGATCAGTAAAAGTCATAAACCAGACCTCTAATGGTCCTTGAACAAATAATGTAAGACATTCTGTCATCATTTATTACTTGAGACATTTATTACTCGTGAGACTGGTCAAGACTAGGAAACTGAAAATTTAGTTAGGGAATTTGGCTTTTTACTTTCATGTGAAATGTCTCAAATGCGTGAGCGTGAATAAACTTTGATATCATTCGTGATGTGTGAAAAGGCCAAATATTTTTATGTGACTGAGTTTTACAAAGGGGTATGGCTGGGGAAACTCTGACAATGAAAAGAATTACATGCAATTCAAATTCTTAGAAACCTTTGAGCTCAGTTGTTTGTGATTCATTAACAATCGTTCTCTGTATGATGTATAATTAACCACATCATACTTTTAGTGTGCATTTCAAGCCAAAAAATTTCAATTCCAGTATTAAATGGCCAGTTGTCTCTTGTTTGCGAAAAGAAAAAAAACTTCCCTGTACATATTCAATAATTTTGATCATTATACATAAGATTTACAATGAAAAAGCTGATTGGTCAAGAGCATTCAATCAATATACAATAGTGTGTGAAGTTGACATGATAAAATGTAATATCTGAGGCTTCTACTGCATTTATCTTCTCAAGATCAATGTCTGCCTAGTTTCCAAGAACTTACAGTTTAGTGTTCTCAACTTTTTGCAAACCAAGAGAGATGCTCAAAATAGCTGAATGCCTCTAAAACATTTATAATAAAACAATTATTTAATTCAGTTTTGATATCATGCTCAACCTCATTCAATAATCGCTTATTACTCTGGGGTCAAGACCATGGATAGACCATGGTCATCCATGTTTCTGCCATGGTTGTTCACAGGACTTCCTGTTGTCCAATTCTGTTTGTAATAATACTCTTGATTAACAAATCAGACGACTGTTATCAATTAATCACAATATAATAAAATCTGAGAAAGAAACTATAGACATCCATTATATATTTTCATAAAAAACAACAACAACAACAATTAACTAGGCAAAATGCAGGACAACAGTGTGCGCACATCACACATTTTGTCCCCTTCCACAGGCATGACATGATAATTGTCCCTTATAACACGGTCCAATTACAAGCATGACACATACACTGTACTATAGGTGCTCAAATTGGGCTGGAGATAACCAATCATGTTGAAGAATTTTGTTATAGTTTTGTTTAACAGATGAAAAGTTATATTTTCAGATGAAATTTTTTCCTCCTCAACATTTTTTAATTCTGATATTTGCAAATTATTGAGCCCTGAAAAGGAAGTAAGGATTTTTTTATTGCACTGAGACAGGGTAGCCTATATTAAAGATCCATGGTTTTCAAAATTGTTGATTTTTTTTTTGCAAGTCAACCCTGAGTTTTTTTTAACCATTACTTATTTATTTGAAAAAGCAACAAATGCATTCAGTGCACATTTGGGAACATGAATTATTTTGTTCTTAGATAAACACTCTCATTCCCTTGACCCTTTCACTCCCAAGATCTCTTCAGTAATTCTCCCTACTGTTTGCCATACCATTCTTATGATGTAAGTTTGGAGAATTTGGTATTGGATCATCTAATAATTCTCTAACTGATATTTTCCTTTGTTCATATCACTTACAATATCTGCTTGATGTTGTGTTGATATTTTGTAAGGAGAATTCTTGTATTGGTCACTCATGCAAGGTGAAGGGTTAAATAAATATGTTATACATGAGTTTTGATGTTGGTTAATGATTGCAGTAGTAAAATTTTTAGCTTGAATTCATTTTGCTGAAAATTAAATATTCAAGAAGCCAGGCACAATTTTTAAAGTTTTGGAGACAGTCCCTGATAGATTTGTTAATTAATGAAGGATCTTAATTTATTTTAAAGTCAACTCTCTGCTAATGGATACTCTCGTAGGTGGCCAGTTCTAATTATGGACACTTTTTTCAATTCCTCATTTTTCTGCTCAATACCAATTGAGTTCTTTATCACTATCCTCAGTTAATTGATATATACTTTTTCTTTTCACATTCCCTTCTTAGTTAAGCTTTTATTGATAAACATGAATAAGAAATTACAACCAGTTTTCATTACTCTTTGTTATTTTTATTATTTCATCAACAACATTCACTACATAACATAATGAGTACAGCAACTATGGGTGATTTGGATGATATTTCATGCAAAACATGTCTTCAATTGAAAATTGTAATCTTAAAACCATCATGCTGCTAGACAAACTCTGTAAAAAAAAAAAAGCAAACAAAACAAAGAGCTCTCATTCTGATTATTTTTGTATCAAAACAGTGAATATGTCAGTGAGAAGGACTTATCCAATCAGTCTTTATTAAATGACTAGGATCATATTCTGATGAATTCACTCTGTTAATTGCAAGTAAAAATAGCTTACAGAGGATAAAATCAAACAACAGGTCTGAAAATTAGCAACTTGGTCTGATATCAACAGCTTAGAAATCATTCATGCTTTGGTTTATTTACAACTGTCTTGGGTTATCACATGAAAACAAAACCAACCATAGATTTGCCCTAATTATTTCTTTCCTGTTGGATATTAATTTTGAAATGGAAGTAGCAATTCGTATGTTTTTGGAAAAACAGCTTGGAAAACTCAGTGTATTTAAATTCAAATATCTTTCTTGTTTATAATTGCCTTTTTGTTAACATTTATAACTCAAGCAATTGTTGATGAACACAAAAATTATACAATTAGATTTAAGTTGAAATGTTTCTAATGAAAATAAATAACTCAAGAGCCTTTACGCATAAGCATCCGGTCCTTTACTCAAAATGTTTAAAAGAACACTGAAGGGTGGATGGTTTCCAAAGATAATGTATTACGAGGAATAAATCATTACCTTGGTTCAGTAGATGTTAAATTATAAACCTCATTCTTGCCAATTTTTGGTTCGATTGTTATTATAAATGCCACAAGAAAGTTAGTTCAAGTTACTCACCTTTAATGACAGCTTGTTTTTTTCGTTCTGACAGTTACATTTAGTAAGACATGGATTCCCATATTTCTAAAGAAAACTTGAGAAGTAAGATTGTAACAGATCGTTTCGGAGGAAAAACATTAAATCTGTCAGAGTGGGATTTGCTTGAATTGCCTGAAGCGGTGCAGGAATTAACTGAGTTGCACGAACTTGACCTGTCACAGAATAAACTTAAAACAATACCTGAAAATGTTGGAAAACTAAATAATATTACGGTACTTTATGTAAGCGGAAACCAGCTGTCCATATTCCCAGCAAGTTTGACACAGCTGAAGAAACTCAAATGGCTGGACATCTCAGATAACAAACTAACCACCATCTCTGATGCTATTGGTGAGATGGTGGCACTGGAGGGACTGGATCTGAGTGACAACCAGTTGACTGTGTTGAGTCCAGCTATAACACAGCTGAAGAAACTCAAATGGCTGTACATCTCACATAACAAACTAACCACCATCTCTGATGCTATTGGTGAGATGGTGGCACTGGAGAGACTGGCTCTGAGTTACAACCAGTTGACTGTGTTAAATCCAGCCATAAAACAGCTGAAGAAACTCAAATCGTTGTTTGTAAATGGGAATCCTTTTACAGTTGAAGGAATGAGAAGTGTTACGGAGCTAGAAGATAGAGGAATAATTTACCGAGTATATTCAGATATCCGAGGTGAGTAAAGGAAATTTCTGTTCACATTATTGTTGTGACATGTGCAATTACTAAATTGGTTCTAACAATTGATTTGCAAGTGGTTATTCTGCTTGTTACTGATTATTACAGGTAGCTGGCGATAGTTAAACTGTAAATACTGTCACAGTTTTTGTGTGGTTTAACAAAGTTGGCATCACTTGAGAAATACATGACATTTGTAATGGAAGTTTTTGTTCTATATTGAAAAGCTTTATTTTAACAATTTGGCTGACATTTATTCATTCATGAAATTTAAGTTCATCGATAAGGAAATATGATTTGATGTGGAATCAAGAGAGAAAATGTTATTACAAATCATTCTATGCAGTTAGGAATTATTGTTTTGAGTTTTGCTTTCTATTTGACTGGAATAAAGGAAGGATAAAATGTATCCCAAGTCATTTCACTGTTAGGAATTGTTGTTTTATTTTTGCTTTCTGTTTGATTCATTGAAAGTGTTTTAAAAGTTGAATAACTTGTGGCTTATCAAACAAAATTTGTAAACTAATATGATTTGTGAATTAAGTTACAGGAATAGAACTTGAATTTGTTTTTAGCATTGATGAAATTCTGATTGTTATTTCCATATAATTTACACTAGTGATTTTTGTGCATTTTATTCTTTAACTTACAGTTCTTACCTTTTGGATATATGTGCATTTTCTTTCTCTTTTACAAACAATGAATTGATTATTGACTCCTCACTACTTAGCAGAATTGATTTAAGTCATTGCCTCTCTCACAAGTGGTTCAGTTTAGTTTTGGTGTGCATGTTCACCAAATTCATCACTACATTTTATGCCTGAAGAGTTATTTTGATTGATTGTGTAACTTTTATGTAAGAGTGGAATAAATTTTTTTTCCAAACTCATTAATATATTAACATCAGAAAAATAAAACAATTTTGAGGGTTCAGTTTTTATATACTGGCTTTTGACTCCAACATTGTTCATGTAAGGCATTTATACTAATTGTTTTTTTTACTTATTTTGTACAAATTTATCAATGTACAAATTACTATTTTCTTTGTGTTGCAAAACCTTGTTCTAATTAGGCCTAATACCAGATAGTCTTGAAGCACAGCTGGCTTATGAAAGGGCTTTGAAAGATGGATATGTCACGGTTAACCGCGGTAGAATATTACTCATTGGTCAGGATTGTGCCGGTAAAACCAGTTTAAAGAAGAGTCTCCTAGGCCTTCCATTTGACTCTAAAGAACAGAGCACTGAGGGGATAGAAGTGGATCCTTCAAAGTGCAAAATTGATGTTGACCAAGCTGCAAGCAACTGGCAGTCCATTGGTGAGAATAAGCCAGGACTGTTGGAATGTTCTGAAGATGTGGCAAAGATTATGGTAGAGAAAAGTCTTCCACAAGATTATTTTGATGGAGAAGATACAGATGAAAGTTCAGATGAAGATTTCGAAAAAGATTCAGCCTACATTTCACCTGCAGATTTTGATGAGGGATCTATTTATGGTTACAGTTATGGCAGAGAAAAGGTGATGTAAGAATTACAAAAAGGTTCTTCACAAACTTGCTTAAGGCAATTTTTAATGACAGCACAGTTTTTAATGCTTAATGTCAACTGAAAATTATGTGAACCTCAAAGTGAGGAGAAAATCTAAATTGTTAAATCTTTTTTTAATTGATTTTTTTACTTTCTAAAGGTCTTAGCCAAGAACCAGGAAACTGCTTGTGGTCTAACAATAATTTCCCTCCCACTTATTGTACTGTCATTTGGTCTAATTTACATCAAAACTTTGACATAATTATTTCAAATGTGTAGTGAAGTTTCTGGCTAAACTGAATTACTGTGGTACTTAGGGTAATTAATTTGAACCTATTTCATACTTTACTCAGGTTGAGGATACAGGAGATTACTGGCCAGTAGGTGGTTTCCATAACAGTGGCATTGAACACTCAGAGGACTGCATCTTAGATGAGCCCAAGGTAATTATTGATGTTGCTCAACCCCCTGATACTGCGAAGCATGTTCATCAGTTGTTGAAGTATATCAAAGGCAAACGCATCAAAAGTGGCTTATTCAAAGAAGAATCCTATGTTTCAATGGATATATGGGACTTTGCAGGGCAGCACCTGTACTATGCCAGCCATCCTATCTTCTTATCACAACGAGCACTATATATATTGGTGCACAATCTCAGCAAGCCTTTGGATGCTGCAGCTGAGCCCTGCATGAGACAAGGGAGTAATGTTGTGAAATTAGAAAACCCTAACAATGACACAAACATGGAGAATTTGCTGTCATGGCTGGCAACAGTACACGGTGTTGCCCTGGCAACTGATTACCCAGATGATAATGCACAACATAAGCTACCCTACCTCCGTCCCCCAGTGTTAATTGTTGGAACACATGCTGATAAACCAGTTGGAGACATAGCAGTAATAAAGAATCAAATACAGGAGAGAATTTCTGGTATGGAATATGAGAAGCATGTGGTCAGACCCTTATTCTGCATTGACAACACTGAGAGACCAAACTTGATTAAGAAATCTATCCAGAAGATTCGAAAGCAGAGAGAGAAACATAAAACAGGTATGATATCTCATGTCATATTGTATCCTTTACAATGTGTTACTTGCAGTAATTGATGGTTTTATAATTGCTTAATAGCTTGTCTTTGTGTCAATTCCAAGTACACTTAATTTGTGGCCATTTTTTTTTTAATCAAAGGCCCATTTGGTAGATGGTTGGCAAGCATTGAGCTTACAATAATTATTACCTGACTCACATTTACATGTCATCAAGCAGTTCTGCTGTGGCATTATAATTTTAAAAGCTTGCTAAACATATAGAATGTTTTTGTGGGAGTGATGAGGGAAGGATACTGCCCTGGTTGAATGAGTTCAGGCTAATTAAGTGCAAGTGAAAATTTTATTTATTTATTTTTTTATCAGCTGCACTCTTCTTAGCTTTCAGTTTCTTTATGTACCAGTGTTTCCATACTTGGGCCTATAAATGTTTGCTGACAGATCCATTAATTTCAAAGTTTGAAATAGGGAACAGAAAATGATTTGAAGAGTTGAAGAGTTTATCATCTTAGCTATGTTGTCAGTGGTAAAATATGTATGATACAAACTGTTCTCATTGTAAGCACATGTTTCTGTGTTACATTATGCTTTGAATTCGTTTTCTAAACATATCCAGCCAAGGAAGAAGGAAAAGCAGATAGAATAAAAGAATTGCAAAACAAAATTCTGGAGGTGTTGAGGCAGGAGCCTTATATGGGAGAGAAAATACCAGTCAGGTAAATGAAAATAACATTTTATCTGGCAAACCTCACTTCATGGAGTACGGAATCAATTTTTGATTCAAACAGTCATGAATATTACTTTGAAGAGCAGTATAACTGTATATGCATGTAAATTTATATGAAAACAAAATCATCTTACATCCACTAGTTTGAAGTCCATCCAAATTCTTAAAACATCAGACTGTACAAATACACGGCAGTCATTTAAGTGCAAACAGACAAAACTCTCATTCATGACATTGAGACAATACTCTCTTTTGAAGAGGTGTGAATGTGAGATGGATATTTGAAAAGGCACAGCTTTGAATTGCGATTGTTTATGGGAAAAATATAACCATATTTGAATTGTCCAAAAGTCTGGGGAAAGCTAGACCAAGGAAATAGATTAATTAACACTGGAAGACTACAAATAAGTAAATGTCTGATTTAAGTCAATATCCAATTTTAAACCCTTAATATATATTTCAAGTATTCTGTTTCCTTCTAGATGGTTTTTGTTTGAAAAGGTGATTGAAGCTTTGGTGGCTGAACAGATTTATCACAGAAACCTGCAACAACTTGAGCACTATGCAAGGAAACATTGTTTCATGAAAGATGCAAAAGAGTTTGAGTCTATGATCAGTTTTTACCATGGTCTTGGGATGATAATCAAGCACCGCAGTACAGTTGTACTGAAGGCTCAGTGGTTGATTGATCTGTTCAAACAGCTGATAACCATTCCACCTTTCAATAAACAGGTAGGAAAAAAAGTTCATTTTAGAAAGGCCTTACATGAAAAATGTTCATTAATTTAGACCAACAGAAAATGAGAATGACACTTTCTTTTTTAATAAATAGGCAACTAATGCAACAGCTGTGACTCTGATCTTTACAACTGCTGACCTTAGGTTATTTCATATACCTTTTGCAGCTTTTTAGGCCATAAATTGATTGAGCCTTTTTACTTTACAACAGACTTGCATTGACTCGCTACCACTCACAATTACTGTATTCACACAAGCGAGTAGTTCTTTTTGCATGTGCTGATTGGCTTCTGCGGTGGTGAATAACAACTGATAATCATCTCTGAGCAGCCCAAGATACAAAATTGCACATTATGAGTGTAATTTCTGACCATTTCGGTACATTGATTGAAATAAATTTTTTCTAGTTCCTGTACATATTCGTGGAAAAAATTCAAAAAGGAACATGTAGTGGACTTCTCTAATCTGGAATTGCTGTCATTTATATATTTTGTAGACTCCTTTATTTGCTAAGTACTGGCAGGAACTTGAAGCAAGTGGCATCCTTAGCATGGAACATGTTGATCATGTGTTCTCCAGCTTTATTACGAGAGGAATCGTTAAGGCAGACATCCTTGACATGATGGAGCGATTTGGTTTGATCGCTAAGTTCTCAGCTTCCCCAACTGACAAGAAGTACTTTGTACCAGCTCAGTTGAAGTTATCGCCTGTAGAACTCTGTAACATGGAATTTTCATTAACTGACCCTTGTCCATTGTATCTCCTCTTTGTCCATGGCTTTGTCCCTCATGGTCTCTTCTTGCAGCTTGTCTCCCGATGCATTCGTTGGTGTTCAGAGACATGGGTCACGCATCAACCCACCCTGTATCAAAATGGAGCATGGTTCATTATTGGGAAAGATGTTCATGATTTTGTCCTCATATGCAAAACAGGATTTGTTAAGGTAACCTTGAGACAAAGAAAAGCACAAAGTGATCAGGTTGAAGGACAGAACTCCGTCGAACTAGGAACTCTTGTTCGTGAATTTCTTGAAGACACCCTAAAGAATTTGTCACAAGAAATGCCATACCTGAGAGGAATGAAGTATAGGCTGTGTGTTGCATGTCCTTACTGTCATCAAGGGGCAGAAGAAACAGGTCGTGCATGCTCGGATCACGTGAAAACCACTTGCACACACAAGGACTGCTTCCACCTCATTGATGCAAATGAAGGTCAACCAGACATCTGTAAGCGAAAACCTTGCAATAAGGTAGCACCAGTTTGTGGATTAAAGAAATGGTTCTTGAAAAGAAGAAGCCAGGTATAATTGATTATAGTGATTTTTCACGAAAAGATTTCTGGCCTCAGTTTCATCTTTGCTTTGCTCCCCTAATTTACTTGATGTGAATATCAATTAAACTGTTATCAGTGGTGAGAAAGGGAGCCTTGATAGATTGTCTTCAGTTTTAAATATAAGTCGGAGAATTTCTAACAAGATGAAATTATTTTTTAATTTTATACTCTTTTGTTTTTCCTTGGTAAAGTGTTGATCAATAAAAATTTTTAAATGACCGCACCAAAAGTTTTTTTTTTTTCATTATCCTATATGACCCTTTTTTCTTCAGGGGTTGTCCTCTTCAAATGTAGTTGCTAGATCACATGATGAAGCAAGTGAAATCAATCCAAAGAAGTCTGCCACAGCATTGAAGGTGACTCTCCTTGGCAGCGAGTGGAGTTCGTCAATGGGGGGATTGTCCACCATTAACAGACAGCTTGCCATTCTGTTGGCCAAACGCTCTGAACTGGACGTCACTCTCCTTGTCCCACAGTCTGCCTGTTCTGAAGAAGAGAAGAGGATGGCATCAAGTCACAATGTTTCCATCCAGGAAGCCGAGAAACTTGCAGGCTTCAATGATCCTCTTGAATGGTTGAGTTTCCCACCAAGAGACCTTGTCATGGACTTTGTGCTGGGTCATGGTGGAAAGCTTGGTAAGCAAGCCCAAGTTATCAGAAAGTCTCACAGATGCAAGTGGATTCAGGTAGTGCACACTGCACCCGAAGAACTAGGAATGTACAAAAACTATCCCATGGCCATTTCAAAAGGTGATGATAAGAGTACAACTGAAGTGGAGTTGTGTCAGTTGGCAGATGCTGTGGTAGCAGTTGGACCAAAGTTGACGAAGGCTTACTCTTCCCACCTGCGCTCATGCGAGAAGCACCAAGATATAATTCAACTGACGCCAAGCACGTTCAAAGAGTTTTCCGACGTAAAACAAGCTGTAGTTGACGTGGACATCTTTAAGGTTCTAACGTTTGGCCGTGGTGACCCAGAGGACTTCAGCTTGAAGGGCTACGATATCTCTGCTAGAGCAATAGTTGAACTGAAAGAAAGGTCGTACCATCTGATTTTCGTGGGTGCACCTGACGGTAAACAGGATGAGGTTGCAAAGAATCTACTCAAGAGTGGAATTGATAAAAAGCAGCTGACCGTGAGGAAGTTCGTGCAAAAAAAAGAGGGATTGAAAAAATTATTTTGTGAAGTTGACATCTGTATCATGCCCTCCAGAACGGAGGGGTTTGGTTTGACGGCCTTAGAAGCGTTGTCTGCTGGTCTTCCCATTCTTGTCAGTGGAAACTCAGGATTTGGTGAAGCACTGTGCACTGTACCATCAGGAAAATCATTTGTGGTGGAGTCTGAGGACCCTGAGGAGTGGGCAAAGGCAATTGCTGCTGTCCGACAGAAGGAAAGATCAGATCGACTTCAAGACATTCAACTACTAAGGAGTTCCTATGAAGAGAAGTTTAGCTGGGAGAAGCAGTGTGACAGTCTTGTGGAGAAGATGTGGGAAATAGTTCATGGTCAGAATGTTTTGAATTTCCTGCAAAAAGTATTTTAGGGGGCTACTCTGGTTTCGGTCTCTTATTAACTGTGACGGAAAGCATGAACCCTTCATATAAAAAGAGATGTTGAACATGAATAGTAATCATTCGTTTTATCCTCATGTTGTTTACTGTGTTATTAAAATAAAATCTTCTTTCTATCTTTTTAGCTTCTAAAAGACAAGACACAAGTTTCAGAGCTCGGCAGGTCGACGTTATTGACACGTCAACCAAACAACGAACAGTTGAATCATTACTGACTCCAAGTGAGTAAAAGTAAAAACTTAGCACGATGCTTTTTACTTCTGAGACATGTTTTTACTTATACCCCTGCATTCTTGAGTCACAAACGTAAGACGTGTACAAACAAATTTGATTTTCTTTTACCTCCTGATCCGGACGGACGGCTTAGTGTTATTTATTTCTTGAGTCATTTGAAGTTTTCATCTAATTGGAAACTACCATAAATTGTCTGAAACCAGGCCAGAAACAAGGAGACATGGGGAGCTCTTACTGTTCTTATCAAAATCAGTCTATGTTTTATTCTCGATACGTTGTCTTTCGAAATCATGTTGAAGTAATCACATATTCATACGGTAGAGGGTATACATCAGTGTATTTTTCAAGCCCGTTCTTTTTTTCCAGGATTTATTTTTCCAGTTACACAGATATGTCAGAGTGTAGACCTCGTCGTTAATTTTTCTTCTCTGCTTCTTCTCTCTTGATTATTTGTGTATTCATTCACGGGCAGAAATCGAATTTAAAAAGTAACGCAATTGGCAGCTACAGCTTCCTTTTTAAGCCTGAGTTGTTGAACAAAACAGCTGAAGTCTGGTGGTTGAAGCTCTTTTCCTTTTTACCCTAAAAGTTTCTCTTACTAGATTGGGAATTGTTATTTTCCAGCAGACGATCGTTTCGCTTTTTTACTGCAGTTAGATTAATAAAAACCTTGTGTTTTCTAGGTTCTCTTGACCGAATCATCCAGGAACTTCAGCAGATGCAACTGGATGCAAGCAAATTCAAGAGCAGAACAGATCTATCATTGGGGCTTCAAAATATGGCATCAGACAGGGGCTTCAGAATATCTGATAATCAAGGATCAGGAAATTGCATGTTCTATGCCTTGTCCGAACAACTGGAAATTGTTAAGGGAATCAAAATCCCACATGGCAAATTAAGACAAAACTTGGTTCAGTACCTCAGGAGTAACCCAAAACTTGTAAGTTGATGTTAGTATGTTTAACAGAGTATGTCACGTGATGTTATTGTTTGAGTATGATAAAGGTTAGGTGATAATACAGGCCACTTGGCCAACACCACCAGAACCTATCCCAGTGTTCACAGTGTGAAGTGACCAGGAGTATTGTTACTCCTTCTGCATGGAATAATGGTCTTTTTTTCAAGAGCTCTGAAACCAGCTTGTGACCCTGGTGGAAAGAAGAACTTGAGATATTTAACTTTATTATTTAAGAAGCCACACAGTGACGTTGGTGACAATTAAATTCATATGTTACTTAATGTGGTGTCCGGAGAAGCAGGCCACCACGGTTTTAGTCATTTGAATATTTCAGTTTCAGAAGAATTTCCTTTAATCCTCCATCAGATGACAGAATTATAGTCATTCTCTTAATGATGGATCTTTCTTGTTGTTTTCCTGCTGTTTGCAAAGCAGAAAACTTGTTACCATACAGTACATTACCAATTTAAGTTCGTCTCGTACCATTCTGATAAAATTACTCCCTGACTCGTACTCCACGCGCTCAAGTTTCTCTCAACAATCCTTTTAAGTTTCCTTCTTTAACTGATCTTTCTTACAGCCGGATGGAACAGATCTGTTTGACTTTGTCCATGAACATCAAACATGGACTGAATACCTAGTACACATGGAACAAGATGGCGCTTGGGGTGATCACGTGATTCTGTGTGCTGCAGCAAACTGCTTTGAAACGTGCATTCGTGTGGTCAGCAGTCTATCCCATAGCCATGATGTAATCATTACGCCACATTTTTCAGTTGACGAAAGCAAACCTCTTGTGCTGGGACATATTCATGAGGTGCACTATGTCAGCCTTCAACCCGTGCAAGGTACAGCTCATTACTTAACTCCAATTAACTGAAATTTCTGTTTTACAGTGATATTTGTGGGAGGGGCAGGTGGGCAGTCGCCCATGTACTGATATTGATCCATATTTGTCAGTTGGGATCCTTAATATTCTTTTTAATGTCGAATTGACAACAGTCACCCTGTTTGTTGTTCGATCTAGTGCTTTGCTCCTTTAACACACATCATGAAGTTTATGGTTTTCATATTTCATTCTTCATCGCTGGCTCCAATAATCTCAATAATCTCAATAATCAAACGCAATTCATGCACTCTATTGTTCTCCCTTGTCGTTTAATCAGAGTGTTCTGATTATTGTGTTTACAGGTTAGAGTGGCAACCCCTACAGTCACTTTGATCGGCCCTTGTGAAGAGCCCGGCCTTACAGAGTGACTTCATAGGCATAGAGACTATTGATACAAATTGGAGAACTAGAGCTCCCTTCCGTCGATTTTTCCAAAGTGGACTTTAAAATCTTAGATTTAATTAGAGTTTCCAATAGTCTTTTCAACAGAATAAGAACAATAATAAGGCCCTGTAATAAAAATTTTATTTCTTGTAACAAATGGTTGATATATTGAAGAAATGTAAAATGGTTTCCGTGTTTACATAGCCTGATGTAAACACTTGGGAGGTTGGGAGAACACTCGATAAGCTGGAAACCACTCCGCTTCGCGTCGTGGTTTCCTACGCTTATCGCGTATCTCGTTCTCCCAATCTCCCAAGTGTTTATATCAGGCTATGTAAACACGGAAACCATTTTACATTTCTTTTATAAAATAACAAATGAAAGAGGAACGAAAACTGTGTGTATATGTAAAATGGTTTTATGGTCATCAGAGCGCGCGTAGTATTTGAATTATTTTATAAAGGGTAATTAATCGAAATAAGCTTTCAAGGGAGAGATGATACAAATATTAGGAAAAGATAACGTAGTAATATTCTCCAAAGTTGACAAATGTTTGAATAAGTAAAGAATGCGATAGCCAACAAAGAAACTACTTGAGAATCTAAAAGAACTCTGCCAACCATTTCATTTTGTTTAATGCTGTGGATGTGGGGATTCTGATGAAATTACAACGCAACAGCAATTCATATCGTTCCCCTTATAGGACTGACTTCAGCTATTTAGATATTATGAGAATCCCGTCAGTTATTTGCGGGCGAGGCTCTTCGCATATCTTTTGTCAAAACGAGGAAGGAACTTATCAGAAGAGTGCATGCAAGCTCCTTAGTAATCTCCTGATAATTATTTTCTGCTTTATTGCGAGTATCACTGAAACCATATCTTCAGAAGTATCATCGCCAGGCAAGGGAAGTCATCATATTTTATTGTTCGAGGAGTTGTCTTCAAAAAAGCTCTTAATTGGATACGATATTCGAATCTACCCCTCACTTTATTAATTGCTACAGATGGATGTTTTAATTTTGGAAGTACCTCATTCCATTTTTTTGGAAAAAAAGGGTGTTTAACAACTTGTCCTCGCGTAGCGCTTAACCCACAACTATATCATAGTCACAGCTTTCCCGTCCATGAATAGGAACTTTCTCGCTTCCTCAGCGAATTCCTCCAAAATCTATCTGTAAAAGGAAAATTATCGGTTTAACCGAAGTTCGATTTTTCTCGATGTGGCGCACACAAATCCCTACCGCTCTTTCGTTGTGTTTTAAAGGCAAAGAACACCGTTATAAAAAAGAACGTGAAAAAACCTTTTCGCTAGATACACAGCCGCTAACTTACTTAACTTAACCTCACCTACGTAACATGCGCAACTGAATATATTTTACTGCTTGTTACATAACGTTGTGTAATGAAAAGTGATCACATTAAATTCTCTGGAAGTCAGCAATGCGAAATGAACACTATTTGCAATCAACAACATGCATATCTTTGTTTTATATTCACAATAACATAGAATCTTCAGAGTCTTGGTTTGCCCCATATCTGAGCTTATTTGAGTTGCTCTCTCAAAAGAGTTGGTCTCGGCGATTGAAAAA
This sequence comes from Pocillopora grandis, assembly GCA_964027065.1. Taxonomy (NCBI): domain Eukaryota; kingdom Metazoa; phylum Cnidaria; class Anthozoa; order Scleractinia; family Pocilloporidae; genus Pocillopora; species Pocillopora grandis. The sequence goes on from OZ034731.1 coordinate 27,550,414, forward strand.
ACCTCGCAACGTACCTTCCAGTCATCAGAACTAACTACGGATCTCGCACTGTATTCAACAAGTAAGATTGACTTCAAGTGCTGCACTCTATCTGAAACGGTCAAATCAACTTACAAACGTCTCCACTGTGTGAAACACACTTACCCGCGTTAGACATGATTAACACCCGATAAGTGAGAGACAAAAGCGGTAGATTTATGAAGACAAGCGGGCAACGGAAATCTTACAACCGTTTGATCAACATGCACACCTTGCTTCCTTGAGTTCAAGACACGCTTAGTTTGTTCTGAGAATTTTTTACATGCAAGCATGTAAAAGCATCGAGCTCCCGAGTCAAATTTTTCACGAATACGTCTTTCCAAAGGTTTTGACAATAGTTTAAGCGCTCTGATGTTTCTCATCGAAATTTATGAAAAAGGTACCGACCTCGCGTTCGAATGTGTATCCAACATCCTGAACCCTTACGCTATCTACCGACCCGATTAAAATTGAATCAGATATTGCTTCGCTTTTGGTATTTTTTAGAATTACATACGACTGTATACGCGATAATAGATATACTACAGCACGTTGTTCGGGCATCTCAGCAAATAAGGGTAATGTAAACAACGACTGTCATCAAAATATCTCCTGAACCGCTGCAATTAGTCTTACCTGGAATTCAGAGGTAAGGATTCAACCAGTCGAATTTCTTGGGAAAATTCACCCATAGCTAAAGTTCTTTTCTTTGGACTGAAGCGTAAAACTAAATAATTTGTAGATAACTGTAGAGCACTTTTACAAACGAGGAATTCAACAAGTCGAGAAGCGAAAGACGAATGACCTTCAAATATGTAATCGTGACATTCGCTTAATTAAAATAACACGACCTTGACAGCGGAAATCAAATTCACTTACTGTCACGCGATTACATGTTGGGGTCTTTGCCTTACTTTTACAGTTGCATTCCTCTGATCCCTATTACTGTTCAGTAGGTAAATTTGATTCCTTGTGTTTAACTTAGTGAGGTCGTTGTTATTTTCACGATTGTCCGAAGATAAGTTAAACGGACAAATTTTCCCAAAATAAGAAACCTGTTTTGAGACTCTTAGTCAGTGGATTAGAGACAAGCGAAGGACCGGTCGAGTTGAAGTCGGTGGTCACTGTTTCCTGATCCCACGGCAGCTCTTTCGCGCATTTCCATTAGCAGATAGCGTGACAAAGATTAAGGCTAACATCAGCCCCGCTCCCTGAGCAAGAAAGGCGAGAGGTGGGCTTATACCCGGAAAGTGGGGAGGGGGGCTTATAATTGTTTTTTTGTTTTATTTTGTTTAAAGGTAAATGGGCCTTAAACAGTTTAATTAAAAGTTCAATAACAAGCCACCAAACGATGAAACTTGACTTTTTCATGATCATATACCCTGTAATCTTTTCAATGCCTGATAATTCTGTGGTAAAACATGTTCATGGATTTATAACTACCCAGCACATTGACTTCAATTTCAGTTTTAAAATAAAATCTCACTTTTTAAAAGCTGGAAACGTACACAGTAAATGACATCTCGAGTGACTAAAAAAATAATCAAAAAATGGTCACCATTTCAGAGTAAGCTTTACACTCAGTATGAGTAATTCTCACATATTTCACATTAGCCATAATTTGCTTTTAATTCATCAATTCTACCATGATGCTAGCTTTTCCAAGTTCCTGAGAGAACAAAACAAATTAAAAAGCTATAAAAATTGTTGGATTCAAAATGTGCACAGGGACTTCCATTACATTCTTTTTAAGTTGCCAAGGGTTTAAATCTCTCCTTTCAACATTTTTTATCCCAGACAAAAAGTGAATGGGATTCCTGTGACATCTTCTGTTCCTGAACTTTGCTCCAACAGGTGCAGCTGTTCTCTTTTCAAGTCTCTACACTTTAATCTTCTTTGCCTGCAACAAAAATACATCATCAAACCAGAGGAAATCTTTAGAAATATAAAATTAAAATAGTACATTGTACAGTTTATTGATAAGAATCCCTATTTTACTAACACCTTGTTCCAGAGTAAATAAAAGGCCAGGCACACCAGGTTTTCTATAATTTGAATATTAACTTTCTCTAATCCTCAAACCCCAAACAGTGACAAGGAACTAATTTCTCCTTACAATATCATCCCTAAATTAAACATTACGGTCATGAGAATAGAGGCAATGATCACTAACAAAAAAAAAGCTCTTGATTGTTGAGTAAATTCTCGTTGTTAGAACACAGAGAAAAGTATGGAGAATATGCATATATATTGATGTTAGAGTGTAAAGGGTTAAAAACAGACAATAGGGAATGCATGTGTATAGATTAAGGATTCTAGGATATCATTGTGCTTCTATGATTTCCTTGGCTGACAGAGTGTTCTTGCAGGAATTGGCACATGTGAGCACAGGGGAGCAGATGGGAAATGTATGTAACAGCATAAAAGTTACATGAGCATCATCTTCCAAATATGATGAATTTAATTTTTTTTTCTATCAATCAATTCTATGAATCTAATTTAATCACAAATGCATTTGTAAGGGAAATCTCATGAGCTCAAGTACATCTCAAGTACATGTTTACAAAGCTTTGGTAAATGAACTAACCATTGGAGTGCTTTTTAGAAAACTTTCAAAACATCTAATGAGTAACCATAAATTATGAAATGTAAGAGCTGTTTAATATGTTTTTATGTATGATATGTTCTAAACAAAACCTCATACAAATACTGCTCTTTGTACATGCCTGGTGCACATTTCTCAAAACATTTTCAACCAGTTGGAAAATGCCTTAAGATAATTATATTGTTTGATTTGATCATTAATTAGAATGCAGAGGAGGATGGACACATCAAATTTTAATGTTTTCTTTTAACTACTAAAAAGTTTATTGTTGTTTAGTTCTCTTTAACCCTTTAACTCCCAGAAGTGATTGACATGTAACTTCTCCCTATAAAATCCACTCATCATCTAGCAAAGAGGTAAGGAGAATACTTAAACTTATCAGGTAGAGGTTGTTTTCTTGATTTAACACCAAATTCTTGTAACTTATTTAAAAGGAAATGTGTAGCAGCTAGAGGGGAGAATTAACAATCAGATCTTGGAAGTGAAAGGGTTAAAAGCTTTAATTTCAAGCCAGTGTGTAGTATGGAAATCCTGTATTGCACTTAATAAGTTATTTTTCAATTCATTCACAATAGACTAATCAGGAATGGAACATTTTGTTTCAGTATATAATGATTATTATTGCATTATTTTAGGTAGTTAGTATTTGAATTTAAGTAAAAAAAGCACAGCAGTCCTATGTCTGAGTGACTTGCTGTAGTCTCTTATTTATCTTCAGTCCCTAATTTTTGCTGATGACTGTTGATTAAAATCAGGAGGAAAATAATAAAAAAAGACACCAACAATTTGACAAGGAAAAAAAACCCATCCCTTTCTCACTGTAGGATAGTACCCACTGATAAAAGGATGAACCTGATTAATTCTGACTAAAGCTGACTAATTTGAGAGTATAAGAGTTAGTTTGAGAGTACATGTTTAAGTATGTAAGTACTACAAATTCTTTTGCAATTGTTTAAAAAAAAACGTTATACCTCCCAACTCAAAAGCCATTTTTTATTTGACCCTGATTGCCCCCTTTGGCTTCAGTTGGGAAAAGAAAACTCACTGTATCCCTTGAAGCCAGTCATTAGCTGCTTATGTTTAACAAAGTTTGAACTGAAACAAACTCTGGACAAGTATGGCAAAGAATGAGTTGCATGAAAAAACCAAGACTTTCTTTTCTTATCACCCCTCTCCCTGAAAGGACACTTTCGTGCCCCCATTTGTCTATCTTATCGTGATAATTGAAGTTTATGGTTTAAAATCTAACATGATATCCGAGCTAATTAACCACAGAAAGAAAAGAGAGCCTAATCAGTCTCCCAGAAAACTTACTGCTTGTCTTATACAGACTTAAGTGCTTGAAACTCCCCATCACAGGCATGCTTGGTACTGTTGTCTTTCTGGGATACACAGCTTCCACAAAGAAGGGCCTGCAAGAGAAAAATATTATTAACCAGTAAGAAAATAAGTAATATATCTAAAACAACTTGATTCTCAGCAATACTTAAAACAAACTGTGTACGGTTTTCAGTTGAGTGAGTCAACTATCAGATCTTGGATGTAAAAGGATCATGATTTCAGTTAGTTGGCTGAGAGGAGACAATATGGGATAGATTTGAACATTATCATGATCTTTTTACTCCTCATACACAGTGTTAATAACAACTTGGTTGAGCCTAAAAACAATCTAATATTTCTAAGCTTTTCCATAACCTTGGTCTGTGATTGGCTAAAATATTAGCACTGTCTAATCAACCAATCAGAGAGAAAACAGCAATTTTGGTTTCTTGTAGTTTGCAGTGGCCTAAATTGGTTTCTTTCATTGTTTTTCTCCATTTTTATTTTCTTATTTTTTCATATTTTAAAATCTTAGCCCATCACATGACAGAATGTCCTCTAACTAAAACTAGGAGATAGTAATCCTAGGATATACCTCCAGGAATATCCCCCAATTTTAAAACCGTACATTCAATATGGACAACTCTGTGTTTCAGATTTAAATCAAGATGAAAAGCATTGTGTTGTTGTTATGGAAGAAGGAACATGTTCCTTTGGTCATAAAATCACTTCAGAGAACACTGAAAAGTGAACCTCCCTCACTATAAACAGTAAGCTGTTCATAAACATTTTTCTCTGCATGTCAAAATATATTTGAAGGATAGTAAACATAATAGCCTCCATTCGGTGCAGAAAGAGGGAAGCTGTAATATAATTTATAATAAAAACCTCTCAGGCATAAGCATTCTTTTCTCCAACAAATGGCATGGGTTGTCAAAGGCTACCAATTGGGTTCTCATCCATTATATACTGAGCAAAAAAATAACAATTGCAGGCATCCAAATTGAAACATTGCTTCAGGACAGATTAATTGGGTAATATCTTATCATCAATACATAGCAAGAAACAGGTAAGCAGGTGAAGGAGAAATTATAGAGGGAAACACCAAGATGTCTTTCAGCAAATGTTGATAAGATGAAGAAAACAACAGCATTGTTGGTTTAAAAAAAGATAAATGAAAGAGAACAAATATGCAAGTTTTGTGGTTAAAGGGGAACACAGTCTCAGAGGTGCTCGTGATGGCCAAAATTACTTGTAATGGTCAAAACAAAAACACACTTCTATTAATTCCCATGAGTGACCAAAACAGAATTTCTCCATACAATTTCATTACAATATCAAGCAGACAAGTGATGAGAATGAAGAAAATATTAATTTGGAGATTATCAGTTGATCCAATACCAAATTCTCCAAATTACCATCGTGAGAACTATTATAGCAGACAGGAAGGACAATAACTAATGAGATCTTGGGAGTTAAAGGGTTAATATACTTCCTCACAAAACAAAAAAAAGAGGAGAATCACAGCAAGGTGAACAATTGAAGTGGTTGCAAAAATAAAATCTTTTTACAAATAATGAGTTTTTTCAGAAATAAACAAACAAGAAAACAAAATATAGGAGAAGAAAAGACAAACAAATGTTGTACAAGATCCTGGTTAAAGACAATTGAGAACAATTTAAAGCGATTCAGAAAAATGATCCAGCAAAGTTAAACTATAAATCAGAATGAATAAAATTTACAGTAAAGAACTAAATATATGAGTGATACAAACATCGGTAAATTGAGCAAAAAAAAGTAACAGAAAATCAAAGAAGTAACAAACTTGAAAACAGAAGAACTTAATGAAAATGCAAAGGAAAGAAAATGTACAAAAACTGTCAACATGATTTTTAGCAGTAACAGTACTTTTCATTTATTTCTTATAGCTTCCTTATCTTCTTTAACTCTTTAATTCCTGTGAGTGACCAAGACAGAGTTTCTCCTAACTATATCTAATACAATATCATGCAGACAAGTAATGAGAATAAAGAAAAATGTCAATTATGGGATTACTAATTGATGTGATACCAAATTCTCCAGACTAACATAAAGAGAATCATTTGGCAGTTAGTAAGGAGAATTACTTATGAGATCTTGGGAGTTAAAGGGTTAAGTAAGTCATATTAGGGGCCAAAATTGTATCCTTTGCCAAATTTGAAACTGAGAAGAAGACACTTAATGAACAGTTAAGTTACTCTCTGTAATACTAAAGTGCAGCGGCAAAGAAATCTTCCCAAAGATCACACCACCGTAATACTTTAACAGCTGACATGTGGCTGATCTTTAGTGGTCCTTTTATCAAACCCTTGTCACACTGTAGTCATTAATTTACTAAGCTGTCTTTGAGAAGAAATATGTCTTTCACCAAAATTTTGTTTATTTCCTTTCAGCGGTGAACCAAAGCACCATTCTAAACCTAATTAGCGTAATCGTAAGTTGGATTTTGCTGGAAGATAAATCGAAACAAAACAAAGCAAAACAAGACAAAACCTAATTATAAAAGAAACCCGAAGATAAGTTTGTCTTGAAAAATTCATTTTAAGCAACAACTACGTGTAATCGTTATTTTGCCACGAGAAAAACATGTAAATCCTTACCATTATGTAAGATTAATTAAAAATAAACAAACCAAACCTCACGTGCCTTCGATGTAATTTTTTTATTCTAAGTTTCCAATAACTTTCCTGCCTGTATAGGTAATTTGTCACGGTCAAGATTAATACGAGCAATTCTTAGAAAAATAAATGTGGGTATAAACTGGAACAGCCCCTTACTACAAACCATAGCTGCTACAATTACCAGCATTTCAAAACTAAGTCTTATACAATCTTGAACCTGACTTTCATTGCTAAAACGACTACTTACTTGTAGTAAATACATGTACTACCAGGGCGTAGTGAACACAATGTGTCGAGTAATATCTCACCTCTGTTTTACATTCCACAAGAGGTTTTGCCAAGCCCGAGATTCGTCTGAAATCTTCTCCCTTTCGGCTTATTATTTCAGATAACTTTTCATGTTACGCTTTCCGCCAGCTTTATAGAAGCACGCAGTGTATCCTGGTTCAACATGGCTACAAAGCGGAAATGAATTGTGCTGAAACCGGAAGTTCAGAATCACTTGCGTTTGTGATGCGTACTGGTAGACAAACAAACAAATAGACGATACAGCTTTCTGAAACACGTTTACAAAATTCTACCAAACCCACAATATAGGAAACTTAGGAAAAAAAATCTTATGGATGGTTAATTTTTTTCAAGTTTTGTTAGTTGTCAATTAGTTGCGAAATATACTCTCCTCACAGCAGGATTCCACCTGTTCTGAGGCAAAACCGAAACAAAACTGAAACAATGTTGTGGCAGATGGAAAACTTTTTCTAAAAGCATGGTCCATCGAATGATTGCAACGATCGCAGTAAACTTGGTATGAAAAAGGTTGTATGGCACAAAAGTTTTCAACCTGACTTTGTTTACCCGCTTGATGAATTTATGTACGACTCGTCACAGCATCGCAACATTGATATCTGTTGTCATTAAGCCGAAAACTAGAGCGCTTGGTCTGCTTGGAGTTCTTGCCAAATCCCATCGGATGGCAATTTGCTGCCATTTCGACAGAAAGAAAGAGATTCTTTCCAAGACCGAAAAATGACGGTGCCGCTTGCATAGGAGAAACGAGACGTACATCGGGTTGCGACAATGGTAATATTCCTCTTGGCATGGAGAATGGTTGAATACAAGATTCGTTCGTAACGGCTTTGCATTCAGGCTTATGCTTATATTTTTTTTTGTTCCCGGTTTTTGTTTATTTATGTTGATCTTATTTTTTTTCTTTCACCTTTTAGCTTTTTCTTGTGTCTATTTCTGGTTTTGTTCTTCGCTTGCTTTTGGTTTACAGCGTGGTTCTTGGTTTTATGTCTCACTTTAACGTTTAAACTACATTTTACAGTAAGATAAGTATTGGGAAGTGTTTTACTGTATTTAAGCATATTAGGCTTTGCCATTGGAGTTTAACATAATGGTACCTTCCGTTTTTCATGTCAGTGTAAGCCAGTATATTCTCTCTGATATAATAAAGCCAGTAAGTGCCGTTCATCGCCTGTCCACCTTCACTCGCATTAATTTATTTACAAATCTCAGCTGGAAGCTCCAGGATTAGACCGAGAGGTATCGGAAATAAACAGACGGCTTGTTTACGGAATTTCTTCGAAGACGAACTCTTTGGACTTTTTCGTTTCTGCCAGTCTCTCCGATGCAGTAGGCTTGACCGGTTGGAGCAATTGAAGTTATAAACTACGTTCTTTATGTATGTTATAGTCGCTGTAGTCGTAAGAGTTGCGATGTAGTTTCTTTCGGTTGTTGCGGTAGGTTGGTGAGTGTTTGGTCAGATGAAGTTGTCGTTAAAGTTGTTTTTGAAAAAAACACGGTCAAGGTATTTGTTCATGTCGGACAAGCTGTCTGTTGTGTTACAAACTAATTGCGCTTGTCTTGTTAGAATCCTGATAGTGGTGGCTTTGTGTGATGTCAGGATGTAAGATGACTCGTCTGGTAATCTGCTGGTAGAAGTTAGTTTCTTGCAAACTGATATCCGTAGTGAGTTTTCGTCACGGGTCACCAGGCAGTTAAGAAAAGGAAGTTTACCATTTTCGTCAACTTTTCTGGTTAACTGTATGTCATAGATAATGTATTATCAACATAGCGTAGCCAAATCGGTCTCGTTTGTCGGCAAGTCGAAAGGGCGCGTTCCTCGATATTCTGCATCACAATTTCTGCTACAACAACGGAAGCTGAAAACCCCACAGCTGTACCGTGTAACTTTTTGTGGTGTTTACCGCTGTATTGAAAGAAAGTTGACGTCAGGCAAAGATTCAGTAAATCTATAATGTGTTCTGTCGGTAGCGGTAGTGGCTTGGTAGATTATTGGATTGCAGTCTCAGTACATCGTAGTGCCAATTGAAGTAAAGTGACTAAACAGTCATTTTACATCAAATGACACTAGTTTGTAGTCATCAGGTGTCCTTGTCATCTTTTACTTTTACGGCAACAGAAGACTGGGGAGAGAAAGAAATCTTTTGTAATAAGAAGGCGAGCGTCGGTGAAAAGGAAGGAGAGGGGAGGGGGTCGGGCAATAGAAATTATCTGCTTTTTCCCGTGCACTCCCCCCTACCGTCCATTTTAACTCTGAATCAGACATTGGCGGTAGAATTTATGATCGCGAGCTTGTAGCGTTAACTCACGTTAACTCTTACTCGTATTACTAACTGGCTATTAGCCTGCACTGGTGGCTACTAACCTGCACTGCACTGTAGGTTAATAACTAGTGTGAAGTATACGCGTGCACTTTTTAAGTTGCTGACTGCTGATGTTTCAAATATCAGCCGCTTACGGTTCGTGCAATGAAAGTAGCTTTTAAAGCGTCACTCGCATTCGTTAGCGTCGGCTAATTTACATTACCAACTAAGTTGATTAAAGTAAAATTATCTTGTCATGTTCCTCCAAAGCACGAAGCACCACAGTTTCTATCGAAACCCATCTTCTATATAGATTGAAGCAAAGTTATCTAAGGGCATCCGGATCTGAAAGCACATCCAAAGAGCGAGATCATTATATTTGAACAGCTGATTGTGTCTACATTACCATCAGATGCTCACTGAGTAACCATTTCAAGATATTCGGAACCGAATCGCAAGTGACGTTCGAAGTAAATTTGCATTTGAATTGTAATCATTTGTTTGGTGATATTTTTCTGTCCTAAAAGCTGAGCATTTTTGAAGAGCTGCGTCATCATTCCTTAGTCTAGGATGTTTGTAAAAATTACCTTTAAAGCACGAGAAACCTCAAAAAAAAATATTAGTTTTGTAAGATAGAATAATTGAACGGGAAAGAACTTACCCTTAATGGGATGAGGTCGGCAAAGGATGAGGAAGATTGACTAGAATTGCAAATGAAAGATTAAATCATAAAAAATTATTAACAAAATTAGTCTCAACAGGCTTGCCTAATGTACATGGAGGCGAAAAATAAAAACTCGCAAATAGTTTATAACGCAACTTCTTTACTGATTGTGATGTTAAGTGCTCATGAAATTAATTTTATCCCCTTAACGGCCAGTGGAGCAAAGATACATGCAAAACTGCCCCTGTTTCAATCAGGTTTAAGCTATCTTCCTAAGCTGTCTTTTAGGTGTAGACTGCGCGTGCCTCGCTCTACTCGTCGACAAGGATTCTCAGCCGTAAAGTTGTACTGTCTGATGCAATCAGTGAACATTTTAACATTTTATGACGCAAGTATAGGTTTTTCACCGGGCCAATATAAGGGGAGATCTCTCTACAAACGGAGATCTCTTTACAAAGGGGGGATTCTACCTGAAATTAGCTCAAAATATTGTTTTTTTGTTTTCTTCAGAAATGCGAGGTTCAACTATTCGACTTTACACTGACGATCGTTTTTACCGAAAAATTTTAAAATATAAATGAGAAATTACGTTAGAAAAGAAGAGGTATCTAAATAGAAATCTCGTTTCCATGGCAACCAAAACAGCATTTTTTGTTTCTTACTTGTTTACCAGCCTGTTTGGAGCTCAAAATATGTCAAACAAGCCCGAAACGCCCCTTAGAATCCTTGTGCTGTCTTACATGAAGGGGAAAATAAGAAATTGAAAGAGTAACACTGGAGACGAGTGAGAGATTTTTGTGTGAAAGTTGTCACAGTGTATTGCGAAATATTGAACTCCTTTTGTCTCTTTTGTGCTGGAATGACTGGAAAGAAGAAAAGAACCGTTTACAGGAAAACTAGGAAAAGAAAGGGGCATGGAGGAGATCGTAAAAAAGCGCAATTACTGAAGAAAAGCGGTTGCAACAGGAAGAGTGAACCAAACGAACCGACCCCAGGAACTTCGCACGATCAGTCTGATCTGTCAGATTTTGGCGAAGAAAGCGATCAGCTTCCTAGTTCTTCAAGGAAGAAGATGAGATTCCAGAGCTCAGAAGATGAGTCTTCTTCAAGTTCTGATGAAAACAAAAAAGTTTTCGAGGTAGCTGAGGTAGAAAAAGGATACAGGCTCGTTGATCTAAAGAGCTTCTCTTCTGTGCTCTCAACTTTACACAAATGCGAAGAAGGTGAGAAAAATATCACACATCATAAATATGCTTTTCAGCCCCTTGAACCTAAAGAAAAACGATAGTTAGAATTATTTGCAGAAAAGGAGTTTTATTATTGTTTAATCATTTTTTCTGATCTTTCTTCACTGCAACACTTGTACACATTTATGGAGGTGTGAACTAATGCTCCAACATTGTGGTTCTGTTTGGTTCAGTAACTATAGCTAATAGCATCCTTTTCCGTCATGTTTTTAATATAGGAGACCTTACTATTGAAGAAAATACCGCTAGCCGTTATGGACTGATGTCAGATCTCTCCATTCACTGCAATTCTTGTGATGAAAGTACTCCTTGGCAGACATCACCCAACCTTGCCAAGAAAGGCAAATCATTTGATGTCAACCGGAGAGCTGTCTACCACTCAATAGAAACTGGAAGTGGCTACGACGGACTCTCTTCTTTCTGTGCGATAATGAACATGCCTTGTTTGTCAAGAGCTGCTTACTACAAGCAAGTTGATGTAATTTTGGAAGCACTGGAAAGTGAAGCAAAAGAAGAACTAAAAGGTGCAGGCCAAAGGCTCCGAAAGCTAATCATGGAGGAAAATGGCATCTCAGACAGCACCACAATAATTGATGCTGCTGTTAGCTTTGATGGCACTTGGGCCAAAAGAGGTTTCACATCACTAACAGGTGTTGTTTTCGTCATCTCAATTGACACAGGAGAAGTTTTAGACTATCACGTGATGTCTAAATCTTGCCGTAAGTGCTCCCTAAAGAACTCACAATGTGAAGGGAATGTGGAAGAGTTTGAAGAATGGAGGAGGGAGCATGTTGCATCTGGAGATTGTGACATCAACTTCGAAGGAAGTTCACCTGCTATGGAAGCAGAAGGAGCTTCTGTTCTTTGGAATAGATCCATCGAACTTCATAACATGAGGTACAAATGGATGGTGTCAGACGGGGACAGTAAGGCCTTTAACACTGTTCAACATGCCTATGATGACTGTGAAGTTATTAAACTGGATTGTGTAGGCCATGTGCAGAAAAGGATGGGCAAACATTTAATGAATTTGAAGGCATGCAGTAAGGGTAAACTTGCTGATGGAAAACCTATAGGAGGGCGTGGCCGGCTTACAGAAGGAAAGATCAAGCAGCTTCAAAGGTACTATGGCCTAGCAATCCGGCAAAACACCTTGACCAAGGCAAATCCCTCTGAACGGGAGGTTGACATTGCAGTTTATGCTATGAAAAAAAATATTATTGCCATTCTCCATCACTGTGTAAATTCAACTGACAATGCTAAACAACACCGCTTCTGTCCACCAGGTGATTCATCATGGTGCAAATGGCAACAGGACCAGGCAACAGGAACCAGTACCTACAAAGGAGATGACTGTTTGCCCGAAGTCTTCGTGGAGACTCTAAAACCCACATTTGTGTCATTAAGTGACAGTAAACTTTTAGAAAGATGTGTACGAGGAAAAACCCAGAACCCAAATGAAAGCATCAACGCAATGGTTTGGGTCCGGTGTCCCAAACATAAACACCATGGAGTGAAAGTTGTCCGGTGTGCTGCTGCGTCTGCAGTCTGCCACTTCCACAGAGGTGCAGAAAGCAGAGAAAGATTGATGGAAAGGCTTTCAATTCCTGGAGGTGCATTTACTGAGGATGCATTTCGACTAAGAGATAATTCAAGGCTTCGGAAAGCTGATAAGCAGGCAACGGCCAAGGAGAAGAAGCGCCGGCAGGGATTGCAGCTTATCCGTACTCAAAGAGAAGCGGCTCTTCGTGAAAAAGAAGATGTTTCATATGAAGCTGGGGCATTCTAACTCTTGCTCTTGCCTATCCTAATTATATTTGAACTTATGGCTACTCATTGACTTCATAATTTGAATACAGGAGGTGTTTAATTTTAAAATCTTGTAACTTTAGGCCTTTTTTTCTCAAAACGTATTTTTTAATACTTGAGAAAAGATTACTCAAGAAGTATGAGAGCTATGGACCTGAAATTTTTAGGGATTGCTGATCTAATTGAGTTATTTGGGATGAGTGAAGGAAAATGCCATAGAGGTCTTTCTAAAGAAATGATTAAACAAATAGTGATCATGTGTTAGATGTGTAACTTGACACCAGTGCTGTGATGTCAAATTTAAAAAATTCTTGAAATCCTTCACTCATCCCAACAAGTATTCAATATTCTTTAGAATAACAGCAAAATATTGGTATTTCATTGAAACAGTTTCTAACAATCTTTACTCAAGTACATATAGGTGAGACACTACAAGTTGTTAATTGAAATGACCGGTGTCAGGTTACATTTGCTGCAGGTGTGACATAACACCTTTTTTTGAAAAATATAGTTCATAAGCTTTCCAGTGATATATAGTTTTAGATAGTTGTGACCAAAACTTAAATTCCTACAATTATTTGAAAAAATGCACTTTTTTTAGGTAGAATCCCCCCTTAAATGAGGGTCTCAATGGGGTGAAGGCTTTAACGGCCAACGGTTATAATGTTAGCCAATTAACGGCGAACGGTTAATATCTTTCCACTGCAGTCATCAGAAAGTTTTAAACAGGTAACTTTTTTTACGGCTGACCAATTAAAATTCGTCAATTTTCACCAACTGCTAATTTAATTTGGGCCTTTTTCCGGCTAACGGTTAAACCAATCGAGCTGACTCTTGCATAACAAGTCCGTAGCCTCTTTCTTATAGAAGAGGCAAACAAATATGCGATTATCTGTGCAAGCAGAGTAACCTCCATTAGAATTTCACTGATGACTCACTTAATAAACTTGTATGCAAATTTTATAGTGTCGGTTCACCAATGAAAGCCTATCACACCCAGTGCGACGTTTAATTATTCCATTTACGGTTTAGAAAAATACCCCAATTACCTACAAACGGGTGGCGCAGAATCTATCATCTCCTCTACTCTTTTACCGTGATGCACACTGATTAAAGACAATTTCGGTAAGTTTTCTTTACTCTTGTGCTTTACTCACTGCAGACTGACATTATAAATACAGTCTTAAAATAGAGGTATACTATGGAAACCATACAATTTTTTAACTCCGGATATATATTTAACAAATAGATTCCAAGTTGCCGTGCGTCTGTTCAGTAATAGATCACAGATGACGTCAAAATGTGGTAAGAACAAAAAAGTGGCACACGAGGCGCAGCCGCACGGCAGCTTGGAATCTATTTGTTTTATATAATAATGAAGAAATGTAAAATGGTTTCCGTGTTTACATAGCCTGATGTAAACACGCCGGAGGTTGGGAGAACACGAGATAAGCGTAGGAAACCACGACGCGAAGCGGATGGTTTCCAGTATATCGAGTGTTCTCCCAACCTCCCAAGTGTTTACATCAGGCTATGTAAACATGGAAACCATTTAACATTTCTTTTATAAAATAACTAATGAAAGAGGAACGAAAACCGTGTTTACATAAGCTCATGTAAAATGGTTTTATGGCCAATCAGAGCGCGCGTACTATTTGAATTATTTTATAAAGAATCAAAATATACGGAAAAAAGTTTTAATGATGACGTCATCTATACTTCTGTCCTCCAATAGATCATAAGTGAGAACCAATCAGAATGCGTGCATAACTGAGCTTATTACACAAATATATAGAGAGCCTATATGAGATCTTGACGCAAGACGCCCATTTAAACCCTTAAGACTGACCCAAGCCTTCAAACATATCTCTTAATGTTCTTAAAATTCAATCAAAGACGCTTCGACTTCGAGTTTTATTTTCCATAACTATCAAGTCTTCAAGAGCACTTCCCGTGGGTTTAAATTTTTTCGATATAGGCCTGCAACTAATTTGTAAGGACGATTTACCGTGATAGATTCACTCCAAAGCTTAACTAATCTACAGATTCAAGGAATATGCATCGTTCGGTTTAGATGAAGTCTGAGCCTCATTTGTAAAGTCGTATTCAGTTTCACTTGCCTCCGTTGTTTTAACAAAGGCTGCTTGATCAGCCTCAGTTACTTCAATCCCGTCATCTGCACATGTGCTGCTGGTTCCCCCTTCACCAATCATCATCACGGTTCCATGACCGCGATCCCTGGTTCTTTTTCCCTTGTTCTCTATTGTTTTACATCAACTATGTCTTCTATATCAAGTATGAGGCCGATGTTTCATCTCTTTTCTTGCATTCATGAACCATTTTTCAATTAAGTGTACAAAGAAACCCGGGTTTGTTTTGGTTTAACTTAACTTTGCTCTATGATTGGCTCAGAAAATTCGCCCCATTTACTAATCAATCAAATGCAAAACTACAACACCGACTTCATGTCATTTGCCTTTTCCCGTGCTTCAATCACTTTGAGTTCTCATTAGCTAATGATAATATAAACGTTTGTTCCAATCGGTCGCCGGGACTATTATGGTTAAGATTTTTAGACAATCAATTTAAAATTTGTCTAAGAGGCAAGGCAAATCATAAAACATTGGAGACATTAACGAATCCACAAATTCAATGAGTATCTTTTCGTTTTATGACCCCATGCACTGTCACCAAACTCATCTTCTCTTCTGCCATGCTCTTTTATTTTAAAAGAGGCAAGTTTCGCCTTCGTTATCGCAATTCCGTGATCGGCATCAGAACAACTATCTCCGCCTCCTCCAATCATGATCACAGAACCACCCCACCCCCAGCTACACCAGAAGCCGACCTCATCAGCACCTTGCAGGTCACCGCTGCATGAAGTCTGTCCGAAACCCTCAGTTTGTAGGTACTGTCCACCATATTGAACATTGCATTTTCCTAGGCACTCATTTTTGGACCAAACTGAACCGTTTCTGAAGTCACCATAGCCGGTAATTTTGGAGCGAAATGTCTTCCTGCTCAGGCAGTTCCCCGTTGTTTGCAATAGAGGAGTGTGACTAGAGTCATCATTGCGCGTGATCTTAATCTCACTGCCACTGACCAGCCAGAACGCCGGCGAGATCATGTCTGCTTTGTATGACGGGTCAGTGGTTTCTCCTGCAGCTTGAGTACTGTCATACCACCAACCTCCTGAGTCATCCATCCAGTTTTTAGTGTCACTGTTTGAAAACCGAGCGAGGAGAGTCCAGGCCTGATCCGCTGATGCCATGTCACAATAAACCTGGCAACGAATTAAGAATTCCATGCAAACTTACATTTTTTAATCCAATTTTTTTTTGCGAATTACCTTCAAGAAAGAAATTATGAATTCCAAACATTCTTGCTTTTTACGATACAAATCTATCTTTTCTTGAATTACCCATGATTGAAGAGTAATAGTCTAATTACCAAAAACTTCTTGGATTTCATGTCTGTCTCCTGGGGCTCCAGCCAATATCTACCGCTGACAGCCATCCTTCGTTCGCTAGCTTTGATCTCTCCACAAGACTCGGCAGGCATCTCAGGAACGAAGCCTAATAAGCCTGTGGAAAAGAAACAGGAAAATGCTTCTCGTTCGATGACAATTACCTTCTTGATCCACTAACGTGCTATTTACAATCAAGCACTATTTTCAACAAAAAAGAGTAAATTGTGGTCATATCAAATCGCATAATATAGTTATGAATCTAACAATGCCTCGACTACTCTCTGCTTACAACTGATATGTCAAATTTCATTTAAAAAAAATTCCAGAGGGTAGCTCTCCAGCTAACATCTTTCAAAATACTGTAAGCCAACTTCATTAAGTTCTTATCTCTGTTCTGCACAACCTGCCCCTTCGTTTGAACAGAGGACACGCCTACCTGAACCTCTTTCCCTCCTTTCCCTCCCCCCCCCCCCAACACTTTTACTATTATGAGGCTTTGATTTGGTAAATTACACATGCGATGTGTGCATTATAAAGAAATTATGTTAAGGCTTTATCTCGGTCCATTGACAATACTGACAGAAACAGTAAAATTATAATCAGAACTACAGAGAGCTTCAAACCAAAGCTAAAATGCTGCCGAAGCTCCCTAATTTTCGGTATTCGTTGCATAGGATTTTACCTCGGCAGCTGTGTCCATCCCCAATGAATCCCGGCTTACAAGAGCATTTGAACGATCCCTCGGTATTTTTACATGTGGCATTGTCCTTGTTACAGCTGTGGGGATCTTCAGCACACTCATCGATGTCTAATATGAATTTAATAGACTGTAACTATGACATTAATTGGGAATAACTGTGGAGCTGTGGGAGTGGGACTTCAATCTGTGACTGACGGACTGATCTCAAAGGAACCTAACAACCACTACTCATTGCGCGCTTAGTCCGCCATTACTATGTTATCGAGATTTGTGAAATTTCCAGTATGGTCTGTCATCCAAGTGCATCTGAGAGATTTGAATATGTTGAGATCTTAAATTGTCGTAGCAGTCTTCTGAAATTATCGGGGCTTTATTACGGGTAGTTAGTGATTTCTCGCAATTTTCTTGAGAAATTTTGGTTTGGAACCGAGACCGTCAATTACTTCTCGCGTTTCTTCACATGGAAGGCCTAAAGCCGGGAGGCAGACGAAAAAATTCAACATGTGGAATGACAGGAAGGTTGGTCCTGACATCGAAGGTCTAAGTAATATCCAATTTGCAGAAATTGGATATGCTTCGCGCAAGGTACAGGTCACAAGAGGCAAGTGACCAGTTAAAATTTGAAGTACCAAGAATCCTGCTCGACCCGTGACACTCCTGCCATCCGCAAGCGTTTTTAAACTTGTGTCTTCAAAGATTAGTTCTGACCAAGATATAATTTAATGACTTTCGTTTACGAATAGATGCGTTGATTTAAATATGAGGCCATTTCCTCATCAGTATTTTTTTGTGGTTAAGTAAAGCAATATTTTCTCCTCTGTGCTATTTCCTTTGTTTTAAAGTGAACCCTTCTCTACTGGAGCAGATAACTCTAGAGATGTTTCGCCAGGACTTTTTCAGACATCCTTTATTTCCTTTAGGCGTATTTTGAAGCTCTGTAGGTTTTCATTAAGTGCGGAGCGCGTCGGATTTGTTCTTAGGTTGCAAAACGCTTCTCCTTTCGCGAATCCTTTCCTTGTACCTGGGAGAAGTGTTGACGGGTCAGCAATTAAATGTAATATCAACGATTTTCTTCTCAGTTGCCCGTATGTAAACAAAGACAGAGGCGTAGTTAATTAACCAGGATCTTTAAAGAACGTTTGACGTTAGCAGAGGCTATCCAAAAGTTAACCTAAGCTTTTTTTTTTTTACCCAGAGACATACCTTGATTTGATGAACAGCTTTCAAATCAACATCGAAATCAGTCAGTCGTCCAATAAACAAACGTTTGATATGCACCCTTAAGGAGCACACGAGGTCTTTTTCCTACGGATTTTATCCCCGAGACTATATTCATCCTAAGTGATAATAATCGCGGCAGTTAATCCAGGCAAAGCGATGGGTAAAAGGAGTTTACAACTAGGACTAAAAAACCGATGTACCTATCGAAGAAACCCAAAAAATTTGACGTTGTCTTATGACGAAAAGAGAATGGTGAAAATATGAAGCGTGTGTCAGGTTATCCGTCAGTGGAAACAAGCAAAAAAGCAAGACGATGAAAATTGACAGAGCTTTGAGAAGATTCCCAGACAGAATGGATTGTTTGATAATACGATGTTTCGAGAATTCTACCTTGGCATTTCTGTCCATTTCCAGTAAATCCCTGCTTACAGGAGCAGTTGAACGATCCCTCGGTATTTGTGCATGTAGCATTGTTTCTGCTACAATTGTGGGTATCTCCAGCACATTCATCAATGTCTGATATGAGATCAACAGAACGTACCATGACCATGATAATGAGTAACCGCGCTGAAGGGGAATTGGGGCTGGGGTAGGTCTCCAGTTTGCATTGTGAGAATGACAGTCACGCCTGTCAATCGAGTGTCTAGAATCTCAGGTCATTATGTATGTCGTATTATATATTAGTAGATCTGAATGTATAATGTACTGATACTACAGAACACCATGCTTTGATAATTTTCATCACCTTTACAGTTGTGTCCATCTCCGGTGAATCCAGGACTACAAGAGCAGCTGAACGATCCTTTGGTATTTGTACAAGTGGCATTGTCCCTGCTGCAGTTGTGGGTACCTGTAGCGCATTCATCGATGTCTGCAATGAAATCAACTGATTGTACCCAATCTCATACAAGTAAGGAGGCTTCAATATACAATGGAAAAATTGTAGTAAAGACAATTTAATCAGTCAAAAAAAAATTGAAAAAAATAAGTCGTAATTAGGTTTATCAGATGTTGTGTCTTAAAAGAAACCAAAAAGAGTAGGGCTCTTTTAAAATTTTTGTGGACAAGAAGGTCAGGCTATGTATGTTTTACTTGCTGAAACGGGAAAGCAATCATACTTTGAAAAATTATCACACCTGCACAGTTGTGTCCATCCACGCTGAATCCAGGATCACATGAGCAGTTGAACAATCCCTCTGTATTTGTGCAAGTAGCATTGTCCATACTGCAGTTGTGGGTATCCTGAGCACACTCATCAATGTCTGCAATGAAATCAACTCAATGATGTGTGCCACCATGATTGTAGGGGGAGAATGAAAAAATATACAGATATTAAAAAAAAATAATGAAAAAATCTATAAATAAATAAAAAAATAATATAATGGAAAAAAAAACTGTTCGAGACGACAACAACGCCTGCTGATCAAGTTTAACCGACAATAATTGTATATCCGATGGAATGAAAAGAGTAAAGTATTATCTAGATAATCAAACGCGACTTCTACCGAGATCTTTAGGGTTCTTTTATTATCATAACAACAAGAGTATCAGGTCATTATTTGTACTGCCTTCATTAATGACTGATGTGGCCTGAAGAAAATTTATTACCTATACAGTTGTGTCCATCCCCACTGAATCCAGGTTTACACGTACACTTCGAAGATCCACCGGAATTTTCGCAAATAGCGTTTTCATTGCTATTGTTGGAGGTATTCTCAGCATCTCCGCCGATGCCTGAAATGAACCCAATAGTGTGTACAAAAAGTCGTGATACACGATATTTACACAGTGATCAAACGTCTGCGGTTATGCAAACGACACAGAGGCTAGGTGGTGTAAGATGTAATGCGTAAGATTTTACCTTGGCAGATGTGTCCATCTCCAATAAATCCAGCATTACAAGAACAGTTGAACGACCCCACGGTGTTTGTACAAGTGGCATTGTCCCTGCTGCAGTTGTGGGTATCGTTGGCACATTCATTGATGTCTGAATTGGAATCAACACACCGTGCTCGTGATCATGATTACGAACACTTAAGCTGATTGGGAAAAGGGGAGAGAGGGCTCCACTATATGACCATCACGTTTTTAATAATAACAGGTTGGTATATACAATGACTCTACTTCGGCCAGTTGCGTAAGTTTTGTTGTGGTGAAATGATAAATTATTATGCTCTAAATGGTGTTCAGTACCTGTGCAGTTGTGTCCATCACCACTGAATCCAGGTTTACAAATGCACTTGAATGATCCATTGGTATTGGTGCAAGAGGCAGTTGAGTAGCTGCAGTTATGGCTGTTTTTAGAACACTTGTCAATGTCTGAAATCAAATAAGGACTGTGTTTCAGGTATAGCGATAAAGAAGAACAACGAGAAGAGGATGAGTCTATATAACGAAAGTATATGAATTTTAATTTGTCACGACTATAATTATTCACGGGGTTAATGGGCGTTTTGAGGGAGTGAGGAATGCACGTGTAATTTTCCTGTTTCACAAGATCATGCTTTGCAGGATGATATCTTTGCAGTTATGAATGTTGTTGCGGTATAATGTGACCGACAAAAAGAACACCACTATCCTACAAAATCAACTAATGTATTAAAAAAACTTGTGATGTTTTTAATAGGAGCTGTTCCTAAAAACAGTACAAAAATAAACCTCACTTAAGCCCACTACAGTCTATATCACAGTTGTTCCCAGAGTTCCTCGAAATAAACAATCTTCCACAGTAACTTGGTAACTCTCGACAGCAGCGACTACTATTACGACACGAATGAATCCTTATAAACATTTACAAAGTATTCTAGAACATCCTGGAAGCTTACAACACAACTATTTTGGTAGTATTACATCATGACTACGTGACATAATAGAATGTTCTAGAAAGTTCCATGACATGCATGCAAGCATGACTAAGCATTCTAGAAACTTCTTGATTATTATCCTTAACGCCATCCCCACTGAATTCAAGGATTGCAATAGCACTTGTAAGATCCCTTGGTATTAGTGGAACTGGCATACTCGCTACACTTGTGAAAATTTAGAACGCACTCATCGATGATTGAAATTATATGATGTGTTACGCTATTTGCCAGCAGTTTCGAGTGAGGAGCTGCTGCGGAGAGGAATGCCTATCATAGGCTGGGGTGAGACTGCAACTTGAAAGAAGCAGGATAGTCTTTGAAACAGAAAATGAATGCAGCAGTAAAGGGAGGTGATTCAAGTTCTTTCCTGTTCATCCTAAACAAGACACAATACCCAGAGTGGAGAAAAAGAGCATGAAATTTGAAATTGCGCCCCCATACTTCTTTCCCCCGATAATGGTTCTTATGAAATATGTGTCACAAGTACAACCGATTCTAAATCTTGAACCCTCTGAAGAAATAGACCACTGTGTTAAAATCAAAAGCAAAATTCATTTCTATCATTTTAAGCGTCACCTTCCTCACAGTCGTGGCCAGTGAATCCAGACGCACATAAACATCGATATCGTTTTCTTGTAAATCCCGACTGGCAGGTGCCGTAGTTTTTACATGGAGCTTGAGCGCAAAAATTCTTCAAAAACAATAAACAAAACAAAAAGAAAACTGTCACTGGCGTTAAAAGCGAAATTCATTATGAGACATATTGTAAAACTTCGAGAGCTAAATATACCACATTTTCAGCATGAGGTGACAAGAAGAATTATCGCTCCCCAGGATGGGATGTCACGAGTAACTGTCTAATATCTTGACAGCCTTCTTCGAAATTTCGCCGAGAACCAGAGAACAATTTGGTGGAGAAAGGAATTTCAAATGTAGCCCGTGTAAGTCACTCCCATCACTCAGAAAAATCGGGAAGGGGCGTCTGAAGACAGGCTATTATAGAGTAAATTGTCTTTCCCAAGAACAGCACACAGTATCCCGCTCATAGCTCGACTGTATCGTTATATCCATAGTCGTACGCACTCTTCAGCAATGAGATGTATCTAATCATTTCGATTATTAAACCCAATTCAAGCCTGAAACCCAATTGAATTTAACTACCTTTTGCAGAAATGCATTCGAAAGCCCATTCCAGTTATTCTTGCCCAGGAAAAATATTTAAGATGAATGAAGTGTTTCGTAGTTGTGCTTCCTTCATTGCAAGAAAAACAACGATCAATTATTTACTCAAGGCCGGTGACTAACGTTCAGAAATGACTAAGAAATATTACTTGCTTTTGGTAACAGAGTTGGGTGTCCTCAAGGCACTCAAAGGACTTTTGTTTTTTGTTAGTGCTTACCTACAAAAGATCTTCAATGTCATCAGCACTTGCCTTAAATTTATGTAAAAATAACAAATGATAGATAAAAGGCGTTTTCCAGACATGAATATTAGCTCTGATGAGTTTAAAAGAGAGAGAGATTAGTGCAATTGACATTTAACGACTGGTACCTTGGTTCCGTGGTAAACATAGTTCGGTGCTTTCACCAGATCCTTATCATACTCTTTACTCGTTGAGTTATTCAGTTCACAGTTGTGTGTTTCTGCTTCGTTTTCTCCAAAATAAAAGTTAACACTGACGCAGTCGTGGTCCAAGTAGCAACGATATTCACACGTGTCCCTGTCAATCACACTGATGTTTGCAATGGTGTGGTTAATGAGACGTTCTCCCACGAAGAAAAAAGTGGATGGAAATGCCAATATACGGCATTGATCTAAAAATTAAAATTAGTAAGAGTTAAAAAGTGAAATGGGTCATCAATCCTGAGGGTCACAGGTGTTTTTTTTAGTTTCCTCAGAAAACTGCAATTGTTTAATGTTATGATATAGGTAAGACGTTTCAATCATGAACTTCCAACTTTTGTACATTATTTCAAATCACGATTTATTATCAAAGCTATTATAACTAAGCGCGCGTTTGCAAGTCCTACCAAACTCCTAATGAGCCATCTTGATGTCTCGACGTAGGTATGGCCGAGCATATATAACACGAGGTTTGCAATTCACTTAGGCAGGTAAGTTCCCGTCTGCCCTCTCCGAGTGGTTTCAAAACTCTTAAGACTGTTTTTTTTTCTGTTCATTTCAATTGAGATATACCTTTTGAAGCTCAAAATTAATTATAGTAAAAATGCTAGATAATAACTGTTAAAAAAAAAAGAGAAAAAAATTCTTGAGCTCCGTTAAGGCACGAAAATACCTTTGCAGTTAAAGGTTTTTCATTCCCAAACGCTCTACGAGTTATGGCCGTGAAGAAGGAAACTGAGCTTTCTGACCTCATGCAAGGCTTTGCGACTTTGGAAACTCTTTTTCAGAACAGTTAGTATTCTTTGAGTTGACAAGTCCCAAAGGCGTTGTTAAATTGAAGATATTGTTTAAAAACTTACAGAAAATTTACCCAAAAAAACTTTGAAAAAAACAAATTTTCAACAAACAGCGACACATTCTGGCTGTTGATTCTAATAATAAAACGAATTCAGCATGCTGAATTGATTATGCGGGTCTCGCAAATGCAGGGAATTCTTTCGTTTTCCGCTTCAAAGCAGCAAATTTAGCTCTTCTCTGAGTTAAGCTTTGGTCTCTAAGTATTTATTGGTCGTTTTCGCCTTGCCTTTTATTGTTAGTTTTCGCGTAGAAAGCGATTACGGAGTAAACCCCATTTAATTGCACAAGCTATATCCGCTACGTTATAAAATAATTGGTTCGTGCTCTCGAGCGAGTGCATATCATGTTATGGATTCACACAGGAAGTTTAGAGATCACTCGAGAAGTTAAAATTGCCCTTGGCTTCACCTCAAGCAACTCATTTCTTTCGTGCTCTGCAAACTTCCTTCGTGCATCCATTTCACGATATACACACGCTAAGCATAAACCAGGATTACTTTTACATTGTTATCTTTATTTTGTTTTTGTTCTGTTTTGTTTTTCCATCATTCGTATCAATTAAACTTGTTTTCGATAAAACGTGAACGTGTTGAATAGATATTTAAAAAGACCCCTGCTAAACCTGTATTGAAGTTTAAGATCTTCCCTTCCCTTCAGTGTGCATCGATTTTAATTGAATTATGAAGATGTCCTAATAAAGAGTTGTTAATTAATATCACTATGGGAATGGTTACACATCCATAACTTTTATCCGTTAGCCACCTGTTAAGTGAGAAGTTTTAAAGTGGACGGTTATTTGCATTCAGTACTCCTTTGCATTATTGAAAGCTTAATTGCTTTCCCTGTATATAAACAATTTTCTTTCTGTTTTTATTGGCTATGAAAAACTTACTCATCAGGCTTCAAATATCGCACAGTACAAAACACAGCAGGAGTGCTTTAACGAGGAAAATATGCATCGAATTCCGAGTTCTAAAAGTTACACGACAACGTTTTGATGTATGTTTAGCACCTGTCTGCATTATATTTTCAAGGCAGAAATTTTTTTCTACTAAAGTTATCTTGAATAAAAAAAAATTATGTCCACGAATTATCACACCAGCGAATAATTATGTACCCAAGAGAGATATTCTTATTTCACAAGAGAATTTAAAACCAAGGGAACTAAAAGCATTCTACTTCCAACTAGTTGATTCATGAATTTGCCTTTCTTTGAGTGTAGGGCTTCTCATAACGATAAGATCTTTCTTGCGAAAATCTTGTCATTAATTTTAGATGACCTTTATTTAAGACTTCAGTTTATTTTCATGTGTGTTTTAAAAGAATTGAAGACCATAAGCAATGAAACATGTCATTAGCTAAGAAATTGCGAGGATTGTTCGGTCATAACTGAAAAAAAACTTCGCAAACATACGTTCTGATGCAGCAAAAAAAGAATCGAAAATATTTTTGAGTAAATGAAAGATAACAATGCATTGAGTTGGACGATGAGTTTTGTAGCCATTTTTTTATTAGGCCTCTACATGACTGAAAGTTTAAGAGGAGAAAATGGAAAGTTTCGTATAAACAAATGCAAGATTTGAAACCTACCATCTGGGCAGGACAGAGCTTGTCCGTGGGAGATAGCCACAGAAATAAAGAACAAGTGGAGAAAAACTCCCATATCCTCAAAAACCAGCTGAATAGAAATCCCATCAATATTTTGTGGCTGTTGAGCAAATCGAGAAGCTTAACAGCAGTTTGTTGACTGCAACGGATGTACCAGCAATCTAATGCCAGACTTCCTAGAAACATGATAGCCAATCACATCTGGATACATCAAAGATGCCTAACACACCCTCACAGAGAGGCTGATAGACTGACTGATGTGTATTGAACTACATAATTTTGTTTGTTTTCTTCCTCGGGCAGTTATTTCCATCATCCACTCTCTATTGTAATGGACCCTTCCTGTATACGTTTCAGTAATCAATATGCAAAATCAAAATAAAAGAAACTATTAGTTAAATTATTTAAAAATACAAGCGCACAAAAAAGCCCACGAATTTGTTTGCTAAAGATTCCAAATTGCTAACTCTGCGGTATTCTAACCAAATTTTCTGGGAGATTTTAGAGCACATTTTTAGAAAACATGGCTTCACGGAGGAAAACTTCGTTGATAAGTGCCTCTCTCGCTAAGAGCGGCCCTCTCGAATTCTCCTCGAAAAAAAGTTTTTCTTTATTTTTAAGCCCGTAAAAAAAGGTTTAAGACACGTCTCAAAAAATTGCTAAGGGTTTTGTCCAATTCTCTTTTTGTTTGTGTCTCCACAGGCTAAAATTGATTTTTTTGCTAGACCGCCCGTGTGGACCGCAATCGAGCGCGCTATGACCATAATAATGTAGCCCACGGAATTTTCCCTTTCCTACAATATAGAAGATTTTTTCAGTGAGAGTTTGGATAAAGTATGGAAACTTCACATGAAGTCTTATTCATACCAGCGTGATCAGAGGATACCAATCTCTTCGAACATAATTTGTATACGATTGTGTAGAAAGAATTCGTAAAATGAAGGCGTAAACAGAGCTAGAAAAACATATCAGAGGAAAGTTTATACACCAATGAAGTCACTGATAGCCTCAAGCCTGCGGGTATCTCTCAAACTTTCATCTACCAATATCTTCAAAACAAGGCAAAGCAATGTGTTTCCTCCATTGCGCTCGTGTCACAGCCTATTTGCATAATTCTGAAAATCAACCAATGAATGATTGGATGAATGAATACCTTTATTTAAGTGTCAAACTGAAATAGCAGTAAGGAACCACTAAATGGGGACACTATAAATAAATTAAAATAAAGAGTTAAAATTGATAACACTATTGACAATTGATAAAACGAGTACGCAGCAGATAATATTATTTACATTTGCATAGAATTAATAAAATGCTAAAGTGTCTATTATGTATGACACGAAATACATCCAGAACAATGAACATCGGCCTGTAAGGAATTTAAATCAAGCTTTCTAATGCGCTGCTGCTTAAATACAGATAATGCAGGAAGGTCTCTTACGTTTTTAGGCATTAGACTCCACAACTTTGGGCTAATGTATCTGATGGAATGCATTTCATGTGTAGTCGTATTAAATCTAGGCATGGCGAACTCCTTGTTTCTCAATGAATATTTGGTGTTTGTCATTTGGAAAAGATCTGCAATATATTTCGGTATTTCAATATATTTAAATGTTGTTTTTGTCTTGTAGATAAGAACAGTTATATCCTGTAACCAAGACATCTTTTTGATCGTTCAAACTTCTTTTGTTTATCTTTTTTTAGGGCTTTAAGTTTTGATAACAATTGGAAGGAAAAAAGATCCTGAGTTGTCCTGAATCGTTGCCTAAACTTGATCAGTCGTAACGTTTGCATGACTTAATAAGTAAACGGCCACCTCCTCGATGATTTTCGTTGAATCAGGTTACGAACCTCACACAATGTTGAGAAGATCAAAATTAGCGAAAAGAATTTGGCATTCTGATCATTACAGACATAAATAAAGTTAAATTACACTACAGTGTTTTTTAGAAAACTACACGTATACACTCTGCAAATTTCTTGCATTTTCTTCTAAGATCTAGCACAGAATCCAATGAACTGGCTCTCCTTTTATCAAATTTGTTTGATCGTTAATGATTTTTTAAAAGCTGTTGCAAACCACAACTTTCTTGAGCGACAAACGAAAGGAAGTCGAGGGCACCACTCTTAGCAAATAACATATTGGCAATAACATATATGTATATTGAAATGTAATTAAAAAAATAAACGAACAAACAAACAACAACAACCTTACTTTGCCTTGGTTTATTTTTTTGTACAAGGTTTCAGTGGAATTACATAAACAAAGTTTTCTGAGATCTTAGTGCTTTACTTTTCCAAGTCTCAAATATTTCAGGTAAGCATTTCTTGTTTCTCGCTAATAAAACCCTAGCGATGTCTTCCGTGTGAATGACGTAATAAGCGCTTTCCCTATATGCCCAATCCCTCAACTTCAACGAAGATAAGTGCGAAGCACAACTAAAACATTTTTACTGCTCAGTTTTTGCGTGTGGCCTCGTTTTAAAAGTGAGGGTGCCCTGACGCTACTGAGGCGTGTACCGATAAACTATCCTCTTAACTGGCGGCTAAAATTTAAACTACTAAGGATTGGGATGGAGATTAGAATTTTGACAAATCTTGATACTTTTTAAAGCTTTCACTTATAAACAGAAGTATAGAAACACCGATTAACCCATCATTAATTAGGCCCTTGTTAAATAGTCTAGAAAAAAATCTCTATCAAGCGTATCACTGTTTTTTCATAACCTCCGGTGGCATGGAGGTAAAGCAGTTGGCTTTATACAAGCGTAGTTAAAGTAAAACACGTGACTACTGAAAAACAAATCCATTTGGTGCTCAGAGCATATTCGAAACCAGGACTTCACGATACGAGCTCGATTTTCTGACTAATCGACCTTGCACTCCTTCTCTACCCTAAATGCTACGTTTATAACAATTTTTAATGTTTTTCCACCAACACAAACAGTTTGTAATACTTAGAATATATACAATCCCAAGTAAGTATTGGGATGGTATATATATATGATATTTGAATATGACACTGAGATCCCCATGATAGTTTATTGTTTTATTTACATCTGGTTTTTAGCCAGAAAAGGGTAAATAAACATGACTTCTTATTATGTTTATTCAAATTATACACAAATGTTTGATGTTTAAAGAAAGTTTACTCCACAAATGTTTAAACTTAGAAATAAAAGATTTGTGATCAAAGTTCTAAAAGTTAAAAGGAGTGTGGAACAAGATTGAAACTCGTATTCCTCAAGTTCTAATAAGATTTTTTACGTGTATTCTCTAGAATTGATAATCGTACAAAGTTTCACTGCCACGTATTAATTTTGGTGAGCATTATCCTCAAGTAGCTAGTTAAAATTGGGTGAGAAATGTGTTGACCTAACGTGTTTACAACATCTGTATTACTTCTCTCTGCCTTTGTTCAAAAAGCTATGTTAGATCTTCTTTGTTGGTGTTTATAAGTATACATTGCCAATATCCATACGTTTGCTCGCGATGATCTTCGTGACTTTATTTGACGTGTAATTGTCAATATTGACTGAGTTTCTTATCTGTACATAGCCTCGATGGGACCGCGAGATGTCTCAATCGTGAATGGTACATTTTAATGTTCAATTGAATCAAATCAATTCTCCTTTTTATTTACTTATTTTTTCAGGTTTTCTACTTCCATACGTATCTTGACATTGTAATACTGGGTATTCTTCACAGGCTGTTACTCCTTCCTGTTACGTTAAGTTACGTTGGCCCAATTCCTCGAAAAGTTCCTCCCACAACGACTTCATTAGATCACACCTCGGCCGTTTCTGAGCGCACGCCCCTAATCAAGGCGTAAGTAAGCGTCAATGTAAAATAAATTCTAACCTTAACTTTAACCTTTTTCCGCTTAGGTATTCTACTTTCTCGGCGTTGTTTTGATCGGCGCGCTGCATGGTCTCGTGTTTCTTCCTGTACTTCTGAGTTACGTGAGTCTGACGTCTTCAAAGGCAGTGACGGTGTTGGAATGCGAGTCATCGTCAAGGCCTCATTCCTTAGAGGGCACAACGGATGATGAAAGGAAACCATTGCTCTATTCTGATCCAGTGGAATCCAGTGACCTTGGACTGTTAAACTGAAATTGTCATTGCACGTGATATTTTGTCTTTTTATATTATTTTAAACCTATTATAATAACGCAAAATCAATTTAGGGCTAAGAAAAAAGAATGGCAACTTAACACTGATCCTAAAGCGAAGAAGCTTTTGAAAGCTGTGTTTTGTGAATGGTCTTTGTTGCATTTGATGAGAAAAATAAAGTTCCTAGCCTTCTACGTCTGTTGTTTCTGTTCCCACGGGCTAGCTTATAAACAGCCGAACGAAAGGAATGAAACAAATCTTTTGGCGCCGCTTACGTTGTTGTTGTTGTTGTTTTATTTTTTCTGTTTTAATTTGTTGATATTTTCTTTTTATTGTTATTTCTACTGTAACAGCCTCGTAGACTGGGGCTAGTTCATTTTTCTTTTTATTGTTATTTCTATTGTAACAGCCTCGTTCACTGGGGCTAGTTCATTTTTCTTTTTATTGCTATTTCTACTGTAGCAGCCTAGTACACTGGGGCTAGTTCATTTTTATTTTTAGTGTTATTTCTACTGTAACAGCCTCGTACACTGGGGCTAGTTCATTTTTATTTTTAGTGTTATTTCTACTGTAACAGCCTCGTACACTGGGGCTAGTTCATTTTTCCTTTTTATGTTATTTCTACTGTAACAGCCTCGTACACTGGGGCTAGTTCTTTTTTCTTTTTATTGTTATTTTTATTGTAACAGCCTCGTACACTGGGGCTAGTTCATTTTTCTTTTTACTGTTATTTCTACTGTAACAGCCTAGTACATTGGGGCTAGTTCATTTTCCTTTTTATTGTTATTTCTATTGTAGCAGCCTCGTAGACTGGGGCTAGTTCATTTTTCTTTTTATTGCTATTTCTACTGTAACAGCCTTGTACACTGGGGCTAGTTCATTTTTCTTTTTATTGTTATTTCTACTGTTACAGCCTCGTACACTGGGGCTAGTTCATTTTTCTTTTTATTGTTATTTCTACTGTAACAGCCTCGTAGACTGGGGATAGTTCATTTTTCTTTTTATTGTTATTTCTACTGTAACAGCCTCGTACACTGGGGTAGTTCATTTTTCTTTTTGTTGTTATTTCTACTGTAACAGCCTCGTACACTGGGGTAGTTCATTTTTCTTTTTATTGTTATTTCTACTGTAACAGCCTCGTACACTGGGGCTAGTTCATTTTTCTTTTTGTTGTTATTTCTACTGTAACAGCCTCGTACACTGGGGTAGTTCATTTTTCTTTTTATTGTTATTTCTACTGTAACAGCCTCGTACACTGGGGCTAGTTCATTTTTCTTTTTATTGTTATTTCTACTGTAACAGCCTCGTAGACTGGGGCTAGTTCATTTTTCTTTTTATTGTTATTTCTACTGTAAAAGCCTCTTACGCTGGGGCTAGGGCATTTCTCTTTTTATTGTTATTTCTATTGTAGCAGCCTCGTACACTGGGGCTAGTTCATTTTTCTTTTTACTGTTATTTCTATTGTAGCAGCTTCGTACACTGGGGCTAGTTCATTTTTCTTTTAATTGTTATTTCTACTGTAACAGCCTCGTAAGCTGGGGCTAGTTCATTTTCCTTTTTATTGTTATTTCTATTGTACCAGCCTCGTAAACTGGGGCTAGGGCATTTCTCTTTTTATTGTTATTTCTATTGTAGCAGCCTCGTACACTGGGGCTAGTTTATTTTTCTTTTTACTGTTATTTATATTGTAACAGCTTCGTACACTGGGGCTAGTTCGTTTTTTTTTAATTGTTATTTCTACTGTAGCAGCCTCGTACACTGGGGCTAGTTCATTTTTCTTTTTATTGTTATTTATATTTTAACAGCCTCGTACACTGGGGCTAGTTCATTTTTCTTTTTATTGTTATTTATATTGTAACAGCCTCGTACACTGGGGCTAGTTTATTTTTCTTTTTACTGTTATTTATATTGTAACAGCTTCGTACACTGGGGCTAGTTCATTTTTCTTTTTATTGTTATTTCTACTGTAACAGCCTCGTACACTGGGGCTAGTTCATTTTTCTTTTCATTGTTATTTCTACTGTAACAGCCTCGTACACCGGGGCTAGGGCATTTTTCTACTTCCTTTTTTCCAATAAAGTGCGTAGGGGGATGGGACCCAAGCTCCCTCGGACCCCTATTCCTACGGAAGTGATATACACAGCCGCTGTTTTTAACTAGCAGGGTTTGGTCATACTGGTCATACTGTTAGAGTTCCCTGACTTTTCGGGTCTGGTTAACTGTCTTTTAAAAGCAAAGGACTCGCACTTCGCGCCACTTTGAGCGCTTGCCTCTGGTCGATTGCAAAACGCAACTGAGATACGCCTGTTCTGCAGGCCAGATTTAAAATCGCTTAAAATCCAAGCGACAGCGCTGTCCTTACACAGGTCTCTTCCAGGTTCATCCTTGGTCCACTTATTTTTTTTACGTCGTGTTTTGTCGGTTATTTTTTCTTTTTACCTTTAAAAGTCCCACCTTCTAAAAACTGTTTAGATTCCAAATCTTGCATGTCACCTCATTATAAGTCGGTCCATGAGTTTAACGAAAAGTTCAGTCTTCTGTCACAGATAGCCTTGGGTTCAGACATTCATTAACCCTTTAACTTCCATGAGTGACCAAGACAGAATTTCTCCTCACAATATCAAGACAATATCAAGAAGACAAGAGAGGACAATAAAGAAAAGTTTTAATTAGGGATTATAGGTTGATCCAAACCCGAATTGTCCTAACTAACACCAAAGGAATTGACTGGGAGACAGAAAAGAGAATTACTTATAAGATCTTGGGAATGAAAAGGTTAACGAATAACACGTAAGCGCGCGCTATTCAAAGTGATCGTCGCCAGAAATTTTCTGAATTTTGTTATTGACTTACTCCTCCCTTCCAACAAAATGTCAAATGACTTGCCTCATTTTTGACATTCAAATGCTTCTTTATTGAACTTACGAAATAGGTAAACAACTAATTAGGAGTGACTAAGTACATCACTAGGCTTCAGCTTTCTCGCATAGTTTGAGCTTCTATCGATGCCTTGTATAATGCACAATTGTGAAATCGGCCAAAAGATGGAAACATAACCCTTTTTAAATCTCAGTTTCGCTGTTGTGCTGTTAATTTTAACAGTATATCTAAAATGCATCGTGATGCTTGAACAATGAGCACAACTCATCGCATTCAAACGTAAAGGAAAACCTAGTCTAGATATTGGTGAGAGTAAGATTAAATCCGGGCCATAAAGGTAAAAATCTGTTATTTTAAGTCCTGAAAAACAATGTTTCTGATACAAAAAAAAAGAGCTTTGATAAGCAATGCCTAAGTAAAAATCCTCAAAAAAGTTTATGACAGAAAACTAACTAACATACTCGAGCAATCAGACAACCTATTATTCTCAAAGGTCTATGGATATGGTTGTAATAGCTTTATATCAGTCATCTGGCAAAAACCGATCGAGAGAAAATCTGTAAAAAAAATCTCTGGAAATCACCTTAAAGAGTCTCAACTTTGACGTTAATGTGACGCCCACATTAACGTCCATGTTAGATTAAAAATATAACTTTCTATATTGCTGGTCATGATAATTTCAAGACATCTAATTAAAAGACATTAAAAGAAAAATTACACGAAAATTAGTTTGAGTAAGATATTAAGGATCAAAACATTTGAAAGTCCTCTTCCTTTAGAGTACCCAAAATCCTTCAAGCTCGTAAGAACAGTTCAGACGGGTGATAAGTCAAGTTTTGAAACAATAGAGATCGTTAAGGACTCTCGTTGATTTTGTCTTTGGCCATCTGTTGACTCTCCCTACTTTAAAAAGAAGACTCTTGACAAAGTTTTCGTCAGTAGCTTACTGCTTTCTGATCCAAATATCATCGTTAACTTCCTCGGGTTTGGTCTTTGTTCTGATATAGTTGCAATGCTCACTGCCTCAGCTGAAAAGTAAGAGTAAAAATTTAGGAAGGATCGTTGAGTTGCCATCGGGCGTTTTCCTTGGCTATGCAAAATTAAACAATACACCGCAAAACTGGATAGTTATAGAGAAAATCTTATCTTTTTTTCATTCATATCATGGTTACCGTCGTAAATGTTGCAGCGACTGCATTTCATCTCAATTTGCTCGAGCAACCAAAAATTCCTAACTCCATTGAAAGAAAAACAACATATAACAACTATAATTTTGATTTATGTCACTTGGTATTGAAAAAATGTTATAAACAGAGTAATTACATGGTTCAGAGTCTGAATTTCCTTGAAATCCAGGCTGACGTCATCACCAATGAGTACAAATGGTGCCCAGTACTTCACCTCCTCGTACTTTTCGATTTCTCTCATACACTTCATGGCCTGCTGGAGAGCTTCGCTTGCCTTCTTGCCCTTAGCAAGTGCATCGTAGAAGAAACTCATGAACTCCAGGGTTCCCTGGTCATCAATTGCCCATAAGGTTGCCACAACTGATCTGGCACCGGCACCCAAAAATGCTCGTGCGATGCCGACCACACCCTTGGCCATGACCTCTCCACGAGCACTGTGAGGACAACTCAGTACAACCAGTCGAGCCCGCAGCCCAGCTTCTAGGACATCTTTCATCGTCAGTAGATAATCTTTTTCTTCTGGCTGAGAGTTTTTCCTTGTAGTGTTTGGTGCCAAGATGACTTCCCCAGTTTCCATTTTACCATGCGCTGCAATGTGCACTAACGCCACTGATGACATTCGTTTTAACACCTCATCTTTTGTAGCCTTTTCTCCAGTGAGAGGGGAATGATTGAGGATGCATCCAATCATCTCCACTTCTCTTCTTGCTCCCGGAAGTTGCACTAAACGTCTTCCCTGGTAGATGATATCTCTGAAACATGGGTCGCCAACCAGCAAAGCACCACTCTTAGCGTGGAAGTCAGCTGGGCAATCATGTATTTGTTGTAAGGTCGTCAAGGACGGAAGCACACGAATTGTGAAAGAATCACTTAGACACGATGACCTCGAGTCCTCCAATGCGGCATAAGGTACAAGGCAAAATGGCCCCTCCGGAACGACAGTTAGCTCGTTGCCTTCGATCAGATCAGCGATAGGACTAACGATGATGTCACGAAGCTTCTGCAGAGCACTTGATTGTGAGTACCTCACATCATCTCGGATCATATTTTTGGCCACTTGATCCTCTTTTGGCGAATCAGCTGAAGGATTTCCGCGTGTGACAGCATCTCCCCTAAAATTCTCCATAAGGGCAGTTTTGTTCAGTAGCTGGATGAAAGATTCCAATTCATCCTCACACTTATAATTGTTCACGTGAATCTTTCTCATTTGGATATTATCTTCACTGAGGCAAACCCAGAAGTAAACGCACGGTCCACTGATTGCTATGAAAACTGTGCTTGATGGAACAGAACTCAGGGAAAGGCACGAACCGCTCCTCCTGGAAGTATCTTCAGGCTGATATCTTGCGTCCATGAGATCTCTCAGAGCTTGAGCACGTCCTTTTTCTGCGGCAAGAAGAGCGTTCACAACTTTACCTTGAATGAGGCTTATACGCCACAAACCTTTGTATGCACTTTGGTGCTGATTACGATAGCAAATCTTCCACGTATCTTGAAATTGAAGACCGGCCCTGATATCATCATACACCTCTACACTCGAGTAATAGTAGGTAAAGGCCCTCATGGGATCTCCTTGGCACTCGAAACTTATACCGAGAGAACCGAGTGAGCATGCCTCTCCAGCCTTGTCTCCTACTTCTTTGGATATTTCTAGGTGACGTTGGTACGACTCAATTGCCCTTTTAAACTCTCGTTGACCGAGAAGAATTCTGCCGAGATGGCAATAACTGATTCCCTCTCCAGCCTTGTCTCCCACTTCTTTCACAATTTCTAGATGACGTTGCTGATACTCGATTGCTGTTTTAAACTTCCCTAGACCTTGATAAGCGATACCGAGATTGCCATAGCTGATTCCCTCTCCGGCCTTGTCTCCCACATCTTTAGCAATTTTTAGATGACGTTCCTGGTACTTGATTGCTATTTTGAACTGTCCTAGACCTTGATAAGCGTTGCCGAGATTGCCATAGCTTCTTCTCACTCCGGCCTTGTCTCCCACTTCTTTTTCAATTTCTAGATAACGGTTGTGGTACTCGATTGCTGTTTTGAACTGTCCTAGACCTTGATAGGCGTTGCCAAGATTGCCATAACTGATTCCCTCTCCAGCATTGTCTCCCACATCTTTAGCAATTTCCAGATGACGTTGATGGTACTCGATTGCTGTTTCGAACTGTCCTAGACCTTGATAAGCATTGCCGAGATTGCCATAACTTTGTCCCTCTCCAGCCTTGTCTCCTACTTCTTTAGCAATTTCTAGATGACGTTCCTGGTACTCGATTGCCGTTTTGAACTGTCCTAGACCTTGATAAGCGTTGCCGAGATTGCCATAGCTTTTTCCCTCTCCGACCTTGTCTCCCACCTCTTTAGCAATTTCTAGATAACGGTTGTGGTACTCGATTGCTGTTTTGAACTCTCCTAGACCACGATAAGCGTTGCCAAGATTGCCATAACTGATTCCCTGTCCGGCCGAGATTGCCATAGCTTCTTCCCACTCCGGCCTTGTCTCCCACTTCTTTTGCAATTTCTAGATAACGGTTGTGGTACTCGATTGCTGTTTCAAACTCTCCTAGACCATGATAAGCATTGCCAAGATTGCCATAACTGATTCCCTGTCCGGCCTTGTCTTCCAGTTCTTTAGCAATCTCTAAATGACGTTGCTGGTACTCGATTGCTGTTTTGAACTGTCCTAGACCTTGATAGGCGTTGCCGAGATTGCCATAACTTCGTCCCTCTCCAGCCTTGTCTCTCTCTTTCTTAGCAATTTCTAGAGAATGCTTATGGCACTTGATGGCTGTTTTGAACAGTCCTAGACCTTGATAAGCGTTGCCGAGATTGCCATAACTTCGTCCCTCTCCAGCCTTGTCTCCTACTTCTTTAGCAATTTCTAGATGACGTTCCTGGTACTCAATTGCCGTTTTGAACTGTCCTAGACCTTGATAAGCGTTGCCGAGATTGCCATAGCTTTTTCCCTCTCCGACCTTGTCTCCCACCTCTTTAGCAATTTCTAGATAACGGTTGTGGTACTCGATTGCTGTTTCAAACTCTCCTAGACCATGATAAGCATTGCCAAGATTGCCATAACTGATTCCCTGTCCGGCCTTGTCTTCCAGTTCTTTGGCAATCTCTAAATGACGTTGTTGGTACTCGATTGCTGTTTTGAACTGTCCTAGACCTTGATAGGCGTTGCCTAAATTGCCATAACTTCGTCCCTCTCCAGCCTTGTCTCTCTCTTTCTTAGCAATTTGTAGAGAATGCTGGTGGCACTTGATGGCTGTTTTGAACAGTCCTAGACCTTGATAAGCATTGCCGAGATTGCCATAACTTTTTCCCTCTCCGACTTTATCTCCCACCTCTTGAGCAATTTCTAGATAACGGTTGTGGTACTCGATTGCTGTTTCAAACTCTCCTAGACCTTGATAAGCGTTGCCAAGATTGCCATAGCTTCTTCCCTCTCCGGCCTTGTCTCCCACCTCTTTAGCAATTTCTAGATAACGGTTGTGGTACTCGATTGCTGTTTTGAATTCTCCTAGACCACGATAAGCGTTGCCAAGATTGCCATAACTGATTCCCTGTCCGGCCTTGTCTTCCAGTTCTTTGGTAATCTGTAAATGACGTTGTTGGTACTCGATTGCCGTTTTGAACTGTCCTAGACCATGATAGGCGTTGCCGAGATTGCCATAACTTCGTCCCTCTCCAGACTTGTCTCCCTCTTTTTTAGCAATTTCCAGAGAATGCTGGTGGCACTTGATGGCTGTTTTGAACTGTCCCAGACCTTGATAAGCGTTGCCGAGACTGCCATAACTGATTCCCTCTCCGGCGTTGTCTCCCATTTCTTTAGCAATTTCAAGATGACGTTGATGGTACCCGATTGCTGTTTCAAACTGTCCTAGACCTTGATAAGCGTTGCCGAGATGGCCATAAATTTCTCCCTCTTCAGCCTTGTCTCCCACTTTTTTCGCAATTTCTAGATGACGATTGTGGTACTCGATTGCTGTTTGGAACTGTCCTAGACCTTGATAAGCATTACCGAGATTGCTAGAACTTTGTCCCTCTCCAGCCTTGTCTCCCACTTCTTTTGCAATTTCAAGATGACGGTTGTGGTACTCGATTGCTGTTTCGAACTGTCCTAGACCTCGAAAAGCATTACCGAGATTGCCATAACTTTGTCCCTCTCCAGCCTTGTCTCCCACCTCTTTAACAATTTCTAGATAATGTTTCTGGTACTTGATTGCTGTTTTGAACTGTCCTAGACCATGATAGGCGTTGCCGAGATTGCCATAACTTCGTCCCTTTCCAGTCTTGTCTCTCTCTTTCTTAGCAATTTCCAGAGAATGCTGATGGTACTCGATTGCTGTTTTGAGCTGTCTTAGACCTTGATGGGCGTTGCCGAGATTGCCATAACTTTGTCCCTCTCCAGCCTTATCTCCCACCTCTTTAGTAATCTCTAGATGACGTTGCTGGTACTCGATTGCTGTTTTCAACTGTCCTAGACCATGATAGGCGTCGCCGAGATTACCATAACTTCGTCCCTCTCCGGCCTTGTCTCCAACTTCTTTAGCAATTCCTAGATAACGGTTGTGGTACTCGATTGCTATTTGGAACTGTCCTAGACCATGATAGGCGTTGCCGAGACTGCCATAACTTCGTCCCTCTCCAGCCTTGTCTCCTTGTTTCTTAGCAATATCCAGAGAATGTTGATGGTACTTGATTGCTGTTCTGAACTGCCGTAGACCTTGATAAGCCTTGCCGAGATTGCCATAACTTTGTCCCTCTCCGGCCTTGTCCCCCACTTCTTTAGCAATTCTTAGAGAACGGTTGTGGTACTCGATTGCTGTTTTGAGCTGTCTTAGACCTTGATGGGCGTTGCCGAGATTGCTATAACTTTGTCCCTCTCCAGCCTTATCTCCCACCTCTTTAGTAATCTCTAGATGACGTTGCTGGTACTCGATTGCTGTTTTGAACTGTCCTAGACCATGATAGGCGTTGCCGAGATTACCATAACTTCGTCCCTCTCCGGCCTTGTCTCCAACTTCTTTAGCAATTCCTAGATAACGGTTGTGGTACTCGATTGCTATTTGGAACTGTCCTAGACCATGATAGGCGTTGCCGAGACTGCCATAACTTCGTCCCTCTCCAGCCTTGTCTCCTTGTTTCTTAGCAATATCCAGAGAATGTTGATGGTACTTGATTGCTGTTCTGAACTGCCGTAGACCTTGATAAGCCTTGCCGAGATTGCCATAACTTTGTCCCTCTCCGGCCTTGTCCCCCACTTCTTTAGCAATTCTTAGAGAACGGTTGTGGTACTCGATTGCTGTTTTGAACTGTCCCAGACCTTGAAAAGCGTTACCGAGATTGCCATAACTTCTTCCCTCCCTGGCTTTGTCTCCCACTTCTTTAGCAAATTCAAGACGACGTTTGTGGTACTCGATTGCTGTTTTTAATTTTCCTAGACTTTGATAAGCGTTGCCGAGATTGCCATAACTGATTCCTGCTCCGGTCTTGTCTCCCACTTCTTTAGCAATTTCTAGATGACGTTGGTGGTACTCGATTGCTGCTTTGAGTTGTCCCAGACCATGATAAGCGTTGCCGAGATTGCCATAACGTCTTCCTTCTCCGGCTTGGTTTCTCAGTTCTTTAGCAATTTCTAGATAACGAAGCAGACCTTTACTATTCTTATCAATCTCAAAACTTGTCAAGAATATAGAAAACATGATTAAATGTACAAAAATGGAACGAAAATGTGTGTTTCAACAATGATTAGAATATTAGGCAGAACAATTAAATTAGGTAAAAAGTTTTGGTTTTCACGTCCCTTGCAATTAACATTTTCGTGGTGACCAAATCACCTTGGTTCATGTTCGACCATGAGTGCTCTACTTTCAAAGATAAAGCTTATTGACTCTCAGCAAGTTATTCCCAGAGCGGTAGAAATTTTTTATATAACTATTTCAAAAACTACACTGGGTCGCCTTAAAAAAATTATTTCCCCTTGTTGTCTCACCTCTTGAGGGGTCATCGTATATCTCCAGTTTTGAATCACTTGACGTAAATTGGCTTTTCTCTGTCGCTGAAATTACCAAGCGGAAAATATATCGATCTTTTCAGTGATCACAACTATGAGCAATTCCAACATGCGCAGTATCCTCGTCACCCAGAATACCAACCTATTTATTAGATTCCGTAAAACCTTTAAGTGTAAATGTTTCAAAGATAAGTGCACATGATTAAAGATATACTTAACTATTCGACCAAAAGGCCTAACAACCACTTCAAAACTATCATATAACGGTCTTCTTCTCTCACCTGTGACTGGAGGCTCATTGTTCAAGTCCAGTTCTTCCCCCGTTGTTAGAAAATTACTTTCTGCCATAGCTGGAAATAAAATGGAGTCGATGTTAATGCGCTAGAAATCATGGTTAAAAATCAAAGAAGGAGACTGAAATGAAAGTAATCTAAAGAGAACGTCGAGAAAAAAATAAAAGTCCCAAAGTTTCCTCTGTCACGCTATCGTGGTAGCGTGACAGCTCGAGTCACGTTCCGCTGTGTTGACTTAACTGGACGTAGAAGGAAAGCCTTTCGACTAATATTTGAACCGATGAACTCTAACTGGTGATAACTAAAGACACCTAAGACTCCTTACAGTTAGTATATTTTACTTAAACATAATGCATGGATAACTTTTTTTAAAATTTTTTATCATTATTATTATCATCATTAAAGTCTTTTTTTTTTGCGAACCACTTGGCCCTTTTAACGTAAAAGTTCGTTTTAAGTATAAAGTTGGCATTAACTGTCAAGGGTCCAAGTACTCACTACTGAATCATTAAGGCAAACACAAGCGAAGTTTTGCGTAACCTTCACGAATTCTACCAACACCCTTCCCCCTCGGCCTATTACGCAAAGAACCACGTTCACACACCATCACTCAGACACACCTATCCACCAAAGGTCTCAGTTATTTCATAAAGCGCATCTGTAAAAATTTGCACAAAGCTACAGAAAATTCCATAAATTTTCTTTTGAAGGTGCTTATAAAATATGAAAAACTGAAAGTAGCTGGCCCATAAAAAATTATGTCGGGGAAAGTAAATAATAAATAGTCTGTTCCTGTACGATTTTGAAGGGGATATTCGGGAAATTTTTATCGTCCTTCAGATTAAGATTCTGCACCATTATTAGCTTTCACTGAGCCGTCATTCACCTCGCAGCGTACGATGTAAGCACGCAAACATAAATGCCAATTTATACCTTTGCGCGAAAAGCACATCTACTAAAACCGATTTCTGACCGAAAATCGGTTAGAAATAACACGACTAACCACCTTGAGGATGCGTAACTTGAATTGCTCAAGACCAAAAAAATTTACTTCCAGTCAAGGTCAATGTTTTTATTGTGCCAATTTTCGAAGAGGAAGTCGAATGATGCTCACAAGCTTTCAAGAATCCAAAATAATTAACCGTGACGTTGGCGAGGTTTCGTTTTCGTACATGTTCAATAATTCGTATGAGTAACCACCTTGTGGATATGTAGTTTGAATAGTTGAAGACAAATATTTAGTTCCCTATGAATGTCTACAAGTTTTGCGGAGGAGGTCGAATAATGTTCGCAGGACTTCTAAGAACTAAAATAATTAATAGCGACGTCGGCGAGGTTCCGCTTTCATACGTAATAAAGAATTGGTTGTCATTGTGGTTCTATCCTTCAAATTTCACTTTTGTTAACTTTTTATCACGATACTCCAATTTCTCGACCTAAGAGTGCGAAATGTGTTGTTTCTTAATTCCCGCTAACATCCCACAAAAAAAAAAACAAATGATTGAAGCCGATTAAATAACCCGTACACATTAATTTTTGTCACATGAGTGAACAGTCAGATTTTTCC
Source organism: Pocillopora grandis (assembly GCA_964027065.1). Taxonomy (NCBI): domain Eukaryota; kingdom Metazoa; phylum Cnidaria; class Anthozoa; order Scleractinia; family Pocilloporidae; genus Pocillopora; species Pocillopora grandis. Next base: position 27,591,748 of record OZ034731.1, read on the forward strand.
GAGTCAAAGATACGTCTTTAGTCAAAACAAAGAACAGCTCGAAGAGCATCTTGTGTTGCATGTAATTCTTTTTTTTTTCCATGTAACAATTTCTTATTCTCAAGGTCCTTAAGAATGCAGAGAAGAAACTTGGCCATCTCTATCTCATGCTTAGTCAGTAGTGCACATATCTATAGGGGTTTTACATACCCGTGCAAGGATGCGAAATTTACCATCGAGTGTTGATGATATCGCTCACTCTTTTGATGAAATATTAAAACTCGAGAAGATCATAAATAAATTTTTATCAAGCAGTGAATATGTATCATCCTATTTATCATATATATAGATATCGAGATTAAACTTGAAACATATATAATTTTGAAACACATTTTAAAAGCACCGAACAGCGCGGGAGAGATCTACCGCACTGAAACTCACCTCGCTGAAAAGCTACCTCTAATGCGGACATTAAAATTTGACAAAATCTTGTTACAAGAAATACTTCTCTTTATTTAAAGTTGAATTCAATCTTAGAAACGTTCGTAGATAAAAGCCGTTTCGGAAAGTATTACCGTAATGTTTATAAATCCGATTATCATGACGACGTTGATATCTTAACATGTGAAGACGTACATGTAAATGACACGTTTACAGCGTGCAGTGTAGATGTAATTTTTTTGTTCCATGCGAATCTATAATACTATCACAGTTACAATAAATAGCGAATTTTGCGACATCAAAATTGCTGCCGCGATCTAAAGATCTTTTTCATGGAAATGCATTGCATTTTTGTTTGTTTGCTTTGTTTTGTTTTATTTTACTTCACGCTTCGTTTCGTTTTCGCGAAATATTGGCTGGTTTTGATATTGACAAGAGCGATAAGTACAACAGGTCATCCAGCTCTGTCACGCTCTCATCACGTGCGATCACACACTGTTAACTTTTTAACACCCAAGATCATACTCGTGATTGACAAATCTGACTCTCGCATCCCAGTCGTCCGATTTTGTGAGATTACAGACCGAATAGAACTCCACTCACTCCTATTACCATTATTAATCATATGAGAGAAATCAATGGAATTTTTTAACGTGATGTAAGTGAAATATTTCATATCTGACAGCAGTAAATCAAGAAAACTCGATTGAAATTAAACCTAATTGTTTCCAGGCGCAAGGAACATTAGATTACGCGCTTTCATTTTGAAAAACATGAGCTCTAAACAGCTGTCATAAACTGGAATTTAAAAAATTGAATCGTACCTGTTAAACTGTCTTCCTCTGAAGCTCCCTCTTCTCCAAACGATGCCTTTTGTTATTTCTAAATCCCTGAAAATACCAAGATACCAATAAAAAATACCAAAATACCAAAATACCATGTTTTGTTTTACAACAATATCGATGAAAACATGAAATATTCTATATTCACTCGTTTAAAACATTTACTAGTCTCTTTTCATGCCCAGTGTCGTGAGCAAAAGTTCCTTTTCTATTTCAAGAAAGTTGTTTATTTGTTTTTATTTTTTATTACTATTTGTTTAAATTTTTCTGCGTGACGATTATTTCATTCCGTGATTAAAATCCAGCTATTTCCCTCTCAGTAGAAAACACTCGCAATTCCTTTTTCTCCTCAGAGCAGGACACTCTCTGCCATTACTGGATCAAAAAGTATGATTTCAAACCGTGAGTTACATACCGTACCAATATCATTTTTCTTCGAGTGATCACTTCGAATCTTACTGGTTTGCCGAGCTCAGTCGTGAGATATCGAGGTCATAACGAGAAAGGTAGCTCCATATTTACAAGAAACCATGAATTATTTTGTTTATTAGACAAACACTGTAGTCCTTTACTTGCAAAAAAAGTGGACTATACTAAAAAATGAGAATTTGATATTCCTTCATCCCCCTGACAAAGTGGCGCGAAAGACGAGTGACGTGTAAGCAGCTGATTGGCGATATAAATCACTGCAGTTTATATGACAAATGTTTTTTTATCAACTTTCCTTGAAAAAAGCGTTACGATTTTCTCCAATTTTCATTTTCCGCTTTTGCCGTGACAACTTCGTAAAGTTACTAAAAATAAGAACTGTGAACTTATTCCTTCTTCCCGCCAATTCTGCACTTAGGATGTTTGCAGTCAAAAGTGAAAAAAATCTGTAGTCAAATATGATGGTGCTATATAGATCTCATCCCAATACGATTATTTTTCAAACAATGAAATGTGTTCCTTCCTTCCAAGAAACAGATCCTGATTTGCATTTTATTTCACACGCAGTTGAGTCCCAACAAGATTAAAAGGACACCCATCACTAACTGCCTCTCACATGTAGAAAGTATTTTGTTTACATCAAAATACTTCCTTTTATGAGATACATTTTTCTGTTCTGAACGATTATAATTTTTTTGGGCTGAAAATTGCATTGAAATCTACTTTGTGAGAACAAGTTGCATATCATGGTTTATAATCGGAGGCAGATATAAATTTAAAGAAATGCCATAAATAATACAGTAGTCTTGAATATTTTTTTCACAATTTTCCCCTTCTTTCGATTACAATATGCTATTCATTATTTCATTAGCTTTCCTCACCTTAAGAATGCCGCATTAAATTCCAATAAAGCTCTTTTCCAGGACGGATACTCGACTTCTCGTCGTAACTAACGAAGAAGAGAGTCAAATCGTTTCGCGTTTTGATTACATTAAACTCAGAATACCATATGTACTCTTCCTAGAGAAATATCTGCTGAAGTTATACAAGTATTCTCTACCTGGAAATTCCATGCATCTCTGTGCATAGAAAACCTCAGTGCATATTAGAGGAATTTTATGAATTAAATGTTTTCAATCAGTTTTTTTTCTGACGCGTTCGAATTCATTAACTGAGGCTATTTACTGAGGCGCATGTGAGACAAACGGCACACATGGTATTGGAATCAGTAATATCAATAGAATATCAGTTGATAAACTCGTAGTAATGTGTATTTTCAGAGATTCTTCATGGGTATGTAAATAAACTACCTTAAGATCTCTTCATGATGATAATCTATATGTCAGCATTGAGAAACATTTTTGTAGTTTAAACTGATACAGAGAGGAACTGAATTTTTTTTCGCGGTCGTCGGGTAAAGAAAGATTTTGATTATTTTCACGAGTGTGTAAAAGAGAAAAGAATCTAGCCTGTTTGGAGGAATTTATGTCTAGACCTACAGATTTAGATTTTTGAATTTTTTTCATTCGACAATGAAGCTCAAAATTCACTTTCTTTTTTATCTAATTTCAAACATGACACTTAACCACGTTTCAGATCTTGGCAGCGTGCGTATATAAACAGTGCGTATGTCTTGGCTCCTTAACGAGAGCTATAAGGCTCTGAGGTCAAACTTTCAGATCGTAAAATCCTCGAGTGAATTCATTCTTTCTCCCACGTTCGTGATGAGTAATAAGATCGATATTTCTTTCATTCTTTAGGCTCATGTTTCAAATTATTTCTATTTGTATCTTTAGTCAATACCCGTTTATCTCATTCATTGCATTGGGTCGCTATTAACTTATTCTGTCCTCACCTTAACTCCCGTGAAAATGTGACTTGCCCCACACGTGTGTAACAAAACGGTGCACTTGGTAACACCAGCAGTATCAAAGAAGCTGAATATGAGCTCATCGCACTCGAAACAGAAAATCATTTGCTTATTTCGTGATACATGGTTCGATTTTGGGGCTGTGTTATTTCGCTATTAGAACGCCAAGTTGAGAATAGGCGTCACATAATATTTCTTAGTTTTTCATTTTCATTAATCCAGAGTATCGCACAATGATATAAACTTCCAAATTTTTTTCTGCTGGTGTGTTGTGTCGTTAAACTGCCGCCTCTTTGGGATGTATGTCGCCGAACTGCCTTGCAGGAGGTCGAGGGTTCAAGCCTAAGACTGGATGTGGGAAGATATTTAAGAGCTGCGAATTTCAGAGTACACCACACAAAAAAAATGACTGAACAGAAACGATTAGAGACAAAAGAGAGTACGAAATATTCAGTACTAGAAATAACGACTACAACTTTATTCCCTTTAACAACTTCAGATAACTTACAGGACTCTTCTGTAATTTAATAATTCATACAACGTGCCACAGCTAAGAGTTCGTTGGCCGAACTGAGAGTCCTTTTACAGCCAGTTAAAAAGAACATCGTAAAAATATCGATCAATCACCTTAGAACTTCGATCAGGAGTACAAGTGAGAAGGGGGTTTAACCTAATAACTCCCAAGATCTCATTAGTAATTCTCCCTACGGTCTGCCATAAAATACTCATGATTTCAATTTGGAGAATTTGGTATTGGATCAACTTGTAGTCCCCTAATTTAGTTTTCTTCTTTATTCTCCCAACTTGTCTGCTTGATTCTGTGTTGATATTGTAAGGAGAAGTTCCGTCTTGGTCACTCATAGGAGTTAAAGGGCTAATCGGACAAGGGACGAGAGGGTTCAACCTTTTTTGGCGAGGAACAAAAAAAATAAAGAATTGTAATACGGCAGTAATAGCCAGGTGCATTTTCACGCCGTTATAAACTCCTTCCTATATATGACACTATACACAGATGTGAACCTCTCATACAAGACTACAACAGAGTTGAACGTTTTGGAATAGAAGATTGAGGCGAGTTAGGCTAATAACCCTTCGAATTGTTACTTCAGCTGGCAGTTCTGATTTTATTACTGGGTGAATTGATTTGAAAAAAATATTATGTAGATCAGATCGGTGTAGTGGATCCATGGTTTGCATCTTCAAGAGAAACACAACATTTGTTTTGGCTTCTCTGGCACACCGCAATATTTGACGAGAGAGGGATTTTGAAAGAGCGTGACAGCAAGGAACCAGCGCTGGTTGATCGCCTGGTGTGAAATGCGTGGTAACCGGAATGCACGGGCCCGAGGGCGACTTTTAACAAAACAAGAAAAATCAATAAACAAACAGACAAAATTTAAATAAAAACAAAAAAAAACAAAGCCAAAACGACGATGAGATTACGGTGGATATGAAATACTCGGTCAAGCCAACTAAAAAACCCCTCTGTGATTCAACTATCAATACAATATCAACCAAATAAGGGATGAGAAGAAAGAAAAGTATCAATTTGGGGATAATTAGTTGATCCAATACTAAATTCTCTGAACTAACATCATAAGAATTGTATTGTTTGCAGCAAGGAGAACTAAAAATTTGATCTGGGAGATTATTTGCCCAATTATATCTCTTTTGTCATATTTTCCTAGTCAGCTCTTCATTTTGGACATATGACTTTCATCATCTACAGTAGTTTCCCCTTTTTTATTTTTAGTTGAAAAGGCATCGAGCAGTTTTGATATAAGGCTGATAATTCAATACTGTAACAACCCAAAGCCATATTTTCTTCTCAAGGAAGATTTTTTCTCCTTTTTATGTTTCACAGATGTATATGAACGCACTGTTAGTGTTCACACTTGCCTTAGAGGAACAGCCATTAACACTATTAGTTCATAAAACTGTTCTTGTAGCCTTGGTTACGTAGGGGATGGAAGAACAAGTTGCTATGTGCAGTCAGCCGGTTAGTAGTTTTTTTCTTTTACAAGTAACATGAAATAATTTGAATTACAACTGCAGAAGCTACTTTTTTTTTTCATCTTATACTATCTCAGATATTTTCGTCTGACTTTAGATGCTTCACTGAAGATTGCTCTTCATTTTTTAGAGATTAGGGCGGGTAATGATTCAGAAGAGTGAGTCGTGAGACTTATATATGTATTTCATCTCAAAGAAAATAAGAATGTAGTTTAGTGAAATAAAGACAAATAATAACAGTAAAAAAAGTGATCAAGTTTGTGAAATAAAGACGGATAAAAAAGTTAGCCAAATTTGTGAAAAATATATTGTTGTTTGAATAATTAACGCAACATGGCTGCCGGTTGTAAGACCTATAGCCAAGCTGGCAGTCAATTGCCCAGTTGAGTTCACAGGCGGGTAATTTGCTGAGGACTGGAACCCAGTTCCTCTTCACCTCTTATATTACATAAATATTTATTATTGATTCAAACCATTTCTATTGAACCTTATCAAGGGATTATGAATAATAATTAAGTCTAGCGCATTTCTATTTTATTTGTTTTTTCATCCTTTACGCGAATCTGATGTTTTGCCCAGCCCCAAAACGAAGATTTTTCCTTCGATACTGAGTTTGTGGAATTCAATTTTCTATAGCGAATATAAATTTATCTTTGCAAGTGATGTCGTATGATCCTCTTTACTGGTGCACTACAGAGGAATTGTATCAGTCAGTGAGACAATTTAGTGGCTATTTCACAACTGGACTTTATTTCTACAAATATCACGTGCAGTGAAGTGTAAGTTTTTCTCAGTAAATAAAAATAATAAATGATAGAAGCTTACTGCTTAACATTTACGATATTTTAAAAAGTCCCGGATAAAAACATAAATAAATAAGTAAATAAACTGGTACATATGGTTCCGTTGTATCACTTGGTCCATCAGAGAGCCTATCCCGGCACTCAATTGTTATCTTAATTATTGTTTAAATCTTTGGCAAACAGCATTAAAGTATGACTTTAGAAGAGGTGAATCGTCCCATTCCAGTCGAATAGAGTCGATTCGACAACATTTTCAACCCTGCCTCGTAGTAGGTTGAGGAATAGTTTCTACTTCTTGAAAATCAACTTCCGGTATTACATTTTCACATCAAGAGGGACGGTTTATTCAGATTTCCAGCGAATTAACCGCGAATTGACTTCCGGTTGGTCGATGCTCCTTAGTGATAAATATAGTTAAAGATCAACCTCATTTGAGTTTAATCACTATTGTCACTATCATTGTTACCGATATTATCACTATCATTACTGTGAAACTCTTGTCATACCATTTCCCGTGTGTATCGCGTCTAGGTTTCAGTTACCTGTGAGTGTTTGTATGTTTTATTAGTTACGTTGTGTACTTGAAGTTCATGTTTATATCGATCATTGTGTATTGTTACTTAATTTATGTCGAGTAATTTGTCATTTTTTTTGCATAAATTTAGTCCTGTGTATCAATATTTACGTCCAGTCTTATGAAGCAGTCTCGTCGCTTTTTAAATGCCTGTAAGGCTATGCACCGCTAAGGTGAATGTTTTTCTTTACTGTGAGTTTATTCATAAGATGTCGCCAATACCCAGACTTCCCCAACCAAAATAATTTAATCATTGACTCTTATTTCACTAAATTTTTTATTCCTTTATACTTTTATTTGGTATATAGTTCCCTTCTCCTGCAGCTTTTAAACGGAAGTGCATTCTTATTACTTTTAAATTCATCTGTTAGTTGGACGTGGAAAATGGGCTCCGCGATATCGCTAATTTGGCCGCAAAACGGTCACTTGTCACAATTGTCATGCTCATTATTCTCTTTTTTCTCCAAAACTTTGTAGACGTCTTTGCATAAAAATAATTTTTCTCCTTTGACTAATTGAAGAAAATAACCCATCAGGTCTCAATGGGGTGATGGCTTTTACGGCTAACGGTTAAAATTTTGGCCAATTTACGGCTAACAGTTAACACCTTTCCATCGTTTCCACCAGATATATTTTTACGGTAAACTTATTTTGCCACTACGGTTAAAATTTGTCAATTTTTTACGCCTGACGGGTAAATTTTTTGGCCGTTTTATGGCTAACGGTTGTTCCCATTGAACCCTCTTTCTACAACTGTTACTTTAAAGCTTGCATCAGGTAAAAGTAAAAGAGAGTTTATATCGATAAATTATTCATTCTATGATCCAGATCGTTTTAAATTATCTCCTTCTGTTTTTGTAGAGATACTTCGTAAATGCACGTCCGCTCCACTGTTAATCTTGCATCGGCTCATCATACTTTAGGTTACCTAAATTTCAGTCTCATTTTACTACGCCTCTAAATAAAGTAGAGAGGGTTGTCCCCCGAAATTCTATCGATCTACTTTTAGAATTATGGCAAGGTAAGACGACATTCCGAAATTTTCCAGTTATAACTTTTTACCCTGTTTCTTGTGGGAGATTAAAAATCTTAGCCCAAAATTTAGGGATACCCGAAACACCGTGACACCGCGCGCCGCTCTGTAACACTGCGGCCTGGCCCAAACTCGATCCATTCCAAGCCATTTCATTTGAACTCCATGTTATTAAAAAGGAGCAATGGTGAGAAAAATAAATACGTCAAGCTTCATTGACTAGTTTGTACTATAAAAAAAACACATGACAGCGAAAACAACAAAAAAAGAATACGTTAAGATAAATAACCGTTTAATCGTTTGTCTCACGATGAAAGAGTCAGGCTAATCAATCGTGTATTGATCACGACCTTTCGACTCCTATGCTGCACGTACTCGTCAGCATTCATCTATGAACCACGATGGGAAAGAACACAATTGGAAGTTTAAACATATTTAAATACTAGAATATTATAACCAACCATAGGTGCTTAGTTTTAAGAGGGGTAAGTTTTTAAAGAATCTCCGGTGCTGCGTCGGTGGGAGAGTTTAGCAGGTAATTTAGTGTTAACAAGTGCGTCGAAAACGAAAATTGGCCATCGTAAAGAGTTAAAAGGCTGAAGTTTCGAGCGTTAGCCTTTCGTCAGAGCGATTGGAGGAGTTGTGGGTTGTAGTGACGGGAAAACAATAATAAATTAGTTGAATGAAAAGCGCTCGTTGATACCGTGGTAATTAAGAGTGCCGATTTCGAAGATATATTTTTGTTCTAGCGTTTTACGGCTCTCCGAATTATCTAGATGTAAGGAAAGGCCGCTAACTGTCATATGTTGTTTAGAATGATTAGGGAGATTGAAGTGTCTAGCGACGTATTTGGATGTGTTCTCGTCATTTAATTAATTCTACGTCACGAAAGTGTTCTCGGAATCAGTCACCTAATCGTCTTCCTGTTTCACCAATGTATAACTTATAGCAATATTGCAAAATTGTAATATAATGCGATGTGTGCATAGTTTTAGTTTTAAATTCAGCGCGCTTTACGAGAAATTCAGATAAACGTTTTCCCTGTTTTACCCCGCGGCAAAAATAACCGGAGCTATACCGAGATAAATGGCCCCTCCCTTTTGCGATATTTAGGGAATTTTTTTATATCTTAATATTTTATTTAATATTTCTCCTAGTTTTTGTCTTTTTTGTTTTGTTTTTTCCCCTGTTTTCGTATTTTTTTGTTTGTTTTTTTCTATAATGTTGTTTTTTCGTTGTATTCCTTGGTTTTTGTTTGTTTGTTTGTTTTTTAATTTCCTTTTTCTACCATTTCCTCGTAGTTATTTCAAAGCCCTTAAACACTACCTTCACTTTAACTTCATGCAAATTTTGCCTCTCATCAGATTATTATCTATGACTCATTAATTTCAATTGCCTTCGTCTTCCGTGAATTTATAACAGCGTCGTTGATTCTTTGTTTTTCTTTGTCCATCAACATTCATCTCCTTCCCTAGATAAAAATCAACTATGAGTTACACACCGACATAAAGGCACCTTCTTTCCTTACCAACAAAATAATGGCCAATACAGGACAACTTTCACTTTCTTTGCAGCTCGCTGTCCTTCACTTAGGCATTATTGTTATGGGTCAAGACTTTTGACAAACGTGTATATTTTTGTTATAGAGCTGAAAAACTTTTGTATTTGTCTCCTCTCTTGATTTCTCAAATTAGAGTGTGCGGACTACAAAGTTCTGGACAATACTGACAGAAACATTAATTACGAAGCAGGGTGGGAATGTGACGACGATATCGTCCGAGGATGGTTCCGTTTCACCGGCGCAGCAGGTTCAAGGATGGCTACCAGATCGTGCATCGGAGGGCAGGTGTAACTCGCAAATTTCGGTCTGGTTAAATGGCAAAGATCCATCTGTTGCCGACGGAGTGGTGATAAGTAGCTCTGCTAATACTTTATTTATTAATTCTTGGGCTTTTCTTTTTGGTAGCGAATTTACAAACAAAACGGTGTTTCGATTTTTCCGTAAAAAAAAGGCTGTTTCTGCAGATTAATCAACCTGCAAAAAAAAAAAAAAAGAAACGTTGTTCTTTGCTTCAACACAATAAAAGAGTGGTAAGAATACGTTTGCGCCACATCGAGAAATATCAAACCCTCGGTGAAACCGATAACTTTCCTTTCACAGATATATTTTGGGGGTACTCGCCGAGAAGCGACAAAGTTCTTATTCATGGAACTGGAAGGCCTTGTGACTATGATATAGTAAGGGGTAAAGCGCTACGTGAGGACAAGGCGTCAAACACCGTTTATTCCGAAAAAAATGGAATGAGCTACTTCCAAACTTAAGACCTCCATCCGTGGCAGTTAAAAAAGCGAGGGGTAGATTCAAATATCATATCAAATGAAGAGACTCCTCGAACGAGTAAGACATAAGAAGATATGGTCGCGGTGATACTCGCAATAAAGCAGAAAATTAATATCAGGAGATTATTGAGGAGCTTGCATGCACTCTTCTGGCATCCTGATGAGTTCCTTACTCGTTTTTGACAAAAAATATGCGAAGAGGATCGCCTGCAAACAACTCATGAGATTCTCATTACATCTAAACAACTTAAGTTAGTCCTATAAGGGGAACGAGTTGAATTACAGTTGAATTGTTGTTGGGTTGAAACGTCATCAGAATCCCGACATCGTGCGGTATTGAACAAAACGAAATCTTTGGTCGAGTTCTTTTAGGTTTGCAAATAGTTTCTTTATTGGCTATCACATTCTTCACCAATTCAAACATTTGTCAACTTTGGAGAATATTACTACGTTATGTTTTCCTAATATTTGTATTAACTCCCCCTTGAAAGCTTATTTCGATTACATTACAAAGCCATTTGTTGAAATGAATAACATTTTCAGTATAGGAGCTTGTTATTGTCCTTGTTCTGTTAGAAAAATTGTCGCTACCTAAGTTTAAATAACGCTACTTGAGTAATACATAAACAGGGTAAGAATTAGGAGAGCCGAAGTACTCAATTTATGCAACACTTGGGGATGTAAGCGTCTTGTGGGCTGTTTCGACTTTTTGTGAAATGAGTAGCCTAAGGATTAGACAAGAATCCAGCGCTAAACAAAGTATATCACCAGAAGGACAGCGTTTACAGAGAGAGCAAGTCGACGAAGCCGTATCTTGCGTGACAAATACTGAGTAAACACATGGCTTCAATCATTCCATAATCACTCCTAATTTATGCATCGTGCTCTTTCAGCACGGTAACTCCATATGTAAATTTCCCTTAGTCACGTGACGTTTGAGGAAGTCAAACGAATTGCTTGAATTAAGGAGTGTCTATATCGAGCTCAGTGGTTAGATATTGTCTGCAATCTGTGTTAGATTTTTGTAAATTCGCTGGAGTTGTTGGTTACTTTACTGTGAGGTAAGAATTATATAAAATATAGATAAGAATTTAGCTCACATTATAGTGTAGCCTCGCCAGACGGCACGTACTAAAACCCGAAACAGCGAAACGAAACCACCGAAGCGAGCGAAACTACCGAAACGAAACCACCGTAACGACCGAAACGAAACCACCACAATAACCAAAACGAAACAACCGTAACGACCAAAACAAACCACTACAACATGGCGATCGAGAAAACGATCCTCCCGTGAGTTAGATTAGACCATAATCGAAACGAGACGAATGGGTTTCATTTTATTATCATTGCTGTCAAAGCAAACTTTATTGCGACGTAGGAAATCTACATACTAGCCACCTGAACTACATGATAAGCTGATAGCTTCGTGTTATTCCTTGAAGTTTCTTTCAATACCATCGTATACTTTATTTAAATACTTTATTTGAAAAGTATTTATGTCTATAACCTTTAGATCTCTGGTTCAATTCCGGTCTAGCCATCCTTTCAATGATGAAATTTCAAAGTTCACTGATATATCAGTTTATAACCTTTGGATTTTATCGATGGTTCGCTTCATATATTTCACAGATATATATGTTTGTATTAATGTTTGAATTTATTTATTATGTATCAGTCATATGGTGGGTCGAACTTGATTATGATGTGGGGCTAAGTTACTGGGTCGAAAATGAAATGGGGTGAAACTGGCGGATACCAATTCATGTGCGATCGATTTTTGAGATTATTCGTGATGTGTGAAAAGGCCAAATATTTTCATGTGACTGAGTTTTAGAGAGAGGTATAAGGGAACCTCTGCCAATGGAAAGATAGAATTTAAATTCTTAGAAACCTTTGAGCTCAGTTCTTTGTGATTAATTATTAATCTTTCTCGGTAAGATATATAAGTAACCACATCATACTTGTAATGTGCATTTGAAGCCAAAAATTTTAATTCCAGTATTTGGCCAGTTGTCTCTTGTTTGCGGAAAGAAGAAAAACTTTCCCTTCCATATTCAATAATTTTGATTTTTCTACATAGGACTTGCTATGAAAAAGCTGATTTATCAAGAGCATTCAATCAATAAACAGTAGTGTGTGAAGTTGACATGATAAAATGCAATATCTGAAGCTTATGCTGCATTTATCAAGATTATCATTTAGAGATCAATGTCTGCCTGCCTATTCTAAAACTTTTGAAAACTCAGAGAAGCTCGAAATAGCTGAATGCCTCTAGAATATGTATAATAAACAATTATTGAATTCAGTTTTTGATATCATATCAACCTCATTCAAAAATTGCTTATTACCCTGGTGTCAAGACCATGGATAGACCCTGGTCAATCATAGCTCTGCCATGGTTGTTCACAGGACTTCCTGTTGTCCAATTCTGTTTGTAATAATAATCTTGATTAACAAATCAGACAACTGTTATCAATTAATCAAAACTATGACAAAATTGGAGAAAGAAACTAGACATCAGTTATATATTTTCATTTTTTTACGTCTAACGGCTAAATTTTTTGGCCGTTTTATGGCTAACGGTTATCCCCATTGAACATTCTTTCTACAACTGTTACTTTAAAGCTTGCATCAGGTAAAAGTAAAAGAGAATTTATATCGATAAATTATTCATTCTATGATCCAGATCGTTTTAAATTATCTCCTTCTGTTTTTGTAGAGATACTTCGTAAATGCACGTCCGCTCCAATGTAAATCTTGCATCGGCTCATCATTCTTTAGGTTACCTAAATTTCAGTCTCATTTAACTACGCCTCTAAATAAAGTAGATAGGGTTGTCCCCCGAAATTCTATCGATCTACTTTTAGAATTATGGCAAGGTAAGACAACGTTCCCAAATTGTCCAGTTATAACTTTTTACCCTGTTTCTTGTGGGAGATTAAAAATCTTAGCCCAAAATTCAGGGATACCCGAAACACCGTGACACCGTGCGCCGCTCTGTAACACTGCGGCCTGGCGCAAACTCGATCCATTCCAAGCCATTTCATTTGAACTCCATGTTATTAAAAAGGAGCAATGGTGAGAAAAATAAATACGTCAAGCTTCATTGACTAGTTTGTACTATAAAAAAAACACAAGACAGCGACAACAACAAAAAAAGAATACGTTAAGATAAATGAAAGTTTAATCGTTTGTCTCACGATGAAAGAGTCAGGCTAATCAATCGTGTATTGATCACGGCCTTTCGACTCCTAGGCTGCACGTCCTCGTCAGCATTTATCTATGAACCACGACGGGAAAGAACACAATTGGAAGTTAAAACATATTTAAATACTAGAATATTATAACCAACCATAGGTGCTTAGTTTTAAGGGGGGCAAGTTTTAAAGGAAACTCTGGTGCTACGTCAATGGGAGAGTATAGCAGGTAATTTAGTGTTAACAACTGAGTTGAAAACGTAAATTGGCCACCATAAAGAGTCAAAAGGCTGACGTTTTGGGGCGTTAGCCTTTCGTCAGAGCGATTGGAGGAGTTGTGGGTTGTAGTGACGAGAAAACAATAATAAATTAGTTGAATGAAAAGCGCTCGTTGATACCGTGGGGATTAAGAGTGCCGATTTGAAAGATAAATTTTTGTTCTAGCGTTTTGCGGCTTTCAGAACTGCCGAGATGTAAGGAAAGGCCGTAAACTGCCATATGTTGTTTGGAATGATTAGGGAGATTGAAGTGTCTAACGACATGTTTGGATGCGTCCTTGTCATTTAATTCTACGTCGCGAAGGTGTTCTCGGAATCGGTCACCTATTGTAATATACTGCGATGTGCGCTTAGTTTTGGTTCTAAATTTAGTGCACTTTTAGAGAAATTCAGATAAACCTTTTCCCTGTTTTACCCCGCGGCAAAAATAACCGAAACTGTACCGAGATAAATGGCCGTTATTAATGTTTCTGTCAGCACTATTTATGGAACGGGAAAGCTGTGACTATGATATATAGTTATGGGTAAAGCGCTACGTGAGGACAAGGCGTCAAACACAGTTTATTTTGAAGAAATTGAATGAGCTGCCTCCAAAATTAAAGCACCCATCCGTGGAAGTTAAAAAAGTGAGGGATAGACTCGAATATCATATCAAATAAAGATATTTGTGGAGATAACTCCTTGAACGATAAGATATGATGACGTCCCTCACCTGGCGATGGTACTTCTCAAGATACGGTGGCGGTGATACTCGCAATAAGGCAGAAAATAATTATCAGGAGATTATTATGGAGCTTGCACACACTTTTCTGGCATCCTGATGAGTTCCTTACTCGATTTGACAAAAAATATGCGGAAAACATCGCCCGCGAATGACTGACAGGATGATATTATTATATCTAAACAGCTGAAGTCAGTCCTATAAGGGGAACGATATGAATTGCTGTTGCGTTGAAAAGTCATCAGAATTCCGACGTCGTACGTGGTATTAAACAAAACGAAATTGTTGGTCGAGTTCTTTTAGGTTTGCAAGTAGTTTCTTTATCGGCTATCACATTCGTCACTTATTCAAATATTTATCAACTTTGAAGAATATTACTACGTTATGTTTTCCTCATATTTGTATTAACTCTCCCTTGAAAGCTTTTTTCGATTACATTAAAAAGCCATTTGTTACAATTAATAACATTTTCATTATAGGACCTTGTTGTTGTCCTTGATCTGTTATTAAAAGTGTCGCTACCTAAATTGAAATAACGCTACTTGAGTAATAGTTAAACAGTGCAAGAATTAGGAGACCTGAAATACTCAATTTACGCAACGTTACACTTGGGGATGTAAGCTTGTTGGCTGTTTTGACTTTTTTTTTTTTAATTGGTAGCCTAAAGATTACATAAGAATCCAGCACCAAACAAAGTATGTCAACGGAAGGACAGCGTCAACAGCGAGCCGTACCTTGCGTGACAAATACTGAGTAACCACATGGCTTCAATTGCATAATCAGTCATAATTTATTTACCGTGCTATTTTCGGCACGGCAACTGAATGTAAACAAGCCGTTGGTCGCGTGACGTTTGAGAAGCCTGAAATATTTTGTGTAGGGGGTTAAATAAATTGTGTGAATTAAGGAGTGTCCACAGAGATAATTCTGCCAAGAACTCACACTCTCCGCTCGATTGAACTGAAGTCATTTCCCCTGAGGTGCTTCTGCCGCCATTTCTGTCAGTTCACACAAACTTTCTGATATCTCCAGTATTCGCTGGTTTCCCTTTGTATTTTGAGTGTGTGGGTTTCTGATCTATTATAATTTCAACTTTAGCGACACTCGTCAAATGCAAAGCACGAAGACATAACGATTTTGATAAAGTAAAACAAAGGCGCCTTCAAACGGCCTACTGCATGAGACGAGTTAAAGTTACACACTCTCAGCAACAGGGAAAAGGAAAACAGTGATTTTCAGTTAAGATGGCCTTAACGGGAAGTTTTGATCGAAGATTCTCTCAGGAATGGAAAGAATAAAGGGACAAACTGTTTCTGATCGTCTTGAAGAAAATCAGCTCTGATCATTAATCCTTCTGTCTGGTAGTTGTTTAGTTTTCAGTTTTTCGCGTTAAGCAATGGAAGTGTTTGAACTGATGACAAAATACTCGCTTAATTCCACAGAGTGTACTTGATTTCATCTGACAGAAGTTAGAAACGAACTCAAAATCTCTTGAACCTGTAAAGAAACCAAATTGATGCTTGATTGCGTTGATCTAAATGCAGGTATGTCAGGTATTTGATAAAATAAATTAAACTTCCTCGCTGTCTGCTTCATTGATTGACAAGAGGGTCCCGTATACTCTTCATGTGAAACACGACTGGGCGATTTTTTTTCCTCGTGAATCGTGAATTGAATTGGTTTTCCTTTTCTTGAATCGTGATTAAAAATAATAAGATCTTTTTAGGTCCTCATGAGGTAATATTTTTAATTTAAACGTGACCTGTGAATGAAGAACTGATTTAAACGTGATTCGTGAACCATTTTGTTTTGTAAATGGAACAGTAGTGGTCTCGAACAGTAGTGGTTAAGTTTTGACCAGGGTTGTGACAGGACATGAACTTTTCATGGATTAATAGAAGTCATAAAACAGACCCCTAATGGTCCTTGAACAAATAATATAAGACATTCTGTCATCATTTGTCACTTAAGACTGTTCAAGACTAGGAAAATTGAAAATTTAGTTAGGGAATTTGGTCTCTTACTTTCATGTGAAATGTCTCAAATGTGTGAACGTGAAAAAACTTTGATATTATTAGTGATGTGTGAAAAGGCCAAATATTTTTATGTGACTCAGAGTTTTACAAAGGGGTATAAGTCCAAACCTCTGACAATGAAAAGATACAAGTCAAATTCTTAGAGACCTTTAGACTCAGTTCTTTGTGATTCATTAACAAACTTTCTAATTAATATGTATAAGTACCACATCATACTTGTAATGTACATTTCAAGCCAATAAATTTCAATTCCAGTATTAAATGGCCAGTTGTCTCTTGGTTGCAAAAAGAACAAAAACTTTCCTGTACATATTCAATAATTTTGATCATTATCCATAGATTTACAATGAAAAAGCTGATTGGTCAAAAGCACTCAATCAATATACAATAGTGTGTGAAGTTGACATGATAAAATACAATATCTGAGGCTTATACTGCATTTATCTTCTCGAGATCAATGTCTGCCTTGTTTCCAAGACCTTAAAGTTTAGTGTTCTCAAACTTTTGAAAACCAAGAGAGCTAGATGCTCAAAATAGCTGAATGCCTCTAAAAAATTTATAATCAAACAATTATTTAATTCAGTTTTTGATATCATGCTCAACCTCATTCAATAATCACCTATTACTCTGGCGTCAAGACCATGGATAGACCATAGTCACCCATGTTTCTGCTATGGTTGTTCACAGGACTTCCTGTTGTCCAATTCTGTTTGTAATAATACTCTTGATTAACAAATCAGACGACTGTTATCAATTAATCACAATATAATAAAATCTGAGAAAGAAACTAGAGACATCCATTATACATTTTCATAAAAAACAACAACAACAATTAACTCGGCAAAATGCAGGACAACAGTGTGCACACATCACACATTCTGTCCCCTTCCACAGGCATGACATGATAATTGTCCCTTTAATGGTCCTAAACACTGTCCAATTACAAGCATGACACACACTGTACTATAGGTGCTCAAATTGGGCTGAAGATAACCAATCATGTTCAAGAATTTTGTTATAGTTTTGATTAACAGATGAAAAGTTATATTTTCAGATGAAAGTTTTTCCTCCTCAACATTTTTTAATTCTGATATTTGCAAATTATTGAGCCCTGAAAAGAAGGTAAGGATTTTTTTATTGCACTGAGACAGGGTAGCCTATATTAAAGATCCATGGTTTTTAAAATTGTTGATTTTTTTGGCTGCAAGTCAACCCTGAGTTTTTTTTAACCATTACTTGTTAGTTTGAAAATTATTATATATATATATTATTAATAATTATTTGGGGACATGAATTATTTTGTTCTTAGGTAAACACTCTCATTCCCTTGACCCTTTCACTCCCAAGATCTCTTTAGTAATTCTCCCTAATGTTTGCCATACCATTGTTATGATGTAAGTTTGGAGAATTTGGTATTGGATCATCTAATAAGCCTCTAACTGATATTTTCCTTTGTTCATATCACTTACAATATCTGCTCGATGTTGTGTTAATATTTTGTAAGGAGAATTCCTGTATTGGTCACTCATTCAAGGTGAAGGGTTGAATAAATATGTTATACATGAGTTTTGATGTTGGTTAATGATTGCAGTTGTAAAATTTTTAACTTGAATTCATTTTGCTGAAAATTAAATATTCAAGAAGCCAGGCACAATTTTTAAAGTTTTGTAGACAGTCCCTGATAGATTTGTTAATTAATGAAGGATCTTAATTTATTTTAAAGTCAACTCTCTGCTAATGGATACTCTCATAAGTGGCCAGCACTTTTTTCAATTCCTCATTTTTCTGCTTAGTACCAATTGAGTTCTTTATCACTATCCTCAGTTAATTGATATTTCCTTTTTCTTTTCACATTCCCTTCTTAGTTAAGCTTTTATTTATAAACATGAATAAGAAATTAACACCAGTTTTCTCTACTCTTTGTTATTTTTTTATTTCATCAACAACATTCAATACATGACATAAAGAGTACAGCAACTATGGGTGATTTGGATGATATTTCATGCAAAACATGTCTTCAATTGAGCTCATTCTGATTATTTTTGTATCAAAACAGTGGATATGTCAGTGAGAAGAACTTATCCAATCAGTCTTTATTAAATAATTAGGACCATATTCTGATGAATTCACTCTGTTAATTACAAGTAAAAATAGCTTACTGAGGATAAAATCAAACAACAGATCTGAAAATTAGCAACTTGTTCTGAATATCTACAGCTTAGAAATCATTCATGCTTTGGTTTATTTACAACTGTCTTAGGTTATCACATGAAAACAAAACCAACCATAGATTTGCACTAATTATTTCTTTCCTGTTGGATATTAATTTTGAAATGGAAGTAGCAATTCGTATGTTTTTGGAAAAACAGCTTGGAAAACTCAGTGTATTTAAATTCAAATATCTTTCTTGTTCATAATTGCCTTTTCGTTAACATCTATAACTCAAGCAATTGTTTATGAACACAAAAATTATACAATTAGATTTAAGTTGAAATGTTTCTGATGAATATAAATAACTCAAGACCCTTTACGCATAAGCATCCGGTCCTTTACTCAAAATGTTTAAAAGAACACTGAAAGGTGGATGGCTTCCAAAGATAATGTATTACGAGGAATAAATCATTACCTTGGTTCAGTAGATGTTAAATTATAAACCTCATTCTTGCCAATTTTTGGTTCAATTGTTATTATAAATGCCACAAGAAAGTTAGTTCAAGTTACTCACCTTTAATGACAGCTTGTTTTTTTCGTTCTGACAGTTACATTAATAAGACATGGATTCCCATATTTCTAAAGAAAAGCTGAGAAGTAAGATTGTAACAGATCGTTTCGGAGTAAAAACATTAAATCTGTCAGAGTGGGATTTGCTTGAATTGCCTGAAGCGGTGCAGGAATTAACTGAGTTGGAGAAACTTAACCTGTCACGGAATAAACTTAAAACAGTACCTGAAAATGTTGGAAAACTAAATAATATTACGGTACTTGATGTAAGCGGAAACCAGCTGTCCATATTCCCTGCAAGTTTGACACAGCTGAAGAAACTCAAATGGCTGGACATCTCATATAACAAACTAACCACCATCTCTGATGCTATTGGTGAGATGGTGGCACTGGAGGTACTGGATCTGAATTCCAACCAGTTGACTGTGTTGAGTCCAGTTATAAAACAGCTGAAGAAACTCAAACAGCTGTACATCTCACATAACAAACTAACCACCATCCCTGATGTTATTGGTGAGATGGTGGCACTGGAGAGACTGGTACTGAGTTCCAACCAGTTGACTGTGTTGAGTCCAGGTATAACACAGCTGAAGAAACTCAGATGGCTGAACATCTCGCATAACAAACTAACCACCATCTCTGATGCTATTGGTGAGATGGTGGCACTGCGGGAACTGGATCTGAGTTCCAACCAGTTGACTGTGTTGAGTCCAGGTATAACACAGCTGAAGAAACTCAGATGGCTGTACATCTCACATAACAAACTAACCACCATCTCTGATGCTATTGGTGAGATGGTGGCACTGGAGGGACTGGGTCTGAATTACAACCAGTTGACTGTGTTGAGTCCAGGTATAACACAGCTGAAGAAACTCAGATGGCTGTACATCTCACATAACAAACTAACCACCATCTCTGATGCTATTGGTGAGATGGTGGCACTGGAGAAACTGGATCTGAGTTACAACCAATTGACTGTGTTAAATCCAGCCATAAATCAGCTGAAGAAACTCAAATCGTTGTGGGTGCATGAGAATCCTTTTACAGTTGAAGGAATGAGAAGTGTTACGGAGCTAGAAGATAGAGGAATAATTGACCAAGTATATTCAGATATCCGAGGTGAGTAAAGGAAATTTCTGTTCACATTATTGTTGTGACATGTGCAATTACTAAATTGGTTCTAACAATTGATTTGCAGGTGGTTATTCTGCTTGTTACTGATTATTACAGGTAGCTGGCGATAGTTAAACTGTAAATACTGTCACAGTTTTTGTGTGGTTTAACAAAGTTGGCATCACTTGAGAAATACATGACATTTGTAATGGAAGTTTTTGTTCTATATTGAAAAGCTTTATTTTAACAATTTGGCTGACATTTATTCATTCATAAAATTTAAGTTCATCAATAAGGAAATATGATTTGATGTGGAATCAAGAGAGAAAATGTTATTACAAATCATTCTATGCAGTTAGGAATTATTGTTTTGAGTTTTGCTTTCTATTTGACTGGAATAAAGGAAGGATAAAATGTATCCCAAGTCATTTCACTGTTAGGAATTGTTGTTTTATTTTTGCTTTCTGTTTGATTCATTGAAGGTGTTTTAAAAGTTGAATAACTTGTGGCTTATCAAACAAAATTTATAAACTAGTACGATTTGTGAATTAAGTTACAGGAATAGAATTTGAATTTGTTTTTAGCGTTGATGAAATTCTGATTGTTGTTTCCATATAATTTACACTAGTGATTTTTGTGCATTTTATTCTTTAACTTACAGTTGTTACCTTTTGGATATATGCGTGTTTTCTTTCTCTTTTACAAACAATGAAGTGGTTATTGACTCCTCGCTACTTAGCAGAATTGATTTAAGTCATTGTCTCTCTCTTGTATGATCAGTCACAAGTGGTTAAGTTTAGTTTTGGTGTGCATGTTCACCAAATTCATCACTACATTTTATGCCTGAAGAATTATTTTGATTGACTGTGTAACTTTTATGTAAGAGTGGAATAAATGTGTTTTCCAAACTCACTAATATATTAACATCAGAAAAAAAAAACAATTTTGATGGTTCAGTTTTTATATACTGGCTTTTCAGACTCCAACATTGTAATGTTAGGTATTTATACTACTTGTTTTTTTTACTTATTTTGTACAAATTTATCAATGTACAAATTACTATTTTCTTTGTGTTGCAAAAACTTTTTTCTAATTAGGCCAAATACCAGATAGAATTGAAGCACAGGTGGCTTATGAAAGGGCTTTGAAAGATGGATATGTCACGGTTAACCGCGGTAGAATATTACTCATTGGTCAGGACCGAGCTGGTAAAACCAGTTTAAAGAAGAGTCTCCTAGGCCTTCCATTTGACTCTGAAGAACAGAGCACTGAGGGGATTGAAGTGGATCCTTCAAAGTGTAAAATTGATGTTGACCAAGCTGCAAGCAACTGGCAGTCCATTGGTGAGAATAAGCCAGGACTGTTGGAATGTTCTGAAGATGTGGCAAAGATTATGGTGGAGAAAACTTTTAGACCAGATCATTCAGTTAGAAAAATGTATATGCAGTTAGAAGATCTTGATGAAGAAGACAAAGATGAAAGTTCAGATAAAGATTTTGAAAAAGATTTAGCCTACATTTCACCTGTAGATTTTGAAGAGGGATCTTTTGATGGTTACAAATATGGCAGCAAAAAGGTGATGTAAGAATTCCAAAATTCTTCTTCACAAACATGCTTAAGGCAGCTTTTAATGACAGTATAGTTTTGAATGCTTAATGTTGACTGAAAATTATGTGAACCTCAAAGCGAGGAAAAAATTAAAATTGTTAAATCTTTTTTTAATTTATTTTTTTACTTTCTAGTGGTCTTAGCAAAAAAACAGGGAACTGCTAGTGGTCTAACAATAATTTCCCTCCCACGTCATGTACTGTCATTTGATCTAATATACATCAAACTTTGATATAATTATTTCAGATGTGTAATTAGTTTGCTGGCTAAACTGAATTACTGTGGTACTCAAAGTAATTAATTTCACCCTATTTGATTCTCTACTCAGGTTGAGGATAGAGGAGGTTACCAGTCTGTGGATGGTTTCCATAACAGTGGCATTGAACACTCAGAGGACTGCATCTTAGATGAGCCCCAGGTAATTATTGATGTTACTCAACCCCCTGATACTGTGAAGCATGTTCATCAGTGGTTGAATTATATCAAAGGCAAACGCATCAAAAGTGGCGTATTTAAAGAAGAATCCTATGTTTCAATGGATATGTGGGACTTTGCAGGGCAACACCTGTACTATGCCAGCCATCCTATTTTCTTATCACGACGAGCACTATACATATTGGTGCACAATCTCAGCAAGCCTTTGGATGCCACAGCTGAGCCCTGCATGAGACAAGGGAGTAACGATGTGAAATTGGACAACCCTAACAATGCAACAAACATGGAGAATTTGCTGTCATGGCTGGCAACAGTACACGGTGTTGCCCTGGCAACTGATGACCCAGATGATGATGCACAACATAAGCTGCCCTACCTCCGCCCCCCAGTGTTTATTGTTGGAACACATGCTGACAAACCAGTTGAAGACATAAAAGTAATAAAGAAACAAATAAAGGAGAGAATTTCTGGTATGGAATATGAGAAGCATGTGGTCAGACCCTTATTCTGCATTGATAACACTGAGAGACCAAAGTTGATTAAGGAATTAATCCAGAAGTTTCAAAAGCAGATAGGAAAACATAAAACAGGTAAAATATTCTATATCTTATTGCATCCTTCACAATGTGTTACTTGCAGTAATTGATGGTTTTATAATTGTTTACTAGCTTGTCTTTGCACCAATTTCAAGAACACTTAATTTGTAGCCATTTTTTCTTCTTTAATCAAAGGCCCATTTGGTAGATGGCTGGGAAGCATTGAGCATACAATAATTATTATCTGACTCACATTTACATGTCATCAAGTAGTTCTGCTTTGTGTCACTATAATTTTAAAAGGTTGCCAGACACGTGGAATGTTTTCGTGGGAGTGGTGAGGGAACGATACTGCCCTGGTTGAATGAGTTTAATAGTGGAAGCTACTTAGAGTTGTTAATTTTTCTTATTGGCAGCACTCTTCTTAGCTTTCAGCTACTTTATGTACCAGCATTACCATACTGGGGCCTATAAATTTTGCAGACAGATCCATTAATTTCAAAGTTTGAATTAAGGAACAGAAGATGGTTGAAGAGTTGAAGAGTTTATCAACATAGCTGTGTTGTCAGCTGTAAAATATCTGCAATCACACATGAATGATACAAACTATTCTCATTGTAAGCACATGTTTCTGTGTTACATTGTGCTTTAAATTCATTTTCTAAACATATCCAGGCAAGGAAGAAGGAAAAGCAGATGGAATAAAAGAATTGCAGAACAAAATTCTGGAGGTGTTGAGGCAGGAGCCTTATATGGGGGAGAAAATACCAGTCAGGTAAATGAAAATAACATTTTATTCAGCAAACCTCACTTCATGGAGTACGGAATCAATTTTTGACTCAAACAGTCATGAATAGTACTTTGAAGAGCAGTCAGTGTTTTGAGTATAACTGTATATGCATGTAAATTTACATGAAAACAAAATCATCTTACCTCCACTAGTTTGAAGTCCATCCAAATTCTTAAAACATCAGACTGTACAAATACACAACAGTCATTTAAGTGCAAACAGACAAAACTCTCATTCATGACATTGTGACAATACTGTCTTTTGAAGAGGTGTGAATGTGAGATGGATATTTGAAAAGGCACAGCTTTGAATTGAGATTGTTTATGGGAAAAATATAACCATATTTGAATTGTTCAAAAGTTTGGGGAAAGCTAGACCAAGGAAATAGATGAATTAACACTGGAAGACTGCAAATAAGTAGATGTCTGACTGAAGTCAATATCCAATTTTAAACCCTTAATATATATTTCAAGTATTCTGTTTCCTTTTAGATGGTTTTTGTTTGAAAAGGTGATTGAAGCTTTGGTGGATAAACAGATTTATCACAGAAACCTGCAACAACTTAAGCACTATGCAAGGAAACATTGTTTCATGAAAGATGTGAAAGAGTTTGAGTCCATGATCAGTTTTTACCATGGTCTTGGGATGATAATCAAACACCGCAGTACAGTTGTACTGAAGGCTCAGTGGTTGATTGATCTGTTCAAACAGCTGATAACCATTCCACCTTTCAATAAACAGGTAGGAAACAAATTTCATTTTAGAAAGGCCTTACTTGGAAAATGTTCATTAATTTAGACCAACAGAAAATGAGAGTGACACTTTCTTTTTTTAATAAATAGGCAACTAATGCAACAGCTGTGACTCTGATCTTTACAACTGCTGACCTTAAGTTATTTCATGTACCTTTGCAGCTTTTTAGGTCATAAATTAATTGAGCCTTTTTACTTTACAATAGACTTGCATTGACTTGCTACCGCTCACAATTACTGTATTCGCACAAGCAAATAGTTCTTTTTGCATGTGCTAATTGGCTTCTGTGGTGGTGAATAACAACTGATAATCACTTCTGAGCAGCCCAAGATACAAAATTGGCCATTAAGAGTATAATTTCTGACCATTTCGGTACATTGATTGAAATAAACTTTTTCTAGTTCCTGTACATATACGTGGAAAAAATTCAAAACAAACTTGTAGTGAACTTCCCTAATCTGGAATTGCTGTCATTTATATATTTTGTAGACTCCTTTATTTGCCAAGTACTGGCAGGAACTTGAAGCAAGTGGCATCCTTAGCATGGAACATGTTGATCATGTGTTCTCCAGCTTTATTACGGGAAGAATCGTTAAGGCAGACATCCTTGACATGATGGAGCGATTTGGTTTGATCGCTAAGTTCTCAGCTTCCCCAACTGACAAGAAGTACTTTGTACCAGCTCAGTTGAAGTCATCACCTGTAGAACTCTGTAACATGGAATTATCATCAACTGATCCATGTCCATTGTATCTCCTCTTTGTCCATGGCTTTGTCCCCCATGGTCTTTTCTTGCAGCTTGTCTCCCGATGCATTCGTTGGTGTTCAGAGACATGGGCCACGCATCAACCCACCCTGTACCAAAATGGAGCATGGTTCATTATTGGGAAAGATATTCATGATTTTGTCCTCATATGCAAAACAGGATTTGTGAAGGTAACCTTGAGACAAAGAGAAGCACAAAGTGATCAGGCCGAAGGACAGAACTCCATCGAACTAACAACTCTTGTTCGTGAATTTCTTGAAGACACCCTAAAGAATTTGTCACAAGAAATGCCATACCTGAGAGGAATGAAGTATAGGCTGTGTGTTGCATGTCCTTACTGTCATCAAGGGGCAGAAGAAACACGTCGTGCATGCTCAGACCAAGTGAAAACCACTTGTACACACAAGGACTGCTTCCACCTTATGGATGCAAATGAAGGTCGACCAGACATCTGTAAGCGAAAACCTTGCAATAAGGTTGCACCAGTTTGTGGATTAAAGAAATGGTTCTTGAAAAGAAGAAGCCAGGTATAATTGATTATAGTGATTTTTCACAAAGATTTCTAGCCTCAATTTCGTCTTTGCTTTGCTCCCCTAATTTACTTGTTGTGAATATCAATCGAACTGTTATCAGTGTTGAGAAAGTGTGCCCTAATAAGTTGTCTTCAGTTTTAGATACAAGTCAGATAATTTCTAACAAGATGAAATTATTTTTGAATTTGTACTCTTTTGTTTTTCCTTGGTAAAGTGTTGATCAATAAAAATTTTATATGACCACACCTCAAGTTTGTTTTAAAAATGTAATTGTCATAATCCTATATGACCTTTCTTTCTTCAGGGTTTGTCCTCTTCAAATGTAGCTGCTAGATCACATGGTGAAACAAGTGAAATCAATCCAAAGAAGTCTGCCACAGCATTGAAGGTAACTCTCCTTGGCAGTGAGTGGAGTTCATCAATGGGGGGCTTGTCCACCATCAACAGACAGCTTGCCATTCTGTTGGCCAAACACTCTGAAGTGGATGTTACTCTCCTTGTCCCACAGTCTGCCTGTTCTGAAGAAGAGAAGAGAATGGCATCTAGTCACAATGTTACCATCTTGGAAGCCGAGAAACTTGAAGGCTTCAGAGATCCTCTTGAATGGTTGAGTTTCCCACCAAGAGACCTTGACATTGACTTTGTGCTGGGTCATGGTGCAAAGCTTGGTAAGCAAGCCCAAGTTATCAGAAAGTCTCACAGTTGCAAGTGGATTCAGGTGGTGCACACTGCACCCGAAGAACTTGCAATGTACAAAAACTATCCCAAGGCTATTTCCAAGGGTCAAGAGAAGAATTTAACTGAAGTGGCGTTGTGTAAGCTGGCAGATGCTGTGCTAGCAGTTGGACCAAAGTTGAGGAAGGCTTACTCTTCTTATCTGCGCTCATGTGAGAAGCACCAAGATATAATTCAACTGACGCCAAGCACATTCAGAGAGTTTTCCGATGTGAAACAAGCTGCAGTTGACATGGACAACTTTAAGGTTCTAACATTTGGCCGTGGTGACCCAGAGGACTTCAGCTTGAAGGGCTACGATATCTCTGCCAGAGCAATAGTTGAACTGGAAGACAGGTCTTACCATCTGATTTTCGTGGGTGCACCTGACGGTAAACAGGATGAGGTAGCAAAGAATTTACTCAAGAGTGGAATTGATAAAAAGCAGCTGACCGTGAGGAAGTTCATGCATAGCAAAGAGGGATTGAGAGAATTATTTTGTGAAGCTGATCTTTGCATCATGCCCTCCAGAACAGAGGGTTTTGGTTTGACAGCACTAGAAGCATTCTCTGCTGGTCTTCCCATTCTTGTAAGTAGAAACTCGGGATTTGGTGAAGCACTGTGCACTGTACCATCAGGCAAATCATTTGTGGTGGAGTCTGAGGACCCTGAGGAGTGGGCAAAGGCAATTGCTGGTGTCCGACTGAAGGAAAGATCAGATCGACTTCAAGATATTCAACAACTGAGGAGTTCATATGAAGAGAAGTTTAGCTGGGAGAAACAGTGTGACAGTCTTGTGAAGAAGATGTGGGACATGGTTCATGGTGAGAATGTTTTAAATATCCTTCAAAAAGTATTTTGGGGGGCTACTTGCCTTTTGGTCTCTAATTAACTGTGATGGAAAGCTTAACACCTCATATAAAAAAAATGTTAAACATGAATAGTAAACAGTTGTTTTATCCTCTTGTTGATTACTGTGTTTGTTTAGAAGTTTCTCTCTGCCTTTTTTTTTTTTAGCTTCTAAAAGACGAGACACAAGTTTCAGAGCTGAGCAGGTCGAAGTTGTTGACATGTCAACTGAACAACTAACAGTGGATTCATTACTGACTCCAAGTGAGTAAAAGAATTTAATGACACATAATAATTGATATCCCCAAAAAAGTACAGACAGGTTACAAGTAGATCCTGTAATTTTCTTTTTTTTGACTTCAGGCCAGCTATGCTTCGTAAAAACTTAGCAAGGTACTTTTTACTTATGAGACATGTTTTTACTTATACCCCTGCACTCTTCAGTCACAAACATAAGACATGAACAAACAAATTTGATTTTCTTTCACTACCAGATCTGGACGGATGGCTTAGTGTTATTTATTTCTTTGAGTCATTTGAAGTTTTCACCCAATTAGAAACTACCATAAAGTGTCTGAAACCAGACCAGAAACAAGGAGACATGGGGAGCTCTCACTGTCCGTATCAAAATAAGTTTATGTTCTATTCACAATACAGTTGTCTGTGGAAAAGATATGGAAGTATTCACACATTTATACAGTAGATGAAATATGTCAGTATATTTTTGAAGCCTGTACTTTTTTCCAGGATTCCATTTCCAGTTACACAGATATGTCAGAGTGTAGACCTCATTGTTAATTTTCTTCTCTGCTTCTTCTTGTCTTGATTATTTGTGAATTCATTCATGGGCAGGAATCGATGCCAAAAAGTAACTTAATTGACAGCCACAACTTCCTTTTTAAGGCTGAGTTGTTGGACAAAACAGTGGCAGTCTGGTGGTTGAGGCTCTTAATTCTTTTTTACCTTAAAAATTTCTCTTACCAGATTGAGAATTGTTAATTTCCAGCAGGCAATTGTTTTGCTTTTTCCATGCAGTTAGATTGATAAAGACTTTGTATTTTTTAGGTTTTCACGAACAAATCATCCAGCAACTTCAGCAGATGCAACTGGATGCAAGCAAAGTTAAGAGCAGAGCAGATCTATTATTGGGGCTGAGGAATATTGCATCAGACAGGGGCTTCAGAATATCTGACAATCAAGGATCAGGAAATTGCATGTTCTATGCCTTGTCCGAACAACTGGAAATTGTTAGGGGAATCAAAATCCCACATGGCGAATTAAGAAAAATCTTGGTTCAGTACCTCAGGGGTGACCCAAAACTTGTAAGTTGATGTTAGTATGTCTAACAGAGTATGTCACGTGAAGTTATTTTAAGAGTGTGATAAAGGTTTAGTGATAATACAGGCCGGTATCCAGTCACCTCGCCACCAAGCAGACTCGCCACCAGCGAACTCGCCACCAAGGAACGATCTCGCCACCAACGTACTCGCCACCAAGCGAAGTCTTCTCGCCACCAACCACCAATAAAGAGATTAGTCGAGGACAGTAGGATGTTCGGCTGATAAGTAAGATAAGCACGTTCGAAACCGATAAGTTTGTTCGCTTGTCTGTACTCAAACTTTATAAACGTATGTTGTCGAAAGCACGTTCGAAACCGATAAGTTTGTTCGCTTGTCTGTACTCAAACTTTATAAAAGTATATCTCTTTATTGGTGGTTGGTGGCGAGAAGACTTCGCTTGGTGGCGAGTACCTTGGTGGCGAGTTCGCTGGTGGCGAGTCTGCTTGGTGGCGAGGTGACCGGTAACCTACAGGCCACTTGGTCAACACCACCAGAACCTATTGCAGTGTTCACAGCGTGAAGTGACCAGGAGTTCTGTTAGTCTTCCTGTATAAAATGATGGTCTTTTTTTTCAGGAGCTCTGATACCAGCTTGTACCCTTGGTGGAAAAGGGAACTCGAAATATTTAACTTTATTATTTAAGAAACCACACAGTGACATTGGTTATAGTTAAATTCATATGTTGCTTGATGTTTTGTCCAAAAAAGCAGCCCACCACGGTTTTAGTCATTTGAATATTTCAGTGTCAAAAAAACACCCTTTAAACCTCTATCAGATGACAGAATTCTGGTCGTTTTCTTAATGATGGATCTTTCTTGTTGTTTTCCTGCTGTTTGCAAAGTGTTTTGGAATATACACGGACGTTCTGAAAGACTCTTCAATCACAAAATTTGTTACTATACAGTAAATTGCTAATTACAGGTCGTCTCGTACCATTCTCATAAAATTACTCCCTGACTCGTACTCCACACGCACAAGTTCCTATCAACAATACTTCTAAGTTTCCTTCTTTAATTGATCTTTCTTACAGCCGGATGGAACAGATCTGTTTGACTTTGTACATGGATATCAAACATGGACTGAATACCTTGTACACATGGAACAAGATGGCACTTGGGGTGATCACGTGATTCTCTGTGCCGCAGCAAACTGCTTTAAAACGTGCATTCGTGTGGTCAGCAGTCTATCCCATAGCAATGATATAATCATTACACCACATTGTCCAGTTGACGAAAGCAAACCTCTTGTGCTGGGACATATTCATGAGGTGCACTATGTCAGCCTTCAACCCATGCAAGGTACAGCTCATTACATTACTGCAATTAAATGTAATTTCTGTTTTATAGTGATATTTGTTAGGTAGGATCCTGAATCTTCTTTTTAATGCGGAGTTGACAACAGTCACCCTTTTTGTTGTTCGATTTTTTACTTAGCTCATTTAACACACATCAGGAAGTTTTTGACTTTCATAGTTTCATGCTTCATCGCTGGCTCTCATCTCAATAATCAAACGCAATTCATGCACTCTATTGTTCTCCTTTGCCGTTTAATCACAGTGTTTTGATTATTGTGTTTACAGTTTGAAATGGCAACCCCAGCAGTCACTTTGATCGGCCCCTTATGAAAAGCCCGGCCTTGCAGAATGGCTCTCTAGGCATACAGACTATTGATGCAAATTGGCCAACTTGAGCTTTCTTCAGCTGAATTTATCCAATGCGAACTGTGAACTCTTAGATTTAATTCGAGGTTCTATAATATTAGTTTTCCAATGTATCGCATGAAAAGGAAAACAACCCAAATGACAAAGGGTGTAAAGAACAGACATCACACTGTGAAAAGTTATCGTAACTATACAAAAGTGTACATGTCTACGGGGAAGAAAACACCAATGGGAAACTTTATTTAGGGGATTCGAAACATGAACAGAACTCGGTTACTCTTAATTTTAATGTTCTAACAAAAGTATTTATTGCTACGTACAATCTGTATGTACAACTGAATAAAAACTCTGTACAATTGCTGAAATTCGTCTCGCGAGTAGCGAGCGCTTAAGAAAATACAGATGGCGAGCAACGAGCACTTTAGAAAAATACAGATGGCGAGCAACGAGCGCTTTAGAAAAATACAGATGGCGAGCAGCGAGCACTTCGAGTACAGAATTGAGTATTTGTAATCTAGTGGAGTGAATCTGTTACAAAAATAAATCAGAGAGAACAAATGAACGAAATAATAGCGAAACACGTTTGTTTTGAAACTTTGTAAATTTCCTAGCCGTCCCATACAGAAATAAAATGTTAAACACCGACTTCCTCTTGGGTAATGAGACTTCAACAGCAATTTAGTCGCGTTTTTAATTTGAACTGAACAAAACGGCAAAGTTTTACCACACGTCGCCGTAATGAAATCTTAACTCCCTCAGTTCAAGCGCGACAACAATCTCGAGAAACTTCCGGGGGTTGTAAGACTGAATGTAAACGCGGGCTAATTTCGATGATGGCTAGGTGAGTTACCTCGCTTACCTACTTTTTCGAAATGGTGTTTAACGCTTTTTCCTCACGTAGCGCTTTACCTATAACTATGTCATAGTCACACGGCTTTCCCGCTCCATGAATAAGAACTTTATTGCTTCCTCGGCGAGTACCTCCAAAATATATCTGTGAAAGGAAAGTTATCGGTTTCGCCGAGGGTCCGATTTTTTTCTGCCACAGATGGAAGTTTTAATTTTTGAAGCAGCTCATCACGGCATCGCATTTTTTCGAAGTAAACGGTGTTTAGCGCCCTTGTCCGAAATGAACACTAAGTTCGGGTCCTATTTGCAATCAACAACATGCATATCTTTGTTTTGTACTCCAAGTAACGTAGAATTTTCATAGTCTTGGTTTGCCTTATACTTCAGCTTATTTGAGTCTCTCAAAAGAGTTGGTTTCGTTGTTTGAAAAAAACCCTCGCAACACCTTCCAGTCATCAGAACTAACTACAGATCTCTCACTCTATTCAACACACACAGAAAACGTACATGTCAAGTTAGATTGACTCAAGTCCTGCACTCTATCTGAAACGGTCAAATCAAATTTTGAACGTCTACACAATGTGAAACACACTTACCTCCGTTAGACATGATTAACAGCTGATCAGAGAGGGGTACAAGCCATAGATTTACGAAGACAAGTAAGCTACGGAAATATTACAACCAGTTGATCAACATAACACACCTTGCTTCCTTGAGTTCACGACACGCTTAGTTTGTTCTGGAAATGTTTACGTGCAAGCATGCCGAGCTCCAGAGCCGAATTTTTCACGAGTAGGTCTCTTTCCAAAGGTTTTGACAATAGTTTAAGCGCTCTGATGTTTCTCATCGAAATTTCTGAAAATCGAAAGGTAACGACCTCGCACTCGAATGTTTATCCAGCATCCTGAAAGGTTACGCTATCTTCAGACTCGATGAAAATTGATCTTGCTTCGCTTTTGGTATTAATTATAATTACATACGATTGTATACACGATGATAGATATACTGATCAGAAGCAGGTTGATCGGGGCACGTCTACAACCGAGGGTAATGTAAACAACGACTGTCATCAAAATATCTCCTAAACCGCTGCACTTAGTCTACCTGGAACACGGAGGTAAGGATTCAACTAATCGAATTTCTTGGGAAAGTTCCCTTTTTTTCAGCTGAGGCGTAAAACTAAATGATTTGTAGATAACTGTAGAGCACTTTTACAAACGAGGAATTCAACAAGTCGAGAAGCGAAAGACGAATGACCTTCTAATATGTAATCGTGACATTCGCTTAATTAAAATAATCACGACCTTGACAACCGAAATCAAATTTCCTTACTGTCACGCGATCACGTGTTGAGGTCTTTACCTTACTTTACAGTTGCATTTCTCTGATCCCTATATCTGTTCAGTGGGTAAATTTGATTCCTTGTGTTTAACATGGTGAGATCGTTGTCATTTTCATGATTGTCCGTGGATAAGTTAAACAGACAAATTTTCCACGTATGAGACTCCCAGTCAGTGGATTAGATACAAGCGAAGGACCGGGCGAGTTACGGTCGGTGGTCACGATTTTCTGACAACACGGCAGCTCTTTCGCTCATTTTCAGTAACCGACAAAAATTAAGGCTAACGTCAGCCCCGCTCCCCAAACAAGAAAAGCGAGAGGTGGACTTATACCTGGAGGAGAGGAGGGAAGGGGGGGAGGCTTGCAATTGTTTTGTTTTGTTTAAAGGTAGAGGGGCCCTTAACAGTTCAATTAATAGCCAATAACAAGCCACCAAATAGCGAAACTTGACTTTTTCATGATCATATACCTGGTAATCTTTTCAATTCCTGATATTTCTGTGGTAGAACATGTTCATTGGTTCAACTACCCAGCATATTGGTCCTCTTTGTTTTAATATAAAATCTCACTTTTTAAAAGCTAGAAATTTACACAGGAAATGACATTACCATATATGGGGTGACTAAAAATGGAATCATAAACTGGTCACCATTTCAGAGTAAGCTTTAAACTCAGTATGAGTAATTCTCACATATTTCACATCAGCCATAATTTGCTTTTGATTCATCAATTCTACAATAATGTAGGCTTTCCCAGACAAAAAGTGAGTGGGTTCCCTGTAAAATGTTTATGAACTTTGCTCCAACAGGTGCAGCTGTTCTCTCTTTTCAAGCCTCTACACTTTCATCTTCTTTGCCTGCAACAAAAATACATCATCAAACAAGAGGAAAACTTTAGAGAGATAAAAAATTAAAACAGTACATGATAAATTTCTTACTGATAAGAATCCTTATTTTACAAAAATCTTGTTGCAGAGTAAACAAAAAGGCCAGACACACCAGGTTTTCTATAATTTGAACATTAACTTTCTCTTATCCTCAAACCCCAAATAGTGATTAGGAGCTAATTTCACCTTGCAATATCATCCCTGAATTAAACATTTAGGTCACGAGAATAGAGGAAATGATCACTAACGAAATAAAAGCTCTTGATTGTTGAGCAAATTCTCCTTGTCAGAACACAGAGAAAAGTATGAAGAATTTGCATATATATTGATGTTAGAGTGTAAAGGGTTAAAAACAGACAATAGGGAATGCATGTGTATAGATTACGGATTCTAGAATATCATTGTGCTTCAATGATTTCCTTGGCTGACAGAGTGTTCTTGCAGGAATTGGCACATGTGAGCACAGGGGAGCAGATGGGAAATGTATGTAACAGTATGACAGTTACACGAGCATCATCTTCCAAATATGATGAATTTCATTTCTTTTTTCTACTGCTCAATTCTACAAATCTAATTTAATCACACATGTATTTGTAAGGGAAATCACATGAGCTCAAGTACATCTCTTAATTCAAAGGCATCAGTGATGTTTACAAAGCTTTGGTAAATGAACTAGCAATTGGAGTGCTTTTTGGAAAACTTTCCAAACATATAACGAGTAACCATAAATTATGAAATGTAAGAGCTGTTTAATATGTTTTTATGTATGATATGTTCTAAACAAAACCTCATACAAATACTGCTCTTTGTACATTCCTGGTGCACATTTCTAAAATCATTTTCAGCCAGTTTGAAAATGCCTTAAGATAACTATATTGTTTGATTTGATCATTCATTAGAATGCAGAGGAGGATGGACACATCAAATTTTAATGTTTTCTTTTAACTACTAAAAAGTTTATTGTTGTTTAGTTCTCTTTAACCCTTTAACTCCCAGAAGTGATTGACATGTAACTTCTCCCTATAAAATCCATTCATCATCCAGCAAAGAGGTAAGGAGAATACTTAAACTTATCAGGTAGAGGTTGTTTTCTTGATTTAACACCAAATTCTTGTAACTTATTTAAAAGGAAATGTGTAGCAGCTAGAGGGGAGAATTAACAATCAGATCTTGGAAGTGAAAGGGTTAAAAGCTTTAATTTCAAGCCAGTGTGTAGTATGGAAATCCTGTATTGCACTTAATAAGTTATTTTTCAATTCATTCACAATAGACTAATCAGGAATGAAACATTTTGTTTCAGTATATAATGATTATTATTACATTATTTTAGGTAGTTAGTATTTGAACTTTATAAGTAGAAAAAGCACAACAGTCCTATGTCTGAGTGACTTGCTGTAGTCTCTTATTTATCTTCAGTCCCTAATTTTTGCTGATGACTGTTAATTAAAATCAGGAGGAAAATTATTAAAAAGGACACCAACAATTTGAGAATGAAAAGTTAAACCCCATCCCTCTCTCACAGTAGGACAGTACCCACTGATAAAAGGAGGAACCTGATTAATTCGGATTAAAGCTGACTAATTTGAGAGTATAAGAGTTAGTTTGAGAGTACATGTTTAAGTATGTAAGTACTAAAAATTCTTTTGCAGTTGTTTAAAATCACAATGTTATACCTCCCAACTCAAAAGCCAATTTTTATTTGACCCTAATTGTTCCCTTTGGCTTCAGTTCAAGGAACATTTAAGAGTCTTGGGAAAGAAAACTCACTGTATCCCTTGAAGCCATTCATTTAAGCTGCTTATGTTTAACAAAGTTTGAACTGAAACGAACTCTGGACAAGTATGCCGAAGAATATGTTGCATGATAAAGCAAAGGCTTTCTTTTTTATCACCCCACTCTCTGAAAGGACACTTTTGTGCCCCCATTTGACTATCTTGTCATGATAATTGAAGTTTGTGGTTTAAAACTAACATGATAACCAAGCTGATTAAACACAGAAAGAAAAGAGAGCCTTATCAGTCTACCAGAAAACTTACTGCTTGTCTTATACAGGCTTTAAGTGCTTGAAACTCCTTATTACAGGTATGGTTGGTAATGTTGTCTGTCTAAGACACACATCTTCCATAAAGAAGGGCCTAAAAGAAAAACATAACCATTAGGAAAATAATTAATAAATCTAAAACAACTTGATGAGAACTTTTTGGCTAAGCATTAAACAAATTTCAGGCATAATCTCAACAATACGTGAAACAACCTGTGAAAGGTTTTCAGTTGAGATAATCAACTCTCAGATGTTGGAAGTAAAAGGGTCAAGATTTCAAGTAGTTGGTTTAGAGGAGACAATTTGGTAGAGATTTGAACACTGTAAAGATTGTTTTACTCATCATACACAGTGTGGTTTATAAATTAAATTGAGCCTAGAAACAGTCTGACATTTCTAAGCTTTTCCATGACCTTGGTCTGTGATTGGCTAATATATTAACACTATCTAATCAACCAATCAGAGGCAAGAACAGCAATTTGGTTTCTTGTATTTTGCAATGGCCTAAGTTAGTTTCTGTCTTTGTTTCTGTCTGTTTTTTCTTTCTTCTTTTTTCATATTTTATGAACTCTTAATTACAACACCACACATTATAATTACAATATTTCAGCTACCTTAATTTTACCATAAATTACTCATGATCAATAAATGCCATTATAATCCAACATATATATTTGCTAAACCCATCACATGACAGAATAATTCCCCTAGCTAACATTGGGGATGTCCAAGGATATACCTCAAGCAAGCAATATTCCCCACTTTTCAAACCTTACATCCAATATCATAATGGAAAACTTTGTGTTAAGGATTTAATTCAGGATGAAAAGCATTGTGTGGTTGTTATAAAAGAGGGAACATGTTACTTTTGTTCATAAAATCATTTTAGAGAAAACTGAAAAGTAAACCTCCCACACCACAAACAGTAAGCTGTTCATAAACATTTTTGCCAAAACACGCCCTTTAACCCTTTATCTCCTATGAGTGACCAAGACAGAATTTCTCCTTACAATGTCATTACAATATCAAGCAGATATTAAGTGATGAGAAGGAAGAAAAATATGAATTATGGGATTATTAGTTGATCCAATACCAAATTCTCCAAATTAACATCACAAGAACTATATGGCAGACAGGAAGGGAAATTACTAAAGAGATCTTGGGAATTTAAGGGTTAATATCCTTCCAAACAAAACAAAACAAAAAGTGAAGAATCAAAGAAAGGTGAATAATCAAAGCGGTTGCTAAAACCAAATTACAAATAAAATAAAGGAGAACAAAAGACACAAACAAATGCTGCAAGAGATCCTGGTTAAAGACAATTGAGAACCATTTAAAGAGGTTCAGAAAAATAATCCAGCAAAGTTAACCATAAATCAGAATGAATAAAATTTACAGTAAGGAACTTGTATGAATGATACAAACATAGGTAAATTGAGCAAAAAAAAGTAATAGAAAAGCTAAAACAGTAACAGACTTGAAAACAAAAGAACTTAATGAAAATGCAATGGTAAGAAAATGTAAACGAATTCAAAATAAATTATGTCAATGTGATTTTTGGCAGCAACAGTACTTTTCATTTATTTCTTATAGCTTCCTTCTTTTCTTTAAGTAAGTCATATTAGGGGCCAAAATTGTACCCTTTGCCAAATTTGAAACTCAGAAGAAAACACTTATTAAACAGTTAAGTTGCTTTCTGTCATCCTAAAGTGCAATGGCAAAGAAATATTCCCAGAGATCACACCACTGTTGTACTTTAATGGCTAACATGAGGCTGATCTTTAACTATACTTTTATCAAACCTTTATCGAGCTATTATCAAAAAGAAATGTGTCTTTCACTAAAATTTTATTTATTTCCTTTCAGTGGTGAACCAAAGAAACCATTCTACGCCTAGTTAATCTAATCCTAAGTTGCATTATGCTGGAAGGTAAATCGAAACAAAACAAAGCAAAGCAAGAAAAAAATTAATAGCAGGAGAAACCTGAAGATAAGTTTGTCCTGAAAAATTCATTTTGAACAGCAACTACAAGTAATCGTTATTTTGCCGCGAGAAAAATATATGTAACTCCTTAGCATTATGTAAGCTTAATTAAAAATAGACAAACCAAACCTCGCTTAATTAAAAATAAACAAACCAAAACTCACGTGCCTTCGATATAATTTTTTTATTCTGGGTTTCAAATAACTTTCCTATTAAATAATTTGTCAGGGTGAATAAGATTAATACGAGCAATGCTCAGCGAAAAGAAATGTGGGTATAAACTGGAACAGTCCCTAGCTACAACCCCTAGCAGCTACATGTACTGGCATTTCTTAACCAAGTCTTGTACAATCTTGAACCTGACTTTGTAAAAACGTCCTTACTTGTGTTAACTAAACGTACTACTTACGGGTAGTGAACAAAGTGTATCGATTAAAATCTCACCTCTGTTTTGCAATCCGCAAGAGGCTTCGAAAGCCCGAGATTCTCGTGAAATCTTTTCCCTTCGAGCTCATTATTTCAGGTAAATTTCCATTTTGCGTTGCCCGCCATCTTTTAAGGGAGTTACTACATCGGTCGTCACTAGTTTCCATCTGTGAAACTGACGTGACGTCATATGATCTCCGGCGAGAATCTTCGGCACAGTGATCGGGTTCCCATTCGTAAAAACAAATATGGCGGACACTAGAGCTTGAGGCGATTACCATGAGTACGGAGATTGAGGAGATGGTGTGAACGGTGAATGGTGAGTATATAATCTTTAATCATAATAACAATTGTAAAGAACAATCTTCGTATTATTTTGTTCATTTAGGAATTTGCAAGGAAATGCTCTTGTAATGTTATTCACATTTCTGAAGAAACGTCGTTTTGGTCGATGGAGAGATGGGCCATCCATCAAAATGACATAAGACTAGATGAAGGTGAAAGTTTGGTCGAGAGTTAGCGGTAAATGTACTAAGGTCTGTCTGCCTGAAGTGCTGGTAGGCATGCTATAAGAAATTACCATCCTTGTTTTTATAAATTTACCATAAAAATTTCTTTACTGAATTTTCTTTTTTAGAGAATGCAAGATTAAACTTTTTTTTTTCCTAAAATGCAAATAAGGTCATAGCCTGTTAATGGAAACATGAGCTTACTAGTTACGGTACATGTAAATACAGACCAAACTAATATTGTTAGGTACACTTTTTTATGTTGACACAAATTTATAGAACTAAGCTTCAAGTAAGCTTATTAAAATGTAAAAACTGAAACAGTAGATATTAACCATACAATATCATTTAAGTCATCCAGTTGAAAAACAACTAAACTATTTGCCACCATGCAAGTTGGTAACAATGATTAGCCCTCAAAACAGCATAATACTCAACAAGTATAATTAAAGCAAATGCTTTACCAAACTTATTTTTTTGCATAACACATGTGGTGGCAAGCATAACAGATGTGGTGAAATTTAAAGTTAAAAATAACTTTAAAAATTTTCTACAACAACTGTTTTTTTTCAAATTATTTTGTCTGTTGACTTTTTTAAACAAATTTCAGTTGGAACACTTGTAAATAGATTACTCACACAATTATTTAAACTGCAGTTTGGTATCCTTTTTTTAAAAAAAATTGTATCACAATATTTTAAACCATTTTTGGATTACTTCAAAATTGTGTGGTTCCAAAAATAGATACCCATCTCTAGAAGATCACTATAAGTTGCAGCCACTGACTGTTTAACCAATATTTTTTTGGGAAACT
This sequence comes from Pocillopora grandis, assembly GCA_964027065.1. Lineage (NCBI taxonomy): Eukaryota > Metazoa > Cnidaria > Anthozoa > Scleractinia > Pocilloporidae > Pocillopora > Pocillopora grandis. Next base: position 27,630,975 of record OZ034731.1, read on the forward strand.
ATGGCACTAAACTGAGATTTCTTAAAAGGGACTTTAACCTAAAAAAGCCCCTTCTGTTGGGTGTGAGGGAGATATGAAAATTTTCTGTAACACAGTTATGACAATGACCTTCACAAAAAAGTTCTGTGATGAAATTGCAAATGAGAGGAATGGTTTCAAGTGACAAACTTAAAATATCTGATGTCTAAGACTTGCAGATTTTTTGCTAGACACATGTTGGTCACTCAGTTCCTTTAATATTTTGTAGCTTCTCTGCACTTGCCACACTTCCACTTTCTACCGCTGTTAATAGCCCACTCTGGTATGTTGACACAAGAAGTATGATACCATGCTCTGCATCTGTAGCTGCACTGAACATATTCCTCTTTATCATATGGCATTCTACATAGACAGTAGATAGCAACAGATGATTTGTTGCAGCTGATATGAAAAGGAACTCTCCTTGTTGTTTTCGGAAATGGCAGCATTGCTCCATTCTCCAGGCAGCGGACATAATGTTGCCGCATAGATTTTTGTTCATACTTTTGATTAACAGGGTCTAAACCATGGCAGAGGTCAGTTGCAAAGGCCAGAGCAAATAGGCCACAATCATTGATACCTACTTGTCTCTGGACCTTTTCATTTATAAGGGTGATTTGATCCCCAGGAAACATCAACATGCGACAAGCAAGGTAAAGGCTGTCAAAGATCCTTACAGTGCCACTAGCTGGTCTTGTTGCTATTGTACTGAGGCACACCCAGTGTGACCCAGTATTTACAATCTGAACAAAGTCAGATCTAGCAGGCACAACATGTGACCCAGTGATTGTTGTATCATTTAGGCCATCTAGAAATGGAAATTCTTTCTTTAGGAGAAGCTACCCTGCATGGATTTCTGAATCTGTTAGCCAGCTGGTTTTGTTGAGAATAATACTTTTGCTTGCGTGATAAAGAATTAGTTTAGATTCAGGATCATCAGGATTGCAATTTTCTAATTTTTAATTTCGGGGTGCAGGAGTGGGAGCATCATTTATGCCATTGGAAGAGGATGTTTTGCTATTCAGTGTCGGCACATTCTGGGGTGGTTGTCCCCAGTCTCGTCGTTGTTTCTTAGCTGGTGTGGAATATTTGAGGCCTGATTTGTTTTTTCTTTTCAGACTTTTTTTGGTTTGGGTTTTGTCAGAGGTACTAGAGGCACCATTCACAGGGACATTCACTTTGTAGTGCTTTTGCATCATAGATGCAAATGCCCCAACTCTGTTTTTGTACCGGTTTTTCTTGGGCCGCACAGGTAGTGGAAGGTAATGCCCAGCAGATGATTTACCATTTGACTTAACCTGTTTGTTGAACAATGTCTGTGGAAAATTTTCCTTTTCATCAATTGTTTGGCATTTTTTAAACTTGTGGACTAATAATTCCAGAGAAGTATTAAGTTCCTTAAGGCCATTTAAATTTTCAATGTTATATGTTATTGATGTTAGCTCTTTTAGTTTCTCTCTACACACCGTTGCTTCCTGCCTTATTGGGTCTTCAGGATTTCTGGCTCTCTGCCTGGGTATGCCAGTTCTTTGACCTTGTAGATCCCTTTTAAGATTTTCGCCAATGCCATTATTTCCTTCCTCAGTGGACTCATCGGTAGCTTTATATTTATTAGCATCAACAAAGACATGTTCCCAGTCTAGTGAGATGTGAGGGTTTTGTCGGAACTTTTCTGGTAATGCATCCCACTGCCACATTGGATACAGGTCAAATATTGCAAAAAAATGCTTACATAGCAGCCCAGTGTGGCAAAAATCAGGACAGGTACATCTTGGCATGATATTCTCAGAAGCAAAAGAAAGATCGTACCAAACTTCATCTGTCTGGGACTGGACTTTGAAATTTCCGCCTTCTTCTTCTCTGATGTGTTTTGATTGAACTTCGCTTGCATGTTTTATCCGCTTCTCACAGTGGTTTAGGAAAGGTCTTGGTTTGTTGTGCAGGTATTTGGGTAGGGTCAAGCTGTAACGCTTGTAGCCTCCACAAAACTTTGTGTTTAGCTCCACATACCTAACAAAAATAGAAAGAGAGAGGAAAAAGGTTGACATGCAAGCTGCTTAGATGGAGAGATCATCGCTTCCGATTTACTTAACGTTTTGATAGAAAATGAATTGCAAGTTTGTAGAGGTATTGTTGTTGGGCCATTATTCTCAAATAGCTAAGTGAGTGAAAAAAAAAAAAAAGATGGGACGAGGGGAAAGGCTCATTTTTTTCCATTGACCACCCACTTTTTCATTAGCCCCCGACTATTCAATAGCTTGAAACTGGCTATCTCTTTGCTCATAAGAGTCAAGTGACCTTGTCAATAATAATGAAAAAATATTGTGTTAAAAAATAGACTAATTCCTCGAAACCCCAAGAGCATTCAAAAATACAAAATGGCTAAGTTTTAGGGGCCTTACATTAGAGAGTGATTCTTTGTCGCAGTCTGAATTTTTGAGAAATTTTAAGGAATTGTATGAGATTCAAAAAATTCAAACACACTGTCATAAAAACTTCACTCAAACTGTGCAATTGTGCTTTTTTTTTGGTCATGATAAAGTGATTCCCCACCTCAAAATGGTTAATAGTGATGTTTTGTCTGTCTTTGACAGTTACTGTACCTTCTGTATTTGTCTGGAAAATACTCCTCAGTCACTACGGTAATCATCCCGCTAAGGCTGTTGTTATTGCGGTCCTTCAAATATTGGTATTTCAACGATTCATTCTGGCGTTCAGTTCCATTGTTGGTGTTGATACTGACCAGGAATCTGTCCTGCTTAAATGCCCACACCCATCTCTGTAACAGAACAGGTTACAGGAAATTTAATCTTTTCAAAAGTATTATATTTCTCCCTTGCTGCATGTTTGGGCATCATATGTTTATTGTGCCAAATTTATGACATAATAAATAATTACAAAATGAATCAATAAATCACTAATACAGTATTCAAATTGTTGCTGTGTTACAAAAACTTGTAAAAAGTCACACCGTGCATTGTCTCCTTCAGGCTTTTAGATATTAAATAACAAGCCAATGGCGGCAATAACAATCCAACAGATGTGTACCTTATCAATATTGTCAATAGGTTTTTTTAATATCAAACTGCTAGTAGACATACGGCCAATGCTCTGTGGAAAACACTGACTGAGAATGGTCCTGCACTATTTACTGAAAGTGACAGAGAAAACCCAAGCAAATGTTTGATGTGTGTACACTACTTACCTTGGCCTCTAACAACCAGGTTTTTTCAAACCAATTTCTAAGCTTGGGATTGGCTAACCAAAGGTCACTCTCCTTAAGTGAGGACAGATTGTCTTGAAATGCTTCCTCTGTTGATGATTTGGCAACATTACGAAGCAGACTTAGGACCTCCTCCCTGCTCTCTGACAAACCATTTTCAGTTTTTCTCAGCCATCTCTCCCAGCTTTGTTCTCGGTGAAAGTCACAGATATATGTTGTGGTATCTATTAAATAAAAAATTAACTCATAAAATCTTTATTTGGATACAATTTTTGTATTTTTTGAAAATATTGGAAACCTATAAGTAAAACCTTTTCTTTATGACACTATATATATATGAACTGGTTGGTTATGATTAATGGTAAGCCATCCAGATTAAACAATTCTTATTATCTCCAAAGTTATAATAACTTTTCTACATGTTAAACCACATTTAACCATATTTTTTAATTTAGTCTCTAAAGTAGGTCTTCAACAAGGGAAAAATTGCCAAAAAAAATATGCAGTTAGCCCTTGTGGTCAGCAAATGTATTAGGATGCTCTTATCAGCCACTCACATCAATTGAAGTCTAAGGTTAACATATATTTTATTGAAACATTCTTACCTGGGAATGTGCTCTCAATGGCATTAATCTCCTCCTGGCAAAAGTCAGTCATAAAATATCGTGGCTTCCAGCTTTCATTCCAATCTCAAAAGATTTCCAGTGCTTCCTGAATGGAAGCTGTTGTTTCCCTTTGAATTATAAAACATCCCACAACCGTGTAGTTAACATTTGTCTTGACAACCAGAAGAAATAATGGTAGGTCATATCTCATTGTCTTGTAGGTTGCATCAAGGAGGGATATTTCATTTCCATAAAGATTCATAAGATGTTTCTGCCAGGCTGTTTGATGTGCAAAGAGGAGTTCTTCAGTCTGCTCACAAGTCTCATCTGTTTCACTTCCTGTTTCGGCAGTAGCTGAGGTAGACAGAGCACTGGGTCGAAAATAGAACGAGTCCTCAGGATGCTCCTCACGCCAATTTTCTATTTTCCTTTGCAGGTTTTCCTGATCCACTTTGGACAGCAATTTTTTTACCGATGCCCGGTACATGTGGTTCCTGACATCCACATCTGTGGGATAGAAGCGCCTGTTTGTAATAGGAGGTGGAGTCTGCCCTGGAAAAAGTTCACATTTCACAAACTGTTTAAGGTGTCTTTTCATTTCATCAACAGTTTTAACACCTTCACCAACAAGCTCTTCAATCTTGTCTACGAGCCGTTTGTCAATTGGTTGCAGAAGACCACCAACCTTATTTGTTGAAAAAGAAGGAAAAAAATTGTGTTAATAACTATACAAATATATAATTTAATATGTATAATTAATAATAATACTGAATGGTCGATGATCCGCACGAGGTTAAGCCAATATTGTGGAATAGTTGTCACTGAGCCTGAGTAGAGTAATAATTATTCTACTCAGGATGTCAGTGGCATCCGATTAGAGGTATATTGCTACTGACATGGGTACTTTAGATTACAGTTTCTGGTATCGACTTATTACACTTTGCATGATGACCTGACTTTCCTTTTAAATTATGGGCACAAATTAATCAGAATGAACTTGTTTATTTTGTTGATCCTGTCTTAAAATCAAAATACAGTTTAATAGACAAAACGGTAGATTAAGAAAGTAAGTGACAGTACAGAAAAATGTGAAAAGGATGATAGCATCAACATGACACAAGCATGAAGCAAAGAAACAAAGCTGAGTCCCTGACAGAAATTGACCCATGACATCCCAAACGTCGGGCAGAAACTCTTTCCAGTGAGCTACAAGAACTCCCGGAGAGCCAGCCCATTTAACATGCATCCTGCATGCATACTGCTAGGTTCAGCAGTTTTATTTCCAAGCTTAAAATTCACCATTGTCTCATTTATCAGTACAGGAAAATTTATAAAAATGATCTTAGGTTCACTTGTAAGACCATTCATCGGACGGGTGCTTAACAAACCTCGCCAGTGATATGGTCTTTGTGTTCATCCTCCTTTGGTAGGTAGATATAGATTCTACGTTCATATGGAGGTTTTTGTCCACTGTTGGTATCAGTCTTTAGCTTTTTGGACATGTCCCGTCGAAGTCTCTCTGTGTCATCCCTGATCTACTTGTAAAGAGTTATTGTTAACAAAACTTTTACTTGTAATTTAGTACAGACTAATAATAAATTATGAGTATTGAGGTTACTATACTTAAAAATATGTTGAAAACATTGCTATCAATAGCACACAGCAATAGTTATAGTAATAATAATAATCATCATCATCATCTTCATCATCATCATCATCTTCATCATTATCATCATCATCATCATCATCTTCATCATCATCTTCATCATCATCATCATCATCATCATCTTCATCATCATCATCATCTTCATCATCATCATCATCATCTCATTGTTTACAGACTGAAGTACCTTGTAACTTGGATATGTAATAACTTCTGATAGACGAATACTTGCAGTGCACCCGAATTTCATGGTGTCTTGAGGTAAAAATCTCTTCTTTTTGAAGGAGTGATCGCCAGCCTGTAGTTAAGAAGGAATAATAATTATAATGTAAGAAAAGAAACAAACAAAAACAAAAGGTTACTTAGATGGGGAAGAAATAGATTTTTTTTGGAATTTTAATTTGTCAAAAACATACCTTCTCATTGGCTTGTCTTGCTTTGAATGCCTTTTTTCTGTCTGGACCATGTTGGCAGTCAAACACCTTTGAGCCAATGATACTGAAGGGCACTTCATCAAATGTGATTTTGTCATCTTTAAAATAAACTTTTCTTGGCTTGGCAAAGGGATCTGTGACAACATCCAAAGAAGGAATTTTTGTTTGTATTTTATTTAATGCACTGGTCATTTTATCAAGCATTTCTGTTCTTTATTTCAAAGATTAAATGACACAATTTTTTTCTTTTTTTTACCTGCTTCACCTTTATCTAATATTCATCCATAGCCCTCACCTGCTTAACCCAAGCACGTAAGCTACAGTTGCATCCAGCAAGAACCCACACATTTTTTTCAGATCAGGTGAAATTCGTTCTTAATAAAGTCAATAAGCCTATATGACAATACAAACATCAGCTAACCTTAGTTGTAATTTTTAGACATATTACTGGACATCCCAGTGAGAGGGAGGGGGGGTTCTACTCAATAATTTTTTATATAGGGGGGGATCTGTCCAGTGGTCCAAACCCTTATCTTTTCATCTACTACCTTTGACCTGAAAAAGGTAACCCTTTCATGCACAGCCTCTCAACATTCATAGTCCACTATGGGAGTAACCTCCCCCCCTACACACACACACACCCATAGGCGTATGGGCGCACCTTTCGGACTTGGGAAGGTGGTGACCTTGACCTAAATTAAAAAAAAAAAAACTAACTGTTTAAAATTATCGTGTCTCACGAAACTAGTGTCACAATTCCAGAATCCAAATTTGAATTCTTGAAACCCATTTAATTAATTAATGGGATTTTTTGTTTGTTTTCTCCATGTGCTTTTGCTGGAATCATGGGCATTTTGTCCTACCCAGCGAGCAGAGTCGATCTTCCTAGATCAGTCGGGTAAGAAGATCGAAGAGACTCTGTTCGCAGGGTAATTTTGTCCGAAAAAAAATTACGACTGGGGGCTGCCGCCTCCCCCCCCCTCCTGTTCGTTCGCCTATGCCCCCCAATCTAAATGTATATTTTTCCCATGTTTGCATGCATAATAGACTCACCTCCAGCCCCAAACATCTTGTCAGATTTAAAACAAGAAAACTTTGTCGTGGTTTCTATCTCATATTGCTTTATCACAGTCATGGCTGCTTCAACTGACTCGACATAACCAACATACTTGCTTGTAGATCCTTTAAACTTCGGCTCCCACGAACATACCGCATGAGCAGTAGTACTCAAAGTACTGTTTAATTGTACAAGATCATCTGTGTGGCGTTCTTCGACATTTACTGGCGTAGCCATTTCTAAAAGGGTTAGCTGGGCTATCACAGTTCTTACTAAACTTCCAGATTTAGCGGTCGCGGAACCTTAATAGAAAATCTGCATTTACATATTTGAAAATGCCCGCCAAAGAACGAAGCTTAGCGGGAAAGAAATGCTCGGAAATCCGAGGGCAATGTTCGGCAAATTGTCGTTCATCGCCGAGTACGATCACCCAGCATGTCACGTCACTTTCACGGATGGCAGATTACGATCGAATATGCCATCTTTCAAACTGACGTTGATTCACCATTCGGTGATACACACTGGTATACGCACTAAAATATAAACAGTTGCTCTCAGCTTTATTAAAAGTAACTCAGAGTTTTATTTGATGTACAAGGCAAAACATAAAGATCTGCAAAAGGTTAAGAGAGAAACATCCGCCATATTTGTTTTTTCTAAAGGAAACCCGAAACCCGAACCACTGAACCGAAGATTCCCGTCGGAGATCATATGACGTCACGTCAGTTTCACGGATGGAAACTAGTAACGACCCCGTAAAAAGGACTATTGCGTGAAGTAAGGAGTGTCTATATCGAACGAGTCAATTGTCAATTCGCTAGAGTTGTTGGTTGCTTTACTGAGAGGTAAGAATTATGTTCAATATAGATGAGAATTTAGCTCACTTGTAAAGTGTAGCCTCGCTAAACAGCATGTACTAAAACACGAAACAGCGAAACTAAACGACCGAAACGAAACAACCGAAACAAGCGAAACCACCAAAACGACACCACCGTAACAACCGAAACGAAACGAAACCACCGTAATTTGGAAAACGAAACCACCGTAACGACCAAAACAAACCACCACATCATGGCAATCGAGAGAACGATTCTCCCGTGAGTTAGATCAGGAGTAGACCACAATCGAAACAAAACGAATGGCAATGTTTTTATTATCATCGACTGCTTTTTTTTTTCGGTCTGGTGACTAGGTTTCAATCGTTTCGTTTTCGTCGTTTCGATGGTTTCGCTTGTTTCGGTTGTTTCGTTTCGGTGGTTTCGTTTTCGCTGTTTCGGGTTTCTTGCAGGTTTATACCAGTTTCGCTCCGTTTCATTTTCGGCCCGTGTCAACTTTAAGTTCGACCCGCTTCATCATATATGTGTTTTTATGTCTAACTTACATTTGATGTGCTTTAACATTTGTATTAATGCAACATATTTATATTTAAAGGCATTAACGGAAAGATATGGAGGCAAGAATTGTGTAGATTTCATGCAAATTACACAATTTATCTAACATATCCATATGTTCATGTACACGTGCCAGGCATGTGCACAGTGTTTTATGTGTGTGTGTGTTTTGCTTATACATGATGCTTTGATAGTGCTTTTATTAAGGAACAAAATTATTATTTGTGATCGAAGGCGAGTTTCTAAACATGCATAATCAGTCATAATTTATTTACCGTGCTATTTTCGGCACGGTAACTGAATGTAAACAAGCCGTTAGTCGCGTTACGTTTGAGAAGCCTGAAATATTTTGTGGAGGAGGTTAATTAAATTGTGTGAATTAAGGAGTGTCCACTTGAACAACTACCAGACTGAAGAATTAATGATCAGAGCTGATTGTCTACAGGACGATCAGAAACAGTTTGTCCCTTTATTCTTTCCATTCCTAAGAGAATCTTCGATCAAAACTTCCCGTTAAAGCCATCTTAACTGACAATCACTGTTTTCCTTTTCCCTGTTGCTGAGAGTGTGTAACTTTAACTCGTCTCATGCAGAAGGCTGACTGAAGGCGCCTTTGTTTTACTTTATCAAAATCGTTATGTCTTCGTGCTTTTCATTTGACGAGTGTCGCTAAAGTTGAAATTATAATAGATCAGAAACCCACGCATTCAACTGATAGAAAGGGAAACCAGCGAATACTGGAGATATCAGAAAGTTTGTGTGAACTGACAGAAATGGCGGCCCAGTCGTGTTTCACATAAAGAGTATACGGGACCCTCTTGTCAATCACGGAAGCAGACAGCGAGCAAGTTTAATTTATTTTGTCAAATACCTGACATACCTGCATTTAGATCAAAGCAATCAAGCATCAATTCGGTTTCTTTACAGATTCAAGATATTTTGAGTTCGTTTCTAACTTCTGTCAGATGAAATCAACTACACTCCATGGAATTAAGCGAGTATTTTGTCATCAGTTCAAACACTTCCATTGCTTAACGCGAAAAACTGAGAACTGAAAAACTTTAGCAGAGACGTTAGATTGTCAGCAATCTGTATTTGGATTTTTTTCCTTTTCTTGAATCGTGATTACAGATAATAAGATCTTTTTAGATCCACGTGAAGTATTTTTTTTATTTCAATGTGACCCGTGAAAGAAGAACTGAGTTAAATGTGATTCGTGAACTATTTTGTTTTGCGCGATGAATTCCCAGCTTTTTGATGGTTTTGAAAATGTATTATTCTCGAACGGTAGTGGTTAAGTTTTGACCAGGGTTGTGACAGGACATGAACTTTACATGCATTAATAAAAGTCATAAAACAGACCTCTAATGTTCCTCGAACAAATAATGTAAGACATTCTGTCATCGTCTGTCACTTAAGACTGGTCAAGACTAGGAAAATTGAAAATTTAGTGAGGGAATTTGGTCTCTTTCTTTCATGTGAAATGTCTCAAATGCGTGAACGTGAAAAAACTTTGATATTATTCGTGATGTGTAAAAGGCCAAATATTTTTATGTGACTGAGTTTTACAAAGGGGTGAAGGGGAACCTCTGACAATGAAAAGATACAATTCAAATTCTTAGAGACCTTTAAACTAAGTTCTTTGTGATTTCTTAACAATCTTTCTCATTAATATGTATTTGGAACCTTATCATACTTGTAATGTGCATTTCAAGCCAAAAATTTCAATTCCAGTATTAAATGGCCAGTTGTCTCTTGCTTGCAAAAAGAAAAAAAAAAATTCCTGTACATATTCAATAATTTTGATTGTTATACATAACATTTACAATGAAAAAGCTGATTGGTCAAGAGCATTCATTTAATACACAATAGTGCTGAGACAGGGTAGCCTATATTAAAGATCCATGGTTTGAAAATTGTTGCTTCCTTTTTTGCAAGTCAACCCTGATTTTTTTTAACCATTACTTGTTAGTTTGAAAAAGCAACAAATGCATTCAGTACATATTTGGGGACATTAATTATTTTGTTCTTAGGTAAACACTCTCATTCCCTTGACCCTTTCACTCCTAAGATCTCTTTAGTAATTCTCCTTACTGTTTGCCATACCATTCTTATATAAGTTTGGAGAATTTGGTATTGGATCAACTAATAATCCTCTGACTGATATTTTGCTTAATTTTACTCATCTCACCTATCTGTTTGATGTTGCTTTGATATTTTGTAAGGAGAATTCCTATCTTGGTCATTCATGGAAGTTGAAAGGATAAATAGCTATGTTCTGAGTTTTGAAATAGGTCAATGTTTGCAGTTGCAAAAATGTGGGCTTGAATTTATTTTGCTTCAAATTAAGTACTTAAGAAGCCAGACACGATTTATAAAGTTTTGGAGACAGTCCTTGATAGATTTTCAAATTGATGATGGATCTTAATTTATTTCACAGTAAACTCTTATACCATCTCGGCTAATCAACACTCTCATAAATGGACAACTCTATTTAGGGTTACTTTTTTCAATCCCCCATGTTGCTGCCTTGTCAAACTCTGTATTTACACATTCCTGTAGTTGGACTGCACACTCTCTTGTAATTGGACACCCCAAGTATAATAACTGGCTTTTGGGAATGTAACTTGTCTGTAATTTGCAAATCAACAAAAATATGACCTTTGACAGAGCAACAGAAGAGTAGGCATTGGTTTAGTCAAATCTCTATTTGTTCATGGGAAAGCAAGCTGTTAGTTTGTTTCACATTAATGAGAATCTGACATAACATTTGTAGTGTCAAGTTAAAGCCATGTTCATTATGGTCTACTTAATCCTTCTTGTTCTCCCATAAGTGGATATTCCACCCTTTTATTTCTTTGGTTTCCACTTATGGGAATAATTCTTGTAGGTGGACAGCTCCACTGATGGACACTTTTACCAATTCCAGAGGGATTGTCCTTTTAGGAGAGTGTTGACTGTAACAATTGTGTTCTTTATCACTATCCTCAGTTAATTGACATATACTTTTTCTTTTCACTTCCCTTCTTTGTTAAGCTTTTATTGATAAACATGGATAACAAATTACAACCAGTTTTCTTTAATCTGTAATTTTTTCATCAACAACATTAAATATGTAACATAATGAGTACAGCAGCTATGGGTGATTTGGATGATATTTCATGCAAAACATGTCTTCAATTGAAAATTGTAGTCTTAGAAGCATCATGCTGCTAGACAAACTCAGTAAAAAAAGCAAAACAAATTAAAAAGAGACCTCACTCTGACTATTTTTGCATTTAACAGTGAATATGTCAGTGAGGACTTGTTTAATCAGTCTTTATTAAATAACTAGGACTATATTCTGATGAATTCACTCTGTTAATTGCAAGTAAAAATAGCTTACAGAGGATAAAATCAAATAGCAGGTTTGAAAATTAGCAACTTGGTCTGAATATTTACAGCTTAGAAATCATTCATGTTTTGGTTTATTTACAACTGCCTTAGGTTATCATATCAAAACAAAACCAACCATAGATTTGCACTAATGACATATTTCCTGTTTGATATTAATTTTGAAATGAAAGTAGTTCATTTGTTTTTGTAGAAGCAGCTTGGAGAACTCAGTGTGTTTAAATTCAAATATCTTTCTTGTTCATAATTATCGCCTTTTTGTTACCATGTATAACTCAAGCAGTTGTTTATAAACACAAAGAATTATCCAAAGAGATTTAAGTTGAAATGTTTCTGATGAAAACGAATAACTAGAGCCGTTTACCCATAAGCATTCTTTACTCAAAATGTTTAAAAGAACACTGAAGGGTGGATGGCTTCCAAAGATAATGTACTACGAGGAATAGATCATTACCTTGGTTTACTAGATGTTAAATTGCAAACCTCAATTTTGCCATTTTTGGTTCAATGGTTATGATAAATGCCGCAAGAAATTTAGTTAAAGTTACTCACCATCAATGACAGCTTGTTTTTTTTTTCATTCTGACAGTTACATTACTAAGACATGGGTTCCCATATTTCCAAAGAAGAGCTGAGAAGCAAGATTGTGACAAATTATAGCGGAAGAAAGGAATTAAATCTGGTCGCGTGGGATTTGCTTGAATTACCTGAAGCTGTTCTAGAATTAACTGAGTTGGAGGAACTCAACCTGTCATGGAATAAACTTAAAACAATTCCTGAAAATGTTGGAAAACTAAATAACATTATGGTACTTAATGTAAGTGCAAACCAGCTGTCCATATTCCCTGCAAGTTTGACACAGCTGAAGAAACTCAAATGGCTGTACATCTCAGATAACAAACTAACCACCATCTCTGATGCTATTAGTGAGATGGTGGCACTGGAGGGACTGGATCTGAGTGATAACCAGTTGACTGTGTTGAGTCCAGCTATAACACAGCTGAAGAAACTCAAATGGCTGTTCATCTCACATAACAAACTAACCACCATCTCTGATGCTATTGGTGAGATGGTGGTACTGGAGGGACTGGATCTGAGTTACAACCGGTTGACTGTGTTGAGTCCAGCTTTAGCACAGCTGAAGGAACTTAAATGTCTGTACATCTCACACAACAAACTAACCACCATCCCTGATGCTATTGGTGAGATGGTGGAACTGTGGAGACTGGATCTTGGGTACAACCAGTTGACTGCGTTAAATCCAACCATAAAACAGCTGAAGAATCTCCAATTGTTGTTTGTGAAAGGGAATCCTTTCACAGTTGAAGGAATGAGAAGTGTTTCGGAGCTAGAAGATGGAAGAAAAATTCACCAAGTATATTTAGATTGTCAAGGTGGGTAACGAAAATTTCTGTTTGCATTATTATTGTGATACGTGCATTTACTAAATTGGAGCTAATGATTGACTTGCAAGTGGTTATTCTGCTTGTTACTGATTATTACAGGTAGCTGGCGATAGTTAAACTGTAATTACTGTCAGTTATTGTGCGATTTAACAAAGTTGGCATTACTTGAGAAATACATGACATTTGTAATGAAAGTTTTTGTTCTATATTGAAAAGCTTTATTTTAATATTTTGGCTGACATTGAAATTTAAGTTCATCAATAAGGAAAAATGATTTGATGTGGAATAAAGAGAGTAAATGTTGTAAGTTACAAATCATTCTACGCAGTTGGGAATTATTGTTTTGAGTTTTGCTTTCTATTTGGCTGGAATTACAAAAGGGTAAAATGTATCCCAAGTCATTACACTGATAGAAATTGTTGTTTTATTTTTCCTTTCTATTTGATTAATTGGAAGTGGTTAAAAATTAAATAACTTTTGGCTTATCAAACAAAATTTATAAACTAGTACAAATTGTGAATTAAGTCACAAGAATAAAACTTGAAGTTATTTTTTAGCGTGACTGAATTCTGATTATTATTTCCATAAAATTTACACTGGTGTTGTCTGCGTAATCTTTCTATAAACTTACAGTTGTTACACTTTGGAAATATGCGCTTTTTCTATTTCTTTCACAAACAATGAATCGGTTATTGACTCCTCACTACTTGGCAGAACTGATTTAAGTCATTGCCTCTCTCTTGTGTGATCAGTCACAAGTGGTTCTAATTCTTATTGTTGTAAAACATTGAGTCGGTAAATAGTTTTGGTGTGCATGTTCACCAAACTCATCACTACATTTTATGCCAGAGGAATTATTTTGAAGAACTATTTTTTATTACATAAAAGTTTGTAACTTTTATGTAATCAATTTTCATAAATTTATCAAATGAATGCACAAACTACTTTTTTCTTTGTGTTGAGAAAACTCTTTCGTATTAGGCCCAATGAGAGATAGACTTAAAGCACAGCTGGCTTATGAAAGAGCTTTGCAAGATGGATATGTCACGGTTTACCGTGGCAGAATATTACTCATTGGTCAAGATCAAGCTGGTAAAACCAGTTTAAAGAAGAGTCTCCTGGGCCTTCCATTTGACTCTGAAGAAAAGAGCACTGAAGGGATTGAAGTGGATCCTTCAAAGTGTGAAATTGATGTTGACCAAGCTGTAAGGAACTGGCAGTCCATCGGTGAGAATAAACCAGGACTGTTGGAGTGTTCTAAAGATGTAGCAAAGATTGTTGCAGAGAAACTTTTTACACAAGGAGATGATCATACTAGAAAAATGTCTATGCAGCATGAAAAGCTAAGACAAAAAGACACAGATAAAAGTTCTAAAGAAGATTTTGGAAAAGATTCAGCCCACATTTCACCTAAAGATTATGGAGAGGGATCTTTACATAGTTACAATCATGGTAGAAAAAAGGTGATGTCAGAATTTTAAAAATGTTTGTTACACACATATTTAAGGCACCATTTTAATGACAGTATAGTTTTAAATGTTTCATGTGAAATGAAGATTATGTGAACCTTAAACTGAAGTAAAAATGAAAATTGTTCGAATTTTTTTTAATTGATTTTTTTAACTTTACAATGATCTTAGCCAAAAAACAGGGAACTGCTTGAAGTCTAAACAATAATTTCCCTCCCAGTACTGTCATTTTATCTAATTTACATCAAACTTTGACACAATTATTTCAGATTTGTAATGAGTTTGCTGGCTAAACTGAATTAATATGGTACTTAAAGTAATTAATTTCCCTTTATTTGATATTTCACCCAGGTTGAGGATACAGGAGATTACCCATCAGTGGATGCTATGCACAACATTAGCATTGAACACTCAATGGACTGCATTTTAGATGAGCCTGAGGTAATTATTGATGTTGCTCAACCCCCTGATACTGAGAAGCATGTTCATCAGTGGTTGAAGTATCTCCAAGGCAAAGAGATTGAAAGTGATTTATTCAAAGAAGAATCCTCTTTTACAATAGACATTTGGGACTTTGCAGGGCAGCACCTGTATTATGCCAGCCATCCTATCTTCTTATCACGGCGAGCAATATATATATTGGTGCACAATCTCAGCAAGTCTTTGGATACTGCAGCTGAGCCGTGCATGAGACAAGGGAGTAATGATGTGAAATTGGGAAACCCTAACAATGAAACAAACATGGAGAATTTGCTGTCATGGCTGGCAACAGTACACAGTGTTGCCCTGGCAACTGATGACCCAGATGATGATGCACAACATAAGCTACCCTACCTCCGTCCGCCAGTGTTTATAGTTGGAACACATGCTGACCAACCATTTGAAAACATAGCAGTAATAAAGAAACAAATACAGGAGAGAATTTACGGTATGGACTATGAGAGGCATGTGGTCAGACCCTTATTCTGCATTGACAACACTCGGAGACCAAATAGCCATAAAACAGGTAAGATATCTTATGTCATATAATTGTATCCTTTACATGTTTTACTTGCAGTAATTAATGGTTCTATATTTGCTTATTAGCTTGTCTTTGCGTCAATTCCAAGAACACTTAGTCGGTGACCATTTTTTTAAATCAAAGGCCCATTTGTTAGATAGTTGACAAGCATTGAGCATATAATAATTATTATCTGACTCTCACATTTACATGCCATCCAGCAGTTGTGTTGGGTTTCTTTATATTTTTAGAGGTTGGTGGACGTGCTGAATGCTTTAGTGGGAGTGGTAAGGGAAGGATACTGCCCTGGTTGAATAAGTCAGGCTAATACTGGAGGCTAGTTAGAGTTTTTGTTGTTTTTTTTTTTATTAGCTGCTCTCCTCTTAGCATTCAGCTACTTTATGTACCAGCATCACCATATTGGGGCCTATAAATTTTTTTGACAGATCCATTAATTTCAGAGTTTGAAAGAAGGGACAGATGATTGGGGAGTTGGAGAATTATCATCTTAGCTATGTTGTCAGCCATAAAATATCTGTAATCACACATGTATGATACAAACTATTCTCATTGTAAGCACATGTTACTTTGTTACATGCTTTGAATTCATTTTCTAAACATATTCAGCAGGGAAAGAAGGAGAAGTAGATAGAGTAAAAGAATTGCAGAACAAAATCCTGGAGGTGTTAAGGCAGGAGCCTTATATGGGGGAAAAAATACCTTTAAGGTAAACGAAAGTAACATTTTATCTGGCAAACCTCATTTCACGGACTTCAGGACCAATGTTTTACATGTATTCAAACAGTCATGAAAAGTTTCTTGAAGAGCAATCAGTGTTTTCAGCATAACTGTAGATGCATATGAATGTATATGAAGATAAAAAATTTTGTACCTCTACTAGTTTGAAGTTCATCAAAATTCTTAAAACACGAGACTGTATAAATACATAGAAGTCATATAAGTGCAAACAAATAAAACTCTAATTCATGACATTATGACAAAATTGTGCTTTTAAAAAGGAGTGAATATCTGATGGATACTTGAGAAGCTACAACTCTTTGAATTGAGATTGTGTATAAGAAAAACATAACCGTGCTGGAACTGTCCTTAAGTTTGGAGAAAGCTAGACCAAGGAAATTGATGAATTAACACTGGGAGACTACAAATAAGTACATGTGTGACTGTAGTTAATATCCAATTTTAAAACCTAGTACATTTTAAGGATTCTGTTGCCTTCTAGATGGTTTTTGTTTGAAAAGGTGATTGAAGCTTTGGTGGCCAAACAGATTTATCACAGAAATCTGCAACAACTTGAGCACTATGCAAGGAAACATTGTTTCATGGAAGATGCCAAAGAGTTTGAGTCCATGATCAGTTTTTACCATGGCCTGGGAATGATAATCAAGCACCGCAGTACAGTTGTACTGAAGGCTCAGTGGTTGATTGATCTGTTCAAACAGCTGATAACCATTCCACCTTTCAATAAACAGGTAAGGAAAAAAATTCATTTTAGAAAGGCCTTACTTGGAAATGTTAAATAATTCAGACCAACAGAAAATGAGAATTATACTTTTTTTTAAATAAATAGGCAACTAATGCAACAGCTGACTCTTTGATCTGTACAATTGCTGAACCTAAGTTATTTCATGTTGTTTTTGCAGCTTTTCAGGTCGTAAATTGATTTAGCCTTTTTCCTTGAAACAGACTTGCATTGACTTGCTACCAGTCACAATCATTGTATTCACACAAGAGAACAGTTCTTTGTGCTTGCACTAATTGGCTTCTGCACTGGTGAATAACAACTAATAATCACCTCTTAGCAGTGCAAGATACAAAATTGCATGTCAAGAGAGTAATTTTTGAACATTTTGGTACATTGATTTAAATAAACTTCTTGTTCCTGTACATATACATGGAAAACATTCAAAGGAACATTTAGTGGACTTCTCTTATCTGGAATTGCTGTTTTTTATATATTTTGTAGACTCCTATATATGTTAAGTACTGGCGGGAACTGGAAGGAAGTGGCATCCTTAGCATGGAACATGTTGATCATGTGTTCTCCAGCTTTATTAGAGAAGGCATTATTAAAGAGGACATCCTAGACATGATGGAGCGATTTGGTTTGATTGCTAAGTTTTCAGTTTCCCCAACTGATGAGAAGTACTTTGTACCAGCTCAGTTGAAGTCATCGCCTGTAGAAGTCTGTAAGATGAAGCTATCACCAACTGATCCATGTCCATTGTATCTCCTCTTTGTCCATGGCTTTGTCCCTCATGGTCTCTTCTTGCAGCTTGTCTCACGATCCATTCGTTGGTGTTCAAAGACATGGGCCATAAATCAACCTAGCTTGTACCAAAATGGAGCATGGTTCTTCATTGGGAAAGATATTCATGATCTTGTCCTCATATGCAAAACAGGATTTGTGAAGGTAATCTTGAGACAAAAAGCACAAAGTGATCAGGTTGAAGGACAGAACTCCGTTGAACTAGCAACTCTTGTTCGTGAATTTCTTGAAGACACCCTAAAGAATTTGTCACAAGAAATGCCATACCTGAGGGGACTGCAGTATAGGCTGTGTGTTGCATGTCCTAACTGTCATCAAGGGGCAGAAGAAACACGTCATGCATGCTCCGACCATGTGAAAACCACTTGCACACACAAGGACTGCCTCCACCTCATTGATGCAAATGAAGGTCAACCGGACATCTGTACGCGAAGACCTTGGGATATGGTAGAACCGGTTGATGGATTAAAGAAATGGTTCTGGAAAAGAAGAAACCAGGTATAATTGACAATAATGATCTTTTTAGCAAAGATTTCTTGCCTTGCTTTCATGTTTGGTTTGCTCCTCTAATTAACTTGATATGAATATCAACTGAGCTGTTATCAGTGTTGAGAAAGGGAGCCCTGATAGGTTGTCTTCAGTTTTAAATATAAGTCAGAGAATTCGTAACAAGATTAAAATTGTTTTTTAATTTTTATCCTTTTTGTTTTTCCTCAGTAATGTATTAATCAATAAAAATTATATGACCATCCAAAGTTTTTTTTGATGTAATAATCATATCTATATGACCTTTTTTTTCTTTAGGGTTTGCCCTCTCCAAATGTATCTGCTAGATTACATGATGAAGCAAGTGAAATCAATCCAAAGAAGTCTGCCACAGCATTGAAGGTGACTCTCCTTGGCAGTGAGTGGAGTTCGTCAATGGGAGGCTTGTCCACCATCAACAGACAGCTTGCCATTCTGTTGGCCAAACACTCTGACGTGGACGTTACTCTCCTTGTTCCACAGTTTGCCTGTTCTGAAGAAGAGAAGAGAATGGCATGTAGTCACAATGTTTCCATCTTGGAAGCCAAGAAACTTGAAGGCTTCAGTGATCCTCTGGAATGGTTGAGTTTCCCACCAAGGGACTTTGTCATTGACTTTGTGCTGGGTCATGGTGCAAAGCTTGGTAAGCAAGCCCAAGTTATCAGAAAGTATCACAGTTGTAAGTGGATTCAGGTGGTACACACTGCACCTGAAGAACTTGCAATGTACAAAAACTATCCCAAGGCTATTTCCAAGGGTCAAGAAAAAAATTTAACTGAAGTGGCGTTGTGTAAGTTGGCAGATGTTGTGCTAGCAGTTGGACCAAAGCTAACAGACGCTTTCTCCGCTCAGCTCTGTTCATGCAAGAGTGAGGACAACATCTTTCAACTGACTCCTGGAACTTTTCGTGAGTTCTTTGACGTAAAACAAGCCCTAAAGGAGCGTAACAAATTCAAGGTACTAACGTTTGGCCGTGGTGACCCAGAGGACTTCAGCTTGAAGGGCTACGATATCTCTGCTAGAGCAGTAGTTGAACTAAAAGACAGGTCTTACCATCTGATTTTCGTGGGTGCACCTGACGGTAAACAGGATGAGGTAGCAAAGAATTTACTCAAGAGTGGAATTGATAAAAAGCAGCTGACCGTGAGGAGGTTCATGCAACGCAAAGAGGGACTGAAAGAATTATTTTGTGAAGTTGATCTCTGCATCATGCCCTCCAGAACAGAGGGTTTTGGTTTGACAGCGTTAGAGGCATTGTCTGCTGGTCTTCCCATTCTTGTCAGTGGCAACTCTGGATTTGGTGAGGCATTGTGCACTGTACCTTCAGGTAAATCATTTGTGGTGGAGTCTGATGACCCAGGGGAGTGGGCAAAGGCAATTGCTGGTGTCCGACAGAAGGAAAGATCAGATCGACTTCAAGATATTCAACAACTGAGGAGTTCATATGAAGAGAAGTTTAGCTGGGAGAAGCAGTGTGACAATCTTGTGGAGAAGATGTGGGACATAGTTCATGGTGAGACTGTTTTGAATGTCCTTCAAAAAGTGTTTTGGGGGGCTACTCGGCTTTCGGTTTCATGTTAACTGTGACCAAAAGCATAAACACCTCATATAAAAAAGATGTTAAGTGTGAATAGTAATCAGTCGTTTTATTCCAATGTTGATTGCTGTGTTTTATAAAACAAAAGTGTCTTTATTCTTTTAGCTTCTAAAAGACGAGACACAAGTTTCAGAGCTCGGCAGGTCGAAGTTGTTGACACATCAACCAAACAACTCACATTTGATTCATTACTGACTCCAAGTGAGTAAAAGGATTTTATAACACATGATAATTGATATCCCCAAAGAAGTACAGACAGGTTACAAGGAGATCCAGCAATTTTCTTTCCTTTACCTTTGACTTCAGGCCAGCTAAGCTTCGTAAAAACTCAGCAAGGTACTTTTTACTTATGAAACATGTCTTTACTTATACCCCTGCACTCTTCAGTCACAAATGTAAGACATGTACAAACAAATTTGATTTTCTTTTACTTCCTGATTGGGACAAACAGCTAAGTGTCATTTATTTTTTCAAGTCATTTGAAGTTCTCATCCAATTATAAACTACCAGAAATTGTCTGAAACAAGGAGACATGGGAAGCTCTTACTGTTCTTATCCAAGTCAGTTTATGTTCTTTTTATGATACAGTTGGCTTTCGAAACAATATTGAAATAATCACATATTCATAAAGTAGAGGCAATACATCAGTATTTTAAGCCCATACTTTTTTCCAGGGTTCCTTTTTCCAGTTACGCAGATATATCAGAGTGTAGACCTTGTCGTTAATTTTTCTTCTGTGCTTCTTCTCTCTTGATTATCAATGTATTCATTCACGGGCAGAAATCGAACCTAAAAAGTAACTTAATTGACAGCTAGAGCTTCCTTTTAAAGGCTGAGTTGTTGGACAAAACAGCGGAAGTCAGGCTTTTCCTTTTTTTACCATAAAAGTTTCTCTTACTAGATTGGGAATTGTTATTTTCCAGAAGACCATTGTTTTGCTTTTTTCCTGCAGTTAGATTAATGAAAACCTTGTATTTTCTAGGTTCTCTTGACCAAATCATCCAGGAACTTCAGCAGATGCAACTGGATGCAAGCAAAGTCAAGAGCAGAACAGATCTATCTCTGGGTCTGAGGAATATTGCATCAGGCAGGGGCTTCAGAATATCTGACAATCAAGAATTAGGAAATTGTATGTTTTATGCCTTGTCCGAACAACTGGAAATTGTTAAGGGAATCAAAATCCCACATGGTAAATTAAGACAAACCTTGGTTCAGTACCTCAGGAGTAACCCAAAACTTGTAAGTTGATGTTAATGTGTCTAAAAGAGTATGTCACATGGTGTTATTTAAAGGGTATGATAAAGTTTTAGTGATGATACAGACCACTTGGCCAACACCACCAGAACCTATCCCAGTGTTCACAGTGTGAAGTGACTAGGAGTTCTGTTACTCCTCCTGTATGGAATGATGGTCTTTTTTTGAGGAGTTCTGAAATCAGCTTGTACCCCTGGTGGAAAGGGGAACTTGAGACATTTGACTTTATTATTTAAGAAGCCACTCAGTGACATCGGTTACAATTGAATTTATACATTACTCAATGTGGTGTCCAGAGAAGCAGGCCGCCACGGTTTTAGTCATTTGAATATTTCAGTTTCAAAAAGGTTTTCTTTAAACCTCCATCAGACGACAGAATTCTAGTCATTCTCTTAATGATGGATCTTTCTTGTTGTTTTGCTGCTGTTTGCAAAGTGTTTTGGAATATAAACGGATTTTTTGAGAAACATTTCAATCAGAAAATTTGTTACTATACAATAAACTGCTAATTAAAGGTTGTCTCATACCATTCTGATTAAATTACTCCATTACTTGTACTCCACATCCTCAAGTTCCTATCAGCAATCCTTTTGAGTTTCCTTCTTTAACTGATTCTTCTTACAGCCGGATCGAACAGATCTGTTTCACTTTGTCCACGGACATCAGACATGGACCAAATACCTAGAACACATGGAGCAAGATGGCTCTTGGGGTGATCATGTGATTCTGTGTGCTGCAGCAAACTATTTTGAAACATGCATTTGTGTGATCAGCAGTCTTTCCTATAGCAATGATGTAATCATAAGGCCACATTGTCCAGTTGACGAAAGCAAACCTCTTGTGTTGGGACATATTCATGAGGTGCACTATGTCAGCCTTCAACCCATGCTAGGTACAGCTCATTACATTATGCCAATTAAATGTAATTTCTGTTTTATAGTGATAATTGTTAGTTAGGATCCTTAATCTTCGTTTTAATACCGAGTTGACAACAGTCACCCTTTTTGTTGTTCGATTGTTACTTTGCTTGTTTAACACACGAAAGGAAATTTGTGGTTTTCATAATTTCATGCTTCATCGCTGGCTCCCATCTCAATAATCAAATGCAATTCATGCACCCTATTGTTCACCTTTACCGTTTAATCAGTGTTTTGATTATTGTGTTTATAGGATAAAGTGCCAGGCCCCTGCAGTCACATTGATTGGCCCTGAAGAGCCAGGTGTAGTAGAATGACTTCATAAGCATACAGACTATTGATGTAAATTGGCCAACTAGAGCTTTCTTCAGCCTGATTTATCCGATGTAAACTTCAAAAGCTTAGATTTGATTTCAGAGGTTCTATAATATTAGTTTTCAAATGTATTGCATGAAAATACAAACAACCCAAATGACAAGGGGTGTGAAGAAAAGGCAACACACTGTGAAAAGTTATCGTAACTATACAAAAGTGTATGTGTCTACGGGAAACAAAACACTATCACCAATGTGAAATTTTATTTAGGGGGTTTGAAACATGAACTTTGTTACTCTTAATTTTAATTGGCTAACAAAAACATTTATTGCTACATACCATGTGTATGTACAACTGTAGTAGACTAAGAAGTTTTAACTATTATCCTGTTTTTTAAATCTACTACTCAAGTAGCTTTATTTAAATTTGGGTAGAAACAACAGAACAGGGACAACAATAAGGTACTATAATGAAAATGTTGTTTATTGTGACAAATAGCTCTGTAATGTAATCAAAATAAGTTTTAAAGGGAGAGGTAATACAAATATAAGGAAAAGATAACATAGTCATATTCTCCAAAGTTCACAAATGTTTCATCAGGTGAAGAATGTGATAGCTGATAAAGAAATTACTTCTGAACCTAAAATAACTCTGCCAACAATTTTGTTTTGTTTAATAGCATACAATGTGGGGATTCTGATGACATTTCAAAGCAACAGCAATTCATATCATTCCCCTATGGGATTGACTCGAGCTGTTTAAATATAAGAATCCCGTCAGTTATTTGTGGGCAATCCTCATATCCCATGTGGAGGCGCAGTGGCTGCATGGTTAGTGCGCTTGACTCTGGATCGGGTGGTCTGGGTTCGAGCCCTGGCCAGGGTCATTGTGTTGCGTTCTTAGGCAAGACACTTTACTCTCACAGTGCTCCTCTACACCCAGGTGTACAAATGGGTACCAGCAAATGTGCTGGGGTTAAAACTGCGATGGACTAGCATCCCGTCCAGGGGGAGTAGCAATACTCCTAGCCGCTTCATGCTAAGAAAACCAGAGTTAAGCACTGACCCCATGGGCCACTTGGGCCCATATAAAGGCTTTACTTTTTTTTTTTACTCATATCCCATGCGTTATCATATCTCATTGTTCAATTAGTTTTCTCCAGAAATCTCTTTATTTTATTTGATATTCAAATCTACCTCTCACCTTTTTAACTGCCACAGATGGATGTTTTAATTTTGGAAGCAGTTTATTCCATTTTCAGCCTATTCATACCATTTAGGCAATGGTCATTGTTAATTGATGATCTTGCATTAAATTGTATGTTAAGGAAAAATGGTAAGACTTTCAATTAACTGTAATTGTTTTAGTGTAATTATAGTAAATGTTTTTGTAAAGGGTAGTTGTTTATGAATATATATAGGCATGCTAACCATCATTTTGTGTTTCAAAACCCTAGTGATACCTGTTTGAAGGGAAATTATTTTTGAAAAGTTTGGCAGACATACCACTCACTACTTTCATCTTTCATGATGTTTGAAGCAATTTAAGATGTTCTATTGAAATGAAATCTGTATTTTGCACTGAAACTTTGAAATTTCTTAAATTTAACAACATTGATTCCATATAGTTTTTAATCATCTAGCTGTCACCTCATATGAGCCCAGAAAGTCATCTTTCATAATAACTTTATGCATGTGATCACCACATTATCCGTGACGAAATTTGCTTAGAAAAAAAAAACAATGTATAGATACTTTCAAGCTTTCCTACAATTGACCCCTCCCTCCTCCTATTAAAAATGGTAAAATCATCATCTGTAACTTAGGCATTAGTAGACCAACATATCAGATATACATATTTTTAAATCATCCAGTGGTATGAATTACTTGAGGTCTCCTTATAAGTGTTACTTCAAGACAACAATATTGTAAAAATGGAAGTTAGCAAAAATAAAGATGTCTTTACAAAGTCTGTTATTATTTACTGGTTGCAGTTTGTAATAACTTGTATGTATTAGAGCCCTAACTAGACCCTGTGAGCAGGGTAACTGGGATACCTGGATGGTACTGGATCCTTGGAATCAAGTGTAGTGATAGTACGGGTGTCGGACTAGTATACTGAAATAGTGCGCTCAAGTCTGGCCAAGGGCATACACCTGTCTCAAAACATAGGCACGCTATGCATGCAAGAGTTATTTTTTGTAGGGTGGGTGGATTACTTGAAACATTGTAAGTGGTCTACATTCTTACAAAAGGAAAGACGATTATTAACGCGGGAAAGAATGAAACTGTCGAATTACCTCACAGGTATTTTGTGGTAGATTATGTGTGTTTTGCGAATAAATGTAACCAAAAATAAAATGTATTGGTGCCACGGATACCTGTTAGTAAAACATGCAGACAGCAGACTGCAGACCGGATACAAAATATAGACTGCAGACTGGGTACAAAATGCAGACTAAGAATCTGAAGAGTTTTTACGTCTGGTATATAATAACATGTCATCTTACAGCTTACCGAGCGTCACGCAATCGCTTTTCTGCGATCCGCCCTCACGACTATTTGCACTAATGTGGAATATTCCTGGCCCATTTCTTGATGAAAATCGATCGCAATATTATTTCAAGCCTTCAATATAGTCTTCTTAGTTTGCGCGCGAGTTGGTTGGTGTGATGTGTGTACAGATTTTACCAACGTAATAAAAGTAGATGACGTAAATAACAGTGATGGTAAAGCAAGCTTAAAACGGCAGAAATCGCCAGAAAATACAACGGATACACAGGGTATGAGTAAGTTTTATTGATTTTACGAGAAAAATGTTCATATTTCGAAATATGTATGGTTGTAAATCGACCAAACTTCGTTCCCCATACTATTCCTTATAACGTGCAGTTCCTCTCGTAACTTAACATCGAGTCACACAACGCGTGACGCGTTCATGAATTAATCGTTGGCTTTTTCTCGAGACGTGAGCTTAGGCCGCCTGTGATAAGACAATTGCGTAAACAATATTTAACATAATAACATTATACACAAAAAACACAGGGTTTTGGATCACGTATTTATTAAAAAAGAATATCCATACAACTACAATGAAAACAAACATAAGATTCACCTTTCTGATCGTGAAATTAATACCATTCGTACTGTTATTGTAGCCACGTTCCTTGCCATCAAATGAATCCAACATGTCGTCTTTCTTCACAAGCAGTTTGCATCCACTATAGTTATGTTCTTCAGTCTCACGGTAGTAGTGTTGTTGAATAGATTGCATAGAGTATATGCAGTTTGGTTTCAGATTTCAGATTTTGCTTTTTACAACAAGTGAACGTTTTTCAACTAAGACATTGGCATACTTAGCATACAAGGCATGCAAGGCTTTCAGGGCTTTCAAGCGTTCGCGACTCAATCCGTTCCAAAATTACCGCTCAATAACATCTTTCAGTGTGGATTAGCCGCGATTAATACGACTTGTATATGCGTCTGTAAGTATTTTGCGCGTTTGCGCCATAATGCCCTTCCTTCGTTGCCTTGGTCAGTTAGCCCCTCTCGCTTCTCGTTTCTTTTTGTTACTGACGCGTATTGATAAAAACTGTTAATGACGATGAAAAAATTCATGTTTAAATAGTTTGCCTTCGATACTTATTTGTATGTTCATTGTCGGAACTGTCTTAAAGTAATCGTTCCATGTTTTCGCTATCGAGGGCTTCTAACAATTCAATAAAGAACAGAGTTATTGTGGAAACTGTGAGATAGCCGTTTTGAGGGGAGCTGTTGGGCAGTACAATGTAGTACAGACGCCACCCTACGAGTCAGTGGCACCAATGCATAAATCAGCCCATGTGGTGGAATGTCCACAGGCATTATCACTAAACATGTGTATGATGATTTATGGTTTTCAATCCTATTGAAATTTATCCAAGCTTGTTCTTTTAGGTGAAAGATTTAGGATAACTGACTGAATTAGTTATCAATTGTTTGCTCTAAGCTCTAATTCTCTCATAATTCTGCAAAAACATCGGGTTTCGTAATGGGTTATATCCCCCATACTGGGGGCTATTCAATTTTTTAACAGTTAGGAAAATCAACTTTGAGTTGCATTATGGCAAGATATTCTAGAGGTAAATACTGATTTTGTTCTTACTTGTTTGGTACTTTTCTATGCAGATGGTTTCCACTAAAATGACTAAAACCAGTGCATTTTCTTTTTTGAAAGGGACCAAATTATTACAATTAAAAAGTTTAGTCCAAGTGCAATAAACACTAGCTAACTTTGCTTACTCTTGTTCTACAGGGGAATATTGGTCATCAGTTGTTTTTGTAAGGACCTCAGGAAAAAGTTCTCTAGTATGGCTGCCAGGCTTGGTAAGAAAGTATTATTTGCAGTTGTAGCTGAATTCATCTGTAGCAATGACATTTATAAAATTAATTAGAGACGGTTGATTTCATTTTGATATTTTAAATGGAAATTTAGGGTGATGTGGTGGACATGGCCACCAATTATCCTCCACCCATACCCTGGCCACTGCCACCATGCCCCCCTCTTCCTCCTCTCTTGCCTCCTCCTCTTCCATAGGGAGAGGCACACTCCTTGTATGAGTGGCCTCTCTCTCCACAGTTGAAACATTTTTTATTTCTTATAGAGAAAATTAAAAGAAAAAAATTTGATTAAAAGTTGCAATAGGACAATGCTCTTACAAGGAAATGTTACCCAACTGACAACTATACTCACAAGATCTAAATTAATAAACCTATTACCCTGAAATCCCTATTTGTATTATCATAGATTTTTACCTTTCCTCCGATGTCTGGGTACTGCAACTTTTTTTGTAATTGAAATAAAATAGTTGTTGTATATATGTTTATGTATTGGAAACTGTTGCAATGGACCTTCAAGGGTTTTTTTTATTTGATCTATATTTAATTTTAATTTCTTTGTCAACAGTCTAAAATAATCATAAAGTATTGCCTTTCTTTTTCTTCTCACCTTTCAATCTTTTAGAAATTATCTTAATCTTTTCTATATGAGAATTGTTATGAAATGGGATTTGTTTTAATGCAAATAGGGATTTACATTCATTTGTTAGGTAGTATCATTTTTGGCTCTCATTGAATGAACAATGTATTTTCACAGTTGTTAGCTTTCAGTCTCTGTTGGACAGTGAGTAAAATACTTAGTTATTGTATGAAATTAAAACATACCAAGGAAATTGCTCGAACAATTTTTATCCACTTAATTGTGCCATTGACTTTAAAAAAAACTCATTAGTTCACAGCACTCATCCATTCATTTATTTTCTTTTTTAATGCAATTAAACTCATTTGTGCACACTTTCCATGGAATAATCTCTATTTGTTACTGATTGAAAAATATTTCTTGGGCCCCATATTGTTTCTAAAATTTCATTTCTTTTTTCGCAAGCATGATAAATTTAAGATTTTCTGAATTCTGTGGAAAATGACATTTAAAATAAATGTTAGCCTAGTTTATTGCAATGTCAGTTGTTGACAATTTAATTTGCCATTTCAATTCCTCCACCCCTTCTCTTTTTTACTATTTTTCTTGTCCACATCTCTTTTATGAAAAAAATAATCCAAATTTTCATATGCCAGTAGTTCATTCTCTGGAATCTCAAAGGTTATTCTGGTCAACAGAAATAAAGACTGCTTGCTATCTTTGAGGTTCTCAATATTAGCTAGTATTTTGGCATGGCTTAAAAAAGACAACTTGACAATGATTTTTGGTTTAGCATTAAAACAATCTTAAGCATATTCTCAGTACTACAGTACTAAAGAACAGACTGTAGTGTTGTCAGTTGAGTGATCAGTCAGCTCTCTGATTCTGGGAATCAAAAGGCTGCACCATGATTCAATGTAGTTGGCTGTTAGAGAAGACAAGCTGGGAATTTGAACTTGGTGATATTTTTACTAGTCATGGACAGCACTATTTATAGATTTGATTGAGCATTAATTAATCTAATATTGCTAAGTTTTAGCAGCTTGGTCTTGGTTTTGGTTGGAAAACAACAAATGAAAAATAGAAACAAACAAATGCACATTTTGAGATTAGGGAGTATCACAGTCCCAACAGTTCTTTTAAATTATTTCTTTGAGGGTTTTTTATGTTTTTATTTTCAGTAAATCACACCAAGAGCAAAAGGGTGCCCATTACCCAATTTTTGTTTCAGCAGAAGACAGTCCTTGAACAGTTAAGGTTACTCTCTGTGATCCCAAAGTGCAGCAGCAAACAATTACTGCAGTATATTTTCACCACTAATTCTTTAAGGGCTGGCAAAAAAATAGAAATCTTTGGTTGTTGAGTTCTATACTTCTCTTTTCAGGCTACATTCTGAGCACCCCTTTGAATGGAGCTCTTAGAGTCTAACAGAAATATTACGGCAGATCACACCACCATAGTGCTGCAACAGCTGACATGCGGCTGATCTCTGGTGAGACTTTCATCACACCTTTATTTCACTTTGATCATTTAATAAGTTGTCGTCACAGACATATTTGACTTGCCTATCCATTTTTTTCCTGACCACTAGATTTTTTTCTTCTTTTGATTCAATTCAAACAACCCATTCTACATTTAATTTAATCATATGTTGCGTAATGCTGGAGAAAAAACAAAACAAAAGGAGACAAATTTGTCCTGAAGAATTCATTTAAAGTAGCAACTACATATGATCGCTATTCTACCGAGGGAAAAAGCCTTTGAAAATCAGGAGTATTATGTAAGCTATATTAAAAATAAATTAACAAACCAAACCTCATGTGCCTTATTCTTTCATTCGTGATATGCTCAGGAAAAAATTGTAGGCTTATTTTTTTTTTGGAACACTTTTTGACTATTTTATTATTTTTTTTTTCTTCATCCAATCGAAAGTACTTCATGGAATCCAACTTAAAACAACTATTCAACGAAGTGGAGCTGGCGAGTGGTTGATAATAACATTCCTGCAACGATTACAATATGATCGAGGGCAAATCCAGCGCGAGTTGTTGGGAAGTGGCTAGCAAAGGATATTCAGCGTTTGAGTAGCCACTCAGAGCGCATATTCATCTTTTTGTACTATTTTGTGTCAATAATTTAAAGAGAGCGACAGAGCTTTTAAGTCTGTAATACATGTTTCGACAGAAACTTCTGTCATCTTCAGTTAATTAATGTTCAATTGTTCGAAGTTGAGTTAATGTACGAAGTGTTGGAAGTTGAATTATGTAGTGCGTAGAACAATGCTAATTATGATAAATAGTGACAACAATAAAAGAGGTAAAGTGTGAGAATTAAAAGGATAGTTTTAGATTTACATGAAAACCAGTAGAGGTGTGATCTAAAACACGAAAGTTATCTGCTGAACACAAAGCGCGACAACGTGCAGAATCTTTCAGATGCTTGAAAATGTGAGAGGCCCTGTCACTGACTAAGTGCTCTCTAACACTCGTGGAAAATGCCGGCAGGTTTCACCGACGTATCAGGCATTACAGCCAGCACATACAAACTTAAAAACCACACGTGAGCGGAGCCCGTCAGCGACAGGGTCTTTCACACTAAACAAGAAGCCGATTAGGAAGGAAGATAAAACCTGTTTAATATCCAAGTCATTGCAATAGCGCTTAATAAAATGGCGAATCTTTCTTTGAGTGATAGCAAACAAGTGGCCCATTTAGGGTAGCTTAAAGTAAAACGTAGGTGAAGCGGTAGGATGGGAACCCCGGGGATGATGATTGCTTTGGGTCCCAGTGATGTAACGGTTTATGATCTTCTCGATTAAATGGGCAGGGAAAAGATTCATTTTTAGAATATCAATAAGTTTGTTAATGTCCTCGTGAAACCCTAACCAGGTGTTATTTATCTTGTAGGCCCTATCAACGAGAGTCTTAATGAGACCCACTTTGTAAGAGTTCGAGGTGAAGCTGAAATAATTAGTTAGTAACCCAGTGAGTTGGTAACCAGACTGAGTTTCTTATTTGTGCATTGCCTCGATGTGACCGCGAGATGCCTCAATCGTGAATGGTACATTTTAATGTTGAATTGAATTAAATCAATTCTCCTTTTTATTTACTTGTTTTTTCAGGTTTTCTACGTCCGTATGTATGTTGGCACTGTAATACTGGGTGCTCTTCTCGGGCTGTTACTCCTTCTTGTTTTGCTAAGTTACGTTGGCCCAGCTCCCCGAAAAGTTCCTCCCACAACGACTTCGTCCGATCACACTTCGGCCGTTTCCGAGCGCACTCCCCTAATCAAGGCGTAACGAAGCGTTAATGTAAAATAAATTCTAACCTTAACTTTAACCTTTTTCCGCTTAGGTATTCTACTTTTGCATGTATCTCGGCGTTGTTTTGATCGGCGCGCTGCATGTCTCGTGTTTCTTCCTGTACTTCTGAGTTACGTGGGTCCGATGACTTTAAAGGCAGGGGCAGTGTTGAAATGCGAGTCATCGCTAAGGACTCATTTCTTAGAGGGCATAACAGGGATGATGAAAGGAAACCATTGCTCTATCCTGATCGCTGTGGAATCCAGTGACCTTGGGCTATTAAACTGAAATTGTCATTGCATATAATAACGTAAAATCAATTTAAGAAAAGAAAAAAGAATGGCAAATTAACACTGATCCTAAAGCGAAGAAGCTTTTGAAAGCTGTGTTTTGTGAGTAGTGTTTGTTGCATTTGATGAGAAAAATAAAGTTCTTAGCCTTCTACTTCTGTTGTTTCGGTTCCCAAGGAACAGAACATGCTAGCTTATGAACAGTCGAACGAAAGGAATGAAACAAATCTTTTGGCGCCGCTCACGTTGTTGTTGTTTTATTTTTTCTGTTTTAATTTGTTGTCCTTTTTTTTTTTTTTCTCCATTGGATTTATTGGTAAAAATAATGTCGTTGATTCCCAGTTTTTTTTTAGGACCTTAAATTCCCATGATCTCATTATTAATTCTCCTTACTATCTTTCATACATTTCTCATAATGTCAATTTGGAGAATTTGGTACTAGATCAACTAATAATCCCTTAATTGATATTTTACTTTATTCTTATGCTTAATATCTACGCTTGTTATTGTATTGATATTGTAAGGAGAATTTCTCTCTTGGTCGCTCATGGGAGGTAAAGGGTTAATAATCTTGCTTTGAGAAGCTTTTCTCCTGCTGTTCGTTTGTTGCATCGCAAAGAGCTTGGAGGATGGGAGAGTCGGTGAAAGAGATCAAGTTGGTCAGCGGTGATAAACTACGTATTCAAACCTTCTCCTCCGGCTAAGAAAAGACACTATTCAGTAGACTAATGAGTGACATCTCGCATCCTGTTTAAGAGTCAATTTCCGATAAACACAGCGTGTTGGCTGAATACACGTAAACGCATGCTGCAGTACTTTTTCGATGTACCTAATATACTGTTAGCGCACAGCCATCGCACGCAATAACCTTTCACCTCAAATACCTGACAAGTCGTATCGTTGAAATTTCGAGGCGAAATGTCTTGCGCACAGGCATTTTTTCTTGGCAAAACTTGTCCGCAAATTTGCAAGGCTCCAGCCGCATGAAAACATTTGAAGCTGAAGCGATTATTGTGAGCAAAACCAAACGACACTCAAGTAGACTTTAAGAACTAAACAGATTATATTTCATAAAACAACCTTTTTGTTTGTAACCTCTTCGCACTCAATTGTTCATAAAAAATATAAGTGGTAACATGACAAATCGATGTAAGCTATTCTACGGTGGGTAGATCAGGTCAAAGTTTTTGATACGCCGAAAATGTCTGAGAAAACGGGGAAGAAAACTTAGTCTAGCCATAAACTGGGGAAATCATTACTTTTGGCTCCAATATCTTTAAAATTCGTCCCGTGATATAACAAAGTTGACCACAATCTTAACGCAGTTAGGGAGAGGTAATGAAAACTTTTTACTCACTCCCTCTGGTCCTGTTTAAATGTATTAATAGAGATGTACCGCTAAATAATTTATTAGGACAGAAGAAACCAATCTAGGAATGAAGAAGGGACTACTGGTAACATGGTGGGTCAGGAACACGTTCTAAATCTATTTGGCGCATTTTGGAGCACTGATTGGGGAATGAAAATATTGTCACTTCCAAGCAACCTTGGGGCTAGTTCATTTTTTTTCTTTTTTATGGTTATTTCTACTGTAACAGCCTCGTACACCGGGGTTAAGGCATTTTTCTACTTCCTTTTTGCCAATAAAGTGCGTAAGGGGGATGGGACCCAAGCTCCCTCGGACCCCTATTCCTACGGAAATGATTTACTCAGCCGCTGTTTTAACTAGCAGGGTTTGGTCATACCGGTCATACTTTTAGAGTTTTCTTGACTTTTTGGGTCTGGTTAACTGTCTTTTAAAAGCAAAGGACTCGCACTTCGCGCCGCCTAGCGCGCTTGCCTCTGGTCGATTGCAAAACGCAACTGAGATACGCCTGTTCTGCAGGCCAGATTTAAAATCGCTTAAAAAATACAAGCGATAGCGATGTCCTTACACAAGTCTCTTCCAGGTTCATCCTTGGTCCACTTATTTTTTTTACGTCGTGTTTTGTCGGGTTTTTTTCTTTTTACCCTGAAAAGTGACACCTTCTAAAAACTGTTTAGATTCCAAATCTTGCATGTCACCTCATTATAAGTCGGTCCATGAGTTTAACGAAAAGTTCAGTCTTCTGTCACAGATAGCCTTGGGTTCAGGCATTCATTAACCCTTTAACTTCCATGAGTGACCAAGACAGAATATCTCCTCACAATATCAAGACAATATCAAGAAGACAAGAGAGGAGAATAAAGAAAAGTTTTAATTAGGGGTTATAGGTCGATCCAAACCCGAATTCTCCTAACTAACACGAAAGGAATTGACTGGGAGACAGAAAGGAGAATTACTTTTAAGATCTTGGAAGTGAAAAGGTTAACGAATAACACGTAAGCGCGCGCTATTCAAAGTGATCGTCGCCAGAAATTTTCTTAATTTTGTCAATGACTTACTCCTCCCTTCCAACAAAATGTCAAATGACTTGCCTCATTTTTGACATTCAAATGCTTCTTTATTGAACTTACGTAATAGGTAAACAACTAATTAGGAGTGACTAAGTACATCACTAGGCTTCAGCTTTCTCGCACAGTTTGAGCTTCTATCGATGCCTAGTATAATGCACAATTGTGAAATTGGCCAATAGATGGAAACATAACTCTTTTTAAATCCTCGTTTCGCTGTTGTGCTATTAATTTTAACAGTATATCTAAAATGCATCGTGATGCTTGAACAATTAGCACAACTTATCGCATTCAAACGTAGAGGAAAACTTAGTCTAGATATTGGTGAGAGTAAGATTAAATCCGGGCCATAAAGGTAAAAATCTGTTATTTTAAGTCCTGAAAAACAATGTTTCTGATACAAAAAAAAGAGCTTTGATAAGCAATGCCTAAGAAAAAATCCTCAAAAAAGTTTATGACAGAAAACTAACTAACATACTCGAGCAATCAGACAACCTATTATTCTCAAAGGTCTATGGATATGGTTGTAATAGCTTTATATAAGTCATCTGGCAAAAACCGATCGAGAGAAAATCTGTAAAAAAAATCTCTGGAAATCACCTTAAAGAGTCTCAACTTTGACGTTAATGTGAAGCCCACATTAACGTCCATGTTAGATTAAAAATATAACTTTCTATATTGCTGGTCATGATAATTTCAAGATATCTCATTAAAAGAAAAATTACACGAAAATCACCTTGAGTAAGATATTAAGGATCAAAACATTTGAAACTCCTTTTCCTTTAGAGTATCCAAAATCCTTCAAGCTCGTAAGAACAGTTCAGACGGGTGACAAGTCAAGTTTTGAAACAATAGAGATCGTTAAGAACTCTCGTTGATTTTGTCTTTCGCCATCTGTTGACTCTCCCTGCTTTAAAAAGAAGACTCTTGACAAAGTTTTCATCGGTAGCTTACTGCTTTCTGATCCAAATATCATCGTTAACTTCCTCGGGTTTAGTCCTTGTTCTGATATAGTTGCAATGCTCACTGCCTCAGCTGAAAAGTAAGAGTAAAAATTTAGGAAGGATCGTTGAGTTGCCATCGGGTGTTTTCCTTAGCTATGCAAAAATTAAACAATACACCGCAAAACTGGATAATTATAGAGAAAATCTTATCTTTTTTTCATTCTTAACATGGTTATCATCGTAAATGTGGCAGCGACTGCATTTCATCTCAATTTGCTCGAGGAACCAAAAATTCCTAGCTCCATTGAAAGAAAAACAAAATACAACAACTATAATTTTGACTTATGTCACTTGGTATTGAAAAAAATGTTATAAACAGAGTAATTACATGGTTCACAGTCTGAATTTCCTTGAAATCCAGGCTGACGTCATCACCAATGAGTACAAATGGTGCCCAGTACTTCACCTCCTCGTACTTTTCGATTTCTCTCATACACTTCATGGCCTGCTGGAGAGCTTCGCTTGCCTTCTTGCCCTTAGCAAGTGCATCGTAGAAGAAACTCATGAACTCCAGGGTTCCCTCGTCATCAATTGCCCATAAGGTTGCCACAACAGATCTGGCACCGGCACCCAAAAATGCTCGTGCGATGCCGACCACACCCTCGGCCATGACCTCCCCACGAGCACTGTGAGGACAACTTAGTACAACCAGTCGAGCCCGCAGCCCAGCTTCTAGGACATCTTTCATCGTCAGTAGATAGTCTTTTTCTTCTGGCTGAGAGTTTTTCCTTGTAGTGTTTGGTGCCAAGATGATTTCCCCAGTTTCCATTTTACCATGCGCTGCAATGTGCAATAACGCCACTGATGACATTCGTTTTAACACCTCATCTTTTGTAGCCTTTTCTCCAGTGAGAGGGGAATGATTGAGGATGCGTCCGATCATCTCCACTTCTTTTCTTGCTCCCGGTAGTTGCACTAAACGTCTTCCCTGGTAGATGATATCTCTGAAAAATGGGTCGCCAACCAGCAATGCACCACTCTTCGCGTGGAAGTCAGCTGGGCAATCATGTATTTGTTGTAAGGTCGTCAAGGACGGAAGCACACGAATTGTGAAAGAATCACTTAGACACGATGACCTCGAGTCCTCCAATGCGGCATAAGGTACAAGGCAAAATGGCCCCTCCGGAGCGACAGTTAGCTCGTTGCCTTCGATCAGATCAGCGATAGGACTAACGATGATGTCACGAAGCTTCTGCAGAGCACTTGATTGTGAGTACCTCACATCATCTCGGATCATATCTTTGGCCACTTGATCCTCTTTTGGCGAATCAGCTGAAGGATTTCCGCGTGTGACAGCATCTCCCCTAAAATTCTCCATAAGGGCTGTTTTGTTCAGTAGCTGGATGAAAGATTCCAATTCATCCTCACACTTATAATTGTTCACGTGAATCTTTCTCATTTGGATATTATCTTCACTGAGGCAAACCCAGAAGTAAACGCACGGTCCACTGATTGCTATGAAAACTGTGCTTGATGGAACAGAACTCAGGGAAAGGCACGAACCGCTCCTCCTGGAAGTATCTTTAGGGTGATATCTTGCGTCCATGAGATCTCTCAGAGCTTGAGCACGTCCTTTTTCTGCGGCAAGGAGGGCGTTCACAACTTTACCTTGAATGAGGCTTATACGCCACAAACCTTTGTATGCACTTTGGTGCTGATTACGATAGCAAATCTTCCACGTATCTTGAAATTGAAGACCGGCCCTGATATCATCATACACCTCTACACTCGAGTAATAGTAGGTAAAAGCCCTCATGGGATCTCCTTGGCACTCGAAACGTATACCGAGAGAACCGAGTGAGCATGCCTCTCCAGCCTTGTCTCCTACTTCTTTGGATATTTCTAGGTGACGTTGGTACGACTCAATTGCCCTTTTAAACTCTCTTTTACCGAGAAGAATTCTGCCGAGATGGCAATAACTGATTCCCTCTCCGGCCTTGTCTCCCACTTCTTTCACAATTTCTAGATGACGTTGCTGATACTCGATTGCTGTTTTAAACTTCCCTAGACCTTGATAAGCGATGCCGAGATTGCCATAGCTGATTCCCTCTCCGGCCTTGTCTCCCACATCTTTAGCAATTTCTAGATGAAGTTGATGGTACTCGATTGCTGTTTCGAACTGTCCTAGACCTTGATAAGCATTGCCGAGATTGCCATAACTTTGTCCCTCCCCAGCCTTGTCTCCTACTTCTTTAGCAATTTCTAGATGACGTTCCTGGTACTCGATTGCCGTTTTGAACTGTCCTAGACCTTCATAAGCGTTGCCAAGATTGCCATAGCTTTTTCCCTCTCCGACCTTGTCTCCCACCTCTTTAGCAATTTCTAGATAACAGTTGTGGTACTCGATTGCTGTTTCAAACTCTCCTAGACCATAATAAGCGTTGCCAAGATTGCCATAACTGATTCCCTGTCCGGCCTTGTCTTCCAGTTCTTTCGCAATCTCTAAATGACGTTGCTGGTACTCGATTGCTGTTTTGAACTGTCCTAGACCTTGGTAGGCGTTGCCGAGATTGCCATAACTTCGTCCCTCTCCAGCCTTGTCTCTCTCTTTCTTAGCAATTTCTAGAGAATGCTGATGGCACTTGATGGCTGTTTTGAACAGTCCCAGACCTTGATAAGCGTTGCCGAGATTGCCATAACTTTTTCCCTCTCCGACTTTGTCTCCCACCTCTTTAGCAATTTCTAGATTACGGTTTTGGTACTCGATTGCTGTTTCAAACTCTCCTAGACCTTGATAAGCGTTGCCG
Source organism: Pocillopora grandis (assembly GCA_964027065.1). Lineage (NCBI taxonomy): Eukaryota > Metazoa > Cnidaria > Anthozoa > Scleractinia > Pocilloporidae > Pocillopora > Pocillopora grandis. The sequence goes on from OZ034731.1 coordinate 27,668,260, forward strand.
AGATTGCCATAACTTCTTCCCTCTCCGGCCTTGTTTCCCACCTCTTTAGCAATTTCTAGATAACGGTTGTGGTACTCGATTGCTGTTTTGAACTCTCCTAGACCGTGATAAGCGTTGCCAAGATTGCCATAACTGATTCCCTGTCCGGCTTTGTCTTCCATTTCTTTGGCAATCTCTAAATGACGTTGCTGGTACTCGATTGCTGTTTTGAACTGTCCTAGACCATGATAGGCGTTGCCGAGATTGCCATAACTTCGTCCCTCTCCAGACTTGTCTCCCTCTTTTTTAGCAATTTCCAGAGAATGCTGATGGCACTTGATGGCTGTTTTGAACAGTCCCAGACCTTGATAAGCGTTGCCGAGATTGCCATAACTTTTTCCCTCTCCGACTTTGTCTCCCACCTCTTTAGCAATTTCTAGATAACGGTTGTGGTACTTGATTGCTGTTTCAAACTGTCCTAGACCTTGATAAGCATTGCCAAGATTGCCATAACTTCTTCCCTCTCCGGCCTTGTTTCCCACCTCTTTAGCAATTTCTAGATAATGGTTGTGGTACTCGATTGCTGTTTTGAACTCTCCTAGACCATGATAAGCGTTGCCAAGATTGCCATAACTGATTCCCTGTCCGGCCCTGTCTTCCAGTTCTTTGGCAATCTCTAAATGACGTTGCTGGTACTTGATTGCCGTTTTGAACTGTCCTAGACCATGATAGGCGTTGCCGAGATTGCCATAACTTCTTCCCTCTCCAGACTTGTCTCCCTCTTTTTTAGCAATTTCCAGAGAATGCTGATGGCACTTGATGGCTGTTTTGAACAGTCCCAGACCTTGATAAGCGTTGCCGAGATTGCCATAACTTTTTCCCTCTCCGACTTTGTCTCCCACCTCTTTAGCAATTTCTAGATAACGGTTGTGGTACTCGATTGCTGTTTCAAACTGTCCTAGACCTTGATAAGCGTTGCCGAGATTGCCATAGCTTCTTCCCTCTCCGGCCTTGTTTCCCACCTCTTTAGCAATTTCTAGATAACGGTTGTGGTACTCGATTGCTGTTTTGAACTCTCCTAGACCATGATAAGCGTTGCCAAGATTGCCATAACTGACTCCCTGTCCGGCCTTGTCTTCCAGTTCTTCGGCAATCAATAAATGACGCTGCTGGTACTCGATTACCGTTTTGAACTGTCCTAGACCATGATAGGCGTTGCCAAGATTGCCATAACTTAGTCCCTCTCCAGACTTGTCTCCCTCTTTTTTAGCAATTTCCAGAGAATGCTGATGGCACTTGATGGCTGTTTTGAACAGTCCCAGGCCTTGATAAGCGTTGCCGAGACTGCCATAACTGATTCCCTCTCCGGCGTTGTCTCCCATTTCTTTAGCAATTTCAAGATGACGTTGATGGTACTCGATTGCTGTTTTAAACTGTCCTAGACCATGATAGGCGTTGCCGAGATTGCCATAACTTCGTCCCTCTCCAGACTTGTCTCCCCCTTTTTTAGCAATTTCCAGAGAATGCTGATGGCACTTGATGGCTGTTTTGAACAGTCCCAGACCATGATAAGCGTTGCCGAGACTGCCATAACTGATTCCCTCTCCGGGGTTGTCTCCCATTTCTTTAGCAATTTGAAGATGACGTTGATGGTACTCGATTGCTGTTTCAAACTGTCCTAGACCTTGATAAGCGTTGCCGAGATGGCCATAAATTTGTCGCTCTCCAGCCTTGTCTCCCACTTCTTTCGCAATTTCAAGATGACGGTTGTGGTACTCGATTGCTGTTTCGAGCTGTCCTAGACCTCGATAAGCATTGCCGAGATTGCCATAACTTTGTCCTTCTCCAGCCTTGTCTCCCACCTCTTTAGCAATTTCTAGATAACGGTTGTGGTACTCGATTGCTGTTTGGAACTGTCCTAGACCTTGATAAGCATTGCCGAGATTACTATAACTTTGTCCCTCTCCAGCCTTGTCTCCCACTTCTTTCGCAATTTCAAGATGACGGTTGTGGTACTCGATTGCTGTTTCGAGCTGTCCTAGACCTCGATAAGCATTGCCGAGATTGCCATAACTTTGTCCCTCTCCAGCCTTGTCTCCCACCTCTTTAGCAATTTCTAGATAATGTTTCTGGTACTTGATTGCTGTTTTGAACTGTCCTAGACCATGATAGGCGTTGCCGAGATTGCCATAACTTCGTCCCTCTCCAGCCTTGTCTCTCTCTTTCTTAGCAATTTCCAGAGAATGCTGATGGTACTCGATTGCTGTTTTGAGCTGTCTTAGACCTTGATGGGCGTTGCCGAGATTGCCATAACTTTGTCCCTCTCCGGCCTTATCTCCCACTTCTTTAGCAATCTCTAGATGACGTTGCTGGTACTCGATTGCTGTTTTGAACTGTCCTAGACCATGATAGGCGCTGCCGAGATTACCATAACTTCGTCCCTCTCTGGCCTTGTCTCCAACTTCTTTAGGAATTCCTAAATAATGGTTGTGGTACTCGATTGCTATTTGGAACTGTCCTAGACCATGACAGGCGTTGCCGAGACTGCCAAAACTTCGTCCCTCTCCAGCCTTGTCTCCTTGTTTCTTAGCAATTTCCAGAGAATGTTGATGGTACTTGATTGCTGTTTTGAATTGTCGTAGACCTTGATAAGCGTTGCTGAGATTGCCATAACTTTTTCCTTCTCCGGCCTTGTCTTCCATTTCTTTAGCAATTTCTAGATGACATTCGTGGTGCTCAATTGCTGTTCTGAACTGCCGTAGACCTTGATAAGCCTTGCCGAGATTGCCATAACTTTGTCCCTCTCCGGCCTTGTCCCCCACTTCTTTAGCAATTCTTAGACAACGGTTGTGGTACTCGATTGCTGTTTTGAACTGTCCTAGACCTTGAAAAGCGTTGCCGAGATTGCCATAACTTCTTCTCTCCCTGGCTTTGTCTCCCACTTCTTTAGCAAATTCAAGATGACGTTTGTGGTACTCGATTGCTGTTTTTAATTTTCCTAGACTTTGATAAGCGTTATCGAGATTGCCATAACTGATTCCTGCTCCGGTCTTGTCTCCCACTTCTTTAGCAATTTCTAGATGACGTTGGTGGTACTCGATTGCTGCTTTGAGTTGTCCTAGACCATGATAAGCGTTGCCGAGATTGCCATAACGTCTTCCCTCTCCGGCCTGGTTCCTCGCTTCTTTAGCAATTTCTAGATGACGAAGCAGACCTTTACTATTCTTATCAATCTCAAAACTTGTCAAGAATATAGAAAACATGATTAAATGTACAAAACTGGAACGGAAATGTGTGTTTCAACAATGATTAGAATATTAGGTAGAACAATTAAATTAGGTAAAAGGTTTTGGTTTTCACGTCCCTTGCAATTAACATTTTCGTGGTGACCAAATCACCTTGGTTCATGTTCGACCATGAGTGCTCTACTTTCAAAGATAAAGCTTATTGACTCTCAGCAAGTTATTCCCAGAGCGGTAGAAATTTTTTATATAACTATTTCAAAAACTACACTGGGTCGCCTTAAAAAAATTATTTCCCCTTGTTGTCTCACCTCTTGAAGGGTCATCGTATATCTCCAGTTTTGAATCACTTGACGTAAATTGGCTTTTCTCTGTCGCTGAAATTACCAAGCGGAAAATATATCGATCTTTTCAGCGATCACAACTATGAGCAATTCCAACATGCGCAGTATCCTCGTCACCCAGAATACCAACCTATTTATTAGATTCCGTAATACCTTTAAGTGTAAATGTTTCCAAGATAAGTGCACATGATTAAAGATATACTTAACTATTCGACAACCACTTCCAAACTATCATATAACGGTCTTCTTCTCTCACCTGTGACTGGAGGCTCAATGTTCAAGTCCAGTTCTTCCCCCGTTGTTGGAAAATTACTTTCTGCCATAGCTGGAAATAAAATGGAGTCGATTTTAATGCGCTAGAAATCATGGTTAAAAATCAAAGAACGAGACTGAAATGAAAGTAATCTAAAGAGAACGTCGAGAAAAAATGAAAGTCCCAAAGTTTCCTCTGTCACGCTATCGTGGTAGCGTGACAGCTCGAGTCACGTTCCGCTGTGTTGACTTAACTGGACGTAGAAGGAAAGCCTTTCGACCAATATTTGAACTGATAAACTCTAACTGGTGATAACTAAAGACACCTAAGACTCCTTATAGTTAGTATATTTCACTTAAACATAATGCATGGATAATTTTTTTTTAAAATTTTTTATCATTATTATTATCATCATTAAAGTTTTTTTTTTGCGAACCACTAGGCTCTTTTAACCTAAAAGTTCGTTTTAAGTATAAAGTTGGCATTAACTGTCAAGGGTTCAAGTACTCACTACTGAATCATTAAGGCAAACACAAGCGAGGTTTTGCGTAACCTTCACGAATTCTACCAACACCCTTCCCCCCCCGGCCTATTACGTAAAGAACTGCGTTCACATACCGTCACTCAGACACACCTATCCACCAAAAGTTTCAGTTATTTCATAAAGCGCATGTGTAAAAATTTCCACAAAGCTGCGGAAAATTCCATAAATTTTCTTTTGAAGGTGCTAATAAAATATGAAAAACTGAAAGTAGCTGGCCCACAAAAAAATTATGTCGGAGAAAGTAAATAATAAATAGTCCGTTCCTGTACGATTTTGAAGGGGATATTCGGGGAATTTTTTATCGTCCTTCAGATTAAGATTCTGCACCATTATTAGCTTTCACTGAGCCCTCATTCTCATCTTCCAGCGTACGATGTAAGCACGCAAACATAAATGCCAATCTATACCTTTGCGCGAAAAGCATATCTACTAAAACCGATTTCTGACCGAAAATCGGTTAGAAATAACACGACTAACCACCTAGAGGATACGTAACTTGAATTGCTCAAGACCAAAAAAATTTACTTCCAGTCAAGGTCTATGTTTTTATTGTGCCAATTTTCGAAGAGGAAGTCGAATGATGTTCACAGGCTTTCAAGAATCCAAAATAATTAACCGTGACGTTGGCGAGGTTTCGTTTTCGTACATGTTCAATAATTCGTATGAGTAACCACCTTGTGGATATGTAGTTTGAATAGTTGAAGACAAATATTTAGTTCCTATGAATGTCTACAAGTTTTGCGGAGGAGGTCGAATAATGTTCGCAGGACTTCTAAGAACTAAAATAATTAATAGCAACGTCGGCAAGGTTCCGCTTTCATACGTAATAAAGAATTGGTTGTCATTGTGGTTCTATCCTTAAAATTTCATTTTTGTTAGCTTTTTATCACGATGCTCCAATTTCTCGACCCAAGAGTGCGAAATGTGTTGTTTTTTAATTCCCGCTAACATCCCACAAAAAGAAACAAAACGATTGAAGCCGATTAAATAACCCGTACACCGACATAGACCATTTATTTTTGTCACATGAGTGAAGAGTCGGATTTTTCCGGCGGTTTGGCTACAACGGAGTCAAAGATACGTCTTTAGTCAAAACAAAGAACAGCTCGAAGAGCATCTTGTGTTGCATGTAATTCTTTTTTTTTTTTTCCATGTAACAATTTCTTATTCTCAAGGTCCTTAAGAATGCAGAGAAGAAACTTGGCCATCTCTATCTCATGCTTAGTCAGTAATGCACATATCTATTGGGGTTTTACATACCCGCACAAGGATACGAAATTTACCATCGAGTGTTGATGATATCGCTCACTCTTTCGATGAAATATTCAAACTCGAGAAGATCATAGATAAATTTTTTATCAAGCAGTGAATACTTATCATCCTATTTATCATACAGACATCGAGAGTAAACTTGAAACATATATAATTTTGAAACACATTTCAAAAGCACCGAACAGCGCGAGAGAGATCTACCGCACCGAAACTCACCTCGTCGAAAAACCAACCTCTAATTCGGACATTAAAATTTGACAACATCTTGTTACAAGAAATGCTTCCCTTTTTTTAAATTTGAATTCAATCTTAGAAACGTTCGTAGATAAAAGCCGTCCAGGAAAGTATTACCGTAATGTCTATAAATCCGATTATCATGACGACGTTGATATCTTAACATGTGAAGACGTACATGTAAATGACACGTTTACAGCGTGCAGTGTAGATGTAATTTTTTTGTTCCATGCGAATCTATAATACCATCACAATTACAATAAATAGGGAATTTTGCGACATCAGAACTGCCGCCGCGATCTAAAGATCTTTTTCATGGAAATGCATTGCATTTTTGTTTGTTTGTTTTGTTTTGTTTTATTTTACTATACGCTTCGTTTCGTTTTCGCGATATATTGGCTGGTTTTGATATTGACAAGAGCTATAAATACAACAGGTCATCCAGCTCTGTCACACTTTCATTACGTGCGATCACACACTGTTAACTTTTTAATTCCCAAGATCATACTCGTGATTGACAAATCTGATTCTCGCTTCGCAGTCGTCCGATTTTGTGAGATTACAGACCGGGGTGGACTCCACTCGCTCCTAGTACCTTATTAATCATATGAGAGAAACCAATGAAATTTTTTAGCGTGATGTAAGTGAAATATTTCATATCTGACAGCTGTAAATGTAAATCAAGAAAACTCGATTAAAATTAAACCTAATTGTTTCCAGGCGCAAGGAACATAAGATTACGCGCTTCCATTTTAAAAAACATGAGCTCTAAACAGCTGTCATAAACTGGAATTTAAAAATTCAATCATACCTGTTAAACTGTCTTCCTCTGAAGCCTCCTATTCTCCAAAAGATGCTTTTTATTACCTCTACATCCCTGAAAATATCGAGAACAATGTTTTGTTTCACAAAAATATCGATGAAAACACGAAATATTCTACATTCAGTAGTTTAAAACATTCAGTAGTTTAAAACATTCACTAGTTTAAAACATTTACTAGTCTCTTTTCATGCCCAGTGTAGTGAGCAAAAGTTGCTTTTCTATTTCAAGAAAGTTATTGTTTGTTTGTTTTTATTTTTTATTGCTATTTGTTTTCCGTAATTTAAATTCAGCTATTTCCCTCTCAGTGGAAAACACTCGCAATTCCTTTTTCTCCTCAGAGCAGGACACTCTCTGCCATTACTGGATCAAAAAGAATGATTTCAAACCGTGAGTTACATATCGTACCAATATCAATTTTCTTCGAGTGATCACCTCGAATCTTACTGGTTTGCCGTGCTCAGTCGCGAGATATGGAGGTGATAACGAGAAGGGTAGCTCCATATTTACAAGAAACCATGAATTATTTTGTTTATTAGACAAACACTATAGCCCTTTACTTGCAAAAAAAGTGGACTATACTAAAAAATGAGAATTTGATATTCCTTCATCCCCCTGACAAAGTGGCGCGAAAGGCGAGTGACGTGTAAGCAGCTGATTGGCGATATAAATCAATGCAGTTTATGTGACAAATTTTTTTTATCAACTTTCCTTGAAAAAAGCGTTACGATCTTCTCCAATTTTCATTTTCCGCTTTTGCCATGACAACTTCGTAAAGTTACTAAAAATAAGAACTGTGAACTTATACCTTCTTCCCGCCAATTCTGCACTTAGGATGTTTGCAGTCAAAAGTGAAAAAAATCTGTAGTCAAATATGATGGTGCTATATAGATCTCATCCCAATACGATTATTTTTCAAACAATGAAATGTGTTCCTTCCTTCCAAGAAACAGATCCTGATTTGCATTTGATTTCACACGCAGTTGAGTCCCAACAAGATTAAAAGGACACTCATCACTAACTGCCTCTCACATGTAGAAAGTATTTTGTTTACATCAAGATACTTCCTTTTATGAGATACATTTTTCTGTTCTAAACGATTATAATTTGTTTGGGCTGAATATTGCATTGAAATCTACTTTGTGAGAACAAGTTGCATATCATGGTTTATAATCGGAGGCAGATATAAATTTAAAGAAATGCCATAAATAATACAGTAGTCTTGAATATTTTTTTCACAATTTTCCCCTTCTTTCGATTACAATATGCTATTCATTACTTCATTAGCTTTCCTCACCTTAAGAATGCTGCATTAAACTCCAGGAGAGCTGTTTTCCAGGACGGATACTCGACTTCTCGTCGTAACTAACGAAGAAGAGAGTCAAATCGTTTAGGGTTTTGATTACATTAAACTCAGAATACCATATGTACTCTTCCTAGAGAAATATCCGCTGAAGTTATACAAGTATTCTCTACCTGGAAATTCCATGCATCTCTGTGCATAGAAAACCTCAGTGCATATTACAGGAATTTTATGAATTAAATGTTTTCAATCAGTTTTTCCTAGCTCTCTCTCTCTCTGAGCCCAGCATTTTCTGACGCGTTCGAATTCATTAACTGAGGCTATTTACTGAGGTGCATGTGAGACAAACGGCACACATGACATTGGAATCAGTAATATCAATTGAATATCAGTTGATAAACTCGTGGTAATGTTTAGTTTCATAGACTCTTCATGGGTATGTAAATAAACTACCTTAAGATCTCTTCATGATGATAATCTATACGTCAGCATTGAGAAATAATTTTGTAGTTTAACCTGATAAAGAGAGGGGCTTAATTTTTTTCTCTCGGTCGTCGGATAAGGATCGATTTTGATTATTTTCACGAGTGTGTAAAAGGGAAAAAATCCAGCCTGTTCGGAGGAATTTATGTCTAGACCTGCAGATTTAGATTTTTGAATATTTTTCATTCGACAATGGAGCTCAAAATTCACTTTCTTTCTTTATCTATTTTCAAACATGACACTTAACCACATTTCAGATCTTAGCAGAGTGCGTATATAAACAGAGCGTATGTCCTGGCTCATTAACGAGAGCTGTAAGGCTCTGAGGTCAAACTTTCAGATCGTAAAATCCGAAGGTCAAAGATTTGAATCCTCGAGTGAATTCATTCTCTCACCCACGTTCGTGATGAGTAAATAAGATCGATATTTCTTTCTTTCTTTAGACTCATGTTTCAAATTATTTCTATTTGTATCTTTAGTCAATACCCGTTTATCTAATTAATTGCATTAGGTCGCTATTAACTTATTCTGTCCTCACCTTAACTCCTGTGAAAATGTAACTTTCCCCACACGTATGTAACAAAACGGTGCACTTGGTAACACCAGCAGTATTAAAGAAGCTGAATATGAGCTCATCGCACTCGAAACAGAATATCATTTGTTTATTTCGTGATACACGATTCGATTTTGGAGCTATGCTATTTCTCTATTAGAACGCCAAGTTGGGACTGGGTGTCACATAACATTTCTTAGTTTTTCATTTTCATTAATCCAGAGTATCGCACAATGATCTAAACTTCCAAATTTTTTTCCGCTGGTGTGGTGTGTCGTTAAACTGCCGCCTCTTTGGGTTGTATGTCGCCGAACTGCCTTGTGGGAGGTCGAGGGTTCAAGCCTAAGACTGGATGTGGGAAGATATTGTGCGAATTTCAGAGTACACCACACAAAGAGAATGACTGAACGGAAACGATTAGAGACAAAAGAGAATACGAAATATTCGGTACTAGAAATAACGACTTCAACTTTATTCCGTTTAACAACTTCAAAGAACTTACAGGACTCTTCTGTAATTTAATCATTCATACAACGTGCCACAGCTAAGAGTTCTTTGGCCGAACTAAGAGTCCTTTTACAGCCAGTTAAAAAGAACACCGTAAAAATATCGATCAATCACCTTAGAACTTCGATCAGGAGTACAAGTGGGAAGGGGGTTTAACCCAATAACTCCCAAGATCTCATTAGTAATTCTCCCTACGGTCTGCCATAAAATGCTCATGATTTCAATTTGGAGAATTTGATGATGGATCAACTTTTAGTCCCCTAATTTGGTTTTCTTCTTTATTCTCCCAACTTGTCTGCTTGATTCTGTGTTGACATTGTAAGGAGAAGTTCTGTCTTGGTCACTCATAGGAGTTAAAGGGTTAATCGGACAAGGGAGGAGAGGGTTCATCCTTTTTTGGCGAGGGACAAAAAAAGACTAAAGGATTGTAATACGGCAGTAATAGCCAGGTGCATTTTCACGCCGTTATAAACTCCTTCCTATATATGACACTATAGACAGATGTGAACCTCTCATACAAGACTACAACAGAGTTGAAAGTTTTGGAATAGAAGATTGAGGCGAGCTAGGCTAATAACCCTTCGAATTGTTACTTCAGCTGGCAGTTCTGATTTTATTACGGGGTGAATTTATTCGAAAATAAAATTATCTAGATCAGATCGGTGTATTGGATCCATGGTTTTCATCTTCAAGAGAAACAACATTTTTTGGCTTCTCTGGCACACCGCGATATTTGACGAGAGAGGGATTTCGAAAGAGCGTGACAGCAAGGAACCAGCGCTGGTCGATCGCCTGGTGAGATGTGCGTGGTAACCGGAATGCACGGGCCCGAGGACGACTTTTAACAAAACAAGAAAAATCAATAGACAAACAGACAAAATGTAAGTAAAAACTAAACAAAACAAAGTTAAAACGAAGATGAGATTACGGTCGGTGTGAAATATTCGGTCAAGCCAACTGAAAAACCTCTCTGATATCGTAACGCAAAGCTCTCTTTCCCCTCCAAGAAATGACGTTGCGGAACTTGACAAAAAAGGCCGCGAAGGAGACTGGATAGATGCTCCTTCACACTTCTTAAACAATTTCACCTTTTTTCACCTGCGTTGAATGTGCTCTAAATGTGTTTAGCGTGGAATCACAAAATGAATCCGAGTGAATCAAACTTCAGACATTACAAACTACGCTTTCTCAAATCGTAAAACAAGTTGCGCAAGCTAAACACAATGTTCTGTATTTATTAGAAAAGACAAACAAACAAACACGGAAGCAAAAACAATGAAGTGACAGTTTGTCACTACATGTTACACTGCTAGCATACTTAACCGCCGAATGGTTTTTTTTTTCTCGAAAAAAAAGAACAAAATCAAAGCGAAAAAACTCACCAGCGGAGCTCTGATTCTCTGGATGCACGTTTTGTACACATAGTCCTGATGACTTTAGAGAGAACAAAATAAAAGATGATCCTTCGATCGACGAATAACTCCCGAAAGCATACAATTTCTATATTCCCGCCATTACGAAAATGGCTGGTTCGAACTGATAAGGGTGAAGTGTAACAATATTGTGGAAACCTAAATGGCAAATAATGAAATGACTAAAATAGCCATCAAAATTTACCAGAATGTCTTGTAGTCCATTCTCATCACCTCGTGATAGGCTTCAGTATCTTCAATATGCAACTTCTTGACTGAAATTGCTAATGTCATCGATATTGCTGACCTCGGTGCGTACTATATTTTTTACAACTACATGATCTCTTTGCATGATTTCGTCAACTATCATCAACTATCATGAACCGTTTTAATGCAAACATGATAGTAAATGATAGTGAACCAAAGTTAAAACTATCATCAACTATCACGAATTTTTTAACAGGGCCAACGTCACACTGCATTGATATCATTAGGAGAGAATTTCGCATCGGAAAAAAGTGTCGCCTCAAACTTTGCCCATTAACTGTATATGATATTAATTGAATAAAACCACATTGTTTTCTGGAAATACGTTTAGAAATTTTTTTGAGAGCTCTCAATAATCAAAGCTGCAAAAGGCCCTTGTCTGACCTCCTGCGACATCGAAAATTTCAAAAGTTGACAAGCTCACTCCTCGTAACACATCACATGCAGCAAGAAATCATTTGTATTCCTAAATGTTGTAATATAAAAGGGGTTTGGAAAGTATTTCAATTTTGATACTTGATCATTCAGAGGTTCGCCATTATTTATTAAAAAACATCCATTAGGCAGCTTTCTGAAATTTGTTAAAAGTCCTCTTTCTTTCTTGGATGATATTTCCAAAGTCCAGGCCAGAACATTGAAAACTCCGGTTGATTTCTTCTAATAAGATGTTCGAAAACATATAAATGTAAAAACATCTTACACTTAACGATTTCCTTCGCCGTAATGACTTTAAACCTTTGGTGATTTTGCTTTCGTGACGGCAGAATTATGCAAATTAGTTTGTTGAGCAAACTCCGACCGCTCTATTGGTAGCTTCATAAATTTTTAGATTTTAATCATTTTGAAAAGAAACGATAGTAGTGCAGAGCTTTTAGAACACACGGACTGATACTCTTAACATTTTAACGGGCTAAAATCTGGCAAATGATTCTGTCTCGTGACGAAAAAGGTGAACAAAACGTATTGAATATCATATTGATTAGCGTTCGGTCAAAGTTTTAAGGAGGAACTCTTTTAAAAAATGGTTTCCATTCTTTTAAATTTGATTTTAGAGAGCATAAGCTATTCAAACCTGTATGAACATTTAAAACCAAACACAACTTTTTATTTAGTGTAACCGGCGATAACAGCACTAGGTTACGAACAGTCCCTCCTTTTCAGCGAAGTCCGTCGCGCAAGTCGAATAATTGAGTGAAGAAAAGATTTATGTTAGTGCCTCACCATGTTCCTCTCGATGGACCCCCCCTCCCCCCCGACCATCAGTAGTGTATCCGAGGATGACACTCGACAGGGCTGTTTATGTTCTACAGAGTACATTATCCGTCCATTGATATCTACTTTGTCATATTTTCCTGGTCTGCTCTTCATTTTGGACACATGACTTTTATCATCTACAGTAGTGTCCCTTTTTCGTATTTTCAGTTAAATAGGCATCAAGCAGACTTCATATACAAGGCTGATAATTCAATACTGTAACAACCCAAAGCTACATTTTCTTCTCAAGGCAAATACAAATTTAAGTCGAACTCTATTTACTAGTGATAAAATTTGTATCTCCTGATAATGTTGGCCTTCTGTGATCATCAAAGACATAGTGTTTGAGGCAAGCTTACAACCACTCGAGACGTATATGTCATGGCTCAGAACAGTTTTTGAGTCCTCGTGGATGATTGCTACTTTAAAAACTGCACAAATGATAAAATTGTTTCATATTTAAGTTGAGAAATTCACTTAGTTTTTTATTCTAGAAAACAAATATCTTCAATCAATCGTAGAGAAACTTCTTTTGTATCCCTTAGGGAAAAAATATTTTTCTGCGGATTGAACTCTGCCTTGTTTTGCATCAGGAGATGATAAAAATTGTTTATCCAGAAAAGACTACTCCATGAACTGTTCAGTATGAACAGATAACTTTTTATATTTCACAGATAGAGATGAATATACAGCTGGTGTTCACACTTTCCTTCGTGGAACAGCCACGTGCATTAACACTATTGGTTCATACAACTGTTCTTGTAACCTTGGTTACGCAGGGGATGGAAGGACAAGTTGCTATGTGCAGTCAGCCGGTCAGTGGGTTTTATTCTTACAAATAATATGAAAGAATTCGACTTACAATTGCAGAGGCTAGCATTTTTTCGTCATCTAATACCATTCCAGATTTTGTCATCCGACAAGATTGCTCTTCCTCACCTTTTAGGGAGGGGTCGGGCGATGATTTAAAAGAGTGGGTCGAGAACCTTTCAGCTGTTTATATGTATATATATATATATAGAAAATTTTTAAGCATCAAAAAATAATAATACGAATTGAGATTCAAAGCTCTTTCCCAAGCTCATGATCAGAGGAGAAAACATCTTAATAATAGATTAATGAACTAATAAAATGTATGAAACAAGAATGTTGTCAGTCATTTCGAACTGAAGCGATTGAATTACCTAAAGAACATTAAAAAGCGATACAAGGAAGGTAAAATACCGGTGGGACTAATGAAAATGAAAGAAATGATCCGAAACAACAACGAGGTAGCGTTACTGTAACTCTCTAGTTGTGCATTTATCTGTTTTCTCTCTCAGAATGTCAAAATCCTGCAAGTCTTACAGAAGCTAACACGAAAGAAAGTACACCGAAGTTCTTTCATGCGACAATACACTCGGTCCAAATTGGTTTTGTTTCCAGGGAGCGGCCGGAAATAAAATGGCTGCCACATTTGTTCCAACTCACCGCTGTGGAACGCATGCAACTGGTTGGTTAAACGGGGCACATCCGACAGTGAGCGAGGGTATAGTCACCTGGAAAGTCTGCTTTGACTTGTCAGGAGGATGCTGCGTCTGGTCCATCAACATCCAAGTAAGGAATTGCAATGGATATTTTATGTATTACATCAGTGGTACGCCACAGTGAATTCCTGTCATCTACGCTACTGTGGTGCTGACTAGACTGTCAATGAAAACAATACCAAGCACGTTTTTCTTATGGACGCCGCAAATCTTCGACTGATTTCGTCCACAAGGACTTTTTTTTCTGGCTGTTAAATAAAATTTGGTATTCGTAGTTATAGTTCCTTAACTCGCAGAATTTTTTTTTTCCTCGAAGAAATTAGGGTATGAAATTTCTTTGACATTATTCAACCAGATTAAGGAGGAAAATTTTAATCAGGAACAGATTGGTGAATAAAATGATCAAATTTTCAAATGTAAATAACGAATAAGGCGAAAGGTTGCAAACACTTGCCCACGTTTTAAGTATATTTATGTCCGATATCAACCTTTGTTACCGTAAACCCAGTCATTCGAGAGTTTTTTCTTTCTCTGTGGCCGTGTTATCAATGAATCCATGTTTAGTCTTACATCGCAAATCAGTGCTAAGCTCTAAATTCCCATAGTAGTTGTGATAGCCTCAATAAATCATTTGCAACTTATTGTGCTTTAGTGAAATAAAGAAAAATAATAATAGTGATAATAAGTGATCAAATTTGTGAAATAAAGACAGGTAAAGAAGTTAGCCAAATTTGTGAAAAATATATATTTTTTTGAATAATGCAACATGGCCGCAGGTTGTAAGACCTGTAACTGGGTCGGTAGTCAATTGTCGTGTTGAGGGACTAGAACCCGATTTCCATGCACCTCTTATTCCTGAAATATTTAATATTTATTCATACCATTCTATCAAATCTTATGGAGGGAAAATGTTCCGCCGTGTGCTTGAAAAAAAGAGGACTCATTTCGGAAATTAATTAGAACTCAGCTGACGTGAGGGAAACATTTTGACATTCCCGTCAAAAAAACGAACTCAATTTTCTTCCCCTCCCCCATGGAAATTTGACTATGTTATCATATATTTCCTGTGATGTCAAGCTATTGCAACCAGTAACCGAAATGCTACCTGCACCTAATAATTTAAATTATATCTATGTTCACTTCTCTAGTTATCTCACATCAGTCAGTGAGACAATGGCTATTTCACAACTTAATTTCTACAAGTATGACGTGCAGTGAAGTGTAAGTGTTTCTTACTGAATGTACATTGAAAATTATAGAAGCTTACAATTCGAAATTCAAAAATATTTCAAAAAAGGCCAGGATAAAAAAAAAATTGAATAAACTGGTAGATACGGTTCCGTTTTATCAGTTGGCCCATCAGAGAGCCTATCCCGGCATTCAATTATTATCTTAATTAATCTTGCAATCTTTGGCAAACTTTTCTGTTTTGTTTTTTCCTAGTATTCGTCTATTTTTGTTTGTTTTTCCTACAATATTTTCGTTTGGGTTCTTGGTTTTTGTTTGTTTTTTTTTTAAATCTCCTTTTACTACCATTTACTTGTAGTTATTTCAAAGCCCTTAAACACGACCTTCACATTAACCCCAAGCAAATTTTGCTTCTCATCAGATTATTATTTTGTTACTCATTAATTCCAATTGCTTTCGTCTTCCGTGAATTTATAATAGCCTCATTGATTTTTTGTCTTTCTTTGACAATAAACACTTATTTCCTTCCCTAGATTAAAATCAGTTATGAGTAACACACCGACATAAAGGCAACTGCTTCCTTACCAATAAAATGATGCCCAATACTGGACAACTTTCACTTTCTTTGCAGCTCCTTGTCTTCCTTTTAGGCGTAACTGTTATGGGTCAAGACTGTTGACAAACATGTGTATTATTGTTATAGCTGAACAACTTTTGCACTCTTCATCTTGAATAAATTGAACAGCGGCGCGGTTCGGTTACCTGTCCAAGTGAAAACAAGTAGATAGCGCAAATTTAAGTTTAAAACTTTCGCTACAGACCGTCCTTCAATTGGACGTATAGATGTAGTTGTCGCCATTACAGCAAGCACCACTGTTGCTATGGATCCACGAGCGAGCTGGAGGCATACCCAAACGTTATTAAGTTTTGACTCTTCTTGATTTCTCAAATTAGAGTGTGCGGACTACAAAGTTCTGGACAGTGCTGACAGAAACATTAATTACGGAGCAGGGTGGGAATGTGACGACGGTATCGTCCAAAGATGGTACCGCTTCACCGGAGCAGCAGGTTCAAAGATGGCTACCAGATTGCGCATCGCCGGGCAGGTGTAACTCGCAAATTTCGGCCTGGTTAAATAGCGAAGATCCATCTGTTGCCGACGGAGTGGTGATAAGTAGCTCTGCTAATACTTTATTTATTGATTCTTACGCTTTCCTTTTTTATAGCGAGTTCACAAAAAATCGCTGTTTCTGCGGAATAATCAACTTGCAAAAAAAAATGTCACAGGAAGGACAGCGTCTACAGCGAGAGCAACTCGACGAAACCGTACCTTACGTGACAAATAATGAATAACCACATGGCTTCAATTGCATAATCAGTCATAATTTATGCGTCGTGCTATTTCGGCACGGTAACTCCATGTAAACGGGCCAATAGTCGCGTGACGTTTGAGAAGCCTAAAATATTTTGTGGAGGAAGTTAAACAAATTGTGTGAATTAAGGAGTGTCCACTTGAGCATAGCGGTTAGATTGTCTGCAATCTAAATTTGGATTTTTGTTTATTCGCCGCAGTTGTGGTTTACTTTACTGAGAGGTAAGAATTATGTTCAATATAGATAAGAATTTAGCTCACTTGTAAAGTGTAACCTCGCTAAACTCCTCAGTGCAACGCGAACAAAGATAATTCGGCCAAGAACTCACACTCTCCGCTCGATTGAACTGAAGTCATTTCCCCTGAAGTGCTCCTGCCGTCATTTCTGTCAGTTCACTCAAACTTTTTTCAATATTAGCTGATTTCTCTTTGAATTTTGAGGTTGTGGGTCTCTGATCTATTATAGTTTCAACTTTAGTGACACCCATCAAATGCAGATCACAAAGACATAATGATTTTGCATAAAATAAACCAAAGGCGCGTTCAGTCGGTCTTTCGCATGAAACGAGTTAAAGTTACACACTCAACAACAGGGCAAAGGAAAACAGGGATTGTAAGTTGAGATGGCCTTAACGGAAAGTTTTGATCGAAGATTCTCGTAGGAATGGAAAGAATAAAGGTACAAACTGTTTCTGATCGTGCTGACGTCAATCAGCTCTGACCGTTAACCGTTCTCTGTGATAGTTGTTCAGTTTTCAGTTTTTCACGTTAATCAATGGATATGTTTGAACTAACGACAAAATACTCGCTTAACTCCACGGATTTTACTTGATTTCATCTGACAGAAGTTAGCAACGAACTCAAAATATCTTAAATCCGTAAAGTAACCAAATTAATGCTTGATTGCTTTGATCTAAATGCAGGTATGTCAGGTATTTGATAAAATAAATTAAACTTGCTCGCTGTCTGCTTCCATAATTTACAAGAGGGCCCCTATACTTTTTACATGAAGCATGCTTGGGCTTTTTCTTTTCTCGTGAATCTTGATTTAAGATAATAAGATCTTTTTAGGTCCTCGTGATCTTTTTTTAATTTAAACATGACCCGTCAATGAAGAACTGAATCAAACTACTGTTTTGCGCGATGAATTCCCAGCTTTTTAATCGTTTTGAAAATGTATTATTGTACAGTTGTGGTTAAGTTTTGAGCAGGCTTGTGACAGGACATGAACTTTATATGAACCAATATAAGTCATAAACCAGACCTCTTATAGTTCTTGAACAACAATGTCATCATTTGACACTTTTGACTGTTCAAGACTAGAAAAATTGAAAATTTAGTGAGTCAATTTTTTTTTACTTTCGTGTTAAATGTCTTAAAGGTAATATAATTTCTGATATTGTTCATGATGTGTGAAAAGGCCAAATGTTTTTATGTGACTGAGTTAAGCAAAGGGGTATAGGGGAATCTCTGACAATGAAAAGATAAAATTGAAGTTCTTACAAACCTTTAAACTCAGTTCTTTGTGGCTCAATAACAATCTTTCTCAGTAAGATGTATTAGTAACCACATCATACTTGTAATGCGCATTTCAAGCCAAAAAATTTTAATTCCAGTATTTAGCCAGTTTTCTCTTTTTTGTGAAAAGAACATAACCTTTCCTGCACATATTCAAAGACTCGCTATGTAAAAGCTGATTGGTCAAGAGCAATCAATCAATATACAATAGTATGTGAAGTTGACATGGTAAAATGCAGTATCTAAAGCTTATGCTGCGTTTATCTTCTCGAGATCAATGGCTACCTAGTTTCCAAGGCCTTCGTCGGTGTAATGTTCTCAAACTTTAAAAAACTCAGAGAGAAGCTCAAAATTGCTGAATGTCTCTGAAAACATATAATAAGACATTTATTAAATTCCCTTTTTGACATCACGCTCAACCTCATCCAATAATCGTTTTTTACTCTAGTGTCAAAAACATGGATAGACCATGGTCATCCATGTTTCTGCCATGGCTCTTCACAGACTTCGTCCACTTCTGTCCGCAATAATACTCTTGATTAACCAATAGGACGACTGTTCAAGTGTGTCCAATACTACGGCTTGATACAAGTCGTCAAATGTATTCACGAGTCGTGTAATGTATTCATGAGTCTTGCGACTCGTGCCCCTCACTAGGGAGACTAACAGTTTTTCACCTCACACCGCTGAGCCCTGATGGTGGTGCGTCGATTCGTACGAGTCGTACAATTCGTCGATCCATGAATATTCATTACAGAAACCATGGAAACGAAGCGAGTGTGAGGCTGTGCTGTCTATCCATGAATGTCAATATTGAGATTTTTTCACCATAAAACCACCGCGCGAAGTGCACAAACAAGACGATCCTTGAGTATTCCTCGTTTTAAAAGCACCGCGTGAGGTGCACAAACAACAAGAGTATTCCTCGTTCTAAAAGCATTGCGTGGAGTGCACAAGCAACAAGAATATTCCTCGTTCTAAAAGTTCCGCGTAAAGTGCACAAACAACAAGAGTATTCCTCGTTCTAAAAACACTGCGTAAAGTGCACAGACAATAAGAGTATTCCTCGTTTGAAAAAACAATGCGTGAAGAGCACAAACAACAAGAGTATTCCTCGTTCTAAAAACACTGCGTGAAGTGCACAGACAAAAAGAGCACTCCTCGTTCGAAAATCTCCGCGTAAAGTACACAAACAGCATGAGTACTCCTCGTTCTAAAAACACTGCGTGAAGTGCACAGACAAAAAGCGTAATCCTCGTTCTAAAATCTCCGCGTAAAGTGCACAAACAACAAAAGTATTCCTCGTTCTAAAAACACTGCGTGAAGTGCACGGACAAAAAGAGCACTCCTCGTTCTAAAATCTCCGCGTGAAGTGCACAAACAACAAGAGCATTACTCGTTCTAAAAACACTGCGTGAAATGCACAAACAACCCGAGTATTACTCGTTCTAAAAAACGCTGCGTGAAGTGCACAAACAACGAGAGTATTCTTCGTTCTAAAGGCACCGCGTAAAGTGCAAAAAAGGAAAGTATTCCTCGTTCGAAAAAGCACTGCGCGAAGTGCACAAAAAAACAAAGTAATCCTCGATCTAAAAACACCGCGTGAAATACACAAATAACAAGTCTGTTCCTCTTTGTTCCAAAATAAAGCCCTGCTCGCAGTGCACAAAAAGCCACTGTATTTCTCATCTTAGCAAAAAGCACTGCGCAATATTGACCAAATAATTTGGAAAGGTGTTTTCGAAGCCCTTTGGGCTGAACGGTCGGCGGGGAATGAAATTATATTCTTTTTGACTTTCATTGGCGGTATTCATAAATAATTTTATTGCAAAAGAAAATTTGTCACCTATAACGTGACCGTTGAAACGATGATCAGGGAAGAAAACAGGATGCTTATAATTTATAATGGACATCCACCCTTTTCTCCTTTGGTGTTCCCTTGTGGGAATAATTCTTTTAAGTGGACAGCTCCACCAATGGACACTTATACCGATTCCGGAGGGTGACCTTTTAGTAGAGAGTTGACCAATTGTGTTCCTTATCACTATCCTCAGTTAAGTGATATATACTTTCTCTTTTCACATTCCCTTCTTAGTTAGGCTTTTATTGATAAACGTGAATAAAAAATAACAACCAGTTTTCTTTACTCTTTGCAATTTTGTTTATTTCATCAACAAAATTCAAAACTTAGCATAATGTGTACAGCAACTATTGGTGATTTGGATGATATTTCATGCAAAACATGTCTTCAATTGAAAGTTGTAGTCTTAAAAGCATTATGCTGCTTGGAAAACTCTATAAAACAAAACAAAAAGCTCACTGAATTGTTTTGTATCTAAAGAGTAATTAAATACACGCATGTATGTCAGAGAGAAGGACTTATCCAATCAGTTTCTTTTAATTAAACAAGAAAATATTCTGATGAAATCACTCTGTTAATTGCAATTAAAAAATACCCTTAGAGGAGAAAATCAAATTACAGGTCTGAAAATTAGCAACTTAGTCTGAATATCTACAGCTTAGAAATCATTCATGTTTTGATTTATATTACAACTGTCTTAGGTTATCACATCAAAACATAACCAACCATGGATTTGCTCTAATGATTTCTTTTCTGTTGGATATTAATTTTAAAAATAAAAATAGTCTGTATCTTTTTGTAAAAGCAGTTTGGAGAACTCAGTGTGTTAAAACTCAAATATCTTTATTGTTCATAATTGCCTCATCAAGTTAACACGTATAGCTCAAGCAGTTCTTTACGAACATAAAAATTATGCAAAAGTTGAAATGTTTCTCATGAAAATAAATAACTAGAGCCTTTATACACGAGCATCCTTTACTCAAAATCTTTAAGAGAACACTGAAGGGTGGATGGCTTCCACAGATAATGTATTAAGAGGAATAAATCATTTACTGACTGGTAAAGAAAAATGCAATTTTCAAGTAATTCAATGCAGAAAGGGGTTAATTCAGTGTAAAGAAGCAACAAACCAGACTGAACAATCCCTTGAACTGTTTAGTTCGACTTTGACCTTTTTTGCATCTTGAAGATGTGAACATTTCATTGTTTTGATCGTACGCAATTGTTTTAATCAAACGGCAGGGTTTGAATAAATCATTTTTCCACTTGATGCGCGCGCTTTGCTTCTGAATAATTATGATAAGCTATCTCGCATTTTTTCATGTATGTTATCAATACGTAAGAACATGATTTTTCTCGTGAAATTTGGTATAAATAAGCACGAGTAAATTCTTTCAAAGACAGCAAATTGCACTTGCACTATGGGCTCGTGCAATTTGGTTACTCTTTGAAAAAAATTACTTGTGCTTATTTATTCCAAACTGCACTCGAAATCATGTGATTAGCTACACAAATCTCATTTCTTGCCATTTTTGGTTCAATGGTTATTACAAATACCAAGAAAGTTAGTTCAAGCTACTCACCTCTAATGACAGTTTTTTTGTTGTTGTTGTTCTGACAGTTTCACTTGTAAGACATGGATTCCCATATTTCTGAAGAAAAGCTGAGAAGTAAGATTGTAACAACTATGTATGGAAAAAAGAGATTAGATCTGTCAGGTTGTGATTTGCTTAAATTGCCTGAAGCTTTGCCAGAATTAACAGATCATGAGTTGGAGGAACTTTACCTGTCGAGGAATAAACTCAAAACAATACCTGAAAATGTTGGAAAACTAAATAATATTACCATAGTTGATGTGAGTGGAAACCAGCTGTCCATCTTCCCTGCAAGTTTGACACAGCTGAAGAAACTGAGATGGCTAAACATATCACATAACAAACTAACCACCATCCCTGATGCTATTGGCGAGATGGTGGAAATAGGGATACTAGATCTGAGTTACAACCAGTTGACTGTGTTGAGTCCAGTTATAAAACAGCTGAAGAAACTCAAATGGCTGAACATCTCACATAACAAACTAACCACCATCCCTGATGCTATTGGTGAGATGGTGGGACTAGGGGGACTGGATCTGAGTTACAACCAGCTGTCTGTGTGGAGTCCAGCCATAACACAACTAAAGAAACTCAAATGGCTGGACATCTCACATAACAAACTAACCACCATCCCCGATAGTATCGCTGAGATGGTGGGACTGGAGAGAATGAATATGAGTTACAACCAGTTGACTGTGTTTAGTCCAATAATAAAACAGCTTCAAAAGAAACTCCGATCGTTGTATATGAATGGGAATCCTTTTACAGTTGAAGGAATGAGAAATGTTACGCAGCTAGATGATGGTAGAATAATTGAAGGAGTATATACAGATCTCCAAGGTGGGTAAAGGAAATTTCTGTTTACATTAATGTTGTGGCATGTGCATTTACTAAGTTGTTTATAATGATTGACTTGTAAGTGATTATTCAGCTTGTTACTGACTATTAAAGTCAGCTGCCAATCATTAGACAACAAAGCCCTAGAAGATATGAAGTAACTACTATCACAGTTATCGTATGATTTATGAAAGTTGGCATCATTTAAGAAATACATGACATTTTGTACTGGAAATTATTGTTTACGTTGAAAAGCTTTATTTTAAAAATTTGGCTGACATTGGAATTTAAGTTCATTAATAAGGAAATATGATTTGATGGGGAATCAAGAGGGTAAATGTTATTACAAATCATTCTATACAGTTAGGAATTATTGTTTTGAGTTTTGCTTTCCGTTTGAGTGGAATTAACAAAGGATAAAATATATCCTAAGTCATCACTGTTTGGAATTGTTGTTTTACTTTTGGCTTTCTATTTGATTCATTGAAAGTGTTTAAAATTGAACAGCTTTTGGCTTATCAAACAAATTTTATAAACTAATACGATTTGTGAATTAAGTTAGAGGAATAAAACTTGAACTTGTTTTTAGTCTGACTAAATTCTGATTATTATTTCTATATAATTTACACTGGTGTTTTTGCATAATCTTTTTCAAACTTACAGTTGTTGCCTTTTGGACTTACGCACTTTTCTTTCTCTTTTACAATCAACTAATTGGTTACTGACTCCTCACTACTTGGCAGAATTGATTTAAGGCATTACCTCTCTCTTGTGTGATCAGTCACAAGTGGTTCTAATTCCTGTTGTTACAAACATTGAGTCAGTTTAGTTTTGATGTGCATGTTCAGCAAACTCATCACTACATTTCATGCCAGAAGAATTATTTTGATTGACTGTGTAACTTTTAGGTAAGAGTGAGATAAATGGGTTTTCCAAATTCATTCATCCATTAACATCAGAAAAAATAAGCAATTTTGATGGTTCAGTTTTTATTTACCAGCCTTAAACTTCGACATTATTCATGTTAGGCATTTATGGTAGTTGATTTGTCAAGTCTTACCTAATTTGCTTTTTTCCCAATTATTTTGTATAAATTTATCAATACACTAGTTACATTTTTCTTTGTTTTGTGAAAACCTTTTCTAATTAGTCCAAATAGCAGATAGAGTTAAAGCACAGCTGGCTTATGAAAGGGCTTTGAAAGATGGATATGTCACGGTTTACCGTGGTAGAATAATACTCATTGGTCAGGATCGAGCTGGTAAAACCAGTTTAAAGAAGAGTCTCCTAGGCCTTCCATTTGACTCTAAAGAACGGAGCACTAAAGGGATTGAAGTGGATCCTTCAAAGTGTGAAATTGATGTTGACCAAGCTGCAAGCAACTGGAAGTTCATTGGTGAGAATAAACCAGGACTTTTGGAATGTTCTAAAGATGTGGCAAAGATTATGGTAGAGAAAACACTCATACAAGATGATTATGCTAGAAAAATGTCTATGCAGGTAAACCTTTTTGGTGAAGGAGATACAGATAAAAGTTTAAAAGAAGATTTTGGAAAAGATTCAGCCCATGTTTCACCAGCAGATTTTGAAGAGGGATCTTTTGATGGTTACAAATGTGGCAGAAAGAAGGTGATGTAAGAGTTTCAAAAGTGTTGACCACAAACATGTTTAAGGCGATTTTTTTATGACAGTATATTTTAAAATGCTTAATGTCAAATAAAGATTATATGAACCTTAAATTGAAACGAAAATTGAAATTGTTAAATTTTTTAGTTGATTTCTTTGTGTACAATGATTCTAGCCAAAAAGCAGAGAAGTGTTTGTATTATAAACAATAATTTCCCTCATGTCACGTGTACTGTCATTTTATTTAATTTACATAAAACTTCGACATAATTATTTCAGATGTGGAATGAGTTTGCTGGTTAAACTGAATCACTGTGGTACTTGAAGTAATTAATTTCACCTTATTTGATACTTTACTTAGGTTAAGGATAAAGAAGATTACCTGTCAGTAGATGCTATGCACAACATTAGCATTGAACACTCAATGAACTGCATCTTAGATGAGCCCAAGGTAATTATTGATGTTGCTCTACCCCCTGATATTGTGCAGCATGTTTATCAGTGGTTGAGTTATATCCAAGGCAGAGAGATCAAAACTGGTTTATTCAAAGAAGAATCCTACGCTAAAATAGATATATGGGACTTTGCAGGGCAGCACCTGTACTATGCCAGCCATCCTATCTTCTTATCACCGCAAGCACTATACATATTGGTGCACAATCTCAGCAAGCCTTTGAATACTGCAGCTGAGCCCTACATAAGACAAGGAACTAATGATGTAAAATTGGAAAACCTGAACAATGAAACAAACATGGAGAATTTGCTGTCATGGCTGGCTACAGTACACAGTGTTGCCCTGGCAACTGATGACACAAATGATGATGCACAACATAAGCTGCCCTACCTCCGCCCTCCAGTGTTCATTGTTGGAACACATGCTGACAAACCAATTGAAGACATAGCAGTAATAAAGAAACAAATACAGGAGAGAATTTCTGGTATGGAATATGAGCAACATGTGGTCAGACCCTTATTCTGCATTGACAACACTAAGAGACCAAACTGGATGGAGAAAGTTACCCAGGTGATTTTAAAGAAGATAGGAAAACATGAAACAGGTAAGATATTTTGATATCATATTATATCCTTCACAATGTGTTACTTGCAGTAATTGCTGGTTTGATAATTCCTTACTAGCTTGTCTTTGCGTCAATTCCAAGAACACTTAATTTGTGGCCAGTTTTTTTTAATCAAAGGCCCATTTGGTAGATGGTTGGCAAGCATTGAGGATAGAATAATTATTATGTGACTCTCACATTTACATGTCATATCATTCTGTGTTTCATCATAATTTTAAAAGTTTGCCAGACACACACAATGTTTAAGTGTGAGTGGTAAGGGAAGGATACTGCCCTGGTTGAATGAAGTCAAGCTGATAGTTGAAGCTAGTTAGAGTTTTTTTTAATTATTATCATTATCATTATCATTATTATTATTAGCTGCACTCCTCTTAGCTTTCAGCTACTTAAAGTACCAGCATCACCATACTGAGGCCTATAAATGTTTGCTGACAGATTCATTAATTTCAGAGTCTGAAAGGAGTAACAGAGGATGATTTTGGGAGTTGGAGAGATTATCATCTTTGCTATCTTGTAGCTATAAAATATCCGCAATCGCACATGTATGATACAAGCTATTCTCATTGTAAGGACATGTTTTTGTGTTACATTATGTTTTGAATTCATTTTCTACACATATCCAGTACAGGAAGAAGGAAAAGCAGATGGAATAAAAGAGTTGCAGAACAAAATCCTGGAGGTGTTGAGGCAGGAGCCTTATATGGGGGAGAAAATACCCGTCAGGTAAAGAAAAGTAATATTTTATCTGAGAAACCTCATTTCATGGACTTTGGGATCAATGTTTTACATGTACTCAAACAGTCATGAAAAAGTTCTTTGAAGAGCAGTCAGTGTTTTCATCATAACTGTATATGTATATAAATGTATCTAAAGACAAAAATAATTTACCTCTACTACTATGAAGTTTATAAAAATACTTAAACATAAGACTGTACAAATACACAGCAGTGCAAACAAACAAAACTCTAATTCATGACATTGTGACAATATTGTGCTTCTAAAAGGGTGTGGATGTCTGATGAATATTTGAGAAGGCACAGCTCCTTGAATTGAGATTGTTTATGTGTAAAATAGAGCCATATTTGAATTTTCCTAAAGTTTGGAGTAAGCTAGACCAAGGAAATGGATGAGTTAACACTGGAAGACTGCAAATATGGACATGTCTGGCTTAATAACCAATTTTAAACCCTAGTACATTTTAAGTATTCTGTTGTTTTCCAGATGGTTTTTGTTTGAAAAGGTGATTGAGGCTTTGGTGGCCAAACGGATTTATCACAGAAATCTGCAACAACTTGAGCTTTATGCCAGGAATCATTGTTTCATGGAAGACGCAAAAGAGTTTGAGTCCATGATCAGTTTTTACCATGGTCTGGGGATGATAATCAAGCACCGCAGTATAGTTGTACTGAAGGCTCAGTGGTTGATTGATCTGTTCAAACAGCTGATAACCATTCCACCTTTCAATAAACAGGTAGGAAAAATTTTTCATTTCAGAGAGGCCTTACTTGGAAAATGTTAAATAATTTAGACCAACAGAAAATGAGAGTGAGACTTTCTTAACTAATGCAACACCTCTAACTCTTTGATCCTTTGATTCCTTCCTTGCTGACCCCAAGTTCTTTCATGTACCTTTCGCAGCTTTTAATGTCTTAAATTGATTTAGCCTTTTGACTTTACAACAGACTCTCATTGACCTGCTACTGCTCACAATAATTGTATTCACACAAGTGAATGATCTTTGTGCTTGCGCTAATTGGCTTTTTCTGTGCGGAATAACAACTAATAATCACTTGTGAGTAGCCTATGATACAAAATTGCATGTTAAGAGAGTAATCTCTAAACATCTCAGTACATCGATTGAAATAAACTTTTTCTAGTTCCTCAATGTATACGTAAAAACATTCAAAAGGAACATTTAGTGGACTTCTCTTATCTGGTATCGCTTTTTCTATATATTTTATAGACTCCTTTAAATGCTAAGTACTGGCGGGAACTCGAAGGAAGTGGCATACTTAGCATGGAACATGTTGATCATGTGTTCTCCAGCTTTATTGGAGAAGACATCATGAAAGAAGATGTCCTCGACATGATGGAACAATTTGGCTTGGTCGCTAAGTTCTCAGTTTCCCCAACTGACGAGAAATACTTTGTACCAGCTCAGTTGAAGTCATCGCCTTTCGAACTCTGTAAGATGAAACCATCATCAAATGATCCATGTCCATTGTATCTCCTCTTTGTCCATGGCTTTGTCCCTCATGGTCTTTTCTTGCAGCTTGTCTCGCAATCCATTCATTGGTGTTCAAAGACATGGGCCACGCATCAACCCACCCTGTACCAAAATGGAGCATGGTTCATCATTGGAAAAGATATTCATGATTTTGTCCTCATATGCAAAACAGGATTTGTGAAGGTAATCTTGAGACAAAAAGCACAAAGTCATCAGGTTGTAGGACAGAACTCCGCCGAACTAGCAACTCTTGTTCGTGAATTTCTTGAAGACGCCCTAACGAATTTGTCACAAGAAATGCCCTACCTGAGGGGACTGCAGTATAGGCTGTGTGTTGCATGTCCTAACTGTCATCAAGGGACAGAAGAAATGCGTCGTGCATGCTCAGACCACATGAAAACCACTTGTACACACAAGGACTGCCTCCACCTCATTGATGCAAATGAAGGTCAGCCAGATATCTGTAAGCGTAAACCTTGGGATATGGTAGAACCAGTTTGTGGATTGAAGAAATGGTTCTTGAAAAGAAGAAGCCAGGTATAATTGACTGTAATTATATTCAAGCAAAGATTTCTAGCCTCAGTTTCATGTTTGCTTCGCTCCCCTAATTTACTTGATGTGAATATCAATTGGGCTGTTATCAGTGTTGAGAAAGGGAGCCCTAGGTTGTCTTCCGTTTTAAATATAAGTCAGAGAATTTGTGACAAGATGAAATTATTTTTGAATTCTATACTTTTTCGTTTTACCTTGGTAAAGTATTGATCAATTAAAATTTAAATGACCACTACCAAGGTTTTTTCAATGTAATTACCATAATCTTATATGACCCTTTTTTTCTTCAGGGGTTATCCTCTTCAAATGTAGCTGCTAGATCAAATGATGAAGCAAGTGAAATCAATCCAAAGAAGTCTGCCACAGCATTGAAGGTCACTCTCCTTGGCAGTGAGTGGAGTTCGTCAATGGGGGGCTTGTCCACCATCAACAGAAAGCTTGCTATTCTGTTGGCCAAACGATCTGAACTGGACGTTACTCTCCTTGTCCCACAGTTTGCCTGTACTGATAAAGAGAGGAGAATGGCATCCAGTCACAATGTTTCCATCCAGGAAGCCGAGAAACTTGAAGGCTACAGTGATCCTCTTGAATGGTTGAGTTTCCCACCAAGAGACCTTGACATTGACTTTGTGCTGGGTCATGGTGCAAAGCTTGGTAAGCAAGCCCAAGTTATCAGAAAGTCTCACAATTGCAAGTGGATTCAGGTGGTGCACACTGCACCCGAAGAACTTGCAATGCACAAAAACTATCCCAGTGCTATTGCCAAGGGTCAAGAGAAGAATTTAACCGAAGTAGCGTTGTGTAAGTTGGCAGATGCTGTGCTAGCAGTTGGACCAAAGCTAACAGACGCATTCTCCACTCAGCTCTGCTCATGCAAAAGTGAGGACGAAATCCTTCAACTGACTCCTGGAACTTTCTGTGAGTTCTCTGACGTAAAACAAACCCTAAAGGAGCGTAACAAGTTCAAGGTACTGACGTTTGGCCGTGGTGACCCAGAGGACTTCAGCTTGAAGGGCTACGATATCTCTGCTAAAGCAATAGTTGAACTGAAAGACAGATCTTACCATCTGATTTTCGTGGGTGCACCTGACGGTAAACAGGATGAGGTAGCAAAGAATTTACTCGAGAGTGGAATTGATAAAAACCAGCTGACCGTGAGGAAGTTCATGCAAAGTAAAGAGGGATTGAAAGAATTATTTTGTGAAGTTGATCTTTGCATCATGCCCTCTAGAACAGAGGGTTTTGGTTTGACAGCGTTGGAGGCATTGTCTGCCGGTCTTCCCATTCTTGTCAGTAAAAACTCAGGATTTGGTGAAGCACTGTGCACTTTACCATCGGGCAAATCATTCGTGGTGGAGTCTGAGGACCCCAAGGAGTGGGCAAAGGCAATTTCTGGTGTCCGACAGAAGGAAAGATCAGCTCGACTTCGAGATTTTCAGCAGCTGAGGAGTTCATATGAAGAGAAGTTTAGCTGGGAGAAACAGTGTGACCGTCTTGTGGACAGGATGTTCGACATAGTTCATGGTGAGAATGTTTTCAATATCCTTTATAGTGTTTTAGGGGGGATACTCGGCTTTCGGTCTCTTTTAACTGTGACGGAAAGCATGAACACTTCGTATAAAAAAGATGTTAAACATGAATAGTAATCAGTCGTTTTATCTTCTTGTTTACTGTGATGTTAAGATAAAAGTTTCTTTCTATCTCTTTAGCTTCCAAAAGACAAGACACAAGTTTCAGAGCTCGGCAGGTCGAAGTTGTTGATACGTCAACCGAACAACTAACAGTGGATTCATTACTGAATCCAAGTGAGTAATAATATATTAATAACACACGATAATTGACATCCCTAAAGAAGTACAGAAGATTACAAGGAGATCCTGCGATTTTATTTTCTTAACTTTAGACTTCAGGCCTGCTATGCTTCGTGAAAACTTCGTGAGGTACTTTTGATAACGTTTCTTACTAATGAGACATGTTCTTAATTATACTCCTGCACTCTTCAGTCACAAACGTAAGACTTGTATAAACAAATTTGATTTTCTTTCACTTTCTGATCCGGACGGACGACTTGGTGTTCTTTGTTTCTTCTATTCATTTAAAGTTTTCATCCCATTTTAATTGGAAACTACCATAAATTGTCTAAACCAGGAAGACTTGGGGCACCCTTTTGCTTTTTGTCAAAACGAGACCAAAGTTCAATATGCTGCTCCTCTCAAAACCGGTTTATGTTCTATTCACAATGCAGTCGTCTTTTGACACAATATTGTAGTAATCACATATTCATGCGGTAGAGGAAATACATCAATATATTTTTGAAGCCTGTAATTTTTTTTCCAGGATTCCTTTTTCCAGTTACACAGATATGTCAGAGCTTAGACCTTGTCCTTAATTTTTCTCGTCTGCTTCTTCTCTCTTGATTATTAGTGTATTCATTCACGGGCAGATATCGAACTTAAAAAGTGACTTAAATAACAGTAAGAGCTTCCTTTTCAAAGCTGAGTTTCTGGACAAAACAGTAGAAATCTGGTGGTTGAAGCCGTTCTTTTTCTTACTACCTCAAAGTTTCTCGTACTAGATTGAGGATTGTGTTATTTTCGCTTCTTTCGTGCTGTTAGATTAATAGGAACTTTGTCTTTTCTAGGTTCTCTTGACCGAATCATCCAGGAACTTCGGCAGATGCAACTTGATGCAAGCAGAGTCAAGAGCAGAACAGATCTATCATTGGGGCTGAGGAATATTGCATCAGACAGGGGCTTCAGAATATCTGACAATGAAGGATTAGGAAACTGCATGTTCTATGCCTTGTCCGAACAACTGGAAATTGTTAAGGGAATCAAAATCCCACATGGCGAATTAAGACAAAACTTGGTTCAGTACCTCAGGAGCAACCCAAAACTTGTAAGTTGATGTTAGTATGTCTAACAGAGTATGTCAAGTGATGTTATTTTAAGAGTATGATAAAGGTCTAGTAATAATACAGGCCACTTGGCCAACACCACCATAACCTATTCCAGTGTTCACAAGGTGAAGTGGTCAAAAATACTGTTACTCTTCCTGTATGTAATGATGGTCTTTTCTTCAGGAGCCCTTATACCAGCTTGTATCCCTGGTGGAAAGGGGAACTTGAAAGATTTAAATTCATGATTTAAGGAGACACTCAATGGCGTTGGTTACAGTTAAATTCATATGTTACATAATTTGTTGTCCGAAGAAGCAGGCCACCACAGTTTTAGTCATTAGAATATAACCAAGTTTCAAAAAAGTTCCATTTAAACCTCCATCAGATGACAGAATTCTAGTCATTCTCCTAATGATGGATCTTTCTTGTTGTTTTCTTGCTGTTTGAAAAGCGTTTTGGAATATACACGGACGTTTTAAAAGACTTTTCAAGCACACAATTTGTTACTATGCAGTAAATTGCTAATTGAAGTTCGTCTCGTACCATTCTGATAAAATTACTCCCTGACTCGTACTCCACGCGCTCAAGTTTCTATCAACAATCCTTTGAAGTTTCCTTCTTTAACTGATTCTTCTTACAGCCGGATGGAACAGATCTGTTTCACTTTGTCCATGGACATCAAACATGGACTGAGTACCTTGAACAAATGGAACAAGATGGCACTTGGGGTGATCACGTGATTCTGTGTGCCGCAGCGAACCACTTTAAAACGTGCATTCGTGTGGTCAGCAGTCTATCCCATGGCAATGATGTAATCATTATGCCACATTGTGCCGTTGACGAAATCAAACCTCTTGTGCTGGGACATATTCATGAGGTGCACTATGTCAGCCTTCAACCCGTGCAAGGTACACTCGAATTATCATAAAATTTTGTTTTCTATATTTCATGCTTCATCGCTGGCTCCCATCTCAATAATCAGACTTGATTCATGCACTCTATTGTTCTCCCTTGCCGTTTAATCACAGGGTTCTGATTATTGTGTTTACAGGTTAGAGTGGCAGGCCCCTACAATCACCTTGATTGGCCCTTGTGAAGAGCCCGGCCTTACAGAGTGACTTCATAGGCATGCCGACTATTGATGCAAATTGGCCAACTAGAGCTTTCTTCAGCCTGATTTATCCAATGTAAACTTTTAAAATCTCAGATTTAATTCGAGATTCTATATTAGTTTTCCAATGAATTGCATGAAAAGGAAAACAACCCAAATGACAAGGGGTGTAAAGAAAGACATCTTTTAATCTGTAATAAAAATAAATCAAAGAGATCAAATGAGCAAAGTAATAGCGAAACACGTGTGTTTTAAAACTTTGTAAATTTCCTAGCCGTCCCATACAGAACTAAAACGTGAAACACCTATTTTTACGTCCTCTTAGCAACGAAACCTCGTCAGCAATTAAGTCGCGGTCTTACTTTGAACTCAACAAAACGCTAACGTTTTACCACACGTCGCCGTGATGAAATCTTAACTCCCTCAGTCCAAGCGCGTCCACAACCTCGAGAAACTCCAACCCGAGATCCCGGGTTGTAAGACGGAATGTAAACGCGGGCTATTTTCGATCAGGGCTGGGCAGGTTACTTCGCCAACGTGGGGTCTGTAAAATGCCGAATAAAGCAGCGTTCCGAATAGAGTACGGCGGACGCATAAATTATGACTGATTATGCTGTCCTTCTGGTGACATACTTTGTTTGGCGCTGGATTCTTGTCTAATGTGATAGCATCCATGAATCATTTGCAACTTATTGTGCTTTACTGAAATAAAGGCAAATAAAAAAGTCAGCCAAATTTGTAAAAAAATCCATTTTTGTTTGAATAATGCAACTGGCCATCGGTTGTAAAAGCTATTACTGGGTTGGCAGTCAATTGCCGTGTTGAGTTCATAGGCAGGTAATATTCTGTGGACTGGAACCCGGTTTCCCTGCACCTCTTATATACGGTGAAACGGAGGCGAGGTAACACGTTCTCTCGCTTCTGTGTGGCTACACGTAGGCTGATTATTTGTCCTGAAAATATACTGATTTTCATGATAATTTGGTTCTATTAACTGAGTTGATAATGTAAGATGGCCGCCGTAAATAGTTTGTAAAGCTGACCTCTTGATTGCTAACCCTTCGTTAGAGCGAATGACGATGGGCTATCGCTCAAAACGTCAGCTGTAAAAACTGTTTACGATGATTGATTTACATGCACTATCAAATCAGTCGATAAAATCAAGTTATTTTCTAATACCGACGCAGTCTTACAGTTTCTTTATAAAATTACCCCCTTTAGGATTTTCACTGTTCGTTTACGAGCAAAATGTAGTCGTTAGGATGAATGATTCTCCCGATACCTGTCTATTTTAGTTTAAATTATCGATGCAACAAAAAGGTCAAAAACACTTAGAAGAATCGAACCTAATCCGCATGTTACCAGTCCTTCAAAAGTTGCGTTTATCTGATAACTAACAAGTTTATCTTCCCCCCCCCTCCTGCTATCTTGAATTTTTTTATTTAGAATGACAAAACGCTAACAGCCAAGAAGATCGTTTCTAAGAACAAGTGAAGTATCCTTGTAAACTTGATAAGCTTCCTTGATGTTATGATATCCAACTCAGCTGTTCGAATTCGCTGTGGCTGTCAATCAGGAAGATTACCTTGGAAACTATCATGCAACGGTATCAATATAGGTCACTTAACACGCGCATAGGCGCCCCAGATGGATTTGGCTAACGTCGAATGCTTATGGACAGCACTTTAAGTGAGAGGTGATAAGGGAAATATTGTTGATGAATTCCATACACTCGTCTTAGGTAGGGGAAGATTCGTCTGGTGGTGACGACAAAGACAGAAGATGAACGCGCAGATTTGTTTGTTTGTTTTTCATATGCTTATTCAATATGTTTCTTTCTTAATCCTCTTATCACTGTCGATTTGTGGTTTGGTAAAATCTCACATGTGAAAAGTGAATACAAGATGTGTTTTCTGTTACTGAATCTCATAGCATATCATTAGCAGGTCATAATTTGAGTACACACTTGCACGGTCTGTACTTTGAATAAGGAATACAGGGAACTCTTTTTTTCTTTGCAAACTTTCGCAAACGTATATCTTTTTAATAGACTATTACACTTTACTTTCCGATAATCAAAACGAATAACCTTATTGGTTTCTTTCATACTCCTCTTTTTTTTACTTGAAAAACCTACCATCCATTTGAAAACTCTTCTTCGGGTCCAGGGGCCTATTTCTCAAAAGTTCCGTTAACGGACCCGTGGCAATATTTTTTAATCAGAATTTTAAGATTAGCACAGCAGGTTCTGATACTCTAATCAGTCCATTTTGTTTCTGTAGCTTACATGTTAATTGTATAATTTTCAAAACCCCCATCTTGAATAAAAACAGAACAGCTCGCGGCCAGTTAAGTTATCGGAACCTTCGGGAAATGGCCCGTAAAACTACGCAAGAAACGGTTGAAAACTTTTCAATACTTCCACAGTTATACTACGTCTGGCTGTTTAAAGCATTCACCAACACTTGTACCATTCCATTATACAAGACCAAGGAGGGTTCATGAAGAAAAATTGCCCTGTTGTTGATCTTCTTCTTTATTGCAAGAACACTTCGATCCTCATACAAGGGTACCCAGAAAAGGTGACCGGATAGAATCGAATGTATCTTGCTTGGACTGGGTTATTCAGTGTATGTTTTGAAAATTCAGGAATGGAGCCAAGAGGAACTGAAGACAGAGAATAGTTTTATCAGGTTCAAATTACTTCAATGAACACCAGCGCTAAGGCTGCTTCTCGTTCAATCTCACCTCTTTTCTTATTACTCCGGTTGTTTAGTTCACATACTTCCTCTGAAATGACGTAGTTGAAGCTGTGACACCTGAAATCATTGTAACATGCCTGATGGCATTCAAATGCAATCAGTGATCTCATTGTCCTGAAGATGTGTCCTCGCAGCATCATACCGGAAATGGCATGCTCATCCTCCTTGCGTTGTTGAGCGAAAACTTCGTACACGTAGCACATGCACAGTACAATTACAATGCAGAATCCCATCGACATTAGCATCGGCTCGTCCTTTTCTGTAAGAGAAATTTCATAGACTGACATTTGGGTGATTTGGGTGGGAGAAAGAGCTATAGCGCGAAATTTTCTTCAATCATGGTTGAAAATGCACCAGAATTACAGAAAAAATAGGAAGAAAAAATATACCAGTCAAAGTGGGGATGGATATTGACACTTGAGATGCAGTTTGGACGACAGCTGTGTTTGTTGTAAATCCAGCGACCTTAAAGAATTCACTTGTTTATCGCACAATCCGTGCTCTTTTCGTTTTTGAAAAATTCATCATAACTTTCGAAATGTGATATATCTTTCCTTTAAAAAGTATTTCTGCCCGCCTTAGGACAGCAACTACCTGGAAACTTTGATTTAGGCGCACCACTACAGGATTATTTTTAACTTTTTTAACGATTCAGTAACGATTAAAAATTGCCAACTTGAACGCCTAACGGTTAAATGTTAAGGCCGTTTTAAGGCCAAAATAGAGATTCTCCTCTGCCCTAGCCTAGTGTCAAATAGAAATTTTGTTTTCGCAGATAAAGTCATTTTTTACAATCTAAGAACATGTTTCAGCGGAATACGGTTGTCTTTTTTTTACATATTCATTCATCCAAGATCAATGTTTATAATTGACTTACACAAATCTGTAAGAGAGAATAAACACAAAACAAAAGCAAATTTGACTGTCCCATCCTTTAGGAGGACGTGCTGATACAATATTGGGATTTTTATACGATCATAGATAAAAATAAAATAAACATGACAACTTAGAAAATCGGAGAAGTTCTGCAAGCATTTTATAGTTTAGATGCTTTAGACTTCTCTTTACATATTTTTTGTTTCTTTCAGAGGAGTTGTGTAAAGCCCATCAATCATTAAGCAGCTAGCACAGTCTTCAAACACTTAGATGTCTATTCACGCTCAACCAAAAAGCAACTATTAGATTACTGAAATGATTAAGAAGACTTGACTCAATAAACTTAGGGTTTTCGTAGTTCTAGGTCAAAAGTGGTTTATAGATATAATTGGTAACCAAGGAATATATACGACACGTTCATTACCGCTTCCAATGGGTGAAATTGTCGTCCCAAATAAGAACCTTGTGATAACTGACTCAAATTTCAATGATTGCTGCGGACGAATAACGGCTTATTTTGATGTTAGGACAACATGCCGCTATTCAAGCCTTAAATAAAACAGTGTCAGTCTGTGGTCGCCGGGAAACAAGAAGGGAACCAAAATTAGAGCCAGAGACAATTTTAATTTATTTTTACAATCTTAACGAAAAATGTTTCGTTTGAGAAGAACGAAGATAACTAAGACCTGAAGCACCTTTGCCCTTTGGAAGAAATACAATGTTCAGTTTCCTTTAAATGACATTACATAAAAAGTCGGTTTAAGGTTACTTCCTACCTTCGCGGGTGTCCTTCGCAAAAAAAATTCGAACGCGCGCTAGTTTCACTAAAATTCTAGCAAACTATTCATCAGAAGAAAGCTTAATAACTGCAGTTTACGATAAAAATATAATTTAAGCGACTTTAAGGAAGTGTCAGGAGCCGGCAAGGCGTGAAACGATCGAGCGTTCTTCTGTGAAATTTCTGTTGGTTGTATTCCTCCCGAAACCAAATGCGAGATTTTGGCTCATAAAGGTTCGCAAACAACTGGCACCACGACTAGAGATTATCCCGCCCCCTGAAACCGCACACCAGTGAAACAACGTACAGGACAACGGGACCTCCTCCTTTCATTTCCGTAATGGCACTCAAATCACGACCATAAATGAGATAAACTTAAAAATTCTTCTAACTGGTGTACATATATATATGTATTATATATATTAGGAATATTAAACGTTGAACAAAGAGAGAACAAATATTATCGGTCAAGTAGGATATTTAGCTGTACTGTTTTAAAATTAATTATTCAAAATATGTGAATTTTGAACTTTGCATACCTTGTACACGCCTTGTTTCCTATCCAAGCAATGTCATGCCCTTTCTAGTGGCAACTGTTAATAACTTTGTTCAGGAGAGAAATCAACTGTAAGATATTTGTGTTACGTTTGTTCAGCTCAGAATTTAAGTTGTGCTACATTTCAATGGGAAACACCAGGTCTTGCTTAATTATTCAATCCTAATTTCCTCTGTGTTTGAATAGTTTTAACTTTGCGTTTTAGAATTATCTTGAACTTCATTTTAAAGCTGCGCCTTTGTCGAGGCTCTGAACACACAGAAAACGTTTAGCATCACAAAATAGGGGGAATTCGGGGAGGAAAACTGTTAATCAGCAAGTCCTAAACAGATTTTTTAGTCAGATTCTTTAGGCGATATATTCTATATTCCGTTGAGCAGGAATTTATAATAAAGTTCGGATATAACGCGCGCTGTCATTGGTTAAAAGAGCGTGCTCTATGAGAGTATAGAGCATAGAGCTGAGCCAAAGCTGTCACGCCATCTGCCAAATTGTACTATGTTCGAGCTTTTCCGGGACTTCTTTTTAGCTTTTTTCCGATAATTGAAAGTGAAATTTCGGAACAAGCGAGTAGCAACAGGAAGCAGAGTATATTTTTAAATTAACTAATCTGTCTGGTCTCAAATGGAAGGATCTCTCATTTCCGACCCCTTGTTGGGCGTTAACCCTCTGACCCCTCACAGTGATAAGCGTCTGAATCAAATATTAAGGTCATGAAATAAAGAAAATGATCAGTCCCGAACTCAACAAGCTCTTGATTGTTAGACAAACTCTCCCCGTAAGTACTAAAAGAAATGCATAGAGGGCAGTATGGGGAATATGCATCCTGATTTTAGGGTGTAAAGGGTTGGTACGCAGTAGACGTCACAATAATCAGAAGTTCTCCACTACACCAAACACGCGGTCAATCTCTCTCAACAATTATTATCGACAAAATCATGCACCGCAATTCCCTCCAGTTCCTTGTAAAAGGAATTGTTTATTTCCGGCATATCATCGATTACATGTGTAATTTTAAATACCCTTAATGTTAATCAAAGCCGGAGTTTTAAAGCCACTTAGTATGCTGGCAAATTCAAGCAGTCTAGTGGGAGCACGAAATTTGCATGTTAGTAGAAGTTATTAAGATTTCGTAAGAAAAAAAACTTTTGTAAGAGAGAAAGGAGTTGAAATGGTAAACTAGCAAACTGCTGAATTTGTTATATTTGATGGGACGACCTGGTGGGGAATGGGGGCAGATTTTTTATATCATTACCCAAGACACCCGCAAAGTAGAACTTTGAATGCAAGGAACAACAAAAGTTGGAAAACATCAGGAAAAAATTTTACTTAAGTGGTAGCATTATGTTTCTTGAGCGTCAGTTTTAGTAAGATTTTGACAATAACTAGATGAATTAGGACGAAAATAAATTTATAACAAAACGTAGTTGACAAACATGTTTTATTACAACGTCCATCATCCTGAGTAGAAACGAAAGCCATCTTGTTCATGCACAAATGACAACACAGTTTACATTACTAACCCTAAAAGTAGTCATCACACAAACTCGTTTGTCCAAAAGCGTTAACTTGAAAGAAATTTGCAGTATTTTAATTACGAGTGACAATATCTTAATGTCATTGCTACACCTTTTCAAAATACGCAGGGGTGCATTACATTTTTAATAATATCAAGCTAGAATGAAAACTGTCACTTAATCGTTATTGTCCAATGATGTTCAGAATTGTGATAATGTTTTATTACTCACAACATTTTACTCTAACTGCTTTCTATGAATGAAATTACAGTTACATTAATATAATATTGTACAAATGGCCACTACATAACCAGTTTGGGCCAATCATCTTAACTTAACTAATGAGTCTCAATATGATTTCGTCGTTTATAAACCATTCTGAGTCACTTTAATCAGTCGAGCGACCGATAAAATGAGTTAACATTAATATTCATTATAATCATGCTTGATCGCAACCACAACAGTGATATATTGTATATCAAATAGTATTTTTAAATTAACTCAAATGGTCGATGTACAGCATTGTAGCAAAGCACTGTCAAACTGTGGAATTACATTAGTTTTTCGACCTTACTGAAAACATTTTACTTTACTTTTATAGTCTTATTGCATTGATTGGAAACATGGCGAATGTACGGCCACTCTGCCGCAAAAAGAGGTTCATGCTAACTCACACCCGAGACAATAAATAATATCTTACATACTTGATAACAATTTTCAATAATGCTAATAACCAAAGTGGACAGTGATAAAAACCAGAACGCCAAACAAAATAAACTAATGAGATATGCATTTTTTTTAGATACTTCAATTTGTTTCAAAAGTTTAACCCAGTATTATCCTATTAGTGACGAATTGATCGATAAATGTTTATTACACGGCCAACTCTGTGCAAATAAATTGATCTGAAAGATCCTCATGGTGATTTATCGGGTCCTCGCAATTTTGTTTGCCCCTAAAACACTTATTTGTTACTTCGTATCGCAGAGGCGTTCTGGTTTCTATCTTTATCAGTTGCCCCAGATCATGTCACCTACTCACGCCTAAAATCTTGTCGCTAAGTAAATGCAAATTTATTATGTGAAAAGTACTTTTGTGAAATGGACGAGTTCTTCAGCTGCCATATGAGTAACACGTTCAAGGAGAAGTATGCCGGCTAATGTGTAGCTGGGTTACTGAATCTGAGTAATGCAATACGCCAATTGAAGGAGCGTATTTGATTTAAAGCACCGATTGGTTTATGCTTGCATTTTGTTCAATGATTCCCCAAAAACGTAATATCTACCATACCATGACCAGAAGATGTCCAGTTATGCAAGTTATTTTGTTGATTTCTCCCGACATTATAAGATCCTCCTCCACCACCACAAGAATCCTTTCCACCACTTCCACCGAAGTAACCTCCACCACCGCCTCCCCCGCGCCCTGAAGGTGACTGGGCCCCACCACCACCAAATCCACCAAACCCCGCCATTGAAGAATTGGAAAAAACTTGTCCGCCTGATCCGCCTTCAAGAAAGCCTTTACCATCCTTACCTCCTTTTCCTGCACCACTGGAGTAAAATCCACCCCCGGCACCTCCGCCACTTCTGCCATCTCTGACACCTCTGCCACCTTCGCCAACTTCACCGCGTCCGCCACCTACAGTAAAAGAAACAAACAAACAAAACACCGTTATAATACGTCTATCTCAGTGCTTGTTTCGAACACGCAGTCGGCCTATCTTATTTATGTTGCTATTTAAGTTTCTCGTCGACATTATTCTCATTGTTCGCTTCGTCCTTAAGAGACATGACGCTTCAAAGAAAAAATGCCAGAGGAATTATTTTGTGTATTTCTGCGCAATTTCTTTCCCTAAAGTGACTAGCAAACAAGCCATCCCTTTATACTCGTTTGCATACTTCGCATCCTTCATAACGCTCGTATCAAACCCATATCCCTTTATTGCTTAAAAAGTCGCCTGGAATCTAGGTTAGTGTTGTCTGGAATTATTACGTCTACGCACAACTTGGTAAAACAGATTTGCAATGTAGCATATTTACTAATTATTACACAACGGTGAAATTAGGAAATAGTTTGGGAGATTTAACGAAGACTCTCATTCTTGTATTTGCTATCAGCAAAAATGAATCATTGTAATGCTCTGCATTACAGATTACCGAACTCTTATTCGTGAAAGCTTCAGCGTGTGCAAGATTTGGCTCGGGAAAAAGTTTTACATTGCTTGTATGATACATCTGTCTACTAACGTGACCAATAAACGCAAATGTTGTTTATTAACTTCTGAATGGACGTAGATTTTCGTAATACATGCTATCACGCTGGACGCGTTATAAAATCAAAGTCAAGTGAAAACTTGTGGCAAGCGCCAGCAGCGTGTGAATGAGACGATTTCAGTTTTAAATCCTCTTAAAATTGAGGAAAAAATAGCGAAATGTTTAAAATAAAATAAGATTCCTCAATTAAGGGAAAGAAATTCAAGGAGGGGAGATTACCTTAGCTGAAAATGAATGTCACTGTAGTTAATCGCTTTTGAAAGTAACGAAAACTTTCGACGGAAACCTATTTGTCAGCTGGAGATCATGGATGAGAAGTTGAATTGCTCATAGCGCTTTGTGAAGTTTCACTAGTTAGTAAAC
The DNA here is from genome assembly GCA_964027065.1 of Pocillopora grandis. NCBI lineage: Eukaryota > Metazoa > Cnidaria > Anthozoa > Scleractinia > Pocilloporidae > Pocillopora > Pocillopora grandis. The sequence goes on from OZ034731.1 coordinate 27,709,246, forward strand.
TTTGCTGTCCCACTCTGAAGGAAAGAAGTTAATGAATATCATTGTCATGTGAAAGAAGTTTTTTACGCCGAGAAATTCTCAGAGAAAATTACGTGTTATGAAAAGTTTGAAAGCCAAAACGTGGAAACCTATCGACTCTAAAATTTGTTAATGGTACTTGAAACTGCTTTGCGAGTACTGCAAAAGCTTTGAGTTTGAAATATTTTCAAATGTGTTTGAAAGCACAAAGAGCGTGACATCACCACTGTGTTTACATACTATTATGTAAGTTCACCAGTTTACCAATAAGTGGGCACGTATCGCAATTATTTCATAATAACCTATAATGATTATCTTTTCATAACTTTTGACGGCAGAAACTAACGAGGAAATATTTGTGTGAGCTTTTTCGATAATTGATATGGGTACCCAAACTTTACCCTTATAACCAGCAGCATTTCCTGTTCTGCTTGTGTTGGCATTGCATCTTCCATGTCTCTTCTTATCTTTAAGCCCGCCTCCTCCACCTCCAGCTATTATCAATGGCGTGGAATTTCCACTCACTACAAATGTACCTCCACCGCCTCCTGAACCCCGTGCGTTAATATTGCTCCCTCCTTCTTGGCCAACAAGCACTTGTATGACTTCACTCATATTCAAGCGGAATTTTCCTATCATTTTTGCTCCTCTGCCTCCGCACTGAGGACTGTAAGGGGGCCGATCATCACACCCTCCCGCCGCTCCTATGGCTTCTATTCTGTAGTAACCAGTGTACGGCACGGTCCACTGTTGAATACCGTTAGTTATCGTAACTTGTCTGTAATGATCCTGACCTGCGTAAGGACTATCTGACGCTGATGGACCATGACTTCCCTTCGCACCAAGGTTTGTAAATACGGCATGGAATGCTAGGTTATAGAGGAGATAACCTCGGTTTTGCATCAATTGTCAGTTAAAGGTTTTTTTGCTTCGTTAAAATCCTTACCACGCAATTTTTTGACCACTCAAGGCGCCTTTCGGCCTCACGCGGCTACGTTACCCGTCAATTCAAGCCGTTAAAACTTAAAACAAAGAGTTTGATATCAGAAATTAGTTATTGGAAAGGCAGGTGAGCTTCATTTCTAAACATCAATGTTTGTCTCTGGAGATTCAAATACCGAATTATAAGGGGAAAGGAGAGAGGGAACGAAAAGAATGCCAGAAAACTCTCTTGGAGCCTCAAGAGCTACTACTGAGAGCTGCAAACAAAAGCTAAAATGCTGCCGATGCTCCCTATTTTTAGTGTTCGTTGTCTAGGATTTTACCTCGACAGCTGTGTCCATCCCAAATGAATTCCGGCTCACAAGAGCATTTGAACGATCCCTCAGTATTTGAACATATGGCATTGTACTTGTTACAGCTGTGGAGATCTTCAGCACACTCATCGATATCTGAAATGAATTTAATAGAATGTTACCATGACCATAATTGGGAATAACTATGGAGCTGTGGGGTGGGACTCTGATCTATGACGGATTGATCTCAAAGGCACCTAACAACTTCTAATCATTGCGCGCTTAGTCCGCCATTTTCTATATCATCTAAATTCATGAAATTTCTTCTGAATTTATCAGTGGTTTATTCCGGGTAGTTACTTTAGTGGTTTCTTGCAATTTTCTTGAGAAATTTTCGTTGTAACCGTCAATGACATCTCGCGTTTTTTCGCGTGGAAGATCTAAAGCCGCGAAGCAGACGAATAAATTCAATCTATAGAATATCAGGCAGGTTGGTTCTGATATCGAAGGTCTAAGTAATAGCCAATTTCTAGAGATTGTGCTGCATTAAAGCGTGGATATGCTTCGAGCGAGGTGCAGGTTACATCCTTTCTTCAACCCAGTAAAAAGGGTTGACGGGCCAGCAATTGAATGTAATATGAACGATTTTTTCCGCAGTTGCCCGTATGTAAGCAAA